>CM053586.1:197983904-198016285 GCA_028646515.1 Pseudochirops corinnae
AAAGGTTCCTTTTCTCTGCAAGGTAAATGGATCAGAAACAGTACCTATGTATGTTCTGAAGTCCCCTTGGGAATTTTATGGGTGATCTGGTCTGGACCTGACAAGGAAATCTCCTAGTAATTTGTGTTCAATATTGCAAAAAAAAAAAAAAGATACACTAGTTGAGAATTAAACAGTTGATCAAAAGAAATTTACTTATCTATAGCAGGATATTCAACAAGAGTAGGCACTGAAAATACCTCAAACTGATTTATCCAACACTTTCCACCAGACAGGCATCTGAATGTGACTGGATCTCCTGTTGGCTATTTTTTAGTCTGTGAAGTAATGGCAATAGCCCCAGTCAAGACTTTAATCTCCTGAGTCAGCCAGGTCTCAAGTTTTAATACCTTTTAACAAATCATGGGGGCAGGTAGGTAGTACAGCAGATAGAATGCCAGTCCTGGAGTCAGGAGGACCTGGGTTCAAATGCAGCCTTAAACACTAGCTGTGTGACCCTGGGCTTAACCCTGTTTGCCTCAGTTTCCATTCCAGTATCTTTGCTAAGAAAACTTCAAATGGGGTCATGAAGAGTCAGATACAAGTGAACAACAATAAAAAGGAAACTTTAGCCCAACTTGCATGTGAGAATTGGATTATTGCCTCTATCATAGTTAGGCAAAGAATGCTGCACACATATTCATAAGGACAAGGTTCTCATTGGCCAATTTTAGTCCCCTCTTCCATCAGTTATTTTTCAGAGGTGGACTGGTAAATGTTTTACAATCAGCTCTCCCCCCCAAAATGTACACATTTTAAAAATTAATCTGCCTTATCAATATTTTCTCCATTACTTTCCTAAGTCTAGACAATTAACAAAACAAAAAATTGAGCTCTGACTTGTAGCATTTGCTGATTTCCAAAGTGCAAATGCTTACATGAGCCTAGAGCAAGCTTCTAGCTATACCCCTCCTTTGAAAGCAGTCTTCAGGAAAGAGTGAACTGGCCTCTTCTTACCTGATTATTTTCATTTCATTTTTCATATACCTATGTATATGTAAGTGCTTCATACACTGTAAAATATTAGACTAGGGTATGGTTTTATTCATCAGAACAGGCTGACTTGTATATGCTCTACCTAGTAGTGATCACCTCAAGGAGAATACACAAACTTCTCATCCTGGCATTTAGAGCCCTCTACCATCTTGTTCCTACCTACCCTTCCAGGCTTATTTCATATTATTCCCCTTCTCACATTTTCCATTCCCATCATACTGGCCTGCTAATTGTTAGTCATATACAAACCTCCTTGGGGTTCTAGAGATAACCCTGCTGGACCTCTGATTCTGCGATTTTTTGAGCCACAAAATGTTGCAGCCTAGTCCTTTCCATCTCCCATACTACTTTACTGAAGTGAAGAAAAGACAAGACACAACAGAGATAGAATACAAAACTTGCAAACACAAAAACACCTGTACCCAAGTACTAAAGGCTCAAGGATGCCCCTTCCTCTCTCTCTCTCTTTCTCTCTCTCTCTCTCTCTCTCTCTCTCTCTCTCTCTCTCTCCGCCCCCCTCCACCTTCCAACCTACAGGCTTACATTACCACTAACTCAAATGCAGCCAGGAAGCAAAAACACTGAATTATCTGATTTGTGCTTTTTTTAAAAAAGCATTCTCAGTTCCAGCTCAGCAACCAACCGAAAGGTTCCTTTTCTCTGCAAGGTAAATGGATCAGAAACAGTACCTATGTATGTCCTTTCTTCAGGCCTTTGAATAGATGGACCTTCAGGATTTGGAGGGCAGCTAGGTAGTGTGGTAAATAGTGTCCAGCCTGAAATCAGGAAGATTCATCTTCCGAGTTCAAATCAGACACTTAACTGACTGTGTGACCCAGGGCAAGTCACTTAACCCCATTTGCCTCAGTTTCGTCATCTGTAAAATGAGCTGGAGAAGGAAATGACAAACCACACCAACCACTCCAAGAAAACCCCAAGTGGGATCACAAAGAGTCAGACACGAGTGAACAATGCTATGATTGGGGTGTACTGCCTACTTCCTAGAATGCCTAGATTCCCTTAAAACATACCTAAAGCATCATCTCCTGCATAAGACCTTTCATAGGATCATAAAATCAGAGATGCAGGGTTGGAAGGAGCCAGGGGTATCATCTAGTATAACCTCCTCATTTTGCAAGGAATACTAAGGCCCAGAAAGATTGCGACTCACATAGGGGAAGAGGAAAAGAAAGGAATAAATCAACATTTATAGAGTACCTTCAATGTACCAGACACTGTGCTAAGCCCTTTACGAATATCATCTCATTTGATCCCCCATCACAAATGTGTGAGCTAAGTGTTATTATCCATATTTTATAGTCAAGGAAACAGGCAGACAGACTATTCTCAGGTTACTCAGCTAGTAAGTGTCTGAGGCTGGATTTGAACTCAGGTCTATCCTGACTCTAGGCCCAGTGCTCTATCCAGTGAACCACCTAGTAGCTTCATATCTCATTTGCCATCTCAGCCGATCATCGGGAGGTGAATAAGTGCTTTAGTGGAAGTCCACAGCCACTACCAGCCTCTTGTATATCTAAGGTCACACAGGTAGTAAATTGCAGAGCTCATGCTTGAATCATAGAATTAGAATTGGAAGGGACCTTAAAAACCATATGGAGTGTAGACCAGCCCTCTCATTTCACATGTGAAGAAACCAAGGCAAGTAGAGGTGGAATGACTTTCCCAGGATCATACAGTTAATTAGCAAGTGAGAGAGACAGCTAGCTTCCAAGATAACATGGTTTCCCCAGCAATTTGCACTCTCTCTTTATCAAAATTACTTTGTGTTAAAAGAGATATCAAACAGGGAGACCTCAGCTTGCCAAAGGTATTCGTGTCATGGAGGGCGTCTGGAAAGGACTCATAAGGATGGTGAAGTCCTTCAGAGGCTCCTGTTGGTGAATGCTATTGTGTCAGTTGTGTCAAGCCTTGGAACATTGCAGAGTCTCCTGAATGAGGTTCAAAATCACTCTAAGGAGTTTGGCCTCACTCTTTACACTGAAAAAACTAAGTGGATTAAGAGTGCTCATGATGCAGACTGAAACTTCTAGAACTCATCTAACCATAGATCTATGAGAGGAGAATAGATGAATTGCCTTCAGAAAATTGTAGAGTTATTTCAATCAACCCAAGCTTCTCTCTACGAAATACTGGTTTCTCCAAAAGACTGATACTTAGAATCACTCAAAGAGTAATGGGGATGTGTATGATGAGTACAGCCTGCAAAGAATTGCAAACAAAGAATTACAAAGGACAAGTTGTGTAAAGGCTGATTTCAAAGAAATGTATGAATGAAAAAGAAGATGGGGTTGGTGATAGAGAGAGGGAGGGTTAATCAACGGATAACCTCATGCAATTTTGGTATCTGTGGTTCTCAAGAGAAAGTGAGAATTCTCCCCCCACCCTCAATGCCAGGATTTTGGTTAGACCCCTTATGATGAATTTTTTCCCAAATAATTTTTTCTAATTACATGTAAAAAGTTTTTAATATTCAGGTTTTTTTATTTTGTATTCCAAATTCTCTCCTTCCCTAATTTTCCTTTCCCATCATTGAGAAGGCAAGCAATTTAATATAGGTTATACCTGTTCAATCATGCAAAATATTTCCATATTAGTCATTTTGAAAGAAAACAGACCAAAACCCAAGAAAAATAAAGTAAGAAAAAATATGCTTCACTCTGCATTCAGACTCCATGGATCCTTTCTCTGGAAGTGGATAGCATTTTTAATCACGAGTCCTTTGGAATTGTCTTGGATCGTTGTATTGCTGAGAGTAGCAGTCATTCTTAACTGATCATTGTACAACATTGCTGTTACTTTGTACAATTTTCTTCTGGTTCTGCTCACTTCACTTTGCATCAGTTCACATAGGTCTTTCCAGGATTTTCCTGAAAGCATCCTGTCTTATCATTTCTTATAGCACAATAGTAGACCACATTGTGATGAACTTGAGAAACCATGATAAACAAATAATGGGGAAGAACAGATGAGTTGAGGTATATATCACTGGAGGGAGAAGGAACACAACAGTGATGAGTTCATAGATCCATTTGAATAGTTGAGTACACTTTGTGTTGACTTACTTTCCCATGTGATGGGGAATTTAGTGGAGCCTCCATTGATCTGCTCTGTTTGGAGGCATTTCCTATAGAGCCAGGTTACTTGCCACTTTCAGTTACTCATATTTTCTGTCTGGGGCACTTTTCATTGAACATGGAGCCTGTACCCTGTCCACTTCTAGTAAAACACATGTTCTGATGTCTTCTCTCTCTATTCTCTCCCTTGGTGATCTCATCAGCTCCCAGATGTTCTGTTACCATCTGTTCATGCATTCCCAGGTCTATCTATCTATCTATAATCTTTTTTCTCTAATCCCCCTAATTCTCTAATCCCATATCTCCAGCTCCTTATTGGACATTTTGAACTAGGTAGTCTGTAAGCATCTCAGACTCAACAGGTCTAAAACTGGACCCATTACCTTTTCCCTGAAACCTCCTCTACTGAATTTCTCTGTTACTATTGAGGATGCTACCCACCTCCCAGTCTTCCAGATTTCCAATGTTGGCATCTTCCCAAATTCTTCACTCTCTCACTCATCCCATATAGCCAATCAGTTGCCAAATCTTGTCATTCCTACCTTCACCACATCTCTTGTATAAGTCTACTTCTCTCTACCTACACAGCAAGCACCGTAGTTCAGCTCTCACTGTCTCTTCCATGGACTATTGCAATAACCTTCTAATTGGTTTGTCTGCCTCAGGTCTCTTCCCTCCCCAATCCATCTTCCACACAGATGCCATAGTGATTTTCCCAAAGCTTAGCTCTGACCATGGCATTCTACTAATCCCCTCCTCCCTCTAACTCCAAATAAATTCCAATGGTTCTCTACTACCACCTGGATCAAATATTAAAAATACTTTGTTTGACATTTCAGACTCTTCACAATCTAACTCCTTCCTGCCTTCTCCATACGTTTTACAATCCAGTGATGCTGGCCTACACACTGTTCCTCACACATGACCCTTCGTCTCCTCTCTCTGTGCCTTTATATTGGCTGTCCCTCATGCCTATTCCCTCCTCACTGGTCCCTCTTTTCATTCTTGGCTTATTTCAAGATTCAACTCAAATATCACATTCTGCAGGAGGCCTTCCTATTCCCCTCAGCTACTTGAGCTTTAAGCCTTCCCACTACTCTGCATTTATCTTTAACATAACTAATTATTTACATGTTGTCTCCCCTATTAGTATGTGAAGCTCCTTGAGGGAAAGGGCTGTTTTTGTGTTTTTGTCTTTCTTTTGTAACCCCAAAGCTTAGCATAATGCCTGATACATAATAAGGGCTGAATAAATGCTTGCTGACTGATTGATTGATTGATGTGCAACCAGAGGCTTCTGGTTGGTTCCTATGTGTCCTTCTTCCCCTCTATCATCATATAGCTCTGCCAAAGAAAATTGACTATTGAGTAGGAAGGTCTTCCCACATAGCAGACTTTGAAAAGAATAACATCTACTATCTGCTTCCCCTCTCATCTTTCAAGTATGTTGGGACTTTTCAAGACTCTTCCTTAGATTTCCATGAAGGCATGAAGAGGGGATGTTTCTTCCCTTCTCTCAACAGCTACAGGAGCTGCTCACACAGGAAAGCAAGGCTATCTTAGCAAGCCTGAAATGGAACCTCAAGTTACTAGCAGCCTCTGCTACCCTATATTTCTTTCCCTTAACATAGGCAGCACAATAGTAATCCTGAAATAGATGATTTCTATCTTTGCCAGTAACTTTATGAATGCAAGAGGCCAAGAGCTACTAAGTGCAGGAAGTGACCTCTGAAACAACTTCTCAGAGAAGATAACCACTAATAGGAGGAGGAGCCCAGCCATGCCCCAATTTTTCAGAAGATATGGACCTTGAGTGAGTTTCTCAGACAGTGTTGAATCAAGGCAAAGGAGAAATACCTGATCAGCAGCCCCACAAAGTGTTTTACGTTCTAATGTTTGAAATATGAACACCCTGGAAGAGGACAATATGTGACAGGTTACTGTCACGGGTTGGGCATTTGTCAGTGTATTTGCTGTGAGCAACCCTGAGTGCCGGGATAATCATCCCTGTTATTTTAAAGTGTTGTTGTTCCTTTTGATGTCTTTTGTGAGCCAGGCCTGACTCAGGCTTGAGATTGGAACAAAATGAGACATTTGTAGCCCATTCAACACTTTAAAAAGTTTCCTTAACAGTAGTATGGAAAGGCTACTCAGCAAGGACACAACTGATTTCAGTAGATGCAGTCCCCTTGTCTCCATATGGAAATGCAACTTGTCAGCATGTTGTATTGGGTCAGATGGGTATGGTGACTTTACACAGCAGTAGGAAATCTGTTAAGTCTGAGGGGCACTGACTCCTAGTGGGAGGGCCCTTTTATGCTCTTGACAATTGGGAAGCCCCGTTAATAGCCTGAGCTCTAGTACAATTGTCCTAGATTTTAGGGGGAAAACTAGCTCCATCTAGATGGCAAAGCCTTAGCAACTGGCAAGCCACGTCAACGGGTTAACCTCTAGTCCCTTAGACCAATCATGTCTCAGGAACAGTTTCCCTGACTGTTGAGGAAAAACTATAGTTTTTTTCTATCCATCTTCCTTCTGCCTATATCTCTGGCAGAGAAAGTCAGATAATAGACTAGTCTTTATGTCAAGGACTCCAGTAAACATTACTCCTACCATGTTTGTGCTGTATAATTGCAAATTTCCAACATACCCTTGCTGATTTTTGCAATCAACTCCAAAATTTAGGGCTCTGGGGAAGAATGCAAACTTTCAACCTCCTGGCCACCATCTGGTAAATATAGTCATAGAGACATCAGACTCGGAAACTCTCTAGGACACAATCTCAGCACTCCAGGTGAAATCTCCTGACCAGAACACATGTGGGACAGAAAGGGACCAGGGCACTTAGCTCCATGGCAAGTGTCCTAGCCAGAACAGATTGGGTCTGATTATGCCTGTTGCATGTACGTGTTTTGTCTTCCCTGCAGAATGTCAGGTTCTTTAGAATAAGAATTTTCTTTTTATTTTTCTTGAATCCCTAGCGCCTGGCACAAGGCTGTGCACATAGCAGGAGCTTAGTTGATTGTTGTTGAGTTTTATTATAATAATGGTTATTATTTTTGCTTACTTGTACTTTCCCATCACATGTTAGAGTAGGGGCACTCCCTGATTAGAACCAGAAGCTTCCAGGCATCAAAACAAGCAGTTTACGGGGAGAGAGGACTGAAAATGCTTTGTGTGAACATCTTTTGGGGACTGGTTTTACATCAAGGACAATTTGGGTCATTTTAGGATCATTGAGCAATGAGTTCTGCTTACCCAGCAAATGGCTAAAGGCACTCATTTAGATCTCAGGGCCCAAGGAGGCAGAATCAAGCACACATCAGAAGGGAGGTTACTAGCAAATACATTGGTATATCTGGCTACTTCATGATATGTCTGACCCTAAGATGCAGTAGGTCCCCAAGACTGATTCCCTCCTTGCTTGGGCACTAGCCCAACCTCATCCTTTTATCTTCTGTGTATGCTCTATACACCCCGTCTACATTGCTCTCTTTGATTCTCTCTCTCTCTCTCTCTCTTTCTCTCTCTCTCTTTTTCTTTCAAATAGTTCCTCTATCTCTCACCAGTCTATGTTTTCCCTTTTCCCAACTCTACTGTGAATTTTTCGTAGTTGTATACTTTTCCGGCCCCCTGTCCCTCAGTCTCTCAATCGTGAAATAGTGATATGCCCTTACCCATTTCCAATACTAGGCATGTTGTGATGAGCAGTGAGCAATACAATAATTTGGATTGCTTGGAGAATGAACTGGATTATAGGAATACCATCTTTTCCGCCTTTCCCATGTAACTAAAAATTTAGCTCTTCCATATAGTCATTAATCTACTGTCAGTCTTTATAGTGCCCAGGGCATATTTCCTCCAAAGAATGACTATCCTCTGGGACCTGTTTTTACTTTCCCTGCTCACTCCCTAACCTAAACACCACAGAAAACTCTTGGTATCCTGGGGTAGATTTCACTCCATTGGGCAGACCCTTAATTATCCTCCCCAGCCACAACATCATATAAAACTCTCCCTCCCTGCTCCCCAACAAATCTTGCCACAGGCACAAAAATTTATAATTATGGTTCTGGGTTTACAGCTCAAGGTAAAAAGTAAAAATGTTTTTGAAAAAAAGTCCAGTACCCTTTATCTCAGACAATGAGGAACCCTGGAACAACACTCTTTTAGAGGAAGTGTGCCAGATTGAGGTCACTGTTGTTTAGAAACAGGCAGAGGGAGGCTATCAATGCCCTTTTAATTTCTAACCTGAGTCAAAGCTCAGACAGCCCTGCCTTAGTTAAAGTTCTGCTTACCCATTTTCCTTCTGCCCACCACTATGGCAAGGAAAGCCAGATAATGAGGTATTTTGCGTGGCTCATTCATTCCCAGCTTTGGGAATAAACCTCTCTCCTCATCATCATCTGAAATCCATGATTACTGTGAGTTTAATCATGTGTGGTGCCATGCTGAACACTACACAAAGAGAAATATATAGAACAAGTCTCTGCTCTCTAGGGAATCAGTGACATGGGAAATTAGTTAAAGCATTGTGAGATGCAGTAAAGACCTTTAAGGATAGAAGGCACTGGGGGGGAAAGGGATTAGAAAAACATATAGCAAAAAACTTATTTTGGAATTATTTTTAGCTTCTTGATGGAATCCAAAAATGGAGGTGAGAGTAGAGATTTGTGGGGGGAAAAGGGCTTTTCATTAAACCTTTACTGATTTTTCCCAGGCCTTCACTTCTTGAAATATATCCCACGTAATAATTTTATTAACTAATGCATAATATATGTCAATGTCCCTAATCTAACTGTATCTTTGGACCTATAAAGGGATTTACTCAAAAAGAGTTGTATTACGTGCATTTTAATTTTCTATCCAATTTCAATGGGTTGTTTAAAAAAAAAGTCTGGGAAGAAACTCTTCTTGAATGAGGTGGGGGAGGGGAGTGAATGAGGGTTAGGAATGAGGAAGAAACATTGTCATTTAGTAGCTTTTTATTTTCACTAATTATTCTTTCTGATTAATTGCTAAGTTCAGTTATTTCTATACTGCTGAGGGACTCTAAGTACTGTCAGTACCTTCTAAATTTCATCACTCTCGCGCAAAGCCTCATTTCTCCCATCCCAGTTACAACATTGAAATGAAAGCGCAGAAGAGCTAAGTAACTTCCCTAGTATCACTTACTACTAAGTTTCCAAACTGAGATTAGAAACCCAAATTTAAGACTCTTTCACTGTACTTCACTGCATCACAAAGAATAAAAATATATTAAGCAAAATATGTCAATGGGAAATGCATAAGTGCATTTCTATGTGGGAGCCAAGATAAATGTATACTATTTGAATGGAAATTTTGATGTGGTTGGCTGTTGTTGAGTCATTTCACTTCTGTCTAACTCTTCATGACCCCATTTAGGTTTTTGTTTGTTTGTTTTGCATAGATACAAGAGTGGTTTGCCATTTCCTTTTCCAGCTCATTTTACAGATGAGGAAACTGAGGCAAACAGGGTGAAGCGACTTGCCCAGGGTCACACAGCTAATAAGTGTCTGAGGCCAGATTTGTACTCAGAAAGATATTTTCCCAACACCAAGCCTGGAACTCTATCTACTATACCACCCCGATGCCCTATTGATGTGATCAGAGAAGACAGCAAATTCCCAATCATTGCACAAAGATTTCTGAAAGGAAAAATGTATTTCAACTTCTTCATCCACTGAAAGGGGGGACCAAAGTGAACCTTCCTCAGACTGACCCAAACCTTCCTTTTCATTCTATTTACATGCCTGACTCACCATTCCCACCAAACCTAGCATGGGCCCAGCTGTCTCTCGCTGTCCTCAAACTTCCTATCTCTCCTCCTCCAAAATAATTGTATGCAAATTAATGGCAAGAAGTTGATGTAAAAATTACACAAGTTAGAGTGTAGTGGCAGTAGTAGGTTTTTTTGGGGGGGTGGGAAAGAAAACCTTTTGAAAATATAATTGAGTTAATGGAGCTATAACTGCTCTTTTTTTTGTAATTGGCCTGCTTTTTGTCACTCTGTCCATTTACATACTTCTGTTTTCTTTTTGTTATTGATTTTTCTTTATAAAATGGGCCACTTTAAGGCAATTTTTAAAACCCAAATGATGAATAAAACCCCATTTTCACTCTCATTAAGACAGAGACATTAGTGAAGAGCACTGTTCCACTGCTCAATTTACTTAAAAATCCCAGGCAGGCTTTATTTTAGTTAAGACCAGGGAACTGGTCTACTAATTCTTTCCGGTTCAAAAGAGGTGACCCAGGGATGGAAAGAGGGAAATGAAAAACTAGGAAGGGAGAAAGAGGGAGGGATAAAGAGAGAGGGAAAAGAAGAGATAAAGGGAAGAGGAAGAGAGAGAAAGAACATGGGAAGGAGAGAGGGAAAAGGAAGAGAAGGGAAAGCAGGGGGAAAGAAAGAAGAAAAAGAGGAAGAGAGAGAGAGTGGGGGAATGAAGAAAAGGAAGAGAGTAAGAGGAACAGAGACAGAAAGGTCTTTATTTTTTGTGTGAGTTTAAACATAAACTGTACTTACCCACAAGGGAAAGAAAATAAAATGAGCTTATAATGAAACAAGCCCAGAGCACTCCAAACAGAGAAGGTTCTTCAGTATTCTGCTGCCACCACCAATTCAAGTATCACGGATTTCTCTTCTTTCCCATTTTAAAATATGGGGAGCATAGCTTTCCATCTTTTTTTCTCCCTCAAACTCTTCCAGAGTGGGTTTTCAGGATACCATACACTTTATTAACTGGCTGTCTGGTTCTTTACTAGGACTTGTGATTTCTTGGTGTGGAAGCTCCTTCTACCAAGGAGGCAGTTCAGTTAAGTGGTTAAGTGAAGAGAGTCTTAGTCCTATAGCCAGGAAGACTTTAGCTCAAATCTGGCTTCAGACACTCACTAGCAGTATGACCTTGGACAAGCATTCTCCATTAGCTTCAGTTTCCTCAACTATAAAATGGGAATAATAATGCTGTCCATGGTCGTTGTGAGTATCAAATGAGGTAATATTTGTAGAGCACAAGAGTGCCTAGCCCATTGTAGGCACTTAATAAATGTTTAGCACTCACCCAGCTTCCCAAGATCTGCAAATCCTGGAGTTGCGTTGGGCACAGAGAGGTTAGATGATTTGCCCAAGGTCATACCACTAGTTATGTGTGGCAAGACTTGAGCCCAGGCTCCTACAAGAAAGTCAACCAAACTGGGGTGCTTCTAGGTTGTTTACTGTGGTGTGAGATGTGCAAATTTAGAGACATCTCCACTCCAAAATGTTCACACGGACTGTTTGTGTCCAACCTGTGGTAGAGCCTTTGAGCTCATATTGGTCTGATCAGCCACAGTTGAACACACTGTACCTTGACTCCCACATAGTGATGTCATTTTGGTCCTTTTCAAAAACAAAGGACAACAGCCAACTGACTGACCGACTATGGTGTAAGGAAATCTCAGGACACAGAATAGGTACAGAAAGATGAACTACAAACCCTGCATAGCCCCTATGCACTGAAAAGGCTTTATCAGCCAGCTTTAGGTTCTTTGTCTAATTCCAACCTTCTTTTTGGCCCCAGTCCGAGCCATAACCTGCTCTGTCAGTGGAACCACCAAAGTTCTAAGTCTCTGCCTCCGGTTCTGGCCACCCTATCCTTCGGGGACCCTTGACACCTGAGCAATAATGCTCCCCTTATCTCCCTTTCGCGTTCTCTCTCAGCTCTCTTTCCTGGGTTCACAGCCTCCTGTCTTCTCCCCATAGCTGACCCTGTCTTTCAAGCTTTTTCTAACTTCCCTACTTCTGGTCAGCTGATGTATTCCTTTCTCACAGATCCTATAAGCTTCTCCAACCTGCGTCAGATAATTTTGCTTTCTGCTCCTGGTTTCTCTGCATCACCTTCCTTTTCCTCCTCATCCCCGCTCTCTGGAAACATGGCCGTTTCTATGATCCCCACCTCTACTTAGCGCTGCTCCAGTCTTGAACAAGCGCAGCAAAAGGAGCTCTACCCGTAGCTTGAAGAGGAGGATTTTCACAACGGGCACTCATCCATGAGAAAAAAAGAGTCATCCTTTTCTCCAGTGTGGTCAGGTATGAAATAGATTATAACAGCCATTATTTATGTAGCACTTTAAGGTTTGCAAAGCTCTTTGCAACTATTGTCTCATTTTATCCTCAAAAAAGATTAACCCTAGGACATAGGTGCTATTATTATCCCCATTTTACATATGGTTAAACTGAGGCAGACAGAGGTTAAGGTGACTCCTACAGCCACATAGTAAGTGTCTAAGGCCAGATTTGACCTTAGGACTTCCTGACTCCAGAGATGGAACGTCTCTCGCTTTTGTGTCACCTAGGTGATTACTCAATAAACAGAGAAGAGACAGCTACTGCGACGACCATTGGCAACTCCAATTTCAAGAAAACGGAGCCTTTTTGAAGGAGGCTTTGCAAAAGGAATATCCTTTGTTAGACTATATGTCCCAATCTTTGGTTCAAAAAATAAAATCACTGGGTGTACGGGTGGCAAGTAGTTCTCCCTTGATCAATATCTTATACGGGTAAAGGGGAGGGTCCAGCATCTTTTTCCCCCACGGGGAAATCAGGGAAGCTGAGAAGAGGAGCAAAGGAAAGGGGGGAGGGGAGAGAGAGAAAGAGAGCATCCCTGGCATGGAGGACTAAGTTAATGAAAACTTCCTCTACTCCCTTGCTCTGGCATCCCAGTCTCTTTCCAAGGCACTGGCAGACTGAAGCTTTATCCTTGCCACTTTCTTGGCATAGCACTGGGAGCCTATCTCCTTCCTGTATGTGTTACTAGCCCTTTGCTACCCAGCAGGGTCGCTGACTAAGAAGCTTGTTTATGTGTCCCCTCACTTCTCCTTTGCCCAAAGCATGGGACAGAATTTGCCTTGACCTCTGTTGACACATGCCTACTACACACTAATTATATTTTATTTTGTATTATGGTTACTTGTGTGTATGTCATATCACACTTTTATATTGTGGGCTCCATAAGCATCTTATGTAAACTTTGAATTTCCCCTTCTTCCCTCTCCCCCCTTTGTACACACAGCATATATAAATTAAACATTTGTTACATGCACATGCAGCAGGTATATATCCAAGTATTGTCCTAGGTCCTCATTGCCACTATTAATGAGTGCCTCCTTCTGGATTAGAATAATAGAATCATAGGATCACAGAATGTGAGAGTTAGAAAGAATCTCAGTGACCATCTATTTCATCCAACCCTGAAAAACATGAAAAGTTTCCCTACTAGAGCATATCCTACAAGTGTATTGATGATGTCCCCTTGACAAGGTGTGAATTGCCCTTAACTTAATAGGAATTGACATCCTGTCCTGGGTTTCTCCCTTGATTACACATTGAAGATTATTCATTGATTCATGGTCAGTTCATACACCTTGTGATACACTCTTGAACTTAGCTATCCTGAGTGCTTTCATAAAGTGACGACCCTTAAACCAAGTATAATACTACAGCTCTAGAAGATTAGGAGACAACATAGGTCCTTAGGTATGTAAGGCTTACTGAAGAGAAAAGGGAAAGTTTTTGTGATTACTAATGGGCTCAGATATCCATCCTCCATTTTTCTGGTTGGGCTAAATAAGACCAATCCTATATTTAATATTTTGTTAGCCTGAATCCTTGCATGGGAGCTGAGGGCTCTTTTCCTCTTTGTCTGTGTCTGTGTGCATTTCTGAGTATGTGTCCTTGTATAGAGAACAGGACAAATTCTGCTGAATAATGATAACAACAACAACATGTATTTATGCTTTAAAATTCATAATGCACATTACAAGCATCATTTCATTAGTTAAAGTTGCAGCTAAGACTGAACCTGGTTAATGTAAATAAATCCAGAACTTCATTTCTGGGAAATAGGTTAAACATAAATGAAAGGATGAATGAATGAATGAGCAACAACTCATTCCTATGCAATTATATTTGATTTTCAGTTCCTACTCCAGGCATCTTCACTGGCTGTCCCCCATATCTGGAAAGTTTTGTCTCCTTCTCTCCTCCTTTTGATTTCAAGTCCCATCTAAAATCCTGTCTTCTACAGGATGCCTTTCCCAAACCCTTTTAATTCTTCCCACTGCTAATTATTTCCTATTTACCCTATACAAACTTGTTTGTTCATATCTGTTTGCTTGTTGTCTTTTCATTAGACTTTGAGTTCATCCAGGGCAGGGACTGTCTTTTGTCTTTCTGTGTATTCCCAAAGCTTAGCCCAGGGCTTGGTACTTAGTAGGTGCTTAATAAATGCGTGTTGACCAACTACAGCCGCCACCCCCATCTGAAGCTGAGGAGAGGTACTGAATATGGCTTGCTCTGGAGACGATTACACCCCCATTAGGGGACTGCAACTCGATTTACAAGGCAGGCACTTCAGTAATCGGCACGTGGGCTGGTGGCGACAGAACTTCTGAGGAGATGGTGAGCGGAGCTTCCTAGCAGGGACTTTCCTGACTGCTTCGCCAAGGACCCACATCCTTTCTGTATTTGTTACTGCCTTAAGTGAACTCAGTCAGTGTTTAATTCCTTTATTATTGTCAGTGCCTGCAGGAGAGACGTGGAATCTTTGAGGGACAACTTCTGCTGCTTTCACAGGGCAAACCATAGAGTTTATTATTAGAGAAATATCCCCAAGATTTAACCTAGTCTGCCATGTTAGACAAATGCTACGTGTGGCCTGAGTCAGAGGTGGGGAGGGAGGGGGCTCAGGGAAGGCTTCTTTGAGCTAAGTAAGCAGGAATTCTCTTAAAGGGCAACTTAGGGGGCATGTGTTGATGGAGAAAATTGACAGCAGACTTACATGGGAACCTGCATTAACTTCCCTGGTTTAATTATTATTTGTACTTTCCCAGAGAGTCAAGGAGAAGAGAGGAAGCAGTGTAGCCCCAAGACCTTGGAAAAGCTGTCTAGTGGCCCTGGTAGGCTGGAGTTTTGCTTGGCCCCAGTGATAAAAGTCCTCCCACAGGGAGCCTCACAAATGCTGAACGCTCCATGTCTCTCCATCTCAAAGAGGGAGCTTCAGTCTGAACTGGTCTGAAAAATAGAGGGGGTTCAATTCAATTCAAGTCAACAAGCATTTGTCCTCGATGGTCTCTGAGGTTCCTTTGAGCTGTAAATCCTATGACTCCATTCTTGTCCAGCACCAGCCAAACTCCTGCATTTTCTATTGGTCACCAGGACTGTGGTCAAGACCAGCTGGGGTGCTTACTCTGCCTTTTAAATGACCCTCTTTATGCTAGGGAAGGGGGGAAAGGAGAGATTTTGCAGATATTCCCTTTTTAGAGCAGCAATAGCTCCATTACTAGAGGCTTTTGCCCAGTGTCCCCAAATCCATTTTCGGATAGCAAAGGGCCCCTCCTCTTTTTTTTCTTCCTGTTTGGCCAGTCTGGTCACCCTGCTGTCAAGTCTGTTCCTCCTCCTAAATAATCACGATTTTCCTCATGGAGGTTTCAGTATACAGTGGTAAGGTAAAAGAAATTAAATGGGAATTTGGGGGAAGTTTTTTGGAAGCCATAGATGACACATGAAGGCCAGCAGACAACACAGAAAAAGTTTCGAAATTCATAAATGCATAAAATGTATGTATGGTATTGCATGATATCAAAATGTTGTATCTTTTAATACCATAATAATTCAGACTTATCTGGTACGAAGGGAGAACCAAATAATTTTAGGAGGATTTTGCAGCTCACGGAGGGGCAGGCAGGTGGGGTGGGGGGAGGGGAGGAAGTGTGCCTCTGAGGAGGTATGGGGGGGTGCCCAGCTCCTGTGTTCCTCAATGTGGAAAGGATAACTGTAGTGAAACAAACTAACAGGAATGGGAAAAGCCATAGACTGTGTCAGGAACCTAGAGTTGCAATTCTGCTTCTGTGACTTGCCATCTGTGTCTCCTTGGGGAAGTCACTTCTCCTTCCTGAGACTCAGTCTCCTTCTCTGTAAACTAGGTTATCTCCAAGGTCCCTTCCAGCTCCAGGATCTATGAATCTTCGGAGACCCAGATCTCTGCCCTGTGAGCCTGTTTAAATATCTGTAGAGATACACGTGTGTTGCGTCTCCCCACTCCCCTCATTGGTTAGGGTGGGAGAGATGTCCACCTTGAGGTTTCCTTTGAAAATCTTAAGTATGTTTGTATCTTAACTTTAAATTGGCCAGCCTAGTCAGGCATCCAGCTTTAGGTACATTGGAGGTTTGGCCTTGAATGCTGCTCATCAAGTCCTGCCAACAGCTTGGGGGAGGGGGCCTGCTTGAAGGCTTCACTGAGCCTCAGGGGTTGGCCTGACCCAGCCAAGGTCTGAGCAGCTGCAGCTTGCCCGCCCCAGGGAGGGAGAGCAGCAGACAGAAGCTCTTGGCCTCAGCCTTCAGCTCTGCAGTTTGGCAGCTGCTCCCCAGGGCCGTTGTTGCCTTTGCTATGTGTCTGTCCCATCGTACCCTCATTCAGCAGGCCAGGAGAGTGGGAGCCAAGGGCAGCCTGTGCCTAGCAGTCCTTGAACTTAAGGCAGAATTGTCTCCTTAATCTGTGAGGTCTAACATGCTGTTAGAACTAGACTAGATCTGCCTCTGAGACAAGACTTCTTACAGGCCGGGGCTCTTTTCATTCAGCTGGGCCACAATAACCCAGTATTTTGAACCCCAAATCAGCAAACATGACCAGACAAAAGCGTAGATCATCCTTCTTTGCAAAACCTCATGGAAAAGTATATTTTCTGACTTATATGAAATGATAAGGCTGAAAAAAGAGCAAGATGTCAACTTACATACCTATTCCAACTGGGTAAAACAGACAACAGTGACATCACAAAGAAAAAAGAGGCCAGGAGGGAATAGAGGAGTAAAGAGAGCTTTGTTATTGTTTTGTTAAAGTTAATAGACATATTTTTAAAACAATTGTAAATCATTTGACTTTCGTGGTTTGGATGCAATACTTTTAAATTTTTCCAAAGTTAATTAAATGCTTTATTGGTAGAAAAAAGGAAAAGTGAATAAGAATGAATGGACCCAGGATCTTGAGAAGGACTTAGAGCACTGGTTTCCAAACTTTATGAAGTAATCCCTCTTTTATACTTTTCTTTTTTCCCCCCCTTTTATATTTTTCAAAAACATTCTAAACAAATAATTTTCCTAGCTCAAATTTATTCAAATAAAATTAATATTTTATTACAATTTTATAATACACATTTTAACAATTGAAAACAATAACACAGATTTTTATTGAAAATCTTTATTTCCATGTTTGTCATTTATAAAAAACATTATTAATGTGATCATTTTGCTTATTTCTCAAAATGTGTTATATTGATGATATTGCTACTCATAATTCTTTTTCAATCACTGATCAAGATCAATATTTTTTCTTTATTGCAAAAAACCCCCATTTCACATGTAACTAACACAGAAACTGCTGCTCTATCTATAGGGGTTGGAGGGTTGGCTTCTCTCCCTGTCAAGTAACCAGTAGAAGGGGTGAGTCAGTCAGTCAGTCAACAAGCATTTGTTAAGCAGCACCTCCTGTGACAGGCACTGTGTTAAACAAGAGGGTTACAAAGAAAAGAAAAGAAAACTAAGCCAGATCTTTTTTTAAAAATCATTTTCTCTGGCTCTTTTACACTCCCACCCTGGAGTTCTGAGGAGAATTACTTTAAGTAATTCTTAAAGCTTAGCTTTGGCTCAGCTGGCTCTCAAAAAGGGGAAAAGAAAGGTTTCCTATGTGCAAAGTAGGTCAGGTATAGGACAGCTATTTCTTCCACACGAAAGAAATATTAACATAAGGGTCTTGAAAGTCCTTGACCTAATTACAGAAAAGGGGGCTAATAATTAGGTAAAATTTAATCAAGTCAAGTGATCCTTTTGTCAGGTATGAACAAGCTGGTTGACTGAATTAGAAAGGAACCAATAGGGTGAAGAATGACAGGACATGCCTCTGATTGACTTGTAAAAGTCAGTTTGGTAAATCCAGGAAGTCAAGCTTGAAGAGGAATCTAACTCCTGACAAGACACTTAGAAGACACATGTGGTTGGAGAATGGGAAGGTGGTGAGTTATCCCCTTTAGGCTGGGAGAGTGGAAACATTAGTGGAAACAGCCACCATGAATAAAGTGGCCAGGAATCTGGATGTGAGGACATTTGGGCTGGGCTAGAGGAGTTCTGGGACAGATACTATGTTTCTAAAAGTCCCCTCTCATCTCCCCCCCTCCACACATACTCCTTACATACCGGATGTCAACAATCACCATCTCCTTCCTCACTTCTCACCTTGGGTTCCTCTGGGGAACCTAAAGCCTTTCCTTCTGGGTAGAGAGGAAAGTCTGTTTATCTACTTTTGTTTAAAAGTTTACTTTGTCTTTATAAATAGTGTTAACCACAAGCCTTTGTTAGTCTGTGTGTACTTACTGGAAATAATGGGGAGGAAGCAGTTGAAGGTGAAGCATCTGCTGAGAGAAGCAGACAGAAAGAGAGAAAGAAAAGGGGCAGGGAGAGGAAGTGGGGGGGGGGGAAAGAAAATGAAGAAGAGAAAGAGGAGGAGGAGGAAGAGGAAGAGGAAAAAGAAAAGGAGGAGAAAGAAGAAGAAGAAGAAGAAGAAGAAGAAGAAGAAGAAGAAGAAGAAGAAGAAAGAAGAAAACAATTTCTTTTTAAAGTGAAATAGCAGCAATCACCACTACCTAGGGTTTCCTGTGTCATCCCAAAGCATCAAGCGCCAGAATACACATAGCTTACCCGAAGTGACCTAGGGTCCTAAAGAAGGCAGGTGGACACTACTAATTTGTCCCCATTACACACACACACACACACACACACACACACACACACACACACACACACACACACACATACGATGTTACTGTAACATGGCTTGCCTGGTGATACCTAACACAGAGACACCCTCTTTCCCCTACCACATAGGTGAGTGGTGTAGCTTTCTTTGACTGCCTGCTGAACTGTGTCTTTAAAACTTTAAGACTGAGACAAGCACTCTTTTTCCTACTTTCCTGTCCTCTTTCCTGCTTTGTTCAAAAGGTGAAGATTACAGTTCAGCCACAGTATTGATGTCATTAACTAAATCTAGGAAAGAGGAAAGAGGAAGGAATTCTGTCCCCTGTTCTTCCTCTCATTTACCCTGACTCCAAGAAATGGGCCCAGGGGTATATTTCTGTTCTGTTTCTTTTGTCTTCATTTTCAGGAGCCAATCAGGTAGCAATTCCCACAGGAACCATTGGACCCAAAAGTTCTAGTCATAGTGACCATGGAGCCAGATTTCCAGGCGGAATGTTGCAGATAGCCAGGCTGCCTGGCAGTGAAGCCTGGAGAAACCAGGGTTCCTGGGAGCTGAGACCAAGGAGGGCTTTGGACATGGAACTTGAGACAGTACTCTATAGGAACTGAGCTAAGCTTATGAACTTTGCCTTCTTCAAAGACTGGGGTGGTGCAAGGGAGGGAAGAAGGTGAAATACTATCTGTTGAGGGAATAAATTTGTATATTTGTGATTGTACATTTTGGAGTAGATATTCCCTTATAAAAGCTAATCTGATTATTAGTGTCTCAATGGATCTCGGGTTTAAGAGATCTTCTACTATACTTAAGGAAACACCATCAATGGGGGCAAAACCCAATGGCAGAGAATCTAGACACCTCCACCACTAATCTCCCTTACTGGTTCAGGAGAACCCTGGAAGACAGGTGAAATCTAACATACCTGGCCTTCCAGGCAGGGAGGATCAGGGTAGTCAGCTGGAACAATAGCAAAATTTATATTACTTTGATAATCCAGAGAATTTTTTTCCACTTTAGTCAAAGCATAATAAAAATTATCAGGTTCAAACACGTGTTTCAACATATCGCAAAACAACTCTATTTATCATTCTTATTCAGATGGGGTAAGACCAAATACAACATATTTGTCCATGGCAGATAGCTTCCATATTTGTTCATATTTAGTAGACTGGTCAAGTGATTACTAATCAGGTCTTTGCTTTCTTCAACATCCTCTTCTTTATGAGACCATTTTCCACTCCATTGCCTGCTGCTGCCTCCAGTCTGGGAGACGTTATGTTCTTGCGTTCAGCTCTTTCTAGCACTGAACAGTTTCCTCTTTTTACCCTACCACTACACATAGACCCTTCCTCCCTCTTGCCACCTCTTGCTGTGAGAACTCTCATCAAATCCATACTACCATGATCTCTGGAATCATGGAACCAATGGAACCAGCTTTCTGGAAGCAAACAAATTAATTGTTCCTTTTGTGACTTTCCAGGCCATAAATCTCTTCCCAATCACCCCACTCTTCACCCCACTTCCCCATTAGAATATAAGTTGCTTGAGGGCAGTGACTGTTTCACCTTTGTATTTATAATCTTAGCACTTAGCACAATACTTGGAAAGTAGTATTTAATAAATGCTTTTCATTCATTCTATTTCATTTGGAGGGCAGGGGGTTTTTTATTGAGAAAAATTAAAAAAAATATTGCTTTGTGAATTTATTATTCGTAGCATGAACTTTTATCTTTCCAGATTAGAGTATGAATTTGTGGATTTTACATTAATTTATTTAGAGTATTCTGTTTTTTAAAAAATGTAGCAAGCACTGACTATATCTCCCCCCTCAACTCCCTGAAGGGTTGGGGTGCCTCTTCGCTGATGCTAACCAGCTTGAGTCCCCCACTGGTACCTTCTTCCCAGTGAGAGCCACTAGCGACTAGCTGCTTAGTTAACTATAAAAGGATATTTACTTCAAAGATATAGCAGGAACAGAAGTGCAAATATTTTTCTGCTTTAAGGACACACTCTCCCATATACCACCTCAGGCTCTGTGGAGAGTAGGCCCCGATCTAACTGTTTCTACATGACATTGATCTCACCAAATTCAGGTACAAATGTGGCACAATTGTTGGAAGAGTCCTTGTCTTGGCTACTGCTAGATAGGGTCTCAAAGGTCCTCACTCAACATGGATTCCACCTACTGGCTTATTCTCCCGGTTGAAACTCACTAGGTGGTAGCTAGTGAGGCATAGAACCTCCAATGAGGCATAGAACCGATAACTGCATTCATGGACCACAGGCTGATTTCTGATGGGGAGGGCCCAAGACCTCTCCCCTCAGATCACTGTGTTTTCCCACGGGAACTGTCAGTTGGGAAGAAGTCAGCCCAAAGCTGAGGAGGTTGGAGGGAGTATGGGGGAGGGAAGAAGTTCTGGTCAATTAGAACTTTTTGAATGCCCCACTGGTCCTGACTACGTAGTCAATCAAAGAGACTCCTTTCCGCAAGTGATTAGCTGCCCATGCTACAGCTGCTGTCAAGTTTTCATGAAGATTGCATCAGCCAATCCCTCTGCTCAGACTCATAAGGACTGGGCTTATTGGCCAGTTCCTAATTACCAAAATCTACATCAAAAACAAATGTTTCAGAGAAAATTTTTTGTTCTATTTTCATTATTATCACAAAAAATGATCATTTCTTCTTTTAACTGAAACTGCCTTTGAAGTACTCTGGCATGAGAAAGCCAATGTTTCTTCCAACAATATAGAAATGCCCTGTGTTCTGGCCCCCATATTGTCACACAATTTTGCAAAGAACATTCCTTTCCCCCCCCCATTCAATTTTATTTTATTTTTTATTATAGACTCAACACACACACACACACACACACACACACACAAACACAAATGAGTTTTTCTATATATACAGAAAAACACCAAAAAGAGGACTAAATGTGAAACTGTGAATCTCTATGTCATATCTCTTGCCTTAAAAAAGAAAAAGTATGTAATAAATCCCCCATTACTTTCAAAACCATTCTGCTTGTCTGTGCTTTCTTTCTGTTCTGTGCATTAAAAAAATGTTTTAGTAGCTCTTTTGGAGGACCTCTATAGTCAGTTTTTCTCTTCCCACTCCCACCTCCAATTAAAAATCAAGAGAAAGAAAATTTGTAACAAAAAATTATATACACACACGAGCAAAACAAATCTGTACAGTGGTATCCAAAAATGCGCTTCATTCCACACTCTGAGTCCACCATCTCTCTGTTAGGAGGCCAGTAACATGCTTCTTCATAGGGCTCTCCAGATAGAGTTGGTGACTGTATTTATTGATCAGTCCTTAAAACTTTCGGAGTTACTTTTCTTTACACAGTTTGTTTTCCTTGCATCATTATTTCACCTAGTTCTTTTCACTTCATTCTTACATCAGTTCATGCTACCAAAGAGTCTCTGAAATCATCTTTCGTCATTGCTTAAAGCACAACGATATTCCATGACATTCACAGAGAATTGATTTAGCTATTCCACAGCTGATTTGGCACCACCCACCACCCACCCTTCTTTAAATTCTGATTCCTTATCTTTCCTCTTTTTCCTTTTAATCTCCCCTTCTGGATCAGGAAGTTTGTTTTGCTTGTAATTCTTCTCTCCCTTCTAATCGCTCCCCATTCCCTCTGGTTTCCCTATTGAGTTAGATGTATTTCTACACCAAACTGAATCTGTATTCAACGCTTCTTTGTCTGTTCCAGATGCGCGAGGTTTACCTGATGTCTGATCCCCAACCCTTTGCACCCTGCATATATTCTTCATCTCATACACGCCAATTATGATAAAATCATGTTCCATTCCTCTTACACATTTTTTACACCAGTTTATAGCATATAAACTCCTTTGTTTGACACTTAAAACTTTCATAACCTGTTTTTTTTCCAGTATTAAATAAAAGTAGCTTACATTTACAGTGCTAAGCATTTTACAAATTCTCATTTGATCCTCGAGACAAACCTGGGAGGTAGGTGCTATAATTATCACTTTTTTACATATGGGAAAACTAAGGCAAATGGAGGCTGAGTGACTTGCCCAGGGTCACTAATAAATGTCTGAGGTTGGATCTGAACTTGGATCTTCCTGACCCCAACTCCAGCACTCCATCCACTGCACCACTTAACTGTCTGACTTTATACTATACCCCTCTCCATGTACTCTACATTCTAACAATACTAGCCTACTTGCAGTTTCTCTAACACATCCAAATCAACACTTCTTATCCTGTCTCTCTCTGCCTTTGTTCTTGCTGTCCCCAACACCAGCAATGCTTTACCTGCTTACTTACAATCTGCCTCTTAGTTTCTCTCACTTCCTCTAATCCCACCTATTCCAGCGGGCCTTTTCCCCTCTCCACCTTTGCCCCTCAAAGTCCTTTTCATCTACTCTGAGTATAACTTATAACTATATAGTTGTTTCCATGTTGTCTCCAATAGAATGTAAGCTTTTCAAAGACCGTGACAAGTTTTCATCTTCTTTTTTATTTTTTTGTACCCCAGTAGTTTTTATTTTGTGCTTGGCATATGTTCAGTTTTCAGTTGTGTCCAATTCTTTGTGACATCATACGGAAAAGATTCTGGATTGGTTTGCCATTTTTTTCTCCAGCTTATTTTACAGATGAGGAAACTGAGGCAAACAAGGTTAAGTGACTTGCTTAGGGTCACACAGCTAGTAAGTATCTGAGGTCAGATTTGAACTCCGGAGGTTGAGTCTTCCTGACTCCAGGTCCAGCCCTCTCCACTGTGCCACCTAGATGCCTCTACTTGGCACATAGTAAGGACTTAATAACATCTTGTTGACCTGTTGACTTGCATACTCTTTTGTTTTCCCTCATAAAAACCTCAGAACAGAACCAATCCACTTCCAGATCCTCTGTGTTTCTTAATTGAACTCCCTCAGCACCATTCGAGCCATGTATTGAGGTTCTGAAGCAACAATGTTCCTTCTATTGAAAGTCTTCTAGGGGCAGTTAGGTGTCACAGTGAATAGAGGACCAGCCCTGGAATCAAGAGGACCTGAGTTCAAATATGATCTCAGACACTTAACAGTAGCCATGTGACCTTGGGCAAGTCACTTAACCCCAATTGCCCTGCCTTCCCCACTGCAGAAAGCAAAATAAAAAAAAAGAAAGTCTTCTATTGAAAAGTCTTGAAAAGACAATTCCAAAGGACTCATAAAACAAATGCTACCCACTTCCAGAGAGAGGATTGATGAACTGAGTACAGTTTTTTCACTTTTAAGTAAAGTATAATTTCTCACTTTATTTCTTCTTGACTTTTTTGAAAATAGGGCTAATATGGAAATATGTTTTGCACAATTTCACACATATAATTGATATCATATTGCAAGCTTGCCTTCTCAGTTGGTAGAGAAGTGAGAGGGAGGAAGAAAATTTGGAATTAAAAATTTTTAAAAAGAATTCTAAAAATAAATAAATAATAAATTCTGGAACGTTTAAAATAAATAAGCATTTGTTGAATATTTTTTACAAATCTTGAAAGGCTTCTATTCCATTAAAGGTGTTTTTTTGGGTTTGGTTTTGTTTTAGTTCGGTTTGGGTTTTTTTGTTGTTTTTGCTGGGTAGGATTACATTCAACTTGCAGGGCAAATCATTCTTGGTTGTAAGCTTCTGTCTTTTGCCTTTTGGAATACTGTATTACAAGATTTCTTCTCTTTTATAGTAGAAGCTGCAACATCTTATATGATCCTAACTGTGGTCTCTTAGCATTTGAACTCCTTTCTGGCTGCATGTAGCACTTTTTCTTTGATGTAGTAGCTCTAGATACTGGCTAGGACATTCCTTTTGAGGTTTTTTACAAGAGGTGCTTGGTAGAGCCTATCGTAATTTTGCCCTCTGGTTCTAAAAGATGTTGGCAGTTTTCATTTCTGATTTCTTGAAATATAGCATCCAGGCTTTTTTTTTCTTAATCATGGTTTTCTGAGAATCCAATAATTTTAAAATTATTTCTCTTTGACTTGTTTTTCAGGTGAGTTGTTTTGATATCAGATATCTTACACTTTCTTTTTTTCCCTCCAATGTTTTGATTTTGTTCTTATGTTTCTTATAATCTTTCAGGGTCATTGATTTCAATTTCATCTATTTTAGTTTTTGATAAGTCTACTACTACTTAAGTAAAAGTTTACCACTTTCTGTTCTCAGCTATTTGTTCTCCTTCCAATTCTTTCCTCCAGAGCTTTTATTTAATTTTTTTTCTTGCTTGCTTCATTTCAACTACATATCCATGTAGACCTTATGGAAAAGCCTTTTTTTTTTTTTTGGAGCGTCTGCATGTGGTTGTTATGGAGTTATTTTTTCATCTCAGGTTGAATTTTTGGCCATTTCTAGATCTCTAATAATTTTTTTATACTGGTCAGTATCGTCTCTGTTTTGTTCATTTCTCTGACTTACAGAACTGGGACTTTGTACCAGGGTAAGCTTCACATCTTGTTGTGCTTTTGGATAGGTAGGATCTACTTAATCTTGCTTTGAATCGCCCATATCAATAGAAGCAGCACTTGTGAATGAGGCTTTTTACTCTTAATTCCAGAAGCAACTTTGTAAGGTTCAAGCAATCCTTCGGATGGCTCAGGCATGACTTTCAAAAAAAAAAAATTTGGTTTTGCTTTTTTTAAGTACCTCATTTTCTCTGGGGAAAAAAATCTGTCTTTTCAATGGACACTTTCAAAATATTGTTTTAATTTATTAGGTTTCATGATGTCTACAGTTAAAACATTCTTGCAAAGCAAATACAGATGTGTTCCCACTCTATCAATAATAGTACTTATGAATCCCAGTGATAAAAATAATCTCTTGTCTTGTTCAGTCATGTCAGTCATGTCTGACTCTTTATAATCCCATTTGGGATTTTCCCAGCAAGGATACTGGACTGATTTCAAACAGGGTTAAGTGACTTGTCCAGGGTCACACAGATAGTAAGTGTTTGAGGCTGGATTAAACTCAGGTCTTCCTGACTTCAGGCCCAGTGCTCTATCTACTGTGCCATCTAGGTGCCTCAATAAAAATAATGCCTTATATTTTATGAATCTGGGCTTTTTGTTTTGTGTTTCTGCATTCCTGCTACTTAAACTACCTTTTGTCATTGCTTGTCCTAGTTTTGGCTGCTTCAGTGGATTTTTTTTTTTTTGCTTTTTTTTTTGGAGGGCAATTGGGGGTAAGCGACTCGCCCAAGGTCACAAGGTCACTAGTAACTATTAAGTGTCTGAGGTCAGATTTGAACTCAGGTTCTCCTGACTCCAGGGCTGGCGCTCTATTCACTGTGCCACCTAGCTGCCCTTCAGTAGATTTTCTTTTCAAATCAGTTATTTATTTATCAGTATATTATCTGATTAAAAAAAACATAGGGACAAAAATGGAAGACAAATTTAATGGGTAAAAATTTCAAACAAGTTTCAGTAGTTATATTCACTGTTAATTGCCATGAATTCTGCCTTTTAGTCTCACTTTTGTTGACTCTAGTTTGAACTTTTTTTATTTAAGAAAAAAAGTAGAATAGAAAGGGAAAAGAACCCACATGTACAAAAATAGTTATAGCAGCTCTTTTTGTGGTGACAAAGAATTAAAAATTGGGGGATGCCCACCAGTTGAGGAATAACTGAAAACGTTATGGTATATGAATGGAATGGAATAATATTGTGTTATAAGAAATGACGAGCAGGCAAATTTCAGAAAAACCTGGAAAGACTTACATGAACTGATGCTAAGTGAAGTGAACAGAACTAGAGGAACATTGTATACAATAACAGCAACATTGTGCAGCGATCAGCTATGATCGACTTAGCTCTTCTCAGCAATACAATGATCCAAGATAATTCCAAGACTCACAATGGAAAATGCTATGCACTTCCAGAGGAAAAACTGATGGAGACTGAATACAGATCAAAGCATACTATTTTCACTTTCTCTATTTTTCCATAGTTTTTTCCTTTTGTTGTCTCTTCTTTTACAACCTGACTAATATGAAAATATGCTTTACATGACTGCACACGCATAACCTATATCAAATTGCTTACCATCTTAGGAAGGAGGGAGGGGAGGAGGTAGAAATTTTGGAACTCAAAATTTTATTTAAAAAAAGAATGTTAAAAATTGTCATTACGTGTAATTGGAAAAAATAAAATACTATTTAAAATAAAAAAGTATTATTGAACTCAAACCTATCCAATATAATTTTCACTATTGTTTCACCATCATCTCCCACAATAGAGGGTCTAGAAATAAGCACATACATAAAGACAGTGCACCCCACAGAATAGAAACATATAACTTAGAGGGAAGAAAAGAAAGTGTTCTAATATTTTATCATGAGCTTTGACCTTCAGATTTTATGGGTTTAGGGAATTCCCCTGTACGTAAACTCCTTCAATGGATAAAAATTGGAAGACTTTTATGTAATTAAGTCTTAGAGAGTTGCCTGGGAGCACTGACAGATTAAGTGACTTGCAATGGTCACATAGCTAGGATGTATCAGAGGCAGATCTGGAACCTAAGAACTTCTTGACTGACTCCAAGGCCTTTTCACTGAAAAAATAAAAAAGGCCCTTTATCCATTATACCATGTAAGCTCTCATATGATACTTGAATAGTTTAAATGAATGAGTTTAAATGTAAATGGTACTAAGCATGTATGTCTAACAAAACATCTAATTTTTTTTAAATCTACCACTACTACCTCTCCCTATCCCTCCCATAATTTTTTTGAGGCACTCAGTGTTAAGTGACTTGCCCAGGGTCATACAGCTAGTAAGTATCTGAGGTTGGATTTTTAACTCAGGTCCTCCTGACTCCAAGGCCAGTGCTATATCCACTGTGTCATCCAGCTGTCCCCCATCTCACCATTTTGAAAAGCATACTGTCTTTTCTGGAAATAGAACAGTCTGGAAATTCCTGGATACATTGCTACAATAACAATGTCACACTGCTTATTTAGCATCCCCTTTTTTTCTTCCCCCACCCATCTTCCCTATCCCTATTCTACTTCTCAGATGACTTATTCTAAAGCATAGTCCACTTTCATCACCCACTCTATTTCCAGCCCTCAACTCACACATCAATTTCATGAAGGGGCTTCTTTTGAAAAAGCCTCTTATTCTTGGCAAAGCTTCTTCCTTTCATAGTCAGACGGCCTAAGTACCACCCAGAAACAAACTAAACCTAAAGACTGTGGGTACAGAAATTGGGGATTGAGCTAAGCTGGGTTGGGAAAAGTTCTATAAATGTTTTTTGATTTGAATTGAAGGGCAGCTGATCCCAAGAAAGGGAAAAGTGGTGAGGGATCAAAGGAGCATGGGATTTAAGAGTGGGAAGAGATCATGGAGGGCAATGTCCACGTGGACATCATCCTATACCCTCATTCTCACCCTTCAGAGAAACCACTGGTAGCTAGAAGTTTTTTTCAAGCCTCTACCACACCACCACCCCCCCCCCCCCCCAGGGAAGAATTGAAGTCTGACTCTAAAACCTAACTGCCTCTCAGGCCAGGGGCCATCATACAGTGGGGAGCACTCAAAGTAAAACTCAGCTACGTGAGAAAATGAAATTACTCTGAGAAAAGACACTTATTATTAAATTATCTTTCTCTGAATAGGATGAAGCTGTTAGGAAGCTGGCCACACACATGCCATAAACCAATGCTTTGCTCCTCCCCAAAACACTTTTCCTCAAGGGATCCTCTGAGAGATATCCTCACAGATCCGCTGTGACCATATGCTTCTATGCCTAAGGTAGGACAATACTCAATAGAAAAGCTATAACTAGCCATTTTGACATCTGGGGCAAGCAACTCAAAGGCATCCTCAAATTAACTTTGTAATTCACAGTGCGAAAATAATACAAACAAGACAAATTCGGTTGCATTGGAAGAGGGATTCACAGTTATAGTAGTTGTACTTCATATTCGCTAAATGTTAGTGCCCTAGGTTCAAAGCTTACCTCAGTTATGGCTCTGTTAAGAAAAGGTCTCTTTATCTTACCTGGACCTTATTCCAAGGACTACAGCATTTTAAAATGTTTTCAGTAAAACTATTAACATCCTTTCCTTCCCAAACCCCACTATACATGCTTTCTCTCTCCCTCTCCCTCTTATTTAGGCTATAGCAGTGGTCACATGACCCTCAATGCTGCATAATAGAATTTCTTTTATTAAAGAGAAAGGCACCTCCCAGCATTTGTTAGAAGTGAACTCCCAAAATTCTTACTCTTTGCCGAAACTGTGCCTATTTAACTGAGACTGCTTAAGTCTAACAAATATAGTAATAACTCACATTTATATTACACCGGTAATTTTATAAAGTATTTTTTCTCTCAATAATTCCATGAGGTTTGTAATGCAAATATTTGTTACCCCATTTTGCAAATGAGAAAGTTAAGGTTTGGAGGAGTAGTCTCACAAGTAGTAAGTGCTTGGGACTCAAAACCAGGTCTCCTAATTCTAGATGATTTTTAAAAATTATTCTAGATGATTCCTAAGACTTCTTCTAGCTTTAAATTATAGAGAAAAAGAAAGAATCCAAGTTCAACTCTTTTTCCACTGTGTATGCTGTGTTGGAACCAGCTCCTACTAGTTCAAGATAGCCTATTGTTAAATTTTCGGTGTGAGCATTTAAACCTCAGGAATCCGCAAATGCTAAAAAATCAGGGCTTGATTTATAATTTTGTTGATTGTTTAGACTTAAGAAAGTGATGAGGAAATATTAATAATGCAGATGAAACTTAAAAGTATGTCATGTCCTACATATGTATAAATATTGAATTGCTTGCCTTCTCAATGATGGGGGAGGGAGGGAGGGAGGGAGAGAATTTGGAATTCAAAAGTTTTAAAAATGAATATTAAAAATTATTTTTACATGTAACTGGGGAAAAATAAAATACCAAATAAAAAAAAATTTTAAATTATGTCATGCAAACATTTTTTTTCAGGGGGAAACCACTGTTAAATGTGCCCCTGCAAAGCACTGACTATACAACAATGAACTAATTTAGAACTGAGTGGGTACTCTGGAGAATAGTATTTAGTTTTAAAAATAGATCTTTCTCCATATCTTTTGTTTTTTACATTGCCTGAATTTTCCCCTGTATCCCTTGCTTTTGTCTCTCCCAGGGAGTCATCTCTTATAACAAAAAATTCTTTTAAAGGAAATAGAAAAGAGAAAAAAATCAGCATCAATACATTAAAAATCTGACATTATATGCAATAGTTCACATCTACAGACTTCTGTCCTGCCACCCTACCTCTTCAAAGGAATAAGGGTGGGGGAGAGATCTTTTCATACATCTTTTTTGAGACCACGCTTACTCTTTGTAATTTTGTAACATTCATTTTCCATTGTTTTGTGATTGTCACAATTTCTATTTATATTGACATATTCATTGTGTACATTGTTTTTTTTGACTCTGTTCATTTCAATTTGCATTGGTTCATATGTCTTTTCATGCTTCTCCATATTAATTACATTTGATTTCTTATAGCACAATAATATTATATTACATTCATGTAGAAGAATAATATGTAGTTAAAGGGAAAGATTATTGAGCTCACAGTAAGGAAATCTTCTTTAAAGCAGAGAAAGAAAACTATAGACCAATAACTCTAATGAATATTGATATTGATGAAGAAAATTTTAGCAGAGGTATGACATATAAAAAAAGATTATGCATGATTACTAGCTTAAAGTTATACCAGGATTGCGCTTTAGGAAAACTACGAACATATTAGGCCACATTAATAGAAAAATATAATTACTATCAATAAATGCAGAAAAAATTTTGATACTTTTTTTGTTAAAACTATTAAATACCATCAAAATATAGGGATCAGACCTTAATATGGTATATGCTTAATATGGTATATAAAACAGTATATATATATATATATATATATAATATATATATATGCAAAATCATGAGCAAGTATGTTCTGTAATTGAAAAATATTAGAGACTTTTCCAATAAGAACAGGGATAAAGCAAGGATATGAACTACCATCACTATTATTTGAGATAGTTCTAGAAATGTTAACTATAAAAATAAGACAAGAAAAAGAAATTAAGACGAGGCATAGGCAAAGAAGAAGCAAAATTACTGCTTTTATCTATGATGATATAGTTTACATAGGAAGCCCTAATGACTCAATTAAAAACTAATTTAAATAATTAGTAATTCTAGCAAAATAGTAATATATAACACAAACCCTCAAAAATAATAAGCCTTAAGATTTATCAACAAAAGAGTAGAAAAAAGAGAGAAAACAATGAAACATCTTAAAATACACACAAGAGAATAGAAGGAAGTTCAGAAGAAGACACAGACATGGAGAAATTCTGAGTAAAACTTAATATACACCCTTTGGAAAAAAAATAGGTTCTCTATGTAATAGATATTCACTGTCATATACAACTATATTTTTCTGTTATTTTTTAAAAGAAAAATTTATGTTTGTTGATGTTTGACATGTTTATAATGATAAAAAAAAGACGAAATGATTTTTTTTTCAAAAACAACCACTTTGCCCTATAATATCCATGAAATGCAGAGCTCATCACCCTAAGGCAGCTACAGAAAGATTGACATTTCCTCACCAAAAAGAATAAAAACGATTGATATATTTTCTCAAAGCATGTGATATACAGATAAAACTTAAAGAAATACTTTGGGGACAAGCATACATCACTTTAGCAACCATTATTACAGGCTGATAATGGCTACATACCATTGAATTTGCTGAATGTAATCAAAAGCAGTTTACCTCTGAATGATGTCTATGAAACAGCTAAGATCCAAGAACGGAATCTAAGGGGCTTTCATGGGGTAAAATACACTCAAACAGCTGACAATAAGTTGACCAAAAAAAAAATAAAACAAATGACTACGTCAAGTCGATTTGTTTATGGAAATAGAGGGTTTGTGGTGTTGTAAGGCTCAGCTAAGACACTTAAAGGAAGTGACTAACAAGATGCCAGTCTTAGCGGCACGGTCTATTTATCAGGTGAAAACACATCTCAATTGTTCACCAAGTATGAACAAGCCCTAGACACCTGCTTATATAGAACAAGAAGTCTGTTTGGATTGGCTGAGGGACTTGGTCACACATTCTGGGGCCTGTGTAAAACTATCAGGTTAATTGAATTCAAAGACTTGCATGTCTGACCGCAGAAAGGAGAGAATATTCTAGCTAAAACTCTGAGAAGAAATTGTTTGGGGCAGCTCAGTGGCACAGTGAATAGCACTCTGGAGTCAGGAGGACCTGAGTTCAAAGACAGCCTCTGACACTTGACACTTACTAGCTGTGTGACTTTGGGCAAGTCACTTAACCCCAATTGCCTTGACTTCACCCAAGAAAGAGAGAGAGAGAGAAAGAAAGAAGGGAAGGAAGGAAGGAAGGAAGGAAGGAAGGAAGGAAGGAAG
>CM053586.1:198016785-198032758 GCA_028646515.1 Pseudochirops corinnae
CTAATAGATGAGTTCAACATCATGTGAGAATAGCATACCTGATGAACTCACATCTTAATACTTTTGTTGGTTTTTTAAGCAGTTATTTATCCACCTGTTTGATAGTCTTTAGGACATTAAATATAAAAGAATAATAGCAAGATAATGACTTGTTCCAGGATAATTTTATCTAAACTCTATGCAGAAAAATGAAATCAATATTATAAAATGATGTTTCCCCCCACCCCATCCCACGCTAAGACTAAATTAAAATTATTGAAAACACTTAATGTATATTCTATACAGACAGCTGTCCTAGGCACTATGGGAAGAGATATGAAATTAAATTACATTCAACAAGCATTTTTTAAAGCACCTACTAAGTGCAAGGCACTCTGTCCCTGACTTCAGGTAATTTCCATAGAACTGGGAGAAGACAGTATGCGCATAGAAAAATAAATAGAAAATCCATACAAATTAATTTTGGATGACATGAAGAAGCCCTGATTCTGGCTTTGCTATAAGCTAGGGGCTGTGGTTACAGTAATGCTGAGTGATGTAGTTTGACTATAAGGAAAAGTATTCAGCTCCCATACCAGCTTGAATTCTAGTGAAACTGCTCTCCATTGTGCTCCTGTTTTGTTTACCACTGTCTGTTATCCTGAGGCTTTCTCTGGACAATTTGTTTCTTTTTCTTTTTTGCTTTTTGGAAGGAGAAGGCAGGACAGTTGGAGTTAAGTGACTTGCTCAAGGTCACACGGCTAGTTAAGTGTTAAGCGTCTGAGGCCGCATTTGAACTCAGGTCCTCCTGACTCCAGGGCTGGTGATCTATTCACTGTGCCACCTAGCCACCCTTTCTCTGGACAATTTGCAAGAGGTTTTTCTTACCTCAGCAATCTTCAGACAAATAGTAATCTACCTAAGGTTTCTTATTCCTGATAGGTCTCCTTCCCTGTCTTTGGCTCTTTCTTAAATTGAACTGAATTGAATTCACCAAACATTTATGAAAAGCCTCCTGGGGATACAGAGACAAAAAACTAAGAAGTCCCTGTCCCCATGGAGTTCACATTCTACTGGTTGAAAGTAATAGCTAATTATAGATAATTAAATATTTTTTATTGTATGTGTGTGTGTGTGTGTGTAACAGGATGTTGGAGAGAAACTAGCAGGCATTCATCTCCAGTTTCCTATTACTTACGCAAGGTAACTTCAGACAGGATCACTAACAACTGGGAGGATCAGAAGTCTCTTGCAGGAGGTAACATTTGAGCTGAGCCCTGAAGGAAGGTAGAGGATCTTAGAGCTGAGGAGAAGGAAGGAAGGAGAGGAAAGTAAAAAAGGTGAGTGGCAGTCAAGTTCATATCTTCTTAATCTTTCCCAAACAATTCAATTTCTCCATCCTTTCCCCAGGAATACAAGATAAGAGGCAGCTGAAGGAGCAGATCTTTATAGGATAAAAGGAATGACTTTAACAATATTTATCCACTTGTCCAACAATAATTGGTAGTTCAATGTAATTCAGTGAACATTCATTGAGTTTGTACTACAATAATGGGTAGCTAGGTGGCATAGTGCATAGAGTGCTGGGCCTGGAGTCAGGAAGACTCAACTTCCTGAGTTCAAATCTGGCCTCAGATACTTACTAGCTGTGTGACCCTGGGCAAGTCATTTAACCCTGTTTGCCTTAGATCCTCATTGGTAAAATGAGCTGGAAAAGGAAATGGCAAACCACTCCAGTGTCTCTGCCAAGAAAACCCCAAATAGGGTCATGAAGGGCCGGACATAAATGAAATGACTGAACAATAGCTACAATAATAACTCAAATTTATATAGTGTTTTACCATATATATGTATGTGTGTGTGTATCCTGTATATATGTACCTCAGTTAATTTTATCCCCATAAAAACCTATGAGGTAGGGATTATTATAATTCTCATTTTGCAGACGAGGAAACTGACGCTCAAAACTATTAGAGATGGACACAGTATCACACAACCAATCAGTGGCTAACCAATGCCGGTCCCTAATCCAAGCATGCAGAAGGGATTGGGTCCAATTCTCAAGAGCATAACCTTTAATGAGAGGTGGGGTGGGTCCTCTATTCTCATACTTTGTGGCTTGTTAAACTCTCCCCTGAGAACACTTTTAGTGGGTAGGGCTCATATCTAGAGTTTCCCAAAAAGGGTAAGTAAAAAGGCTCTCAATGTACAAGATAGGAATAGGTAATTTATACCTCTGCACAATAGAAATGCTAACTGTAAAAGACTCACAGCTAGAATTAATAGAATGACTCAAACAGGATTTTGCAATCTTCTGGGAGGCTGATACTTAAGCCTCATCAATCATAGCATAAAACAGTTTGAAGGATTGCTTATTAAGCATGCTATATTTCACCTCAGCTTGACACTGTACAAACAACTTCCAGCACATTATGTGGCCAAGAGGTCAGACCTTTTTTTCAGTGACCTCTTTTCCAAGAATATGGTAGAAAGCACTACAGACTCTTCCCCTGAAGCCACCTGATGGGGTCACTGGACCTCTCAGACTCACAAGGATATCTCCAATCCTGGACGCATCGTCTCATTCACTTAAGATCAGAAAAAAAATACAAAAAGGTAAGTCCAAAACCAGGCTAAGGCATTCCCAGTCATGACATGTACTTTACATGCTGTGTGCTCATGCCTTCATGGAGACTAGTAGGGAAAGAATATAGGAAGGTACCCTTCCCTCATTTTTCTCTCGCAATCAGCTTATAGAAGTCCTGATGACTGGAAGGGAAGACTCTTATATACCCACTGAGTCAAAAACTCTTCTGACTCAGCAGTCAATAAGGGGACTTTTCACCACTGCAAAGCATTAACCCTTTAGTCCTGAATTTTTTGTTATTTAGTTGTATCTGACTCTTTATTACCCCATTTGGAGTTTTCTTGGCAAATACTAGAGTGGTTTGCCATTCCCTTCTCCAGTTCATTTTACAGATGAGGAAATGGAGGCAATGACTTGCCCAGGGTCACACAGATAGTGTGTCTGAAGCTGAATCTGAACTCAGGTCTTCCCAACTTCAGTCTGGCATTCTATCCATTGTATCCTTAGTACTGAATTACACATGGCCATAAGCTTCCATAAAGCTTCCATTGGGATTGATTTGGAATGGCACCTCTGAGCATGCTTCATGGAATGACCCCTACAGGGCAATTCAAATTCACTAGGGCAAGTCATTTAACCCTATTTACCTCAGTTTCCTCTTTGGTAAAATGAACTGGAAAAGAAAATGGGGGTCATGAAGAGTCAGACACATCTGAAACAACTAAACAACAACAAAATAAAGTGCTATTTTCCCCACTTGACAGATGAAGAAATTGAAGCTCAGGAAGATAGAGACTTGTCCAAAGCTACTAAGTGCAGAAACAAGGATTGGAACCCAGGTCCTAAGACTCCAAGCCCAGCGCTCCTTCCGTTACACCATTTTACCACTGTGGTAGATTCTTCCTCCCGGAACTGCACTCCTCACTTTGGACATTTTTCTCAGTTATGTGCCACAAGTTACAATCTCTGGGACTTGGATTTTTCTTTCCTTTTCAGTCCAACAGGGAGCCACAGCAGCTTTAGTAGGCACATGTGTTTCTCTGGGACCAGGCTATCTTTATTTCTCCCCTGAGTCTAAGTTCCCAAAGAATATTTAGAGCTTCATAGAGCGTCCACGTGAGGAGGGATGAGCTTAGAAGTCATCTAGCACAGCCCCTTCACCTTGCAGGTACTGGAACTGAGGCTCAGAGAAGGGAGTGATTTTTCTGAGGTTGCACAGTGACATGATGGCAGAGACAAGCCTCAGAGTTAGGTCTTCTAATTCTGGATACAATACTCTTTCCATTACATTAATTTGCCTTTCTCTTGGGAGTAGATATTATATAACTATATCCAGGAGGCACACAGCAAATTCTCTTGGCTATGCACATCAATCAAATGAAATGAGAGTTGCAAACCCTAAAATGTTAAATAAACGCTAGCTATCATCGTCATCGTCGTCGTCATCATCATCGTCGTCATCATCCTCGTCATTGTCATCGTCGTCATCATCATCATAGCCAAATTAATATTAAATAGGGGCATCTAGGTGATGCAATGGATAGCGTTCCAGGTGTGAAGTCAGAGAAAATCAATGTCATGAGTTCAAATCCGACCTCAGACAGTTACTAGAGATCCTGGGCAAGACCATGTGTGCCTCAGTTTCTTCATTTGTAAAATGAGCTGGAAAGGAAAATGACGAATCACTCTAGGATCTCTGCCAGGAAAACCCCAAATGGGGTCGCGCAGAGTTGGCTACAACTGAAAAGTGACTTAATAACAAAAATATTAAATAAGAGAGGTAGCATGGCATACAAAATAGAAAACTGACCTTAGAGAAAGAAAGGCCTGGATTCAAGTCCCACTTCTGAAGCATACTGGTGGTACAACCCCAGGCTTAACATCTCAATACCCCAGACAATTCTCAGAGACTCTAAATTTCAGAGCAAGTGCTAACCTGTATTAGCAGAGGGACCCTCCTCACCCTGAGTTCCTGCAGTCAACGAGATCACATGTCCAACCCAAACAAACAATCTTAACTTATTTTCATGGTCAACAGAATGTTTTCTTCCCAATGACCCCATGAGGTAGGTATTTTATTTTTCTAATACTGAGGAAAATTTTGCTGGACCCAAGGGACTAGACACAGAGGTTCTCAACCTGTGGGTTGCAACTCCTTTGGTGATTGAACAACCCTTTCACAGGGATCATAGGGGTCGCCTAAGACCATCGGAAAACACATATTTCCAATGGTCTTAGGAACTGAGACACCGCTCCTCTATCCGTCTCCAGGTGGGCCACCCACATGCAGATGTGCCCACATATGAGTATTAAAGGGTTGCGGCATTGGAAGGTTGAGAACCACTGGACTAGAGTATAGCCAACACTCCTTATTCTTATACCAAGAGGTTCAGCTTGGAACACTCGGCCTCTAACAAGAGGGAGGGTAGGCTCCTAAAACCTCTGCCCAAGTGCTCAATAGTTTATTGTACTTTAGATTAGGTATTTTACATTCCACCTCCTCATTGAACTGTCCAAAGAACTTCAGTTAAAATGTTATCATGTTTGAGGTAAAATGTCCAAGTTTGGGCCAGTCCTTTTGTTAGCGGCTACCTCTCAGTCTCAGAAGCTTCACATACTTTCAGTAAGCTCCAGACCCTTGGAACCTGAATCTCTGGGACTCAAAGACAGCCTCCAAACTTAGACAAATCTACAAGGGAAAAAAAAAAAGAAATTTGCATGATAATATTATTATATATTTAATAGAAATAGCAAGTTGTACATAATAGGTTTGCAGTTTCATGTGCAATTATCTTTTTAAAAATTCTACTATGTTATGGAAATGCAAGTTTTATTTCATAAATGAAAAAGAAAGGAAAAGAAAAGGCAGCTGGCAGACTCAGGTAGAAAAGTGTGCCTAATGAACCCATGCTTCATGTGGGGGCACTTACAAAGTAGAGGAAATAGGCACTGGCCATCACCTTAACCCCCATCAAGGGGAGGCTAGACACAGAGTGTCTTACTAGCCAACAAACATTTAGTAATAAGTGCCTGCTAATATTCCAGGCACTATGCTAAACACTGGTGATACAAAAAAAGGGCAAAAGACAGTCTCTGCTTCAAGGAGCTCACAGTCTAATGCAGGAAACCACATGCAAATCATTACACACAACACCATATAGACAAGGTAAATTGGAAATATTCTCAAAGGGAGGGCACTGGGAAAGGCCTGTAGAAGATAAGAGAGTCAAAGCAAGAGCCTAAGCCAGAAGCACGTGCTCTCTCTCCTCTCCTCCACCCTCTCCTCTCTCTCTTGCCCTATCTCCTCCTCCTTCTGCTTCTCCTCCTCCTCCTCCTCCTTCTTCTCCCCCCCTTCCCTTTCCTCCCTCCTCCTCCCTCCCCTTTCAACTGATTGTGGCATCCTATTTCCCTTGCTACCTATCATGGGGCTCTGGGGAGGATGGAGGGATCACTCAGAGCTTACTCTGTCACACAATAACACCAAGTGCTAGGGCAGCACATGGCCAGAGACAGAGTCCAAAGTCCCCATGTGATTGACTGTTTCATCCCAGGCCCCAAACCCATCGGTATGAGATTCTCTCCTTATTGGTGGAGATCAGTGTTCCATGCCCATGTGAGGGGATGAGCAGAGTTGGTGAGAGTAGGAGAGCTCAACTCTCTTCAGCCTCTACAGTCTTCTCTGAGCTTTCTTTGAGTCTTTAGAAGTACTTTAAGTCTCTTCTGATTTCAGGTGCTGCTGGCTTTCAGTTTTGAGATGATGAAAGATGGCATTTCAGGTTGCTGAAGGGCATGATTCTGGGAGGAAGCCAACATGAGAGGAGCTGACTGTCTCCATCATGTCCCTATCCCCAATTTGCTACACTAGAGATTTTTGGGAACTTCTCGGGTGAAAACTAGGACTCTGTTGGTTGAGTTGCTCCCAATGGGAGTGCTCCTTCACTCTGTATTGTATGTTATATGCACATGTGTATATATGTATATATTTGTACACATATGTGTGTACATATGTGTACACACACATATATTCTCCTATGTATATTTTCTCTGACTTCTATTTGCTACTGATTTGGATAAATGATTTTCTTTGCTAGGAGTGACAGTGTGTTCATTGTGTATTTGGTAGGGAAGAGGTCAAGCTTTGGCTATAAAGCTTGGGGTCTTTTTCCCCCAACAAAGAAATAGGGATCTGAAGTTAGTTTAAATCTGAAAATCATGCCTCTTTGACTAATGATGTTTAAGGAAGTAGATATAATTCTAGCTGGGTACTCCCTCTCTGCGGAAAGCAGATTGTTGACCTCTTGACTCCAGCTTCCTATTTCCCCTCCTGGCAGGAATTAAAGTCTCCCTTGGAGAAGGGTGAGGGGAGAGGGGCTAAAGTTCTCTATTCTGCCTTCTGTCTAGGTACATAATGAATGATGCTCCAAAGTTACACAGGAGGGATGGCCCTCACCACAACTAGGACCAGGAAAGACTATGATGAAAGCATGCTGCTTGGGAAGCTTACACATGTATTGGAGTTGTTCTTGAAATCCAGGTTTTCCTAACCAGCAGGATTAGAACCCAGGTTTTCCTGACCACATGCAATTAAATTGGTGACTATTCACCAAAATGATAAGGTGACCCCCATGTAACAGGCTGGATTAATTCTTACCCAAGAGAGCAGGATGCTAGCCAGAATGTCTGGATAACCAAGTTCACTCCCTCACCCCCTCCCCTTTCCCCTGGAGCTGCCCCACTGCACTAATCCAACCGGAGCAGCCACCTTCAAAAGAGCTGAAGCCAACACTTTGAATACCAACCCTATTCCTTAATTCAATTTTGTGTCTAATGGCAAAAAGTCATCAGATCCAATCAGGGAGAAGGAGGAAAGCCCTGGATAGAAAGCAAGGCACTGGGAGCCATACGGGTGCTACCTTCTTCCTTCTGCATCTTACCTCCCAAAGAAGATAACAATATTAATAATAAATAATAATAACAGCAAACACTTACATAGCACTTCAAAGGGGCTTAGGCCCCTGCTGCATCCTCCTCCAAGAAAAGTACACCTCCTGGGCTGACCCAGGCATTTGGACTTGGGCCACATGGCATTGTGGGAGTGAGTAGGGGATGTTACCCCTACTTCCTGGCCAGACAAAAGCACCCTGATACCTAAGACACCAGACAGTTCTATCTACCACCTGTCTGACAATGTCTCCACCCTGACTCCTGCCTTCCACCCTGGGCAGCTGTTTTCTGAGAGTAACTGGAGGATGATGAGGTCATTGGGAAGTCAAGAGAATCTGGTGATAAAGTGGTATGAACTAATAAAATACCTATCCTAGGAGAGAGTGTGGTAAGAGAAAGAACTCAGAATTCTGGGTTCTAGTCCTGGCTCTGCTGCTATCTGGAGAATTCTGAATAAGTCACATTGATTCTTCAGTCCTCAGTTTCCTTATCCAGAAAATGAGGGGATGAGACTCGGGGATCCCTAAGTGATTTCCAGCCCTTGTTGGCTGGGAGTTAGAGATCTGGGTTCTCTTTGGCCCCGTCACCTGGGGGGAGACACACTCCTAAGCTCTGAGAAATGCCTGCAGCATGCTTTGAAATGTGTAGCTGCTCTAGGAGAGGAGAGGGAAGAGGTTTTGCACTGTCCAGACAGGGAGCCGACAGCAGGGACTCTCAGAGTGCAAGGGAGCAGGGAGCCAGCTGGGCCAGAGAACAATGTGGTTTCAATCTAATTGTCCCAAAATGTTGTTACAATGCAAACCACGTGCAATCCACTCACCTGCAACTAATCAGCCGAGAAGCTACTGGATAACTAGGCTCACCCCTTCGCTCCTGCCCCTTTCCCCTGGAGCTGCCCCCAGCACTAATCCAATTGGAGCAGCCACCTTCAAAAGAGGCTGAAGCCAACACTATGAATACCAACCCTACTCTCTAATTTCATTTTGTGTGGAGTGGCAAAAAACCGTCAGATCCAGTCAGGGAGAAGGGGGGAAGACCTGGACAGAAAGCATGGCACTGGGGAGCTAGAGGGGTGCTACCTTCTTCCTTCTCTGTGCCTTACCTCCCAAAGAAGATAACAATACTAACAAATAACAAGAATAGCTAACATTTACATAACACTTCAAAGTCTGTAAAGAGATTGACACACATTGTCTTTTGCTCTTTAGAGTGTGGGAGGTATCATTTTACAGAAGGGGAAACTGAGGCTGAGAGGTAAAGTGACTTACCTGCTCTGGGTCACACAGCTAGTGTGTGAGGCTGAATTTGAATTCAATTCTTCCTTCCTCCAAAGCCAGCATCCTGTCTACTGCACCACCTAGAATAATAGTGGTTGACCTATTTTTAGCTTAGGAAAAAAATCACAGCCAGACTTTTTTAATGTATTAGTTTGGTAAAACTTTTTTTCCCCCTTTCTTCATCTATATTTTATGCTTTATGATAAAGATGGTGCTTTCGGAAGAAGGAGGAGGAGGATTCTGGTAGGAAGGGTGGAAATAAGCACTTGTTAGGTATCTTTTCTGTGCCAGGTATTATGCTAAGAACTTTATAAATATTATCTTATTTGATCCTCACAAGAACCCTGGGAGGTAGGTGCAATCATTATCCCCATCTTAGAGTTGAGGAAACTGAGGCAGACAGAGTCACACAGCTAGAAAGTGCCTGAAGACAGATTTGAACTCAGGTCTTTCTGACTCCAGGCCCAGTAGAAAATGAAGGTGATGTAAAAACAAATGACATCAATGAACATTTATTAAAAAAAAAAAAAAGATTGATCAAGAAGCTGAATCCTTTGGCTGTTTTTTCCCAGGCTTTCCCAGGGCACCATGCAATTGTTGGGTCTCCTGAGAAAAATGAGTCACCCAGCCTGCCTGCCACATCATCGAAGTTGATGTTATTATTGTAGGGTTACAGAGAAGTGAGCCTTTTGGATTACCAGATGGGAAACGGGGGCAGTTACATTGCAATTATTATAATAGGCTTGTACGTGAGTTCTGTGGTCAAGGAATGCATGCTGTAGCCTCTCGGCTGAAAAGTGTAGATTTGAGAAGAAGGAAATTTTGGGGAACTGGGAAGCAAAATGAAGGGGAGTTCTCGCTCTTGGGTTCTTCCTACAGGAGGTCCCCTACTCCTGGCAGCTGTGGAGATAGGCACAGGGAGAGCAAAAGCAGTTGTGCAGAGGTCTGCTTGTAGATAGATTTTTAGATAGGTAGGAGATAGACAAAGATAATAAAGAGGGAGATATCAATCCATTTAGATGAGTTGATGACAGGTGACAGTTTGGCCTGATTCTGAAGGCTAACAGGGTGTCTAAGTCTCCTGCCCACTAAAAAGACTCCACACACAATAATGCAGCCAGCTCTCAATTACTCTTAGTAATGGGGGACAGGAATGGCCCAGACATAGGAAATCTGCAGATAATCCTCCAACCTTATTTCTATCAATCACCTTCCTCTTCTACCCCATCAACCCATTGAATAAGAAGCAAAATGGATTGAAATCTCTTCATCTCCTCTCTAGGCTGCCCACCCCTCCCTGGGACTGGAGAGAAAAGTGGCTAATTAGCAGTGATGGAACCACAGCGCCATCAGGATAGGGGAAGAAGAGAAGAGGTACCTGAATCGTGAGACTGAGACAGAGACAACCTGGATAAAATCCCTAATAAAGCTTAATAAATAAATGGATAAATATAAATAAATTATAACTATAATAAAGAAATAAATAATGAACTTTAAGCCTCAATAAACCCACCTGGAATTACCTGCAAAATTTCTCCTGAGAAATTCAAAGAGCAATGTTGACAGATGCATTTAACCTCATTTACCTTAAGAGCCTCCCTGTGATGTAATGATGAAGTATAAATCACCTTTTCATTTTTTCTTTTAAATTTACTTATTTTTAGTTTACAACATTCAGTTGCACAAGTTTTTGAACTCCAAACTTTTTTTGCCTCCCTCTCCTCCCCCCTCCATCCAAGATGGCATGTAATCCGATAATACATATACCTTCACATTAACCAAATTTTCACCATAGTCAAGTTGTAAAGAAGAATTATAAACACCCTTCTTACTGTACAGGCAGCAGTGGTACAAGGGGATGAAGGTTTGGATTTGAAGCCACTGGACTTGGTTCTAAATCTTGATTCTGATACTTCCTATTTGTGCGACTTGTGTGACAGGGCAGCAAGGTGGCACACTGGAGTCAAGAAGACATCTTCCTGAGTTCAAAACTTCCAAGCTGTGTGACCCTGGGCAAGTCACTTGACCCTGTTTGCCTCAGTTTCCTCCTCTGTAAAATGAGCTAGAGAAGGAAATGGCAGACCACTTTAGTATCTTTGCCAAGAAAACCCCAAATGAGGTCACGAAGAATCGGACACGACTGAACAACAACGTCAAATGACGTCCAAATGAGATCATGTAAGAAAAACATTTTGCAAACTTTAAAGAGCTATATAAATGTGTGCTATTATAAGAGTGATTCCTCCTCCAACGCTCTACTTGTGTGACCTCAGGCAAATCTCTTCTCTGGGTTCCTTTCCCTCTCTGGGAAATGAGGCCCCTTTGAGTTTATGATCTTAAATCCTTGCCATCCTTCAAAGTCCAGCTTGAGTCCCACTTCTTGCCTGGAGATTTCCCTGGCTGATGTAATGCCCAATGATTGCCCCCTTTCCTTACTTTACATTTACTTATTGGTGCATACCACACCCCTTAGTACTTCATCTTTTACTGCCTTATATTTCTTTTTTTTTTTTGAGGAGGTTAAGTAGTTAGTTAGTTTTAATGTACATAGTATTTTATTTTTTTGATTACATATAAAGATAAATTTTCAATATTAGTTTTTTATAAGATTTTGAGTTCCAAATTTTTCTCCCTCCCTTCCCAAGATGGCAAGCAATCTGATATAGGTTATACATGTACAATCATGTTATTTCCACATTAGTCATGCTGTGAAAGAAGGAACAGAACACAAGGGGGGAAAATTACAAAGAAAAAACAAAAGTGAAAATAGTATGCTTAGATCTACATTTAGACTCCATCAGTTCTTTCTCTGGATGTTGCCCTATATTTCTGTCTAATTACTTCATATCAGCTAATCTTGCCTCTCTGATTAGACTGTAAACGCATCGAAGGCAGGGGCTAGTGTCTTCTATTTTCCTTGAATCCCTTCCACAGCCTAGCACACAGTAGGCAGTTAACACATGCTTATTCATTAAAAGTAGGACCTAGAGGACATAAATGACTTGCCAAAGCTTACACAGAAAATCGTAGGATCACAAATTTAGAGCTGAAGGGGACCTTAGAAATCAACTCTGTACTACACACCCCTCATTTTACATATTTGGAAACGGAGACTCAGAGATGTCCAATTGCTTGCTAAAGATCACACAGGTAACAAGGGGCAGAGAGGGAACTTTCAGACTCCACACTTTTCCCACTGTGTGAGGAGGGATCATCTCTTTCTCCTTTCCTAATTCCCCACCGCCTTGCAGCTTCCTTTTATGTGTTGTCTTCTATTAGAATGTAAGCTACCTGAGGGCAGGGTAACTTGTATCTGTAGCCTCAGTACTTTGCGCGGTGCCTAGCACATAGTAAGTGCTTGCTAAGGATTTGAGAAAGCCCAGGTGTCCTGACTCCTAAGCATTTTCTTTTCATCAGTTCATGCCACCTGTGGTTCCTTCCTCTGTGACTTAATAATGGGCAAGTCAATAATAACAATGATGATGGTGGCTAACCTTCGTACAGAGCTTCAAGGTTGGCAAAGCGCTTTTACAAATATGATCTCATTTTATCCTCACAACAACCTTAGGAGGTTCTATTATTACCCCCTTTTTATAGATGAGGAAACTGAGGCAGACAGGAGTTAAGTCATTTGCCCAGGGTCACACAGATAGTAAGTCCCTGTAGCTAGATTTGAACTCAGATCTTCCTGCCTCCAGCTCTAGCACCCTCCATCAAAACATTGAAAAAATAAGCATATAACTATGATGATCAAGATTTGCCCAGAAGAAACAAGAAAATGCAACCACTTTGTAGAAATAGAGGACTCTGTGTGTGTGTGTGTGTGTGTGTGTGTGTGTGTGAAATATGGCATATGATGTCAGCTGCAGCTGATATATTGGTTAGTATAATAATAAAACTACTTCTGGACCGAGTGATTGCCCTCTCCCTCACCAGTAAGGAACTCCTTTAAGTTCTAGGCCTGGATGAGATTTAGTACTGAGAGAGACTACTGGCCTCTACAAAAAGAGAAGTCAGGCTCTTAACTTTCTTTGGCTCTTTATACCTCCCCCCTCCCCAGCCCCAAGGAGAATCACTTAAAGCTTAGGTTTGGCTCATGTCCAGTGGCTCCCAAAAGCTAGGGAAGGGGTATTCAACATAAAATGTAAATTATAGATAGGATAGGAATTTATAAGAAATGCTTAACATAAGAGCCTCACAAATGTGCCTTAACAAAAATTTAAACAAGTAACAGTATAGGGCAACTAAGTTGCACAGTGTATAAAATGTCTGGCCTGAAGGCAAGAAGACTCATCTCCTTGAGTTCAAATGTGACCTCAGATACGTACTAGCTGTGTGACCCTAGACAAGTCACTTCCCTCTTTGTTTCCTCATTTGTAAAATGAGCTGGAAAAGGAAATGGTAAACCCCTTCAGTATCTTTGCCAAGAAAACCCCAAATGGGGCCATGAAGAGTCAGACATGACCGAAAAATGACCGAACAGAAACAATAATATATAACTACTGTTATACTCTCCTGGGAGATTGAGTCTTACTTACATCATCAAACATGAAGTAATTTACAAGACTGCTGACTAAACATTTCACTTTCACCTCAGGTCTACACTGTCTCCCTCAATGTCCCTGGAAAGCTAGGCTGGGGTTGGCTTATCCTGCTGATGGTCATACCCTCCAGTGCAGATATTCACCCTGCTGCCAGTGAGCACTGAGAGACTCAGACACTTTCCATCTCCCCCTTTCAAGGGACTGCTTTCAGGGTTGGACAGGTCCATCTCAGGATTTAAGTTCAATCACCTACAGAAACATAAATCGTAAAAGGTAACCAAAGGGCCCAAGGACCATGCTTAACTCCCCCAGCTGAGTCTCTACGCTAGCTACCATGTCTGAGTGGTTCCGTATTTCTGTAAGAGTGGGAGAAAGGAGACTCTGAAAACTTGAACTGCTCAATAGATGGGAAGAAGAGGGCAAACTGGAGGATGGAGCCATTCCTTTTAAATAACGCCCAATGATTGGGCCACTCCTCCTGACTTAGTGGCCAATCCTGTCTGACGAAACTTTGATACCGTGTCTCCCGTTTCTTCTTTGCTGGGGGGGACCAAGGGACCAACTAGGATTTGCTACATCATTCCAAAGAAAATCCCTGAAGGCTGAGCCATAGGCTTCCCTGGAAGCATCAAAAGTGAAGGCTTAGCACTGCAAAGGGTGTTCTCTAGCAAGAATTGGGGAAGGGCGTGCTACTTACCACTCCCCCCGACCCCTGCCTTCATCACATTAGTTTCCCTCTCTTTTTGTTCTTTGTTACAAGATATGACTCTATTGGTGGAGGGGGCATATTTTCAGAACTTGGAAGTGATACAAAAACAAAAGAAATTTCTAAAAATTAGCCAAAGTAAGAAAGAAAAAAAGAGAGGAAGGAAGAAAGAAAAAGAAGGAAAGAAAGGAGAAAGGAAGAAAGAGAAGGAAGGAAATAAGCAAACAAAGGGAGAGGGAAAGAAGAAAAGGAAAAGAAAAGCAAGCAGGATTGTTATAGTTCATAGTTTTTAGAGTTAGAAGATTATCCAGTTTAACCCTCTAGGTTTTTGGGTTTTATGTAATTTCATTGATGAAGGGAATTCCCAGTGAGAAAACTCCAGATACTTAAGCATTTTGACATCAGTTCAGCAAATTATAATTTTGGAGAGCTGCCTGGAGGTTAAAGTGAATTATCCAGTTTTACATATGGGGAAACTGAGGCCCTAGACCCAGCTGCATGATCACATACAAGCAGTCCAGCAGTATCCAAGTCATGCTTGATTGCAATGAACTCCCCAGGACTAGGTATCTGCCAAAAGCAGATGACAGCAGCATAGACCCCCTGTATAGGATGTCAAAGTGGGACACCTTGAAGTAGGTATATCCTGCTGTGATTTCTTCCTTGTGTTCCAGTTCGGGAGTACCAAGTTAAGGAAAGATTTCTTTGAAGAAGTTTTTTTTAATTAAGAAGTTATTTGGTGAGACATAGCATTTAGTAGTGTGGGATGCTAAGGAGCAGCAGTTGCAGACAGCCCATTAAAAAAAGTTTTATTGATGCCTTTTGCTTTTATACCACAGTTATTTCCCCCTTAACCCTCCCTCCCAAAGAATCCTCCCTCATCACAAAGAAAAACATTTAAGCAAAACTAACCAACACAGTGACCAAGTCTGACAGCATGTACCACATTCCACACCCAGAGTTCCTCTACCCCACCCCCAACCTCTCTACTGGGAGAAAGAAACAGTGATTCATCATCTGTTCTGAGACCAATCATTACAATTAATCAGAGGAAGGCTATGTTTTGTTTATTTTACTGTAGTCATTGTGTATAAAGAGTCAGTATGGGTAGGGATAGAAGGCTGGCCTCAAAGCCAAGAAGATTTAGTGAGGTTCAAGTCTAGCCTTGACAAATACTGACTGGCTATGTGACCCCAGGTAAGTCATTTAACCTATCATTTCTGCAGGCAACAAGCCAGGACTATAAATTTCAGAGAAGCTGCTGACTTGTACTGTCAGAGGGAGTTTTATCACCCTGGAGTTCCCTAGGGTGGGAATCAATGAAAGGAAAGGTCCAGTTCCTAGGCCTACCCTTTTGTATATATACATTCTCCCAGTTCTTCATCTTGCATCAATTCATATAGCTCTTCCCAAGTTTCTCTAAATTCCTATAATTAATCAGCAGCTAGGTAACATAGTGGATAATGTGACTAATAGCCACAGCAAGATCAGAATTCAGATCCTCCCTAAATTGCTTCACAGTTGGGTAACCCTAGGCGAGTCACTCATCCTCAGCCTTGGCTTCCTCCTCTGCAATCTAGGCATAATAATAGCACCTATCTCAAAGGGCTGTCGTGAGATTCAACTGAGATAGCACCTAGATGACTCAGTGGATAGAGCACTAGGCCAGGAGCTGGGAGACCTGAGTTCAAATTTAGCCTCAGCTACTTACTAGCTGTACGACTATGGACAAGTCACTTAACCTCTGTTTGCCTAATCCAGTGGGGAAGGAAATGGCAAACCCACTTCAGAGTCTCTGCCAAGAAAACCCTCTACAAGGCGGTGAAGAGTTGGACACAACTAAACAACAACAAAATATTTTACACACTATAAAGTGCCATAAAATGCTAATTATTGTTATTTCTTGCTCCCTCTCTTCATTTCTGCCTCCTGTCCT
>CM053586.1:198033258-198076894 GCA_028646515.1 Pseudochirops corinnae
AATAAATTAATTTATTTATTTTCTTGTTTACATCATTCATTTCCACGAGATTTTGAGTTACAAATTTTCTCCCCATCTTTCCCCTATCTGACACCTCAAAACAGCCATCCCACTGTATAGCCCCTCCCCCAAACTGCTGTCTCCTATGTCCTCCCCCTCACCCCTCTGAATTTCCGGTAGGGCAGGATGGATCTCCCTACCCCAGCGCCTGTATGTCTTAATTCCCAGTTGGATGTAGTTAATAATAAAAATAATAATAATATATATACATACATATTTTTAACATTTGATTATAGAACTTTAAATTCTAGATTCTTTCCCTTCCTCCCTTGTCACCCACCCCCACTGGAAGGACAAGCAATTAAATACAGGCTGTACATGTAGAGACTTTCTTTGGGTCCCCAACACTTAACGCAGTGTGTGGCACCTGGCAGATACTCCATCAATCTTTATTGTCAACTGACTGATCAATAACGTTTTATTCTATTCGGATACCACAGTTTGTCCATTTCCCCAGATGGTGGACACCCAGTTTCTTCCTAGTTCCTTGCTCTAACAACAAGTGCTGTTATGAATATGTTGGTGTACATGGGATCTTTCCTTCCAGAAAGCCAATTTTGACACAGAGGTCAGACAATGAAATGGTTCCTTCTGAGTTAGGGAAAAAAAAAGTCCAGCTTTGAGGTGAGGAGGCATATTCTATCATAACCTGGACAACTACTTGAGCTATAAATTCAGACTCAAAATGCATTTGTAATATAAAGATTCTATCATCCTGCAAAGATTCATGGAAGTTTAGAGCTGAAGGGAACCTTCACATGATGCCAGGGAAACTGGACTAAAGGTTTTGGTCCTGGCACTGCCATTCACCAGTTGGGTGAACTGTGCCAAGGCATTCACTGGCCCTCTTTCAGTTTCTCAGACTCCTTGTCTGGGAAATGAGGTCTGTTCCTGGTATGTTTGGAAGTGCTTTCAGAAAAGTAATAGAACATACCTGACCTTTTAGAATTGTACTCTGAAGCTGAGCTTAAACAAATTTAAAGTAGCCTGAAGACAATTACAAAGGGAGCTGATCAATAGTGATACTGCAGGATGACAGTCCTCATCCTTGTCTCCTCCCTTTTACCCAGTCCCTTCCACAGACAAGTTGAGCTTGAGCACAATATCTTTATTATGTGGAGGAAACATGAAAATGAAGCGTCCCCATGGGGTTAATGTGTATTTTCCCAAGACAGTACAAGACAATCTAATGTTTGAAAACCATTTAAATTGTTGGGAAATAGTTTTATTTTATTTTTAAAGGGAAACTGCCATGGTATGGTTTATACCAGTGGATTGGGAGGCCAGACTAGGCCTCATTCCTGACACTAACTATAACCATGAGCACATAACTTCATTGCTCTGTGTCTGTTTCTCCTAAGAGGATGGAACTAGATGAAGCCTACCCTTTCTCTCAGTTGTAACATTCTATGATTTAAGCCTGAGTTTCCTTTAGGTTTCCTTCCTCCGTTCTAAAGGTGAAGGGGTAACCAAAGGGAAATTTGAGAGGGAATTAGGGAATTTGAGCGTCAGTGTGGTTTTTCTCCATTAGGGGGTGCCATCTCCATTGCTTCTTCCCCCAGGTTGTTCCTGAAAGGGGGGAGGGGGGCTGCATTAACCCTTTCATAGCGTACCAACTGGCCTGGTTTAGGCAGGGATTGGCAATGCTGAGAAACCCAAGAAAAGGAAGTGTGAGGATAGCAGAACTGGGAGGAAAGGGAGAGGAAAGGAGGTGGGGTGGGGGGTGGGATGAGGAGGGTTGATGGCAGCCATAATTTGGCATGGGGAGGAGGTGACAGTGGACAGAGATTATGGCTTTTCCTGTGAAGGGAAGCTATCCCTCCCCCTCTCCTTCCCAAGGACCCTGAGTAGAGCCCCTTTTCTGTGGCTTTCTCTTGTCATTGGCAGAGCCCAATAAAAGGTCGGTTGTCATGGTCCCTGCCTTTCTCTCTTTCTCCACATGTCTCTGACTGCCTAGCAAAGGTCTAAAGGGAATGAGAGAATTAGATCCACAAGAAATCATAAAGGAGGAAAAAAAGAGATGGGTTTGGAGGAAGTCACTGTTCCAGCAGAGAAATGGTAGCCTCAGGACAGAGACAAGGGCAGGCATTTCTGGGGTATGCAGTTGAATTAGGTGGGGGAGGGATGGAGAACAGTGTTCGTTCCTCCTGACATCTCTTGCCCAAATTGTATTTATTGTAAGCCACGTCAGGAGTTCCTTTTTCCCACGGGTACAATGATTATCCCCTTCAAAGTCTGGGGTTGCCTCAAAGGAAGAGATACCCCAGGTTGCTTAAAATAAGGGAGTTTCTGGAAATGGCTGATTATTGGTTGAGGAGGTGTTTTGCAAAACGTTGCTTAGTCTATTAATATCCATAGACTGTTTGATCCTGGAGATCACCTATTTGAACTTATTGATCCTCTAGTCCAACCTAATTCATTTTACAGATGAGGAAACTGAGGCCCAATAGGGTCATATGACTTGCTTAACATGACACAACTAGCTAGCAGTCAAACCAGGACTAGACCCAAATTTCTTGAACGTTTTTCAACGTTTTCAATTAATTAGCATTTATTTTCTTTCCCACCTCAAACTCCTCACCTCTATTGAAATGTCTTTTTCTTCCACTGTATCACACTGTCAGAGCTCAATCTTCTTTTTACTACTATTTCCACATGCTTTGGTCTCAACAGGTTCTCTTCAATTATCCAATGGATCTGTGATTTCATCCACGTAGATTGATTCCCTCCATTGGTGCAAATCACAACCTACTCGTGTCTAACCATCATGTCTGTCCATAAGTTCACCCTAGATTCCCATTATGCTGGAGACCTTCCTCATTCTCTTGCCATTGAGAGGAAGCTGGTGAAACAACTCACCAGTGAAGTGCCTACCCATTATCTATCTGTCAGTCTCATATGTTCATCCTATCTTCTTTTCTAAATATTCACTTTGGAGTGATGTTCTTAGGATATTCTCTAGGACTTGATCTTCTGGGAGAGAATGGACTGATGCCTCCGTAGGGCAGTTGAATCTGTACTCCCAAAGAGGGAAGTGAGCTTCACAAATTTTCCAGTAGAGAGAGATGGGATCAGGAAAGAGAAAACAAGCAACAGTTGTAACCTAATCTCCCTTTGGCAGTCTATGAACCCCTTGGCTCAGAATAATTTTTTAAGTGCATAAAGTAAAATATATAGGATTACAAAAGAAACCAACTATATTGAAATAGCTATCAAAATATATGTATATTTTTTAAATTCATGAACTTCAGGCTAAGAACTTCTGCTCTAGAAACTACCGGGTGCCCCAGCCTCCTTCAGATGTATCCAGTTTCCTCTGGGAAAAGTTTTCCTACTTTGAGATTTGGCTACATAGTATGGAGGTGTATTGGAGATGACTCCTTCCAAGTGAAGCCAAATACAGTGGAAATCTATCATTAGAAGAGAAGGGGAGTAGAATGGGAAGTCATCGGCCGTGGCTGGGTCATGGGCTTGTATGGCACCACAGACTAGTGCTAGACTGGGAGCCTGGATACCTCAATTCTAATTCTATCTCTAATACTACCTTGCTGTATGACTTTGTCTAAGTCACATTACCTCTCCCTGGGACTCAGTTCCCTGACGCTAAAATGAGGGAGTTGGGGGGCAGCTAGGTGGCACAGTGAATAGAGCACTGGCCCTGGAGTCAGGAGGACCTGGGTTCAAATGTGACCTCAGATACTTGACACACTCGCTGTGTGACCTTGGGCAAGTCACTTAAGCCCAATTGCCTTGCCTCCCCTCCTCCAAAAACAAACAAACAAATAAAATAAAATAAAACAAAGGAGTTAACCTAGACAGTCTCCACATTTCTCTTCTCACTCCAAGAGTCTATGATTCTAGGACCAGGGACCAATAATATCTGCAGGGGCCCTGGTGGAGCTTTGTGACTGGTAGAGGACAGGGGAAGGAGGTGAAATATGGAAAGAGCCCTGGTCTTTAAATCAGGAATCCAGGGTTTGGGTCTCAAATTTTCCTCTTACCAGTTATGCGACTATAGGCAAGTCACTCTACTAAGTGAGTTGAGAGGAGACAGGTTACTCAATCATTTGATCATCTTCAGTTTTTGATAGATAAAAAGAAATCCAAATCTGTTACAGGCACCTTAAATTTGGGAAGAATAGATTTCAAAGTGTTCAGTGAAAGTCTATATTCAGTGGCCTTTGAGAAGTTCTCTCACTCTCTTCTAAACCCTTTACTTTCTGGCTTCTTATCTCACCATTCAACCGTCTCATTCAATTCTCCTGCTCTCTGCAAAGTTACTCTTTGTTTCCAAATTGAATGGCCTTTCCCTTCATCGCTGACCTTCTTGAACAGTGTCTGACTCCCTTGACTACTTTCTCCTAGATTCTCCCTCCTTTGGAGGTTTTCATGATACACTGTTTTCTCTTAGTTCTACTCCTACCTTCTTACTGTTCATTTTCCATCTCCTTTTCTGGATCTTCATTTATCTCACACCCAAACCTCTTTTCTAGACACTCTACTTTTTTTTTTTTTTTTGCCTTTTTGGAGGGGTGAAGACAGGGCAATTGGGGTTAAGTGACCTGCTCAAGCTAGTAAGTGTTAAATGTCTGAAGGCAGATTTGAACTCGGGTCCTGACTCCAAGGCCGGTGCTCTATTCATTGCGACACCTAGCTGCACCCTCTACTTTTTTCTCTTTATACTCTCTGACTTGTTGATTTCATCCATTCCTCTGAGTTCAATTATCATCTTTATGCTAAAGATCACCAGATTAAAATTAAAAATATTTTAAATTTTAAATCCAGCCCTAATCTTTTTTCCTGGGAAGCTAGGTCGGACAGTGGATAGAGTGCTGGGCCTGGAGTCAGGAAGACTTGAGTTCCAATCTAGCCTCAGACACTTCCTAGTTGTGTGACCCTGGGCAAGTCACTTAACCCTGTTTGCCTCAGTTTCCTCATCTGTAAAATGAGCTGGAGAAGGAAATGGCAAACCTCTCTAGTTTTTGCCAAGAAAACCCCAAATGGGGTGGGACACAACTGAAAAAAATGCCTCTAACAAAGTCTCTTTCTTGAGTTTCAGTCCCACATCGCCAACTACCTATTGAACATTTCAAAACAGGATGTCCATGTCCACCTGTCATCTCAAACACATCATATCCTAAACTTCATTCATTGCCTTTCCCCCTAACCCCATCCCTCTTCTTAACTTCCCTGTCACTGTCCTCATCACTTCCAGTTTCCCCAGGCTCACAACCTTAGGCTCATCCTTGACTGCTCACTCTCCCTAACACCACATATCTATTCAAGTGCCTTGCCTGATTTTGCTGTTTCTGTCACTATATCTCTCCCATAAGCCCTTCTTCCACTCATACAACCAACCTTACTACCTCTTACCTGGAATATTGCAATAAGTAGCCTTTCAATTGATCTTTCACCCTTAAGCCTCTTTCTGTTCTAATAAAGCCCCCCATAACTACCAGAGTGATTTTCCTAAAGTACAAATCTGACCATACCATCCCCTGTCTCTCAATCAGTAAACTCCAGGGGTTCCCTATCATCTGTGGGTCTAATATGAACTTCTTTGTTTAGTATTTAAAGCTCTGACATATGGCCCCTTCCTCCCCTTTCCAGTCTCCTTATAAATTATTCTCCTTCATTCTCTCTAAGGTCCAGTCATAACTGGTCTATTTATTTTTCTCAAACATCTTGCTTTATCTCCCATCTCTGTGCTTTTGAATGGGCAGCCCCTCTTCCTTACGTTCTCTCTCCTCATTTTCACTTTTAAAAAATCCCTGGTCTCCTTCAAGAATGAGCTCAAGCTTCAACTTATTTATTTATTTATTTTTAATTTTGAAACTTTTTTTCCTCAATTACATTAAAAACAATTTTTAACATCCATTTAAAATTTTTTTGCGTTCTAAATTCTCTCTCTTCCTGCCCTCCCCTGTTCTTGAGAAGGCAAAAAATTAGATATAGATTATATATATATGCAGTCATGCAAAACATATTTCCATATTAGCCATGTTGAGAAAGAAAATAGAGACCAAAACAACAAAACAAACCAGAAAAATAAAGAAAGTTTAAAAAAAGACTGGTAGATGAGGGAAAAGTTATCGATATAATTTACCTAGATTTTAGCAAAGTCTCATATTATGTTCTTGGGGGAAAAGATAGAGGATGATTAGATAGTAATGTAGTTAGGTGGAGTTAAACCAGGTTGAAAAGATTCACACAAAGATAATTAATTAATAGTTTTGCGAGAATTTGGAGGGAGGTCTTCAGGGGAATTCTCCTGGGATATGCACTTTGTCTAAGGCTATTGAGGCTGTGCAGGTGACAGAGTGCAGGGTCTGGAGTCAGGAAGACCTGAGTTCAAATCTGACCTCAGACATTTACTAGCTCTGTGCCCTTCAGCAAGCCCCTTAGCCTCTGTTTGCCTCAGTTTCTCATCTATAAAATGGAGAGCACCTACCTCCCAGGATTGTTGTAGAATCAAATGAAATAATAATTGTAAAGCACTTAGCACAGTTTCTGGCACAAAATAATCAATCGATAAGCATTTATTAAGTGCATACTAGTAAGTGCTATATAAACGTTAGCTTGCAAGGATACTTTATGTTATTGGCCCATTTTCATAAATTCTTCATAAGTGTCATTCCTCATATGGATCCCAGTGGCATGAGCGTTTCCATAAGTGTCCCACTTCCTGCATGAATCTCCAGCCTCTTCCCCCTTAGAGGGTCAGGATCTGCTCTATCCCCAGGGACCAGAAGTCAGCATCTGCCTAATCCAAAAGGTCTCTAATGAACCAGCATTGAGGCCTCTGTGTTCTGAAGGCAGCCAAAGAAGGGAGAGCCAGAAGCTTCTCTTACTTGTCTCTAAAGACCAAGGGCAATGTCCTCTTCACAAGTCCTGAGGCCCAGGCCACAGGCAATGATGGGGGGCAGGGAGTGAGAGACGGTTGGGACACCAGCTCTGTGGAAATAGACTTGAGCAGGGGAATCGATGGAGAAGGCCCAGACTATGGCTGTGTGTTGGGAGCAGGGTTACCTCTTATTTCCAGGATGGTCCTTTCAGCACCTCCAAAATTGTCTGAAGGGTATCTCTCAGGCCTTTGTCCTGCCCTTCTCAATGGAAGGACAGAATCATCAAGTTATACTCTCTCTCCCATCCTGACCTGGCACTGACTAGGGGAAAGGGAGAGGGGAGTATACATCAGATTAAATATGACCTGAGTGGAAGCAGACATCAGGAGGAAGATAAAGATATTAAATAATTAATCGATTGATTGATTGATTAATGTGAGGGCTATTAGGGGAGGGCCAAAATCATACTTTCTTGTATTCAAAAAGGGGAGGGATCCAGGAGGCCATTGTCTTCCCTAATTTAAAAAAAAAAATGTCTTTCCTGAATTGAGGGAGATAACATGAGCATGGCAAGAATCTGATGGTGGTCTTCAGGGGAATTCTCCTGGGATATGCACTTTGTCTAATGCTGTTGAAGCTGTACAGATGACAGAGTGCAGGGTCTGGAGTCAGGAAGACCTGAGTTCAAATCTGACCTCAGACATTTACTAACTCTTCAACCTTAAGCAAGTCCCTTATCCTCTGTTTGCCTCAGAAGACCCCAAGTAAAAGTGTCCATCCTGCATTCAACATGGGGAAAGATCTAGGAGGCTAGGGATCCTCCATCTTTACCTGGTGGCAGAGGAGGGAAGAGATGCTAATAGTGGTGAACAAAGTCTAGTGCTAGTTGCTTAGAAACAGGTGCCATGGGAATTGAGGGGATCTGCTGAGGGGTATAAGGGGGCAAGAGGTGTTATGGGAGCCAGTTCATAGTATGTGTCCTGTATTCAAAAAGGTATAGAAGAATCCAGTTTCTTTCTAAACTGACCTGGTACTGAGGACTTGGGGAAAGGGGCAGGGGGAACAGTAGACCAAACACCAGAGGAATTGGAGCAGACATCATGGGGTGGCAGGGCTCGTCAGGGAAAACCCACGTTAGAGTTTCCGACTTGTATTTCAAAAAGGGAGGGATTCAAGAGGTCAAACAAATTCTTTCCACTCTGATCTGTAGTTGGGGGCTAGGTAAGTACCCCAACTTTCCCTATCTTCTGCCTCAAGTCTCTCTATTTGAAGAAGATACTGTGAGGATGGCAGGAATCCGATGCTAGAAGACAAGGGAAGTCTTCTGCCGTCATGTGCAGCAGGAGCGGTGAGAGGCCACTTCCATGTCCACGGCCCTTTCTTCTGCTAAGCTCATGCCCATGAGGAGTTCATGATGGTGAAAGAAAAGGAAGGAAGGAAGGAAGGAAGGAAGGAAGGAAAGGAGGGAAGAAGGAAGGGAGAGAGAGAAGAAAAGAGGGAGGAAGGAAGGAGGGGGAGGAGGGAGGGATGAAAGAAAGAAAGGAGGGAGGAAGAAAGGAAAGAAGAAAGGAAGGGAAGGAGGAAGAGAGGGAGGGAGGGAAGAAGGAAAGAAGGGAGGGAAGAAGGACAGAATGGAAGAAGGAAGGGAGAGAGAAAAGAAGGAAAGGAGGGAGGGAGGAAGGGAAGGAAGGAGCAAGAGGGAAAGAAAAAAGGGAGGGAAGAAGAAAAGAAAGGAAAGGAAGGAGGAAGAGAGGGAGGGAAGAAAGAAGGAAGGGAGGGGAGCAGCTAGGTGGCACAGTGAATAGAGCACCAGCCCTGGAGTCAGGAGGACCTGAGTTCAAATCCGACCTCAGACACTTAAGACTAACTAGCTGTGTGACCCTGGGCAAGTCACTTAACCCCAATTGCCCTGCCTTTTCCCCTCCAAAAAGCAAAAAAAAGAAGAAGAAGGAAGGGAGGGAGGAAGGAAGGAAATAAGGGAAGGAAGAGTACCCCTCCTCCTTCCCTTGGGTATCCAGAAGACCCTAGACCTGTCCCCTCCTGCTGCCTTAGAAACTTGTCCCCTCATTTAATATTTTTAATCAATAACTTGGATAAAGGCATAAATTCTGGCTTACCCAACTGCAGATGACACAAAGCTAGGAGGGATAGCTCACATATTAGATGACAAAATAAGGAACCAAAAAGATTTTAATGGCTAGGATATCAAGTTGAATCTTACTAGATTACATTTAATAGGCTAAGTCTTATAGTTATATCTTGTACTTACAAGTACAAGATTGGGGAGACATTCATTTGAAAAAGATCAAGAAGTTTTAGTGGACTGCAAACATAGTATGAGTCAATAGTGTGGAATATGAAAGCTAAAAAAACCCAAACCAAAACTAGTTTTATTTTAAGGTGTATTGAGAGGCATGATGTTGTAGTGTCTGGTCTGACTTTGACTGGTCTGGTAGTTCAAGCTCAGAACTGGAATGAAATAAGACACTTGTAGACCATCTAACATTTAACAAAAATGAAGTTTATTTAACAGCAACATAGAAAGAATATTTAGTAAAAATATGATATTGGCTCAGGTAGACAGAAGGCCATCTCACCAAAACTTCCCCCCCATTCTTCCCACCCCCTAATTGTTCTCATGTGAAATGTATCTGGTCAGAAGAATGTGTTGGCAAGAGTATATCCATCCACTCTGAGAGGCTTCAATTCCTCCTAGGCTGGACAACCTAGAATGACTGGTCAATCCATGTGGGTGGACCCGCCTGGAGATGGATAGAGGAGGGGTGTCTTGGTTCCTAAGACCATCAGAAATATATGTTTTCCGATGGTCTTAGGTGACCCCTGTGACCCCTGTGAAAGGGTCATTTGACCCCAAAGGGGTCACAACCCCCAGGTTGAGAACCACTGTCCTAGACTAAGGGTAAATTTGTGTTGTTGCTGTTTACATTTTGACAACTATGTTTCAATATATTTGGTTTCCTATATAACCCTGTGCATTTTATTTTATGCTTTTAATGAAATTATTCTGGGGGCAGCTAGGTGGTGCAGTGAATAGAGCACTGGTCCTGGAATCAGAAGAACCTGAGTTCAAATTCGACCTCAGACACTTATCACTTACTAGTTGTGTGAGCTTGGGCAAATCACTTAACCCCAATTGCCCTGCCTTCCTCCCTCCAAAAAGGCAAAAAAAAAAATATATATATATATATTATCCTGAGTCTAGGGATTCATATACTTTACAAGACTACTAGTCAGTCAACATATTTATTAAGCACTTACTTTGTACCAGACACAATGCTAAGCACTGGAAATACAAATACAAGCAAAAAGAAAACCCTTGAGGAGCTTACATTCTAATGGAGAAAGACACCGCACACAAGGGCAGCTTGGAAGTGTGTAGGGGGAGGTGCCCAGCCTGGAGGAGAGGTACAGGAGTGTAGCGAGTTGACTGGCCTGGACTCCCTCCTTAAACAAAGGTTCCAGGGAAAGCCACCCCCTCTCCAATCAGAGGAAAGGGCCCCAGAGGCAGGGGGTAATTCTGAGGTGTGAGTTCCAGGGCTGAAGTGGTCTTCAGAGATGAAGAAGTTTCTGGGGTATGAAGAAAAGTCCAGAGAAGTGCATCCTGGTGGGAGATGAAGGGGTTTCACACACACACACACACACACACACACACACACACACACACACACACACACACACGAGATCAAGAACATCTGCCCTACATCAATCAAATGTTGAGACGGCTGCCCTGCCTTTTAAGGGAAAACCATCCCAGCCTCCACGGCAGGGGTGCTGGCAGATGTTCTGCCTATCACAGGTAGGATCTAAGATTGGTGGAGTGATAGACTCTCAGTCCTCTGCTGGGGTCAGACCAAATCTGGAGTATTGTGTTAAGTCCTAGGCACTGCATTTTATCAATGATGTTGGCAAACTGGAAAGCTTCCAGAGGAGGGTAAACAAGAGGATGAAAAACCTGGAGATTATGTCATCCGAGCATCCTGATATACAAAGATATTTAGCTTGGAGAAGAGGGATTTGGGAAGGACACGATAGCTGTGTTCAAGTATTTGAAAGACTGGTCTGTGAAAGATTGATTGAACTTGTTCCGCTTGGTCCCAGAGAGCAGAAAAAAGAGCATGGATAGAAATCATAAGGATTTAATGTCAAGGCAAATTTACTGGCAATTAGAACAGTCCAAAATCAGAATGGGTTACCTTTGGGCTGGGGGAGGTTGGGGTGGGGAAGGGCAGGACTCTGCTCTTGAAGTCTTTAAAAAAAGGTTGAATGAGAATTTGTCAGGTATGTCAGTTTGAAACAGGGGCAGCTAGGTGGCTCAGTGAATAGCGCATCAGCCCTGGAGTCAGGAGGACCTGATTTCAAATCCAGCCTCAGACACTTGACCCTTAACTAGCTGTGTGACCTTGGGCAAGTCACTTAACCCCAATTGCCTTGCCTTCCCCCCTCAAAGAAAAGTTTGAAATAGATGGCTTCTGAAGCTCTTTCCAGCTCTAAGATCCTGTGATTCGATTCTCAGCTTCAGTTTCCTCACCCATAAAACAAACATAATACATTCATTACCTACCTCATAGGGTTGTTGTTAGAAAAGTCCTTTGAATAAATTTAAATACTCATACTGATCCTGAGCTTGGACAGGGTCTACTCCAAGAAAAATCTAAGCAAAGGGGGCATGTGTGCTTCAGCTGTCCTGAGAGAATCTTATTAGGAAAAACCTTGCCTTTTCCAGAGACCAGCAGGCTTCAGTGGGTCAGAGATGTTCCCAGTCCTTCTTCTTCCCTGGGCAGCTCTGCTGGTTTTTCATGTTTCTCAAGAATACCTGGCTGACTGGGCTTCTGCTGGTGACTCATTCCCTAGAACTGGCAGGACCCCATGTGCTTTGGATCCTGGACCCTGGGGGTGATCCTGACTAGGAATCCTTATGTTTCCCTCATCTTTGATGGGAAACCCTATCCTAGGGGCCTAAGGTCCAGGTGGGGAGGAAAGGGTGACTCTCCAGGCCTCCCAACACACCCAGGGGTGGAAGCAGCTGTCTAGATCAGCCATGGACAGCTCCCAAACCACCAACATAGAACCCTCACTTTCACTTCATCCTGGAATTGAAGAGGAATCCCCTGGGTCCCATCATAAGAAGAGGGGACAGCTAATAGAGATGAAATCTTGGAGGACTTTATTTTTCTCTTCTCTGATTCTTATCCCATTCAAACTCTTATCCTTCTTCAACCAGGAGAAACTGAGAACCCACAGTAGAAAAACGGGTGTCTAAGACAGGATCTGAGGCTAGAACTCTGGACTTGGAGTCAGGAAGACCTGAGTTCACATTCTACCTCAGACACTTTGTGATCATGGTTACTTCACCTCTAGGTCTCCCTGTACAATTTTAATCTATTAAATTTAATCCATTAAAATGGCACTAAGACTTATGGGACACCCATAACAATGGCACCCACTTCACAGGACCATGGGGTCCTGCCATGAGGATCAAATGAAATTACCTATGTTAAGCGATATGTAAATGTTAGCTATTATAAAACAGGAGAGGGGAGGGAGGAAAAGAGAGACAGAGACGGAGAGGGAGGGAGGGAGAGAGATTTTAAATGATGGAAGGAGGAAAATAAGGAAAGGATTAAGGCTTAGGTAAATGGAGAGCCAACAGAACCAAAAAGACATGATCACTGAGCCCACAAAAGGCAGTGTGCTTCACTGAGCTCTGCTTCTCTTCCCTGGGATCCAGTGCATCATCTCAAAACCTCCTTAACGTAATTGTAAAGCAGCTCCCAGGAGAGCAGCAGTCTCTGATGGGCAGAGTGGGAAGCAGCTGTCTTGAGGGATCTGGATGCCTCGATTCTTTTAAGGAAATCCAAGACTGAGCAAGAGAAAGAGCCTTAGAAGATTGTTTTGTCCCACCTGCTTGTGTTACAGATGAGGAAAGGGAAGCCTAGAGATTAAGTGACTTGCCCAAGGTAGTCCTGGTGGAGAGTAAAAAGAGAAGGGATTTGAACCAGGGATTTTGAGTCTCCAGCACTCTGCACTTCACTGTAGGGTTGCAGCAAGTCATGTCGCCTCTTTGGCAAGTCACAAAGACTCTTAGCTTCTTCTCTCAAAGAACAAACAAAATGGGGCAACTCTGGAGCGGAGGATTGATAGCTAGAACAAAGCAAAGAGCTTCAGGCACAAAGCTTTGGGTGGAAGAATCCTCTTTGGTATTACCCAAAGGTGAGATCTCTGCCATCTGAGTGGCTTTTACCATTATCTTCCAAATCCCATCCTCATCTCAATACAGATTTAGCCAGCTAGGCTGGAGAGAGGCTGGGAGGGTTGTTTCCCCCTTCTCACTCCATTGCTTTCTGCTCCTCCCCTTTCCCTGTCCTGGGTCAGGCTGCCCCTTGGGGGGAATACCAGATCTTGCTCCTCAAGATTCCTTTCTGATAGACTCTCTCAACTTTAGCCTGGTAGCTACAGCTGCTAGACAGCTGGGAGGCGAATTATGGGGTGGGGTACACAGGTGCTCTGTGACCACCCCCCTCAACCAATTTCCAGATGCCTGGGGGCTATACCTCTCCCCTCTATCTCACTTTGCAGTTTTCAGGTGTTCATATTCTTGGAGCTGTAACCAGCACTTCTATTGAATCCAAAGCCACATCAGTCCTTCTGCCTCCTTTCTCACCCTCATCTTCCCTGCCCCTGCAATCTACTGCTCACTCTAAATCTGGGACTCTCTTTCAAGGAACACATGCTATGTATGGGGTACATACTGTTTCTCCAGTACTGGGGGTAGAAAAGACTCATACAAGAAGAAAACAGAGGGGCTTTTCTCCTAGCTATCACTTCAGGTTGTGGCTCTGTTAATGGGTAGTGGGTATATGTGTTGGGTGGGGTTAGTGTGCAGTCTGGGCCCTGGATATAGAGGAAAAAAAGAGCTTGGGTTATGGACCTAGAAGACAGCCTCCTTGTTTGGCCTCTTCAAGGAATGGACTAAATATTCAGCCTAGTGACATGATATATGGGGTTGGGAGATGGAGAAGTGCTTGCCCCGATTGGAGAATACTCTTTCTTGAGGGCTTTGGGGAACTGAAAGGGTCAAGACCCTTTAGTAGAGAGAAGAGAAAAAAAAAAGAGAAAGGAACTGGGGATAGGGGAGGGAGGGAGAGTGTGAAAAAAATGTCATCCTTGATGCTTGGGTTCCAGGAAGTTGCTGATGGGATTATGTCAGGTAGAGGGGCCTTCCCCTCCCCCTCCCCCATTTGTCCTCCCACCTGTCCTCTGTGGAGTTGTCTTTCAAACACTATTCCTTAGGCTAATATGAAAATAAACTAGCAATCCAGGTGGGTAGAAACTGCCTAAGATTAAGACATTCACCACAAATCATCCCCAAAGCACATTGATAACCAAGAGTTGACATAAGGACTAAGGGAAAGCTGAATTCAATGGAATGACTAGAGCCGGAAGCTGTCAGTCAAAGGAAACCTTCCTTGAGGATTTTGGGGCTAGGTTTTGAAGGACGGTCTGGGATTGATAGCACAGGCCCAGCTACCACTGGGCAATGTAGGTTGGGGAAATGGCATTGGGTGAAGGCTTTTCCAGAATCCTGAACTCTGAGTCAGGGGCCTGAGTTTGAATGCCTGCACTGAGTGTAAACAAATCTCTACATCTCAGTTTCCTCATCTGTGAAATGGGCCTTATACTCAACACCACATTCCTTAGGATGGTAAACAGAAAAGCGCTTTGTAAACCTTAAAAGAGCTTTGGAAATATAAGTTATTATCATGACATTAATAGGTTAATATACCTTTCATTCCTTATCCCTTCTTTTTGGAGACAGAGACAGGGATGGTGTTCTCCCTGCTGCATGGAGGGGCAGACCAAAGAGTGAGGAGGAATAGCCACAGATCCCGGAAGTTCTGTCCCTCACCCCCAAGCCCAGGGCTGCCAGGGCAGGCGCGGACTGCCGTACAACCCCCGCCCCACCCCCCACTGGTCCCCATGGAGTCTCAGTTGTCTTTCCGCTGGGGCTGAAGCTTCCTGCGTGCATTTAGAAAGCAAATTAATGGAGAAAAAGGAGAAATCCATAGTGAGCCGGGAGCCCCGCTGGGCATCCTCGGAGATAAGGGGCAAAGGAAATTCAATCCCATTTGGGATACAGAGGAGGGCAGCTTCCGCAGGCTGATTGCCAGATTCTTTTTCCTTGGATTTCAAGAGGTAAGAGAATAAATCCATCCCAAACTGCTGCCGGGAGGCTGTAATTATTTTAATTAGAAAAGGTGGCCAAGGACGGCTCCGCCTTGCAGTCTGTTTTATGAAAATGCAAAAAGCACCAGGAGGGCCGCCACTTAATAAATGGGAACTGATTACGATTCTTTTCTATTGACAACACGTCTTTGTCTCCAACTGCTTAATAGTTTGTGTATGTTTGTGAGGGAGTATGTGTGCATGATTGGAGGGGGTGGGCATGTGTGCATGCGCGGTTGGGTCGTCTAGGTGTGTGTGTGAGCGTGTGTGAGTGTGTGTGAGTGCATACGTGTGTCTATCACCTACATACAGAGGTAGGTGGGCTACGAATCGTCTGCAGCAACTCTATGATAATGTTGGGTTGGGTTGGGGTTCGAGTGTGTCTGTGCAGCTTGTTATGTGTGTTCAGGTCTGTATACCTGCCTGTGTGTTCGTCCACCTTTGTTATATATCTGTGTGTGCACAGGTGTTTGTGTACATATATGTGTGAATACCTGTCCCTATTTTTCTGTACTTGTTGGCATGTATTATATCTTTGTGTGTTTATATACATGGCCATATCTTATATCATGGTCTTATATCTGTGTTTATATAGGCATGTGTGCTGTACTGTGTATTTCTATGTATCTTACATGATATCTAATATATCTTACATATCTTATATGTGTGTATACATGGTTTTGTACTTGCATATGTGTGTGTTTGTATTAGCGTGTGCCTCTGTGTGTACTATGGCACTGTATTAAAGCTTTGTGTGTATGCATGCTTTTATGTAGGTCCACATACACATTTGTGTATTTTCTATAACTGTGTGAGTATAACATGTCTGTGAGTTTGAGTATATAGCCTGGGTGCATGGTGTGTGTGTGTGTGTGTGTGTGTGTGTGTGTGCGCACACATGCGTGCACATGAGTGGGTGTGACTGTGTGCTACCCACCCCTGTGACTAGCTGGCTGAAAGAGTTTGTGATTTTTAGTCAGGAAGGTGGATGGAGCACTGTAATTTATAGGACTGATCCTCTGGAAGACCTGAGCCAGCTTTATGGGAAGTCTTCTCTGGGGAGTTTAGAACTCTGCCTCCAGTGTTCCCTGACAGAAGAGGGGGATCTTCTCCTCCCCCAGAGATTTCTCACTAGAGATATACATCTTGTTGGCAGGTTGCTGTCTGATCCTCCCTCCCCCTGCCCACTCCAAATTCAGCTCCACTCTGCCAGGTAGAGTTCAATCCCTTCTTTTGCTCTTCTTTGAGCCATGCTTCTGGGATCCGTGACATAACCCTCCATGATGGCCTATTTGTAAGTGGAGCACTGGAATGCAGGCCTCTTGGGTTCTACTCCCTGCTCATGTACTTTGGAAATTTGGAAAGTCATTTAACCCTCTTGTGCCCTGGTTTTACTACCTGTGAAGTTGGGAAAACAACCCCTGATCCCTGGCTAACCCCTACCTCTCCGCAGGGAGATAGTAGAGGAAAAGATATACCCTGAAAAAAAAGATACGATTTGGCACCTTGATATACGTGTATAAGCCTGCATATATCCATATAATTATATATGCAGGCATCTATCATTGTACCAATAGTACTAGGGGTAGAATGACACATATACTTACATACACATATGCATATACACAATGTAATACATAATACTCACACATTTGTACATATATAGTATATATACAATACATATATACAGATACATGTCTAGACACATGCATACGCATATATAAATACACATCTACACATACCTATATACACAGATACGTGCATGTATACACTTACACATAGACGTGTGTATATGTATGAATGTATATGTGCATACTTATTTGGATACATCATGGAATCATGTCTATGGGATCATTTGAGGGATTCAAATTAGTTATAGGATCATGACTCGAGAACCAGAAAGAACCTGGGCCCCCTCATTTTACAGAAAAGGAAACCAAGGTCCAGGGAGATAAGTGATTTTCCCAAGGTCCCTCAGGGTTAAAGGGGCAAGCCAGGATTTGAACCCAAGTTGTCTGACTCCTAGCACTTTCTGATAATATCATGGGTCCAGGAAAGAGGAGGGTTTTCTGTCCCACTGGCAAAATACCAGTCAGGATTTTATTGCTTTGGCCAAAGGCCAAGGAGTACAAGACAAGGGGTATGTACAATGTGGTCTTTAGGATGAGTTACAATATATAATAATTGACATTTATAGGATGCCTGTCCAAGGTCACGCAGTTAAGCATGTGTCAAAGCCAGGTTTCAAATCAAGATCTTCTGACTTCAAATCCAAACCCCCTCCCACTGCCCTATGCTTCTCCTAGCAAAGAACTTTGTGAGCACACCAGGAATCTCTAAGCACTCCTCTAGTTCTTATTAAGAATAATGTTTCTGTTGCACTTTACTTTGTAAGGGCTCAAAGCACTTTTTTTGTATGTACTATTTTTATCATCAATATCCCTTTGAGAGATGAACAGATAGGAATTTCCCCACTTTCCAAATGGGGAAACTAAGACTCAGAAAAATCATGTGACTTGCCCAAAATTATATAGCAAGCTATTAGCAGATCTGCAACTGAGAAGCTAGATCACTGAGTCAGGATCTCTTCTCGTTAGGGCTCAGGGAAAGGTGGGCACTAAGCTCTTAGGGATGCTTCCAGCTGGGATCCTATGGGTGGGGCAACTGAAAAAAAACCCGGCATGTTCCAGGGAGGGGCCTAGAGTTTCTGTTCCTTGGAAACTACCCAAGTGGTCTGGTATCTTGAGATGGCAGTGATGTAATAGAGAGCCAGAATTTGCTTTAGGAAGATCCAGATTTGAATCCTGCCTTTCTGATGGGCTTACTACATGTGTGGCTTCACAACAACCCTGTGTTTTAGGCATTGTGATAGGCTGTGAGGGCTGGCGTACTTTGGGTTTGAGCTGGGGAAAGGACACTGCCATTCAGTAGGGGACAAGACCAGAGGGCCATTAGTGGCATAGTCCCAGCTGTATGACCTGCCACTGTCCTGGTCTGGATATGGGCAATGGACAGGATAGGGACAGCTGCCTCAATGAACACTAACCACAACTAGCTTCTAATCTGAGAGATTGGGGAGAGCTGGGAGGAGATGAATAGAAGCAAATAATTTTTCAGCCCTTGGGATCCTCACAAATTCTTTGTATCTCTCATGTATTTATCATGTTCCATTTGTGCATTGTTATTTGAGTGTTTCTCAAATTCTCTTTAATAGACTTTAAGTTCCTTGAGGGAGGGGGGGGTCTTATTCATCTTTGTGTCTCTCCTGGCACTTAGCACAGAGATCTGTATCGGGTAGACATTTACTAAATGTGTGTTAAACTGAATCGATTTGAATAAATGTTAGATAAATGGAATTGACGCTAGGTATCAATGAGTCATAGAATGCCATAGTCTCTGAATGATTAAAGCTAAGGGTCCCCCAAATGATAATAGAGAGAATCAGAGTATGTGTGACCAGGCTGTGTTGCATTACCAACTGTGCATAAGCTGAATAAGAATATAATAAGAATAAGAAGGGCAGCTGGGAGGCACAATGAATCCAGCCTCAGATACTTGACATACTAGGTGTGTGACCTTGGGTAAGTCACTTAACCCCAACTGCCTTGTCTTCCTCCCTGCCTCAAAAAAATTTTTTTTTTTTAAGAATAAGAATATGAAGAAAAAGCTGGTCATCAGAGAAATTGTATGACTGGACAAAGTGGTCCTATCATGCACTGAGAGAGTGTAATAACTACCTAACTAAAGGTCAGCTAGCAAGGTCCCTAGTATATTGCATGGACTGACTCCTTCTGTAGGAATTATACTAGGATGTGACAAGAATCCTCTAGCATGAGAGGGACAGGTGGGTTGTGACCAGCAGGGAGCACTCACATTGATGAGAACCATCTAATTCAACTTATTTCAACAAGCCTTGACAGTGTGCTAGGCATTGGGCTAGGCAATATCTCTGCTCCAGGAGTTTGCATTCTGTTGGAGGAACTTACCATGGAGGAAAGCATAAACTAGATGGGCAGGCATGGATGAGATGGGACCTTTGTTGGAAGGAGTACCCATATCCAAGGGATCTCGGGTCTTTGAAACATTATTACCTGGAACCGATTTCAAAATTAATGCTGATATCATGAGCTATTCATCCCTTTTGATTCCTAGGCAGCTCTGCAGAAGTGAACAGAGTACAGGACTTAGTTACTAGTAGTAGATGTATGTAAATAACTTGCAAATCATTTACTTTCTATCTGACTCGATTTCCTCCTCTGTAAAATGAGAGTAACAATAGTATTTCCTTCCCAGGGTTGTGAGGACAAAATGAGAAAACATTTGTATACCTTAGAGTGCCATATCAAAGTTTATCATTGTTATTATATTATTAATTATAGTTCTCTGCCAGCTCCCTTAGTACCTTTTTGACACTCTAGAATTTTTTTTTCCATTTTGTTTCAGATGTTCTTGGATAAATGTATCATTGACTGGGGCTTGCAAATTTTTTTGTTGTTCTATAAGGTTTCTGTTGGGATGAGATATGAGCTATGTTTGTTTAGAATTCTTGTATATTTGTATACCAGTTGTCTGGAGGCAAGGGAATAGACTGGTTGACTTATGAGCAGGATAAGATGGCTTTACCAAAGCAGGTGTAACAAAGTAACCTCATGCTAAGGAGATCATTGTTACCACTGGCCTCCCCAAGCCCATCCTTTTCTCAAGGGTATCCCCTTGCCATAAGCACATGTGTGTTTATGTGCATGAGCATGTGTGCACACACACACACATGCACACACACACATACCCACACACTGAAAAACTTTTCTGGGTCTAAACTTTACCTTCTCCTTCCCCCCTGCCCTGCCCATCAGAAATTAAGATTCTGGGAAAGAGTAAATTATTCTTTTTTCATATACAGAATTTTTCCTCTGGGCCCCAAACTGGAAGCTGAAGCCAAGACACTTCCTCCTTCGTGGTAGGCATAGTCCAGGACCTTGGGCAAGTGTCTGCTTTGTGGTTCTTCTCAAGAAAGAGGATGTCCTTGGGTTCTTGACTAATACACATGCTCTATATAGAGTACAATGCCAGTACCCTCACAATCACCATAACTACGCCCTGACCTGGAGGAAAAAGAAAGGGTCCTAGGACTACTCTTCTGAGTGAAGTCAACTTCCCAAAGCATACTGATCAACTTCCCAGGATGGTGAGAGTTTTTGAGGACTTCGATTACACAGCTGCTTCCTTTCTGGGCGCATGCATCCTAGTGTCCCACTTGGGAAAATTCACAGCTGCCCTGGTAGTATGGGAAGTGGAGTGTGTGGATAGGGAAAATGTTGGAGGGAAGTGGTCATTCAGCTCCAGACCAAAGTTCCAAAGTCCAGAAGAGCTCAAGAAGGATCAGATCTACTGAGAATTCCCAGGATCCTAGAGTGACAGGACAGCCAGTACCTTCAGAATAGCCCACTGAATTCTAGCTTTTCTGAAGTCTGAAGGCCCCTGACACCTGGCTCTGCCGGGAAGGAAAAGGTGCCAAGTCAGGAGTGGGTCACAAACTGAAGTATGTTCAAGGAATGGATCAATGAAATAAAAAGGAGTTAAAGTACATTAACAATATTCAGCAAAGCGTACAAGACAAAGAGCAAGCACAGGTGTGACATCCTTTAAGTAAGATATTAGAATGATGATGAGAACTTGTGTTTATAGCGCTTCATAACAGCCTACAACACTCTGAACTCATCACAACCCTATGAGAAGAGGAGAACCACTATTATTATCCCCATTTTACAGATAAGAAAAGAGTGTAAGAGAAGTAAATGGAAAAACCAGACGAGAATCTAGTGCTTCCTGATTTTAACTCCGGTTCTCCACTTAGTAGGAGTTTGTGAGTACAAAAAGATAGGTCTTTTGAAAGAGGTAATTTCATTTTTAAAAACACATGTGTTGCCAAGTCCATTTACCTGCTATTTTAACTGATTTTAGATGTGGCTCATCCAAAAAAGATACTCTTAAAAATGTTGTTGTTCAGTTGTTTTTCAGTCACATCCAACTCTTCATGAACCCACCTGAGATTTTTCTTGGCAAAGATACTAGAACGGTTTCCTTGATGAGGAAACTGAGGCAAACAGAGTTAAATGATTTGTCCAGGGTCTCATAGCTACTAAGTGGCCAGATTTGAAATCAGAAAGATGTCTTCCTGACTCCAGGCTCAGAACTCTTTCCACTTTGCCACCTACCTATACTCTTAAAAATACATGTTAATAATAATAATAGACTTCATATGGTGCTTTAAGGTTTACGATGTACTTAATAAATATTATTTCATTTGATCCTCACAACAACCATGAAAGGTAGGGGCTATCTCCATTTTACAGATGTGGAGACTGAGGTTAAGTGATTGTCAGATAGTAAGTAACTTACTTTTCCACTGTCGCCCTTAAGGGAATGCTAGATAATATTGCCAGCAGCACCCCCAAGAAATTCCTGGCATGGTTTCAAATACATAAGAACAGAATAAAAATAATTTAGGAACCCCTATAGTTCAGGACAACTACATTTGATCTTTTATTTTGTTTTTTTTTTCTGTTTATTTCATTTTCTTGCATAGCATATGTCTTAGCAATACAATGATTTAAGAATACAAATGGTATCCATGTGAAATTCTGTGCACTTAATTTTTCTTCAATAAATTCTCCCCATTTATTCCCTACTATCAGGAGCAGTCTTGCCCCATGAAGACAGTGCATTGAAAAAAAAATTTTTTAGTAGCAAAATGATGATATGTGTTTTCACCATTCTATTTTGGCAATATGGTTCATTCTATGCCTGAGTTTTAATTCAGACTAACACTACTCTGTAGTAATAAACTATATTGAAATAAATGTGTGATAAGTATCCTTTTTTGTTGTTTTTAAAAATTAATCTGTCTCTTTGAGTGTCCCTACCAACATAGAACCCCTCCCCTCCCCCAAAAAAGGTGGGGGGAAGGAGAGAGAGACAAATAAAACCCTCAATACATAGTTTGGCCAAATAAATTCCCACATTGGCTATGTCTGAATAAGTATGTTTCTCTGTACTTCTCTGTAGTTCTTCACAGGTCTAGTTAAGTGGTGTTTTTCATATTCATTCTTTTGAAGTTGGGGTTTATTGTTGTGCTGATTCGAATTCGAAAGTCTTTCAAAGTTATTTTTCTCTATGGTATTTTTATCATTGTATGCTTTGTCTCCTAGTTCTGATCACTTACCTAATTCTGCATTACTTCATGGAGATCTTTCCAATCTCCTCTGAAACTGTTCACTTCATTATTTCTTATAGCACAATTATATTTCATTCCATTCAAATATCATCCTTTGCTTAGCCATTCCTCAACAAGAGAACACCCTCTTAGTTTCCAGGTTAAGGCTACTTTGGAAAAAGTTGCTACAAATATTTTTGTACATACAGATCCTTATAATCTTTCTTTGATTTCTTTTTCAGCTAGGGGTGCAGTGGAGAGAATACCAGGCCTGGAGTCGGGAAGACTCCTCTTTCTGAGTTCAAATCTAGCTTCATACACTTACTGTGTGACCCTGGGCAAGTCACTTCACCCTGTTTGCCTCAGTTCCTCATCTGTAAAATGAGCTAGAGATTTAGCTTTAGCAAGAAAACACCCAAAGGAGTCACCAAGAGTAGGAAATGACTGAACAACAAATAGACTAGTAGTGGTCTAGCTGGGTCAAAGGGCATGCATGTTTTAAGTAACTTTCGGGGCACAGTTCTAAATTGCTCTACAGAATGGTCAGACCAATTTATGGCATCACTGATAATTGCATTAGTGTACTTATTTCAATAATCTTATGAGGGATAATACAGATATGAAGGAATATAGAGATAGAGATAATTGAGAGAATATGAGGGAAAAATCAATATATTATCTCTATTTTCAGATAAGGAAACTGAGGCTGGTGGCAGCTAGATGATTTTTTCTCATGGTCTCACAGCCACTAAGTTTCAGAGGAGGCTTTGATTCCAGGTCTTACCTGACCCCAGGAGTAATGCTTCCCCCACAAACCATGGTGCCTTTCAGTGTATACAACTTCTCAGTCGTCAGAGAGAAGTTTGATCTCCCCATGGGGTACAAAAGTCCTAGAAAAAGGCCTCATATAAACTTGGGAAAGGTAAGATTGACCAAATAAAATTAGACGAATTCTGCAGCTTGCTAGTTTTGTGTCTTTGAGTCAATTATATAACTCGTCTGCATCTCATCTGGGAAAGGAGGAGTTTGACCTTTAAGGTCCCTTCTAGTTCCAAATCTGCCATCCTATGAGCTACCCGGATCATGGATGCTTCTTATATTAGGTTCAGAAAAATTGGAATATAATGTGATGGGGGCAGCTAGGTGGCTCAGTGACTAGAGAACTGGCCCTGGAGTCAGGAGGACCTGACTTCAAATCCGACCTCAGACACTTAACACTTACTAGCCATGTGACCTTGGGCAAGTCACTTAACCCCAATTGCCCTGCCTTCCCCTCTCCAAAAAGCCAAAAAAAAAAAAAGACTTTAGAAGAAAAAAAAAGAATGTAATGTGATAGCCTTTCTGATAATGCATGTAAAGTGATTTGTAAATCTTAAAATTCTGAATTCCAAGCATCATGATGACAATGGCAATGATGAGGATGGTGATGATGAAACATTTTGGCAATAGTAACATCCAGACATTTTAAAAATTCTTTACTTTTTGGCCCAAGTCTCTGGAGCAATTGCATTGAGGTGGGAAAATTAGTAGTCATGCTTAACCAGAATAGATTGGATTTAAGCCATTGACAGTATATCAATCTGTCACTGACACACTGAAAATCCTTCTTTTGGGTCTGGACCTGTGATTTCACTGTTGTGGGGGACTCCCAGTGTGAAAACTTCATTTCAAGGATACAGAAAAGCAATTCATTTATAACTTAGGTCTTACAGCTTTGCCTGGGGCACCAAGAGCTTAAGTGATTTACTAATGTAGATAGTCAGTACCTGTGGCAGAGAAAGGACTTAAATCCAAATCTTAATGATTGTAAGTTGTTAATGTTCAGTCATTTCAGTCTGTCCCACTCTCTTCATGACCCCATTTGGGTTTTCTTGGCAGAGACATGGTAGAATGGTTTTCCATTTCTTTCTCCAACTCATTTGACAGATTGAGGAAACTGAGACAAACAGGGTAAAGTGACTTGGCCAGTAAGTGTCTGAGGCCAGATTTGAACTCACAAAGATGAGCCCTCCTGATTCTAGACCTGGTGCTTACACATTATAGCTCCAACAAGCTGCACAATGATTAAGGCCAGCCTTGCTCCCATTACACCATACTGCTTGTCTATTGACGAATCTAAAGATAGTGTAAAGGATCTCTCAGACTCTTCCTACCCTGGGGTAAGATGGATCAGAGAAGGCACCCTGCAGTGCAAGACTGGGCAATAAATCAGAAAGCCAGAGGCAGTGAGAGTAAAAATCTGAAGCTCATACATACACATGGAATTCACCCTCAAATCTTTCTCTCTGCCTTCATTCCCCAACTAATACCGTCACCAAGTCAGTGCAGGAGGATTTGCCCATTATCCTTGGTTCCCGTTATATACTGGATTGAGTGCTTTTATTTTATTGAATATATTTAAAATTTTGTATTAAATAATTTTATTTATTTTATTAAAAGGACTTGATCTGTAAAATTTGGATTCAGTCAAAAGGCTGCACTTAAGGACCTAGAAGGCCACCTGTGGCTCAAAGGTCACAGATTCCCCACCCCTGAGTTAGGCAAATCACTTGAGTTTTCTGAGTTTGGGTTTCCTGTGCAGCAATATAAACTTCTTGTTGTTTCAGTCATGTCTCACTCTTCATGACCCCCTTTGGGGTTCACCATTGCCTTCACCAGCACATTTTACACTTGAGGAAACTGAGGCAAACAGGGTAAAGTGACTTGCCTAGGGTCATACAATGTCTGAGGTTGGATTTGAATGCAGGTCTTCCTGACTCAAGGTCTGGCACTCTATCCACTGTTCCACCTAGCTGCCCTGAAGTTGAACTAGGTGATCTCTATGGTACTTTCTAGCTCTAACATTCTGTGGTTGCAAAATTCTCTGCTTTTTAGAAAATTAAGATACCAGTGTTCCATTTAAGGTGGAGACTTCTCTCTGAGAATGGGAACACTAATACATATATATGTATATGTATATATTTTATATGTTATACATATTTTACATAATATTTTAACCTGAGAATGGGCATACACGTATATTTATATATATTTACATATATACATATATGTGTGTATAGAAATATGTGCATATGTGCATGCATGTTACCAGGGATGGGCCAAAAAGCCCAGTCCTCACAGGCCTGAGTTGATGAGTAGAAGGCATCCATAGGCTCAGTTGATATTCCTACAGTGGAAAAGAGCTAGGAGCCTTCTGAGAAAGTCCTTATGGCACATAATGGAAGATCCTCAGAGAAACTTCAGACCATGAATAGCCATTCTGTAAGTGGTTCAAGGTCTGCTAACCACATGGTGAATGGCAACCTCTTTCATGGGCTACAAAACCAGAACTGGGGGCACTCTCAAAAGGTACTAGTTGGTTTCAGCCTCTCTTGGTTGAACTTTCCTCTTGTTAACAAATAAAGCTGTAAGAGAAGAAGCCTTGGGCCTTCTCCCATCGAGGCCAACATGAAGCCTTATGAATACTGGCTTTGGGTTGTTTTTTGTTTTTTGCCTCTGTAGGTGTTTGTTTCTGAGTTTTAAAGAAAGGGATTGGTGCTTATGACCTTGTGAGTTTCCAAGATTCAAGAGTGAACTATTAGGGAGTCCAAAAGTGAGTCCATGACAGGCTTTGCAGCAAGTCCAGAATCAATTCCTTGAGGAGTTCCCACAGAACACAGCAGTTTCAGTCTAGAAGTGATTGGGACAAATTGGATGGGACCAGTGCTGTGTAAAAACTGTGCATAGCCTTAATACTATTGTACTGAAGAGCTCTCTCCTACATTTAGGAGGAAAAATCATCTTTTCTTCAAACAGAACATCAAAAGATGGGAACATGAGAGAAGACAGTCAACCTGAGGGATCGCTGGATTTCTTGAGGAATTTGAACATAGAAATTACTAAATCATAAAATGTCAGTTTTGGAAGAGACCTCAGAGAATATCTGGTCCAGTCAATAACTGGACCAGAATTTGTTCTAGAGCAGAGATATCAGACACAATGCTCTCACATGTACTATAATCAGATGAAAATGTAATTTGGAAATATTTAACAAAATAAATAAAAATACAACAAAACATAGATAACATTACATTTGGAAACTATGTCCACAAAGATGCTTATGTACGGTTTAGTGACCCCCATTTTTTTGAGTTTGAAATCATTGCTCTAGAGCAGCCCCAAACAAGTGGTCATCTATCCTTCACTCAAAGATCACAGGAATCCACTACATCCTAAGGCAGCCTCCCACCAACCACTGCCATTGCTTTAACTACCTCCTGTCCCAATAACTCCTGAATCTGTCTGTGTCTCCAGTACCAATCTCTCCAGTCCTATATTTCCAAATATCTTCTATGCATGTTCATCTAGGTGTCCTAGTCAATGATAGGACATCAGAAATGCTCTTAAATTTCATTTAAACTGATGGTGTATGTTCATAGTAGTATTGCTTATAGTTGGCATTCACTGAATATCAATTGATCAACTACAGATATTTATGTGTTTGTTCCTAATAGACATGGTTCTATATCCACCCCCTTTTGTCATCATTGTAGCCTGCCATGCCCTTCCCAACTTTATTAATAATTCTGATCTCTACTCTGTATCCACAAACTCTTAAAAATCACAGAATAATAGAACTTAAGCCAACCAACTTCTATTCTCCAAACCCAAAATGCTCTCCTTCCTCACCTCTGTCTCTTATAGTACTTAGCCATCTTTGAAACACAACTTGAGATGACCTATTACACAAAGTCTTTCTTTTACATAATATGTTTTATAAGCAATTTTTGTTCGAGCTTGCATGCCTGTGTGTGTGTGAGTGTGTGTGTGTGTGTGAGTGTGTGTGTGTGTGTGTGTGTGTGTGTGTGTGTGTGAATAGCCCTAAAGCTCTCCACAAGGTTATGGAACTAGTAAGGGCCATTCTAACCATATTTGGAGTGGGGAGGAGAAGGAATCCCCCCTACATTTACATTACATTCATTTATGAGGTAGTAATAATAGTTATTGTTATCATTATTATTATAGATAGCATTCATAGAGCATTTTAAAGGTTACAAAGTGCTTTACAAATATTTTTCTTATTTGATGCTAAAAATAACCCTGGGAAGTAGGTGCTGCTATTATCTGCATCCCTTCTCCATATTTCACTACCTCTTTGTCACAAAGCATAAGACCAAGGTGTTAGTGTTTCTCTCCTTGCCCCAGTTGTCCATTCCAACCTACTTTGTACACACTTTGCATTTACTTATTTATGTGCTGGCTGTGTATCAGTGGAATGTAAGTTCCTGGAAGGCAAGACTTTTTGCCTTTGTATCCCTAGCAGCTAGGAGCACCTATCACCTTGCATACAGTGAAAGCTTAATAAATACTTGCTGGTTTAATTTTCAGAGGCTTTTATTTCAGCAAGGAGTGGGGAAGGGACAGAAGAAATTCTTCAGCTTTTAAAAGCCTCCAGCCAATACTCATAGCAGTACTTCTTGTAAGTAGCAAAGAGCTGGAAATAAAGTAGATATCCATCAATTGGAGAACAACAAATTGTGGCACATGAATGTAATGTGATATTACTGCATTACAAAAAAATTGTAAATAGGAAGATACAGAGAAGTATGGGAAAACTTATATGATTAGATGCAAAGTAAACAGAACCAGATAAATAATATATAGAATGACCAAAATAATGCAAAAAGAAAGAACAAAAGAGCCCTCCACCAAAAAAGTCCTGTATAATTATAATGATCAAGTTTGACCCTCAAAAAGAGAGCAAAAACTGTACCTCTCTCCTGTACAGAAGTGGAGCATGATTGAGTGTAGAACATTCACCTAAGGGTGGGGAACCTTCAGCTTAGAGGCCACACATGGCCCTCTAGGTCCTCAAGTGAAGCCCTTTGACTGAATCCAAACTTCACAGAACAGATTCCCTTAATAAAAGGATTAGTTTTGTGAAGTGTGGATATACCATATGTGGTCAGACTTAATTGATATATTGGCTAGTTGAGTGAACTGCCTCTCTCTCTCTCTCTCTCTCCATTTCTCTCTCTCTCTCTCTCTCTCTCTCTCTGTCTCTGTCTCTCTCTCCCCCACCCCCCTCCTCTCTCTCCCTCTTTTTCTCCAAAGCATGCATCTCTGGGAGGCAGACAGGGATACATTTGGAAATAAAGGTGATGTAAAACCAAAAGACAGCAACAATAAGTTTTAAAGCCTCCAGCCCTATTGCTAGCCCCTCTGCACAGAGTCCGTGGCCTCCATCTTGTCTTGATTTTCTATCCTATCTGTGGAAGGCTTCTTCCATAAGAACCATATATTGCTCCAACTAGAAGGGACCTTGGAGATCATCTAAAATGGCACATAGCAAATGCTTGACAAATTCTTTTTCATTCACCTAGTTTTATCCCATTCAATTTAGAAATGAAGAAACTGAGGTCAGAGAGGTCAAGGGGATTTGTTCAAGGTTACAAAGCTATAGTGGCAGCAGAGCCAGGATTAGAATCCAGGTCTCTTGACTCCTTCACTGGTGCAATATGTAATCAGTATGGGACAATAATTGCTACTAATCATTTTAAAAGCATCACTACTATCTCTGCACCTGTACACTGTTGTGCTTGGAGCGACAGCCTTGACTTCTCGAGCTAGTAAATTGCATGGGGGACCCCCCTTGCACCCTGAAGATCTTCTCTTTCTTGCTAATGGCTTTTCAGGCGTCCTCTGACTCGCCCTGAGACCTAGTCCTCCCAGCCGGCTTGATTAGTAATGAGTACAAAGCCAGGGAAATTATTAATTTCCATCACTCAAGTTTACTTCTGGGAAAGTTTGCCAATTAACTCAGCAAGCTGAGGCTTCCCAAAGAAAAGTGGAAGGAGCTGAGAGGCTGCAGAAAAATTCATTGGAGGGGAAAGGAGGGTCTAAATATCCTTGGAGAGCCCTATGGAGTAGCAATGAAGTCAGTGTAAGGGCGATCTGAAGAAAACCCAGTGGTGTCTGAAACTAGGGGCAATCTGGAAAGAGGACAAGAGAAACAGTACCCTCTTTACCCAGCTCTGTGCAAAGTTAGGAAAAGATGCTTGTTCTCCAATTCCAAATTCCTCTCCCCCTCCAAGGGCAGAGATGATGGGGTTAGGTAAGGAGTCTAACTAAGAAATAATAACATGCTGCCTATCAGAGCCATATATGGAATAATATTTAAAAGGAGTTTTGCCAAATAATCTAGTGATTAGTCATGTGAGATTCAGAAAAGTTAACAAGGTAGGGTAAAAGCCTATCATTCAGCAAAGATAAGGTCATTTTGCTTGATTTAGGAATGAGGGCACATGCCTTGCTCCTCTGCTTCTTAGAATTTTTACCTTTCTTCAAAGTTCAGTTCATGTATTACTTCCTATGGGAAACTCTCTCCTTCCTTCCCCAAGTATCATATATATTCTTATCTCTTTCCATGTTGTATCCTGATCAGTAAAAAATAATCTCCTTGAAGGCAGGGACTATTTTTCACTGCCTTACACACTAGAAGCTTTTAAAATGCTATTCTGAGTGGAACTATTATTCAAATTAGAACATGATCAGTGCATTGGTAGAGAGACCAAGTGTTAGAGAAATTGGAGTTGGAAGACTGTTTTCAGTTGGGCTTAATCATGGAGTTCCTTGTTCTTCTTTCCCCAAACACTTTCCTTCTCTTTTTGTGTTGCTAATTCATGTGTCTCTCAGACCAGGAGTATCATAAGGTGGTGACTCATTAAAAAATCAGTTCTCTTATAGCCTCATGGAAGGACAAGGAGAACAGCTTTTAAAGACGTGGTCAAGAATATTCATCCCTAACCAGTTAAAGTTCACTATGCATTTCCACCCAGGTTTCCTTTTTCTCCCTTCTGCTTCCTCTTCTTCCTTCCCCTTTCAACTTTCTCATGTACTCTCTGCCCAATTTCTGGCCTGTCCCACCATCGAACTTCATTTCTGATTTCCTTAAAGACTCTGCCATTGCCTGGTCCCTATCCTAAAATGTCAGTAAATCACCCACCCCAATGACAAATGCCCTGGAAGGGCTCTCATCGAAACTCAGAAGTATTTAGAAATATAAATTAAAACAAATTGTATTTTTATATCACAAATAAGGGCAGTTTTTATCGTTTTTATTGCATAACAACCATTAATGAAGTACAGTTCCAGCCGCCTTAATTGCTTGGAGACTAAAGTTCAATCCCTATCTTTAGTACAGGCCAGATGATGCAGTGTGTCATGTTAAAGTACCTGGCATATTAGAAATGTAAATAAATTTATGGACACTATTAGGAGAATGAGAAAGAGGGAATCTATTTATCTGGTATATTTATATAAGGAGGAAGTCTGGAAGGTTAAATAGTGAAGCAATAAAGCAGGCCCTGGAAGACAACTAAAGAGGATCTACTATCTGGGCTACTAGTTTGAAGTGATCAGTAGATTAATAGGGGCAGGAGAGAGCAAAGCCCCAGAGTCAGCACAAAGAGGCCAGTTCCATTTGGGGGTTCAGATCACATGGTGAGAGTGGGTGTGTCCACTGATACTCATGAGTTCTAATCTCCTGCAAGCCACTAGCCTTTCTGTTTCCCCATCCTGGCCCCTTTCTAAGGAGGGTCAGGTGACATTTGAGGAAGGTTGAGGTATTGTTTCTGTAGGGCCCCCAGAGAACTATGGGAAATTCTAGCCCAGATGTGGCTCTTGTCAGAGCAGAATGAAATTCCCCTTGTACTTCACTGCTCTCTCCCTCCCCTCCCCCAAACTATAGGGAATAGAAATTGACCATCACCTGGAAAGAGTTGCAGGATCCATAGAGAAACCCAGTCAATAAAGCAGGCACCAAAAATAGATGAAGCCAATAACCTTCTACATTTTTTCAGTGGCCTTTCTTCTTCCAGATTTGATATTTCTGGAATCTCCAATATACCTGTTGTGTGGAAAAGTGCTAATGATTCCTCTCATTTTGTGAATAGGGAAGGTAAGGGTTCAGAAAAATTATGGGAGGTAGTAAGTAAAAAATTTGATGGAGACTAGAGCCCAGTGTTTCCTGACTCCCATGTTTACCTAAGAGGAATAACCACATTATTTTGTAAAGCATCTAGTTTAGGATTCAGTGGGTCTCAGTTCCTTAAGAGGCTAGGGTTGAAGGTAGGAGGAGGGAAAATGTGAAACTGGAATCTGGGAAACTAAAGAATGGGGGGACAGGGATGGAAGTGAATCAAATCCTGTGCTCTCTTCAAAAGACAGAATGTAGAAGATGACTGATTCAGATTCCAATTCTTTGTTGGACCCTATTTCCCTTTCAGGGAAGGACAGAATGTGGGAGATCATTGATGCAGCACTTTTTTCTAGTGTTCTAGTGGCCTTTTCTCCCGGAATCCCCCCCCTCTCCCCCCACTGAACTAAGAGAGTTAATCTTTAACCAATTCTGAGTTCATTTTGATGCCAAAACCAAGGGAGGATTCCAGGAGAGGGAGATGCTTCATGTCTACAACAGGATAGTTTATTGGGACTGGGGGAAGGGAGAGATTGCTAAAGGAGAGGTCAAGGTATGTTGTTTGGGGAATCACAGTTGTGTACTGATTGGGGGTTAGTGCCAAGGTGGGATTGCCCATAATAATGTAGAGAATAACTGAATCCAGTAACAGGAGGATGGATGAAACCACACAACCAATAACCACAAAAATGGAGGTTTAGTGGTGTCTGCCTCTCCAAATACTTATGGGAAAGCTTCTTAGAACTAGAGAGATTTTTCTTTTTGCTGTCTTCCAAGACCTGATAGCAATTTCCCACTGAGGAAGGGGAGTGAAGATCTGTACCTGTGAGAGAAGGGGAGGGTTGACTCATAGCCTTGCTGAGGATGAAGAACAGCTGTTCATTTGTAATCTGGATATGAATGGATACCTTCCTAGTGCTGGGCCAGGTTTGGAAGGAAGAAGATTTTTTCTCAAGGCTTCTGAAAAGCCAGGAATGAAAGAGAAGGAAGATGGAGAGAAGGAGAGGATGGCAAACCCAGAGAGGTTTACATGTTGCCCTATGGTGATAGTCTGGGTAAAAAGGATTTTTTCATCTCCAGGGATTGAGGATGGGGTTCAGTCTTTAAAAGCAAAAAAGGGACTTTGGAAACTTTCCAGTTGCCAACCTATTGGGAGGAGAAAAGGAAGTTGTCTGAGAGGGAACTGATGAAGACACCTTAGAATCTATTTGCCCGATGATTGCCCTGGTCCATCCCATCCAGGACCCAGAACAAGGTATCTTTCTCCAGAAATCCAACTAGGCCTATTGTTAAACTTTCTGAGACCAGAGTATTTTTCCAGCAGACTATGGCAACAACAACAAAGGTAAAAATGAGAAACCCAGCAGCAGTAATTCTGGAGAAACAGCTGCTGTTGTTATCAGCCTTGAGGAAAAAACAAGGTCAGGAACACGGAGGGTTTAATTTAACACACACACATTCATAATCACGCTCATTCTCACTCAATCCCAACATAACAACTTAAAATTTTACATGCTCTTTCACACTCATGCTTTGGTAGCCCTAGCTCACACTCCAAACTCTGAAAGCTATGGGCTCCAAGAAGACCCGAAGAACCACGTGGGAGGGGAGGGAGAGAAAGAGAGAGAGAGAGAATGAGAATGAGAATCTGTGGTCTGTGGAAAGGGTAGGAAGACTTGATCACCTCCCCCTCTCTTTTCTCGTCCCCACCCTTCCAGGCGACCTCAAGAATAGGATTGTGCAGGAGGCCCCTGAGGAGCTTGATGCCCCAATCCGAGAGACTCGCTGGGGTCGCAGCCGTTTGCAAGTGAATCGCAGGAAGCTGAGATCTGAAAATAAGAGTCTAGAGGATGGGGGATGGGGGTAAGGCAGAGAGGAGGGGAGCTAGACTGTGGTAGAAAACAGGGGAGGGGACTGACTGGGCTATGGGATGGGGGGGGGCTTGAGGTGAGAGGAGTCGGCAGAAGGAATGCATACCCTGCCAGGGATGGAAGTATAATAGAAAGACCCCTGGAACTGGAGTCAGAGGACCTAGATTCAAATTCTGCCTTTAGCATACTGCTTCTATCATAGTGGCCCATTAACCTCTCTGAACCTCAGTTTACTTATCCAGTTAAAAAAAGGGGGAGGCATTGAACGAGATGACTTCTAAACTCCCTTCCAGTCTAAATCTACGAAGATCTCGGTTTGTCTCCGCCCCCGCCCCGGCTTTCCAGGTTTAAATCTGCCAGCAGCAAGGCACCAAAGAAATGGGGGATGGGGGAGAAGAAAGCGGGGAGGTGAAGCCGCCACTCTCCGAAGAACAGAGGACTACTTTAATGAGAAGCGACAGCCAAGTGCTTCGGCGCGAGCAGCAGAGAGAGGGGGAAGAGGCCCAGGCACCGGGGCCCTCTCCTTTGCCCCCGGTCTTGTCTCATTTTCTGTATTGTCACTGTTGCTCCCTCCGCCTAGAGATTTGTTTGGTTTCCCGCATATGGACTTCCGAAAACCCGACGAATCTGCTGGGGTCTGTGGCCTCCAGCCCCTTACCTTGCAGGCTCTTTTTCCCCCTTACAGACTGAATTTCTGTAAGTGCCAGCAAACTCCCAGCGCACACAGGCTTGCGTGGGTATCAGTACAAATACGAAAGAGACGGCTAATCCGAAAGACCTCGTATTTAATGCACTGGGGCCTTAGCCGACCCACACCTATCGCTTCCACCGCTGTCCGTTCCATCCCTAGTTGGATTCTCTCCAAGTCCAGATGAGAAGGAAAGGCTTTCATTCGGGCGCGGATGACCAGGATAAACGCCCAGGACCTTGCCGATAGGGGAGAAGCATATGCGCATAACCCTAGGGGTCTCAACACACCCGTGGTACCCGCCGGTTTCTACTAGTGTATAAACTCCTCAGGGGCAAGGACCAAGTGTCGTATTTTGTAGCCTAACTGCTCTTCATTTTGTAGTACCGTTTAATACTTGATCCTGGATTGAGTGAGAGTATCTGTGCCTGCAAGGGGATGGGGCTGAAGGTACAAAGTAAGTGTGCCACCGCGGCACAGCCGGAAAGCGGGCACCTTGCGCATTACGCGGACACTTCCATTCCCTTTTGCGAAGAGCACAGCAAACAATAAATACGTATTCTTTGAAGAAAGGAAGGAGGAATAGGACTCTGGCTTATATTTTCTCTCTCCGTTTTGGAGATTGGGGCTGAGGAGAAATAGGAATGACTGGGATCCTAGTGGTTTTGGCCTTGGAAACTGTGTGCTTGGGGGTGCGGAGGGTAAAGATTGGGGAGAGATTTGAGAAAACACTGAATTTCTACTCGGAACGTTAGTGAAGAAAAATACTCTCTTGCCTCTTTCTGCCGCATTTGAAGTGGAAGGAGCCGGTGGGGGAGGGGCAGTCTGCCCCGAATCCCTTCAATCCATCAGACTGCCAAAGACAAGAAGAGGTCCTAGGTAGGGGGCGCGAGGAAGTGAAATAACTGAGTTGGTAGCTCCCCCTCCAAGGGTCAACAAAAGCTCTCTTCTTTCCAACTTGCTCCCTAGACTGGAGAAATCAGGGAGATCTCTCTTTTGCCTTTTCACCCTCAACCAAATACATTGGGACAGTTTCCTGCAACTGGGCTGGAATTAAGCCCACGGGGAACAAGTAAGGGGAGGAGGAGGAGCACTGGTTATAGCTAGTTCCCCAATCCCCAGAAGACCCAGAGCCCTTGCTAATAAAAGAGGGAAGTTCTCTCAATCCCTCCACTTCCTACCCTCCTTTCCTGCCTCCTTAGAAGAGGGGGTGTTCAAATTCCCTAGCCAATCACAAACATTATTAGTGTTTCCGAAACTGGGAGGGGGGGAGGGAGGATGAGAAGAGAGAAGGGGGAGGAAAAGAGAGGGTTGAGTCCCTGCTTTATTTTACTTTTAAAATTATATATCTTCACGTCACAATCGTTTTTTGTTAAGACCACAAACATCCAATTTGGCTTGGCATAATAAAATCAGCCGGAGCTCCCTTAAACGGAGCCATTCTGGTGAATTAAGTTGTGAAATCTAATCTATTATATCCATAAAGGAGAATGCTTTCATTGTAAATTCAGGTTATAAAGAAACTATACCTGTGCAGTCAGCCTACCTTTCAGATTCGCTACTTGATGGCTTATCAAATTACTCCAAAATGCTGGCTCCCCTTTCTGTATCTCAATGTAACAAAAATTAAATGTGGCAATATTTTTTTAACAGCAGGGAAAGGTCAGAAATGGGCACAACATAAGGAGAATAATTTTTTTTAAAAGATTCTCCTGTCCTCATTTTTCTTCTTCAGTGTTCTAGTTGGGGGGTGGTAAAAGTGATTTTCCTAATTAATTTGTGTAGAAAAATAATAACTGTAAACCTGGCCTATACTTTAAGACCTCCTCTTCCTAAATAGCTGGAAACAGAAAGAGAAAGTGTGTGTATGGGGGGGGGCGGGGTGGAAATGCACTAAATGATCATTTCTAAGGTCCCTTCCTTCTGTAACATTCTGTTTGTAATACAGAGATGTGAGGTTGGGTAGCCCTCCAATCTCCTCCTTGTCCACTCTTGCATTCACAATTAGATAGGCAATATAGAAAAGGCAAGATATATGTATCCCTGTGTGTGTGTGTGCGTGTGTACTTGTGCACAATAAGGCACACAGAAACATACACAGGCGCACACACAGAGGAACTTGGTCTGTTATAGCACACCCATCACTCTCCATGCTCTGTCTAGGATATTCATCAAACTGGAAGGTTTTCTCCCTTACTCATCTATACAGCACCCAATGCTTGCCCTTCCTCCTCATGAGAAAAACCTCCTAATACAAGATTAACAACTTCTCAGGGAAACTGAGTCACACGGGCAAGGGGGGTGTAATCATGACCATTGGATACCTTCTTGGTATAATAGAAAATATGTTTTAATTGATTACAATTAATTGATCTCTCTCCTCACTCCATATTTTTGGGAAAGAGGTAAGGGGTGGGATGTGAAGAAAACCTCAATTCAACTCCCTTTCTCCCCCAAAAGAATTAATTCAAATAACTAATAATTCATTCGAATACCTTTCACAATACACTTGCTCGAAAAGGATTTAGGAAATGGATAGACGTCTGAAATTAGGATCGTTGGAGAGCCTTTTCCTTCACCCTCAGAAAAGCTAAAGGTTGGGGCAGAGCTGGTCGATAAGTTTCGAAATTCAAAAGGGATGGGACAGAAGATGAAGACAAAAGCCTGGAACAAGATTTATGAGGCGCCGGGCGAGTGTCCTGGCCCCAGTCTCTCTTTTCAGTCCGCCATCCTCTCGTCTAATCTTTGATTTCCATCTAATTATTTTTTCCTGCTGCTTCTAACTCACTGTCTTGAAAGCAAAACAAAGGAAGAGGGGTGTGGGGACAAGACAGGCCTTGGGAGAGAGGGAAGCAGGGAGTCTTCCCACCCACTCCTTCCCCCCTCCCAAAGCTCACACACAGAAGGCAAAAATCCCTTCAATCTCCCTTAACAAATCCTAAACGATACTCTCATAACTTCTTCCCGCCGCCCGCCCCCCTCGCCCCCCAAGGAAAAGGCAGTCAGATTTTGGCCAGGCTAAGAAATTTCGGACAACAAAAGTAATTGCCTCCGATTTGGAATTTTCTGAATAGGCTGGTGGGAGAAACGGCATGTCCATCCTCTTTTCTCTTACTCAGTTCGAGTGGAACGAAAGGCGAGGGTCTCGGCCTGCCACCACGGCTGGAAAACTTCGGACAAGCATGAAGAACGTGGGGCCTCGCCAAAAGAACTGCACGATGAAAAATCTATCGGGAGCCAAAGGAGGAGTTGGGGGCAACTAAGAGTTAGTGTCTAGGAAAAGCGAAGGGGCTACTAGATAAATATACCTTGTACAACTACTAGAGAAAGATTAACAGCGGTGCCGGGATGTCAATCCGCGGTGCTGGGATCTCAATCCCCGTCGCCCAACTGTCTCAGCCTGGATTGAGGTGAACAGAAGAGGAAAAGTTTCCTAAGAAGGGAAGGTGCGTGGGGAAATCGTTCTTTCTTCCGCTTCTGTGCAGCCCGAGGACTCGGGGGTAAACCCTTAAAAATTATTAAAAAAAAATAAAAAACATAAATGGCATGTGGAATGGGGCCCCATCTTATAAAGAATAAAGTCACTCAATTGCTATTTCTGCACCCCTCCCCTCCGAAAAAAGCTCCTCAAAGCGGACCACGAGTTTAAATTTTTTTCCATCTATTTTCTTTAAAGTAAAAAAAGAAAAAGAAAGTTTCAAATGAAAAATGTTTAACGTGGTCACCGTCCATAAGTCAACTAAAAATAGGGATAATTAGAGTGTGGGGAATTCGGGGAAACATAAATCTTCGGCGCCTTTTTCCAAAGAAAGCTGACGCTTTCTGGCTGGTTTGGTTTTATTTTGAGGGAGAAATAAATTTTCCTTGGTTTAGGCTGGGGAGTCCAAAGTCGCTGAGTGGGCCTAGACAGCTTGGAGAGTATTTTTCTTAAGGCAAAAAGATTTTTGATCATCTTAAAAATCACACATAGTTCCCCGAGACGTTGAAACCGAAACTTGGAGTTCTCCCGCCTCAGAAAAATTACTTCCCTCCTCTACCTGAGGCGGCGATGAAGTTTCTTTCAGGGAAAAGGGGAGGCAAAAGTCTCCCAGAGAAGTAGCCCCCCACCGTCCTTCGGACTGCCGAGATCTGGGCTGCCTTCTCCGGGCTGCCAAAGACACCGTAGCCTAAGAAGGCGCCAAGGGCGGTATTACGCACAAGCACTGAACGGTTTGGGAAGGTGTAGCATCCAGGACGTTTCAAAAGACAAACTTCTTTGGCTCTGTTTCTCGACACTTGCTTCCATTGGGGGCAATTCCCCCATTTCTTCCTCAGCTAGGGCTCAGACCCTTTGTTCTGTTTAATTTATGGGAGGGATGAGGAGGGAGCCAAAGTTCCCCACCCCACCCCCAAACACCAAATATCCTTCATTTTTCTGCTTAGATATAAATTTATTTCACCTGGACGGGGCTTACGGGAAGAGACCTGGGGTACCAAAATTTCCAGCTAAATAAGGTCTTTCTCCTCTCTTATACCGAACAGACAATTTTCAAACAAAAATAAGCAAAAGCGAATTAAATGCTAAACTAAGATTAGGAGGTGGAAAAAAAATCTTTTTCTCATCGTAAACTTTTAAGCTCTCTTTTAAAATACCTTAACATATAATGGACTTCCTGTTCTCTTTCCACATTTCGTTTATTTTCAAAAGCTAGCCCTTTCAAAAGATTGTTGGGGGATTAAAAAAAAAAAAACCTTAAACTTATGTGATTTCCCTTCCCTTAAAAGAGAAATTGGTGGGGCTTTTGTTGGGAGTGTGTGGGGGAGGGGAAGGAGACTCGGGGGTGGGGAAAGAATGATTAGTCGCCAGAGAAGTACTCCAAGAGAGAAGTGATGAAGCTAGTATGGGAACTGAGCCTGTTCTTTCCACATAGCAATACCAAATTCCCTGGGATCCAGGGAAGAATCTCCTCCAACGACTAAGACCGAATACTGGCTGGTTTTGAGAAAGGGACAGGGTATCTGCGAGGAAGACCTGGTCCCAACAAAGCGCGCTAAGTGCATGGGCTTGGAATTCTGGGGAACTCTGGTTCCCACTGCAGTGTCTGCGGCTGAAAGCCGGAGGCTACAAGAGGGAAACTCACTCAAATCGTGGCATCACACATACACACGCGCGCGTACACACATACAGACACACACATACACACATCCCACCCCTCCCGCGCCCCCGACCCCAGCATGCATTCGTAGTTTGAAAAATAAGGTCTGTATCGCGGGGCTGCGAAGCTGGAACCAGCCTATAACTCAGCTCCCACAGTGGCTTAATTGCTTCCGATCCCCAACCCCGAGTAAAGACACGTTTACAAGAAAACCACTTACACACCAGCGGCGATTTTATTCTCCCTTTTCTTTTGGAGAGAAAATTAAAAATAATAACAATAATAATGAAAACCGCACGTACCTGGCAACTCTCCTGAGCCTCTGACCCTTCTGAGCTTCCGAAAGCTACAGAGAAGGAATTTACGACCCCCCACTCCACCCCCATCCCATCTCTCCTCCCCGCCAAGCTGCAGCCGCGTGTTCTGCAACAACCGAGACCATCTCGCTTGTAGGGGTTCTCCTTGGCTGACCTTTTTTGGGGGGGGAGTGGGGGAAAATGACATTCTTTTGCTGTTGAGAGGAGGAAAAAATCCCCTACTCAACACTTAAAAAAAAAAAAAAGCCACGGGGAGGGTGAGGAGGAGTGGTATTCCCGAATCCATACGCCGCTGTCCGCAGATGAAGCACAGCTTGGCTTCCAGGAGTCTGCTGCAGTCCAGTCTTCGGGGCCCTGACCGTTCTTTTCTTCAGATCTCCTCCTCCTTACTCCGCTTTTGCACCTCTGCTCGGCTCCCGGCTCTACTGTACCTCTGGGAGGTCATCAGGTCTGGGCTATTTTCCATCCTGCAGTTGCGAGTTTCTGCTCTAAGGCCTCAGGAAAAGTTGGGGGTGGGGATGGAGGTTCTCAGCCAAGGCACTTGGGGAGCTCCCAGGAAAAGATTTGCGAAAAAGCTTCCTTTGCCCAGTTTCTCCATCTGCCAGCGGCGAGGCTTGTAGAATCCAGTGACGCAGAAGGGGTGGCCCAGGCACCCCCTCCTAGGTCCCCGTAGCCTTCGGGAGTTGCCAGCATCTTTTCCATCCTCTTCCTACCCGCAGCCAGCTCAGGGGCCCACCAGGCAGCGGCTTCCCACAAATTTGGAGCTGCTGCTTACGCCACCACGACTAGCTCTCTCCAGATCCTACCGGGAACTGCCGAAATGCAAAACCCCAGGCGCTGCCTCCTCAAGCAGTTTCCTGCTTCAGGTCTCTCCCCCGGTGAAAGAGGAAGAGACGAGAGTAAGAGCAGGCGGAGAAAAGGGGGGTGGCGGCGGCCACGGATTCAGTCTGGGAGTACCCCAGGCGAGAGGTAGAAGGGGAGGGGAAGGAGGAAGGCACGGGGGTGGTGGCGGGAGACTAGGGGAAGGGGGGCGGAGGCGGGAAGGCTGCGGGGTTGGGGGAAGGGAGGGCTCTGCTTCTTCCGTCTCGCCTTTCCCACGCGGGCAAATTTAGTCAATGGAAGTTCTTCGCCACGCCTCTTTTAAGGAGGTGGAACCCACCCCCTTTGGATCTCACACACACACACACACACACACACACACACACACACACACACACACACACACACACACACACACACACACACTTCCCGATTCAATTAAAGCAGTTATAGTGTCCATTGTCAGCATTGCTTTAGGTACGTAGGTACATAATCTCCATATATTGTCGGAGCCCTCCATTCACCCCATCCCCCATTGATTAGCAGGTATTGACTAAATCATCTAAAAAGTGTGCGGTTTCTCAGCCAGTAACAAGCCAAGAACCACCTTAAATCTTGCAAAAAAAAAAAAAACCCAACCCTCCCTTCCCCCCAAGATGAACACCACCTCCCCTCCTCCCTAGCCCAATTTCATTTCTCACACGCTCAGCTTCCTCAGCCAATCCGCGAATAAACCCCGCTCCCTTGAAAGACTCTCTCTTTGTTTGTGCCTGGAGCCCCAGCCTATGAAAGCCAGGAAAGATCCAGACCTCGCTACAATCTCCTCCAAGGGGGTGGGGCCCAGTCGCCTAGTCTGTGGAGAGAGTTTGTCTCCCATGCAAGCTTTGGGTACAGTTTTGGCTTTTTTCTCCGGCTTTCTCCCATTCGCTTTTTCAATTTATTCTAAGAAGAGCTACCATACTACCATCGCTTTATATTCATTGCCTGTCTGTAGGATATTTGAACACACCCTCAACCTGACACTCTGAAGTCAGGGTTGAAGGAGGAAAGGAAGTAGGGGTGATTCATATCTTTAAAATTTTCCAGGGGGAGGAGGGCGGTGAGTAAACTCAATAAGGAAAAACTGTCTCAGCTTTTTTTCTGGTTTTTAAGTTTCCAAATTTCCCCATCCTGGCTAAAGAAGGTTCTTCCAGAAGAGGGACCAAAGTAAAATACCAGAGATAGTCAGAAGGAAAGCTCTTTATCTTCTACAAAAGTTAGGCACAGGAATAATTTGATTAAGAACACTATCTACAAATCATCTCTCAAACGATTTGACATCAGTAACTCTGTGCCTTGCTTCTACAATACAGTGTCCTAAAGTATTTCAAGGGTCTCTAGTTTTAATTCTCTTAGTTTAGGATAGATAGAGATGTATACATGAATGTCTTCAGGCAAGTGATGAGATTGTCACAAAATTAAGCAATTGTTAGTTTTAGTAGAAAGTAGAGTTCTAATTAGATGACACCTAAGTTACCTCCAAATCACCTCTTTTTTTCTACTGCTAGACCCCAGATGGTGATTCATAGTATAGGACAGTAGGGAAATCACTCAGTTAGGAGTCAGAAAACTCCCCCTGCCAAGTTCTGCACTATTTAGTTGTGTGACCTAGGGCAAGTCATTTAATCTTTTTGAGGTTCTTTTTCTTCATCTGTTAAAAAAAATTGAAGTGGTGAGACTAGATTATCCCTTTTGGCTTTAACATTTTAGTATTCAGTGATTAATAATTGCTAATAATAACAATGTTTATATAGTGCTTTAAGATTTGCAAAGGACTTTACATACACTAACTCATTTGATCCTTACAATAACCCTGTGAAGTAGCTGCTATCATCTCCCTCACTTAACATGAGAAAACTGAGGCAGGCAGATGTTAAATGACCTGTCCAAGGTCACTAAGCTAGTAAATGTCTGAGATTAGATTTGAACTCAGATCTTCCTGACTACAAGTATAGTGCTCTATCCACTGGGACACCTAGCTGCCCACATGATTACCATTGTAAGTGGTGGTATGGAGTAATAGAGAGGGAACATTGGAGTCAGAAACATCATGGATATCACATCTCCTAGCTATGTGAGCCTGAAAAAGTCAATTTACTTTTCAGTGCTCTCAGTGTCGTCTATGATTAAGTTACCAATAAGGTTCTGATCTGCATAGGTGGAAGCAACAAGGAGTTCTTCACACTTCACATTAGTCCAAACCACCACCACACACACACACACACATCACAAAATACATGCCATAGTAGGGAGGAGAGGAGAGATTTAACTCAGGATTGGGAAGAGGTATTTCTGGGACAGGGGCACCCCAGGAGGTTTGAGTAATTCTTTCATAAGAGGCATTACATACGAATTAAGGATGCAAGCATTAAGAAGTACAGTCCTTCCATGAATTGGAGAACCTCTTTTAGGGATAACTGTGGTATAGACTGAGAGATTCCCAATTCAATTCACTTAAGCCAATTCTTTGGCATCCAGTCCTCCAGTGCAGAAATAGTTCTCTTATCTAGAGTAGTTATCTCCCCACTGCCATCTCCTAGAATATAAACTCCTTCAGGGATGAGAATGTTCCTTTTCTGTCTTGGTGTTTCTAGCACTCATAGCTGTGCCAGGCCCATGTAGTAGTAGGGGCTTAAGAAATACTTAGTGAGATGAAGGCAATGGTTTCAGAGAAATCTGGGGAGACTGTATATGGACTGATACAGAATGAAGAAGCAATTTGTACAAAAACCAGCAACATTATAAAGACAAGTAACTTTAAAAGACCAGGAAATCTGATTAACATGACTAATCACAATTCCAGAGAACTTGATGTGAAACATGCTACTCACATGTCTGACTCTTCATGACCCCATTTGAGGTTTTCTGGGCAAAGATACTAAAGTGGGGACAGCTAGGTGGCCCAGTGAGTAGAGCACCAGCCCTGAAGTCAGGAAGACCTGAATTCAAATCCGGCCTCAGACACTTGACACTTAACTAGCTAGCTGTGTGACCTTGGGCAAGTCACTTAGCCCCAACTGCCTTGCCTTTCCCCCTCCAAAAAAAGATATTAAAGTGGTTTGCCATTTCCTTCTGCAGCTCATTTTACAGATGAGGAAACTGAGGCAAACAGGGTTACATTAAGTGCCAAGGTCACACATTTTGTATGGATCTAAGGTCAAATTTGAACTCAGAAAGATGGATCTTCCCAAGTCTGATTCTAATTCCCAGCCCAGTCTTCATCACCTAGCTGCCCCACTCGCCACCTGATAGGTGAACTCAGGATGCAAATTGAGATGTATTTTTTTCTACATGGCCAATCTGTTTTGTTCAGCTACTCATGTTTGTAATGGGATTTTGTTTTTCTTTTTTTTAATATATCTTATTTTATTTATTTTAGTTTACATCATTCATTTCCATGAGATTTTGAGTTACAAATTTTCTTCCCATCTTTCCCCTACCCCCCCCCA
>CM053586.1:198077394-198095052 GCA_028646515.1 Pseudochirops corinnae
CTTCCTCCCTCGTCAGCCACCCCCACTGGAAGAACAAGCCATCAAATACAGGCCGTACACGTGTAGTTACGAAGAACCTCTCCACAGTGGGCACATTGTGAGAGACTGATTACATGTCCCTCCTTCCTATCCGGCCCCCCCCTTCCCCTCTCTACCCTGTCCCTGTCCCTCTACAGAAGTGTGTACTTCCATCAACCCTCCCCTCCATCATCCTACCTCTCATGGGATTTTGTTTTTCTTGCTTTCTCAGTTGGGGTAGGAGAAAGAGGTGGGAGGCAGAGAATGTAGATCTGAAAATAAAAAGCAATTAAATATTTTTAAAAATAAATTCTTATTAATTGATCTTTAGTAACCTTCCACCTCTAGGTGTCTGGCCAGTAACCCTTGAAAAGCTATAAAGACTTGGATGATTTCCTTCATCAGAAAAGCTGGTCCCTAGAGCAAAATTCCCAGACCTAAGTCAGTCTTCACAATTTTGGATGACTGTATGAAGTTTCTAGGTGCCTTCCTCATAACCTCACTCTTTTTATTCCCCACCCCCACCCCCAATTTCCATAAAGACTATAGTTTTATCTCTTAGCCCTCAAACAAATTCCCAACAAGCTCCAAAGCTCTCACTCACAATATGGCCCTGGAAGATTCTTAGGCCTGGGTAGAGGGTTGAGTAACTTTTCCAGTAGCACTGGGCTCTTTCATTTATGTCCAAAAGACATGAAGCCTGTATATTCTGAGAGTGGGAGAACCAGCTGAGACAGTGTCCAGTATTTGCCTCTTCAGGGCTAAAAGATACTAGATTCAAAGTCCATGCCCTGGGGAAACTGTAAAAGACATATTGGTTTCCCTTTCTTCTCCTGGAGAGTAGAAACTGAATGTGGATGGAGAAGGATCTTGAATATACCCATGTGTTTGTTTTCTGGCTTTCATCTTCAACCAGGACAGCTCAGATATCACAGAAGTTGACCTTTTGGCTGTTCGAGCTTCTATTGAGGGGCTTCAATTATTAGACATACTGTCTTGAGAAAAAGAGATTCGATTTATTTTGTATGGCCCCCAAAAGAACAGATAAGAAGTTTCATCAACAGATTCTGGCTCTACAACATATATAAAGGAAAAAAATTTCCTTAACATGAACTTCCTTGGAAGGCAAAGGGTTTCTTCTCAAGTGAAGGCTGCATAGCCGCTTGTCAGGGATATGATAGAGGGAATTCCCATTCAGGTCATTGTTAGACTAAAGTGCTGTTTTAGATCCCTCCCAACTAAGATATTGTATAATTCTATGAATTATATTCCTTAGAATTCAGGCTCATATTTATCATTCAACGAAAGAGTGTAGGGTGGGAGATGAGTGGAAGAGAGTCATAAACAACACCAGGGTCATTTCAGAGACCAAGAGAAAATATCCACAAAGAAGTGGCAGTCAAGAAAATACCTTAGAAGTTTTGCCACACCAGCAGACTGGATTGTATCCAAATTGCCTCAGGTTAGACTTCTATAGTAAGGTTTCTCTCTGAATCTTCTCTGCAGCCTGGGAATCCCACTGGAGGTCTGTGTGTAGTGTTGGGGTTTGAGGGAGGGGAAAGGAAGATAGACCAGGAGTCCAAGTGTAAACAGGGTTGAAGGTCAGGAAGGGGGCTGAGTAATGTGCAGGAAGAACAGCTGAAAGCTGTTGGAGTAAAGGGATTTTGAGATAAGAATTGCAGAGCAGATGTGGGTCAATGGCCAACAGAGGAAGCCAATCAATTGAGGCCTGCTTGGGCTGGCGGCTGCTTTCTATTACAGAGGGATCCCTGCCAAAAGGAAGTTCATTGCTTACTCAGCAAAAATGGGAGCAAAGAGTTCAGGAGCACATTTGGAGTGAAGAGAGGGCACTTTAGAGATTTTCTTTTGGGCATTGCTAACCCAGTCAAAGTGGGATTCTCCCAGAGGACAATGGGACCACCAGAGCCTTATGGGGTCATCCTCCTCAATTTGCCCTTTTCCTTGGAATATGGGTAGGAATTCTTGGGATCTGACTAGGAATCATGAGTAGGAATTCTAAGTAGACTAGATACTGAGTGAAGAGAATAGAGCATCCATTCCCATAGTGTTGGGGTTTTGGAAGGCGTACAGCATATCTAAACACATCAATCAACTAATAAGATTATTGTGTTATCTGGCATTCTACTGGGGACTACAATTACAGAAATTTTAAAAAGGAACAATTTTTGCCCTGGAGGAGATTATATCTGGGCCAGAAAAAGGTGGGAGACCTCATGTAGACAGACATATGATAAACTGTAGTCGGCCACATCTGCCACTTTATCTGATCACAATTTGTTGTCTCCTTCTGTCCTGCAACTCTTCTCTTCATGGTAATCTTCAGTCTCTTGACCACTTAGTCAAGGGTAGTGAACCTCTAAGTCCTCAAGTATGGCCCTTTGACTGAATCCAAACCTCACAGACCAAATCCCCTTAATAAAATGATTTGTTCTGTAAAACTTGGATTCAATCAAAAGGCCACACCCAAGGACCTAGAAGGTTCCCCACCCTTGCCTTAGGTCTTTCCCAGGCTGTCACCCCTGCACTGGCCACAGTCTTCCCTTAGTGAGCCAGTTAGATTCTATACTGTGCTCTTCTCTTGAACCTTTTGTCTTTTTATTCTGTTGTTGATCTTGCCCTGCCAAGCCTCAGCTCTGAATAACTCCCACCATTATTACTTTCACTCCTACTGTGAAAACTGGAGAAAATCAGGAAATGATGCTGACTGGATCCACTACCAATTTAACACTGTATAATAATAATAATCTCAACCGGGCCCTCACTGCAGTAAGGTAATCCTTTGGCACATCCCTAATTGACTTGCTATCCCACTCACCACAGCAGCTTTTTCAAAGGTTTTCATCTCTCCTCAAACCTCTCCTGGCTCCTCCTCCCATTGCCCTCTCAACCAAGAATCATGCTCATATTTCACTGGAAAAAAAAATGAAGCCATTTGCCAAGAACTCCCTCTTCTGTCTTTTTCCCCCATTCACATGTCTCTGATGCCCTTCCACATTCACCCCTGACCCAAATATATATAAAGAGGTGGTTCTCTTCCTTGCCAAGGGAAACTCTTCTACTTGTACAATGATCTCATTCCATAATGTCTTCTTGAGCAGATTGCTCATTCTTACCACTCTCTCACCTATCTTCAATCTCTCATTACCTACTAAATACTTCTCTGCAATCTATAAACATGCCCATATCTTCCCCATCCTCAGAAAATCCTCACTTGACCCATCCATTCCTATGATCTCATATCTTTCCTGCCTTTGGTGGCTAAATTCTTTGAGAAGGTCATCTACAATACATGCCTCCACTTCCTTTCCTCTCACTGTCTTCTTAATTCTCTTAATTCAACAGAAACTGCTATGCCCAAAGTTACTAACAATCTCTTAACTGGCAAATCCAGTGGCCTCTTCTGAATCCTTATCCCCTCTTTACCTTTTTGTGGCCTCTGGCACTCTTGGTCACCCTCTTCTCCTTAAAATTCTTTTCTCTCTAGGTTTTCAGGACACTGCCCTCTCCTGAGTCTCCTCCTATTTGTTCAACTGCTCCTTCTCAATCTTCTCTGTTGGATTCAGGTCATGAATGATAATTATGAGTGTCCCATGGGGATCTATCATGGGCCCCTGGGTTATTACCATTCGTCTTGATTTTTGTCTTGCCGCTGGGAGAGGGTGAGGCTGATGACTTTGCACAGCTTTGCCTCACTTAAATCCAATTCACTTGCAAGTCAAGACATCATGCTCATGATGTCATCAATCCACTTCAAGAATGAAGGATGAACAGCAACAACATCATGGACTGCCTTCTCTTTTCCCACTACACTATTTCACTTGGTGACCTCATCTTCTGCCATGGATTCAATTATCATGTACATGCTGACGATTCTCAGATCTACTTATCCAGACCTCATCTTTCTCCCGAACTATAATACCATATCTCCAAATGCCTATTGGACATCACAAACTGGATGTCCCATAGACATCTTAAAATCAATCTGCACAAAACCGAACTAATTATCTTTTCCCCCAAAACCCTTCCCCCTTCCTAACTTCTCTGTTTCTGTCAACTACTCTATTATTCTCCAGCTCCCAGGCAGTCAATATAGGTTTCATCTCAGATTCCTCACTGTCTTCCACCTTCCATAGCCAATCTATAGCCTACCAATTTTACCTTCATAACACTGCCAGCACCCTTGTACAGGAGGGAAGAGCAAGAAATCAAGTATTTATTAAAAACCTACTCTGTGCTAGGCACTTTGCTAAGCATTTTACAACTATTATCTCATTTGGTTCTCACAGGAAACCTGTGAGATAGGTGCTATTATGAAATGGGTGCTATTTTACAGTTGAGGAAATTGATGCAGACAGAGGTTAAGTGACTTGCCCAGAGTTACACAATTAGTAAGTATCTAAGGGTGGATTTTGAACTCAGGTCTAATAAAAAAAAGTTTGGGATTTTTTTATTATTGAAGTAGAACATATACAGGTGATGTAATGAAAAATATTCTTGCATAGAGTTGAAGTAGAATGGAGGTCATAGTGGGGAACCATGAGACTTGAGGAAATGGGAGGTTAGGATGTTATGAAAAGGAAAAACATTTATGCTGATGTCCCCTAGTAGAAGAGAAGGAATTAACTTGAAAGCAGTTTGACAGAAATTTAGGTTTAGACCAGCATCTCACACCATAGACTATAATAAACTTTAAATGAATTCGTGACCTAGATGTCAAAGGTCACATTATTTTTTAAAAGTGGAATTTTTTCCTAGTACCACATGTGGGATTAGTGACAGGCACATTACTCCATTGCATAGCTTCAACTTCTGCCATTTTCTCAATAGTAAGCTGTCTTTAAGAGACTGCACTTGAGGCTTTTGACATTACCATCTTGCTTCTTGGTGTGTATCACTTTTCACAGTCCATCAACCATCTGTTCTCTTTCCCAGCAGACAAATGAGGCAGAGAAGGCTAGTTCAATGAAGCAAGGTTCATGTTCACTGCTGGCATACTGTCTAGTAGAAGTTCCAAATTTTTGGCTATATTGCTATTTGTTTGTAATTCAGTTCACTGAGTTTTACATAATTGTGCTCACTTTTTTTTTTTAGGTATCACCATAGCTTCAATATTATGTGATCCTTAGGACAAAGTACCTGCATCTACATTAATCTTTTCTGACTGGTAGTATATGTGAAAGTCTTGCTTGGCTAGAACTGTTGTGTGGTTGTTGGAAAACTCCTTAACACCTCCTTAATACATTTCTATCACATTCTAGGTCCTCTGTGACTGAATCATTGGAAGGAAGGAAAGGGAGCTGGCTTGGAGACTCTCTCCCTTACACTGGTTATATTCTTGGTCTTTTGTGACTACATTATTTCAGACGGGGAGAAAACTTCCTCCCTTAACTCATAATTGATGAGCATGAGAAGAGAATTTAAAATGGAGAAAGTGATAGGGGGAGCAGGTCAGCTTTGGAGAGAATATCAAATAATGAGGTAAGAAGCCAGATTGCAGAGAGTTAAAAGAATGAGAGGCAGAAAGGTGCAGGCATTGATTGTAGGCAGTCTTGTTCTGGAGCTGATGGGTGGATGAATTGAGGGTTGTTTTTTTTAATGCGGGGGGAGACATGTATGTTTGTAGGCAGCAGAGAAGCAACCAGTAGACAAGCAAAGATTGAATATTAGTGAGTAGGGATAGGAGAGAGGCTGGAGAAGAGAGGGTGGAATGGGATCACATGTAAATGGGTTTGCCTGGCTAAAGAGAAGGGTCACCTCATCATGTGGGATAGGGCTGAAAGAGGAAATAGTTGGGGAAGGCTAAAAGGAGATGAGGGAAAAGGAAGAAGAGGGAGCTCTGGAGCAATGGCCTCATTTTTTTCAGTGAAATTTGAGGCAAATTTCTCAGCTGAGAAGGTGGAGGGTAGGGGAACCATGGGAGGTTCAAAGAAGGATAAAAGGGTTTGGAAAAGCCACTGTGGTGAGTGGGATAGTAGATCAATTAGGGAGGTATAAAAAGATTGCCTTGCTACAATGAGGGCCCAGTTGAGATTATGTAACATAAATTTGTAGTGGACCCAATAAAAAAATAATTCTGACCAATTCAATGACCAATCATGATACAACTCTCGAGGACCAGGGATGAAATATGTTTCCTACCATATGACAGGGAGGTGATGGAATAAAAATGAAGAATATGATACATTTTTTAACATAAGGCAATGTGTGGGTTTATTTTGCTAGACAATGCTTATTACTTACTAGGGAGGGGTTTTTTTAATTTGAAAAGGGAGAAATGAGGAAGAGGGGAATAAAGATAGTGATTAAAGAAAATAAGATCTTCAATAGAGCATTAAAAATAGAGCACAGAAGAAAAAAGTAGGTTCAAAGGAAAACACAGATAAGCAAGCCATTTTTGGAATTAATGTCTTGGGTGTATTATAAACTTAAAAAAAACAAGCTATGTATAATGGAGATTTGCTTTTTCATGTACAATCCTCTTTTTCTGTTCTTTACATGTGAAAATGTTCATGTCTGTGATTAGTCAAGTTCAGAATAATGCAAAAATGGATTTTTTAAAATAAGCATTTGTTAAGTATATACCTTATGCCAGTCACTGGGTTAGACACAGTGTTAAGTCAAATCACTTAATCTCTTGGGTCCCCAGTTTCTTCAGCTGTAAAATTAGGGGGTTAGACAAAGGCCCCTTCCATCTCCACATTTATAGTCCTAGGAGTCCATGAAATGCCAGGCTGAGAAGTTTATATGAGGATAAAGATGGGGCTAAATGAAAGTCAAGCAACTTTAACCTAATGCAAGTCTGAACAAAGTGAACTGTTTGGGATCTAGGAGCTTTTTCAGGGCTGAGCTTTGGGGGGAGTTGGGAAATAACAAACGTATTAATTACAAGATACTTTTTTGAGTATTCTTCTAGATTAGTGGTCCTCCTTGTGAGTCACAGAATTAGAATTGAGTGAGACTCAATGGTGAGGGGACTGAAGTCCCAAAGGACTTCTGAGTTGCTCCCTACAATACCAAACAAAAGATGAGCGAAGATTCTGGTGAGGTCAGGAGCCTGGAAAACTCTTTACAAACCAGAGTCAAGGGCAGGTTTGGGATTTAGTTTGGCTTTGGAGGGAATGATTCAAGTCTCTCAATATTACCAAAATATGACATCGTTAGAATTGGTGAATCAGCCTGAGAAAGGTAGTATGGTGAAAAATGGCTCTGTTCTTAGCTACAGAAAACTTGGGTCCAAATACCAGATTGACATATGCAAACTTTGTAAAATATCACTTAGATAAACTGCCTTTCTGAGCCTCAGTTTTGTTAGCTGCAAAATGGGAATAATAATATTTGCCCCATCTGCCTTATAGATTGTGAGGATAGTGTTTTACAAAGCTTTAAGTGGTGGGAGGGAGAGGATTTGGAGCTCAAAAAAATTTTTAAGTGATTATTAATTTTTTTACATGTAATTGGAAAATATTTAATGAAATAAATAAAAAATAAAGTTTCAAGTGCTGTAGAAATGTGAGGTATTGTTATCTAGGTGCAAGAGAAGTGTTTCACAGCTCCCAATCCCAATTAATGTGGCCAACAAAATGCTCTAAGCCCTAATAACTTTATCAGGTGAAAAAGCCTCTTTGAGTTACAGAATCAATCAATCAAATGTGTAAACTAGGTGCAAATAATTTCTAGACACCTCTATTCAGACTGCAGATCAAAGGTAAGCTAGGTTTGAAGAATTAAAGTACTTCAAACCAGTGGGTGAAATCAAATGACAAAATTTATTGGGATTGATAGAAAGAATTAGACATACTTCTGGGCCAGAAAAGGAGATTCCAGCCAGAGCACTGCGGCAATTGCTGGTAGAGTAAGCTTTGGGAGGGTTTTGAGGAGCCAAAAGGCATCTACAGCCAGAAGGCATCAAGGGGGGAGAAGAGTGAACTTAGAGGGAGTATACCATTCCCACTCCCACCCCCCATTGACCATATTATTGGAGAAAACAAACCAGTAACAATCAATACATTAGGCATGGAGAAGAAAGGCATGACAATCAAGGGAGCAACAAAAATTGCAGCTGCAGGACCTACAAGGTACCCTGTAGATACCAAAAGAGAAATGGTCCAACGATAAATAAATAAACCAACAAATAAATAAATGGATGAATGAGAGGATAGATAGACAGACAGACAGACAGATAGATATAGATAGACAGACAGATAGATAGATAGACAGACAGATAGATAGATAGACAGACAGACAGATAGACAGAAAGACAGATAGATAGATAGACAGACAGATAGATAGAGAGACAGACAGATAGACAGACAGAAAGACAGATAGACAGACAGACAGATAGATAGAGAGACAGATAGATAGACAGACAGACAGACAGATAGACAGACAGATATAGATAGATAGACAGACATAGACAGACAGACAGACAGATAGACGGACAGAAAGACAGATAGATAGATAGACAGATAGATAGAGAGACAGACAGATAGACAGACAGAAAGATAGACAGACAGACAGATAGACAGACAGACAGATAGATAGACAGAGAGACAGATAGACAGACAGACAGACAGACAGATAGACAGACAGATAGACAGACAGATAGATAGACAGACAGATATAGATAGATAGACAGACAGATAGATAGATAGACAAATAGACAGACAGATAGATAGACAGATAGACAGACAGACAAATAGAGAGACAGACAGATAGACAGATAGATAGACAGACAGACAGATAGATAGACAGGCAGATAGATAGACAGACAGATAGATATAGACAGACAGACACAGATAGATAGACAGACAGACAGATAGACAGACAGATAGATAGACAGATAGACAGACAGAGAGACAGATAGACAGACAGACAGATAGACAGAAAGATAGCTAGATAGATATAGATAGGTAGACAGAGAGAGACAGATAGACAGACAGACAGACAGAAAGATAGCTAGAAAGATATAGATAGGTAGACAGACAGACAGATAGATAGACAGACAGACAGAGAGACAGATAGATAGACAGAGAGACAGATAGATAGACAGAGAGACAGATAGATATAGATAGACAGATAGATAGACAGATAGATAGATAGACAAATAGACAGACAGATAGACAGACAGACAGACAGAGAGACAGATAGATAGACAGATAGATAGACAGACAGATAGATATAGATAGACAGACAGACGGACAGATAGACAGATAGATAGATAGATAGATAGATAGATAGATAGATAGATAGATAGGTGAGGATTTTGTTAAGCCTCCAGGAAGGAAGAAAAGGACTTTCATCCAACCAGGAATTATGAGTTACCATTTTGTCACATATGCTTTCTAAGTTTGAGCTTATTTCCCCCTCAACTGTGTGCCAGGTGTATGCTGGTAAATATTTAACAACCAGCTTTCCTGGATGGCAAAGTAGATAGAGCAATGGGCCTGGAGTCAGGAAGACCTGAGTGCAAATCCAATCTAACACTTCCTAGTTATGTGACCCTGGGCAAGTAACTTAACCCCGTTTTTCTCAGTTTCTTCACCTATAAAGTGAGCTAGAGAAGGAAATGGCTAACTGCTCCAGCGTTTTTGCCAAGAAAATCCTAAATGGGGCCACAAAAAGTTGGACACAGCTACAACGACTGAACAACAACAGTCCCCCCAGACGCACACAGGACATTTTCTCTTAAGTCTGATCTACACTCTTAGCGTTTTCTCCCTCACTCTTGAGGCAAACAACACACCAATAACTCAAACCTCAGTCTGTAGCATTTGTCACACTTGTAAGTGTTTGAAGGTATAAATGCTCACACCAAAAATTGAGCAGATACAAAGTTAGGAATCCCTTTCCTTAGAAGTCACGGCCGGAGGTGTCCAAACAGCAGCACCAAACAGCAGCATGCAGTAGTGTTTCTGAGTGGGCCCCAACCAGATGGAAATGCATTTGGGAAATATTTAACAAAATAAGTAAAAATATGATAGAACATATGTAATATTAATATGGGATTTTCTCCTAAACCAGCCTGCAGCCTGCAGGGATCCTTATTTAAGGCTTGTGGTCCCCCTTTCTATTTGTTTTTTTTTGGGGGGGGTTTGCTTTTTGGAAGGGGAAAGGTAGGGCGATTGGGGTTAAGTGACTTGCTCAAGGTCACACAACTAGTAAGTGTGTCAAGTGTCAGAGGCTGCATTTGAACTCAGGTCCTTCTGACTCCAGGGCAGGTGCTCCATTCACTGTGCCACCTAGCCGCCCCCTTTTCTATTTGTTTTACAGATAAACAAAGACATGGGAGAAGTGAAATGACTTCAGGATTATGAAAACTTCTTGTTATTCAATCATGTCTGACTCTTTGTGACCCCATTTTGGGGTTTTCTTGGCAAAAATAGCCATTTCCTTCTTCAGCTCATTTTACAGATGAGAAAACTGAAGCAAACAGGATTAAATGACTTGCCCAGGGTCACACAGCTAGTTGAATATCTGAAGCCAGATTTGAATTCAGGAAGATAAGACTAGAATGCATAAATCCTGACTTCTAGACCAATGTTCTTTGCATTCAGTTTGGGTAAGAGGCCTAATAGTTGTTTTCAGCTTGGAGAGGGCTCATCATGTACAGAAGGCCATGGAAGTGCTTTCAAGTTGGAGTGGAAAGAATGTTAGCTTGGGAATTGGGTTGGAATCCAGGTTCTGTGGTTATTAGTTATGTGACCTTGGGCAAGTCACTAAACATGTATGGGCCTCTATTTTTCTCACCTGTGAAATGGGTAGGGAGAGGGGGGAGGGGGAAGGGCAGGATAATTGACTTAGATATTTTTAAGTCTCTTCCAGCTCTTAGTTGGACCTGTGATTCTATCAATCTAGTGGAGAAGCACTGTGTGCACTCAAGTTCATTTGTCTGATGAATTTGTCAGCACTCCAGTTTATAAAACTTACTTCCTGTTCCAATTCAATTGCCAACATAACCACAGGCAGGCTAATGGCATATTGATCATCACACCTGGGGAGGTGGCTCCTGAGAACCTGTCCTCACCTCACCTGAATGAGCTGTCAGAGGAGCCAGACACCTTGACAGGCAGAAAGAGTTAGAGGGGGTTGATCCACTTGGGAATTTCAGGCATCTCCTTTGCAGCAAGTGCCCCTCCATAACAAGGATTAGCCATGGTACCAGGTCAGACTACAAGGTCATAATCATATTGACTGAACAAGGAGGTGCCAGCCTCTGTGAGTCTCAACACATTCTGTCCAGCTCATCTTCTCTTCCCAGACATGCACACGTGTACTCAGATACAGAGACAGGCACACATGATATGCACACACCCAAACCAGCTCTGAATCATATGATCCATTTTACAAGCCAGAATTTTAAAGCAGGTTGGTTTAAAAATTGCTTTTGGATTTAAAAAGGTAATAATGATAACAACAATTCATATTTACATAGTACTTTGAGATTTATAATATTTTCTCATTTTTTGCCTCATACTAACCCAAGGTGGGAAGTTTTATAATTATCTCCATTTTATAAAGACTGAGCTATTAGGTAAATTGTTCTGGGATCACACAGCTAGCAAGTGTTTGAGGCAGAATTTGAATTCAGATTTTCTTCTAACTTCAGACCTTGAACTCTGAAGTACCTCAGAGCTTTGCTATCTTATGTTCTTAAAGTGTATAAGGAATGAACAAATCTCACAGATCTCTGATCCAGCACTATCGGGGTCAAGGAAAGCAGGGAGGGATAGAGAGCGATGGAAGAAAGAAGGTTGGGAATGATGCCAACAACTTCCCTTTGAGGTTACTTCTCTACATGCACACAAATAGAGTGGAGAAATGGTATGAATAATCCAAATGTCCGTTGTTTGGCTTTGGAATGAATTCGATCCTATTTCCTTACATTAGCCGTCTCCCTCATTATGTTTGGCTCAGGATGATGTTGAGATGACTTTGCATTTCCTCCGTATATGCCATCATCTTAATCATGGAAAGGCCAAAAGTGTCCTGACTTATGGTGAGAACTAATACTTTTTACAGCCTATCTTCTGTGCTTTCCAAAATCCTTCCACATCTTCAAAATTCCTATGATCCATCTATGATCTCATTTTTCACTCACTATTTCCCTAGTGAGAGAGTAGCTAGGCATTATCACTCCTGCTTTATAGATAGAGAAACAAGTATATGCAGAAGATAAGTGATTTGCCTCCTAAAATTACATACCTAGGATTAGGGCTAGAGCTGAAATTACAGGATGGGTCTCTGGACTCCAGACACAGAATCAGAACAAACCACCGCCTCTTTTTAAAATGTTAGTTCCCTCTGCAAGCAAGATGGGGGCTTGGTCCCACTCCTTGAATTGGAACTGGCAGACTGGGTCCCCAAAGGGGTGGTTACAGGCAAAGGGTTCTAAAAGGTAACTGTGGAGGACTATTCTTAATGTGTAGGAGGGAGGGGAAGAGAATAAACATTTATGTAATACTGCTGTGTGCTAGCCACTGTGCTAAAGTGTTTTTTACAAATGTTACCCCATTTGATCCTCACAACAACTCTTTGAGGCAGGTTCTATTATTTCCCTCATTTTACAGTTGAGGAAACTGAGGCAAACAGAAATTAAATGGCTTACTCCAGGTCACACAGCTAATAATTGTCTGTGATCAGATTTGAATTCAGATCTCCCTGATTCTAGATGTAATAGTCTATCCACTGGACTACCAGCTGCCTTTATTGTAGCTCACAAGCTACAAGTGTCTTTCCAATTAACAATCAGCCTAAGTTCTTAGCAAAGACATTTATCCAAGGGGCAGCTATGTGGCTCATTGAATAGAGCACCGGCCCTGAAGTAAGGAGGACCTGAGTTAAAATCCAGCCTTAGACACTTGACGCCTAACTAGCTGTGTGATCTTGGGCAAGTCACTTAATCCCAGTTGCCTTGCCTTCCCCCCTTTAAAAAAAGAAAAAAAAGGAAAAAAAGACATTTATCCAAGTAGCCAGTAGTTATAAAATTTCTCCCCTGCCCTGAAAATCTGGAACACAATTTCCAAAAAATATACATAGAGTCTTTATGTAGGGGGTGGGGGGAGAGTGGGCACAAACTTATTGTACAGTGGTAGTGAACACACACAGCCAAAGCAACTCCCTACTCTGGAAGGATCTCAATGTCCTTTCTTTCTCCAGAGACTCCTTATGAAATTCACTTCTGAGCGTGGAACCAATGACGGATGTCACTTGATTGCTCAGCTGGGTTGTCTCCTTACAGGGCACAGAGGTCTTTACTGAATGTGCAGATGTATTGGATTGCCTTGGCTTGCTCTTTGATAAGCAACTTCAGTCCCCAACACCTCTAGCCTCCGACTCAGCGGGACATTACTGTGTTCCTTTTGTTGGAGGAGTTACAGTGCTCTTTCCAGGTGAAGTGCGACTGTGAATTTTCAGAAAGGGCAGCAACTCTTAGTTTAGGATTATCAGAGCCTTTCCTCTTTGACTCCCTGAAGTTTGACCTCCCAGAAAGGAGGTGGGAGAGGTAGAGCTCTCCTATTCGACAACCTGTTTGGTAGCTCTTCCTAGTTCAGAGCTGGGTTATCTCAGTGTCAGAGATGACTAGTCAGTCTCGCTTTCTCAGATTCCTGAATATTTTTTATTCATTATCTATCTATCTATTTATTTATTATTTACCTAATGCAAATAAGTGGCTAGGGACATGGATCTATACTCTGGGAGAAGTTCACTGTCTTCACTAAGCTTTTTATATGGTGAATAAATCATTTATTAAGGAAATACTATCTGCAAAACTTGTGCTAAGTGCTAGGGATACAAAAAGAAAAATACAACAGCTCTCCTCTCAAGGAGATCACGTTCTAATGCAGGAAACAACACACATGGAAAGTTTCAGCTGCAAGTCAGGTGGAAAACTTCCATGGTCCTTAGGGTACGGTGGCAAAACAGTTGTGAACACCTCTTCTTTAATATCATATCATTTCCTGATGTTGCAGCATTTGATAGTGCCAAAGACTATGGGGGTGGTAAGAATTTTTTTTTCCTGAGTCTTCAGTAACTGTGACTGTAACACCTGTAGGAGCAGCTTCCAGGTTGCATCTCCACAGGGGTTGCTTCCCAGAATGATAACTTAGGGTATTGGACTAAGAGCATTGCTATTCCCAAGGTTCCTGGGCTCAGGGTCTTGTACTGTCCCAATCAAAATGTGAGGGGAGATGGTTAAAGTGGTAGTGGTGATTGTTCTGACTTGCCTGGCCCCATACTGCCTTCTGCCTGTTCCTCTGAGTGCCTTCCTCCTTCAGCTAGGCTGGCTTGCTTGTCCTGCTAGTGACACTTGGTGGAGATGGTTGAATCCTTCTCCGTGGATGCTGTTTCCCCCAGTGATAGCTGGGAGAACTGAACTGGAATCAAGAATGATGGTCTGAGTCCAGTCCAAAGGCTCTTGCATTCTAGGTGCAGGGTTGTCCCCATCAGGGTTTAAGAAATCAAATGTAATTGATATTTGAAGTCTCAGATCCCTTCTAAGGTGTGGAATACTTCATTTACACCTCAAAGGTGTAATTTTAATTCATTGAGATCTAAAAGGGGCTCAGCCTTTTAGAATATTTAAAGGACTAACAGTCAAGTGTAAAATATTATCCCACTGTAGGCCATTTCCTGAACCCACTCCGAGTTGCAAAAAGAACCTAGGATCTGAACAACTTATAACAACTTACAGCTTGAAATGGAATTGTACAAATACTGTGGTCCCTCCCTCCAGTTGATTTTATGGAGGTCCCTGGCATTGAAAGTGACCTCTTAGATCCATATGTAATTCCCAGATAAAAAGGATCTGAAAGTGGCAAAAATGATAAAAGATGGAAATAATATTTGAAGCTAGTGGATAGAACACTAGGCTTGGAATCAGGAAGACTCATCTTCATGAGTTCAAATCCAGCCTTAGAGACTTAGTAGCTGTGTGACCCTAACCAAATCACTTCACTCTGTTTGCCTCAGCTTCCTCATCTGTCAAACAAACTATAGAAGGAAATGGTAAACCACTCCAGTATCTTTGCCAAGAAAGTCCCAAATGGGGTCATGAAAAGTCAGACATAACTGAAACAACTCAATCGCAGCAATGTTGGGAGGGTTGTGGGAAGAAAGACACAGTTAGTGGCTCTGTCAATTGACCTAGTTTTCCTAAAAAATTGTTAATGGAAATATATCCAAGGAGATAAAAGTCAGAGAGGAAAGTTCTCATAATCTCAACAGATTTATAATAGAAATTTTTTGTAGCAATAGATTGGAAACAAAGTGGGGGCCCATTGATTGAGGATTGGCTGCGTGTGACACATGAATGTAATGAATTAATAAATGACAACTTTGAGAAATTTAAAGAAACATGGGAAGACTTGAATGACCTGATACAGAGTGAAATAAATTCTTGTTTGTCTTTCATATTTGAAGAGGACCAATGACATTACGAGGGTGACATCTTGACTTGTTCATGAATTGGATTTGTGAGGCAGAGTTGAAAAAATCATCAGCCTCACTCCCTCTTCCAGAATCATCAAAGTCAGTAGAAGCAGGAGAACAATATATACCAAGCCTATAATAATGTGTAACCCCAGTCCCAAAGTCCATTGAAATGGGGCTCTCTCCTTGGTAGAGAGCAATGCCCTGGACCTGCATCAGGTATCAAGGGAAGTTAAAGCAGAAGAGAGGAGAGGTCTGCTCATGCTCAGGAGTCTCTTCAAATTTCTTTGAGTCTCTTTAGGTTTCTTTAGTCTTTTTAGACTTCAGGCATTTCTGGCTTCTAGCTTTGAGAGGAAAGATGGAAAGAAGATGTCAACCCCACTTCAGGTTGCTGAAGGAAAATAAGACTCTGGGAAAAAGCCAACATGAGAGGAGCTAGAAATCTTTAACACATCCCAGTCCCCAGCTTGCTACCCTAGAGAATTCAGGAAACTTCTCCTTGGATGAGATCCAGGACTCTCTTTCTTGCTTGAGCTGAGTTATCTTGCTCCCAATGGAAGGGCTCCTTCACTCTCTATTATCTGGTATATATTCTCCTATGTATACTTTCTCTGACTTTTATTTTTACTACCAATTTGGATACATGGGTTTCTTGGCTAATTGCTATATATATTCACTGTGAAGCTAGTATTTGGTGGGAAAGAGGTGGAGCCTTGGATCTAAAGCTTGGGAATCCTCCTTCCCTCAATAATGAAACAGTGATCTGAAATTATCTTGAACCTAAAAAAATCGCATCCCCTAGACTAGCAATATTTAAGAGAACAGATAGATAAACTTCTAGTCCAATGTTCCCTCTTTCTGAGGAGAGCAGAGTAGTGGTCTCTGACCCCAGCTTCCTGTTTTCCTTCCTAAAGTCTTCCTTGGATAAGGGGGGAGGGGTGAAAAGAAGTTAGCCATGACTAACCTGCCTTCCTTCCAGTCACACAATAACACCCCACCACTACATGTAGGGGATAGCTCTGACTACAAATGTAAATGAAAAATAGTACTAAATAGAAGCAGAATTCTGATTAATTGTAATGATGAAATATCTCCTTTCTCTTAGTAGAGGGATAGGGAAGTGTAGAATGTGGAATACATCATTAGATGAAGTCACTGGTTGTTTTTTTAAAAAACATTTTTGTTGTTACAAGGAAAGTCTTAATAGTGGTGGCTGGTGGAGTTTCAAGAAAACAAAGGACAACAATAAAACTTTTTTAAAAAGTAGAGGTGGGAAAAAAGGGCATTTGGTCTTAACTTCGTTCAGACTCAGTTTCCTCATCTGTAATAGGAGAGGTCAAACTAGATGACCTTGAAGGTTCCTTCAATTCTAAGTCTATATCTAGTGCTGTAAGCCATGTTTCTTTCCATCACTGTATGTGATCTGACATCATACATGGGGGCTCAAAGCCAACATGCCTCCTCTGTTCCCTTCTCTTTAGCCATGCCTACCACAACCCTTCTCTCCATCTCACTAGCTCCCAATTTCTCTCCTTCCTTTCTTCCTCACCCCACTCACAGTCATCCTGATGTTCTCCCACTTACTAGGGAAAGCTCATCCCCAAGAATGATGTAAAAGGATAGGAAAGCAGTAGGCTTGGGTCCCAGACCTTACTCTACCATTGATTTGCTGTATGGCTTTGGGCAAATTACTGAACCGCTTTGGACCTCAATTTCCTCCCCTTCAGAATAAAAGTAATGAAACCTGCCTGACTCTCACAGTCATCCTGAGAATAAAGGGAGGATGGCAGTTGGCCCTTCATGGCTTCTCTGCAGCATTGAACTCTATTGATCACCTTTTCCACCTAAATACTCTTTCCTTTCTGAATTTTCATTATGCTGCTTTTTACTGATTTTCCTCCTGTCCAACTACTCCTCAGTTTCCTTTGTTGGTTTTTTTATCCATGTCACACGCACTAACCATGGGTGTCCCCCAAGGTTCTTTCCTCAGTGAACTCTTTTCTTTCTTTTAAAAAAATTGTCTGGTTTTGGTTTTTATTTTTATTCACTTATTTTTTACATTTAATATCTCTCTCATTGTCTCCTTCCTCCGTATTAAAAAATGTTTAAAAATCCTCACAGCAGAGCAGGCCAGCGATCCAGGCAGGCGGAGCATTGCGTTCCACCCACCCCCCCCCTCCCCGGCGGGGC
>CM053586.1:198095552-198269215 GCA_028646515.1 Pseudochirops corinnae
TATATATTTGTCCCAACGGTTTTGTTTTTCTTTTTCTTCAGTGGGAGTAAATGGGGAGGAAAATGTGAAAGGAAGAGAAAATCAATTTTTATTCCTTTAAAAATTCAAGGGAGCAGTAAATAGAACACCAGCCCTGAAGTCAGGAGGACCTGAGTTCAAATACAGCCTCAGACACTTGACACTTGACTAGCTGTGTGACCTTGGGCAAGTAACTTAATCCCAATTGCCTTGCCTTCCCCCCCCAAAAAAATATTAAAAAATTCAATTTTATTTAAGAATAAATTTAACATGGCAGTCAAAAAAATCTTACTAATTATAATGGCTTCATACTATCATTAGCTAATATCTCAAAGTACAACATATATAAGGTGAGTTTCTTTATTAACAATAGTGGATGGAAACCTATATTTCAAATAACCTTGATAATTTCAAATTTGGGGGGCTGACTTCTTGTTAAATCTCATTAAGCTGTCCTTTTAGCCTCATAATGTGGCCGAGTAAGAGCTTGTGATGAGGACAGGAGAAATGTCAACTTTGCAATTTTCTTTTTGTTTGCTTACTTTTGTTTTTTCGTATTCCCAGGGCTTAGAACATCTGTCACATACTGTGTGCTTAATAAATATTGATTGATTATTGGTATTATCTTCAATTTCTAATTTTTCTTTTTTTTCTTCCTATCCTTTTAAAAATACTTCAGCTTTTCATTCAACATGTTAAAATAGATATTTAGGTTAAAAAAATAACTAAAGTTAATGTCATCATCTGACTCTTTCTTTGTTTCCTGCTGATTCTTTCCCAGGACAGCTATGCTAGCAGGAATAGCACCTTCAGCAGGGGCAGCACCCCATGCTGAGGCAGGCCCACCATTGCCCATGAGGGTAACAGTGTTTACATTGGACAAGACCTTTGCAAACAAACTAGGTCAGAAAGGCTCAACATTTACAGCTCCTGCTTTAATAAACATTAATTTTTATTCTCCATGACTGACATCTGATTGCTTCGAAGGATGTGAGAGGAGTAGATGCAGGTGAGTTTAGCTGCTGTCCAGGGCGGCAGCTCCTTGTAGCAGTGCTAGTGGTTGGGGTGAAGATTCACTCCAATTAAACACTGGCTCCAAAAGAAGGATCCCACATCAGTTTCAATCAACTGAAGAAAGCCCCAGAAATGTTTCTGAATAAATGAATGACATTTATGCACAGCCTATTATGCTCAAGCCTACACTGTGTTAAGGACTGGGGATACAAATAGAAAAGTCAGACAGTCTCTGCCCTCAAGGAGCCCACATCTTAATGGGGGCAACCACAAAGACAGATTTTAGCTCCAAGTCAGATGGAAAAGGGCCCATGGTCCTTAGGGTGCAATGACAAGGCAGACGCCAATGTCTTTTTTTAAATGACATTACCACTGCTAAAATCATATCAGTTTCTGATGTTCCACCATTTGACAAGAACTTTGGAGGCATAAACTTTCCTTTCTGAATCTTCAGTCACTATGTCGTATTGTAGTTAGGTTGTTGACTCGATTTTTCCCCAGTATCCCCTTCCCTCCTCCTTCCACGGGAGGCATCCCTTAAGACAAATAATTTCTTTTTTAAAAAGGAAAGAAAAAAACTCAGCAAAACCTATCAGTGCTTCAAAAGAAAAAAGTCTAACATTTTATATGTAGCAAGTACTCTGGGCCCACTATCCCAGAGCAAGCTGGCTACATCTCCCCGTAAATTTCTATTCTGAAATGCTCCCCCCCCACACACCATTATTAGCTGCCAGTAGTTATCTTCCAGTTCTATTTAGCCAATTAACTTCAATTAGGTTTTTTTTCCTTCCCCCTCCCCCCATGGCCGTATGCCTTCAATTAGTTTTTACAAAGGGATATTTACTTCAAAGATATGGCAAAACCAGAATACAAACATTTCCTCTAATGCCTGGAGGACACACTTTCCTCTACATCTCCTCAGCCTTTGGGGAAAGTAGACTCGGACTTAACTTATTCTTACATAGCATTGGTCTCACCAAGTTCACATTCAATCGCTAGATGAATAATCATTGCTAGATGAGCACTTGTCTCAGCTACTGATGGGTTGGGTTCTGAAGGTTATTCCTCCCTCCTTGGGACCTCAGAACTGGATTGTAAAGTTAGGCAAGGCAAGAACTCTGCTCCTGGCGGTTTGCTCCCCTGATCTTTTGAAATTCATGAGGTGGTAGTAGGCTTATGAGACTAAATACCAAGGCAAAGATTGGAGGTCCATTCTCACAGGTCTCTCCCCTTAGCCATTATCTCTCCCCTCACTAGAACTCTGATGGGCAGGAAGAATTCAAACCAAAAGAAGGGGCAAGTGCTGGCATTTGCCTTTTGAATATACCCCTGTTCTAGCTATCCCAGTCAGAGCAAATCAAAAAGTCTCCTCTTGGTTACATGATAATCAGACCAGAACCAGTTACATGGTGTCTACACCTCCTCTAAAATCCGCACGAGGATTACATCAAAGGCATTTCTGTGCATGTTTACAAGGACTGGACTCATTGGCTGGTCCTTCACTAGATATTCAAAGTTCTTATTCTATTTCCATGGATGAAATAAAAGGATGTGAACTCAATGACAGCACGGCTAGGTTGTATTTAGAATTGTTTCAATGACCAGACCCAAAGAGTACACTTCCCTGACTTCCTTCAAGTCTCAACTAAAAAATGTCTGAGGTCAGATCCAAATGAAGGTCTTCCTGACTATAGGTCCAGCACCCTAAACACTTAGCTGCTATCTACCGACAAGAAAGATAGCGAGTGCTTAATCTTTTACATATATGTATTGATTGATATGTACCTACCACTCTGAACTGTTTCAACATTTTATTCAATTATTTAGATGAAGCTATAGATATTTCCCTTTTCGGATTTTCAAATGACATAAAATGTTTGATGAGAGTGAAAATTCCCTAAAAATTTGTGGAGGCTAAAACAATGGGTTTATTCACATGATACTGGGCTAACCACCCCTGTCCTGCTGCCTTGGCCCCTCCCAGGGACTGGATTTTGAACTCTTACTCCTGAAACTATTTCATAAAAGTGCTACTTTTTCTAGTTGTCAAATCTTTTTATGAAAATACAACCTCATTAGGACCCTTCTTTCCTTGTGTTTGGAGACAATCTATTGACACTATGCTCTAAAATTCTAAAACCCTCCTTTCATACTTGCTTGAGTACACTCCAGCTTCCTCTTCTCTGAATCTCTGATTCCGAGTCTGTCTGCTGAGGCAGATACTCTTCTCTTCTTCCATTTCCTTCTATATCTCATTCCCAACTACCCTAACTCTCCTTTTTTTTTCAGTCCCTTTCTCCTCTTTTCTCTCTTTTCATTGTACTTTGTGAAACCTCTGCTCTTTGCATTTTCATGGATGATGAAAATTAATCTTCCTCTTGAAGATGCTCCAAACTTGGCCACCTTCTCTAAGGCTCTGACACAGAGCCAGGAAGAGGAGTAAGTATCCCTCTTGATTTTTTACTGCTACTTTCAAATGCTCCCTCTGTTGCCATCACTCAGTAACCTTTTCACTATTTTCTACAACTGTCTCTATCTTCCTGCCCAGATCTTTGCCGTCACTGTCTACCAACTTCCAAGTCAATTTCCTTTCTTTTTTGAAAAAGTCAACACTGCTTCATGGTCATCCCTTACAAACCAATCACTGTTCTCATATTCTTCCTTAGCCATCAACCATAACAAAGAGGCATAGGTGATGATCCAGGCTTCTAAAATGCTGCCTCTGCAATCATGACTTCTTATCATTCCATCTCTCCTTTTGTCTTCTAATCCTTTGTCTTCATCCACACTGTACCCCCCAGTTATTCCACCCTTCCTTGTTCTCCAGGTTATCATCTATGCTTTGCTCTCATTTTTCTCCCTCAAAAGCCTTGTGCCTAAATCTGAGCACTTCAAGTATATCTATAGATCTATCTATCTATCTATCTATCTATCTATCTATCTATCTATCTACCTATCTACGTATCTATATCCTTCACACATTTCATTTTCATTGCAAATGACTTACCATATTTGAACCCTAGGTTATACCATCCAGCTTCCTCACTCTTACTTGTGTGCTTCTGAACAACACGAGGGCCCTTGTGTTTTTTGCATGTAAGCCCCCACTGGATATCAGACCCACAATATTAACGTAACTCAGTCAGGACTACCTGGTCTCTCCCCACATACCTGCCAGACATTACCATAGAGAGAGTAGAGGACTATAATGCACAGAGACTTTCTGGGAGTAGATTGTGCATGGGTACATAGAAAAATTCCAGGTTTCTGGGAATGGTGGCATTGAAAAACAATTTTTGCCTATGATTTTGAGGGCCCCGTGACAGCAATATGGAGAAAAGGGTATAAAAGAGAATCATTATGGGATTCTGTGCTTGACTCACTGTGCAGCAAGGAATGAAGTAGGGTGTTGTTACCTGCAAGGCCCTAAACAGAAAATCTGTAACGAGCACAAAACAAGAGTTGCGTGTGAACTGGGAGTGGACTAGAGTCAGGTGGAGGAAGCAGAATGTTGGGGGACCCAGTAAAGAAGCAAAGTCCTGTCTGGACAGCTGGATAAAGTGGTGAACATGCCAACCCCAAGCCCTGATGGAGACAAGCCAGTAACAACTGGGAAGACAAAGTGAAGTCCAGTTCATAACCCCTTTTCCTTCTTGTTCCCCTAGATCTAGAATATAATGCTTGGGCAATTTCCCAGCAAAGTTTGAATTTCAACCACTTCAGACTGGCTGGGAGAGGGGATGGGGGAAAATGAAGATTCAACTTCCAGCTGCAAATTTGTTGCATCCTTCCATTCATTGTGTTAATGATTATTTGTGCAATTAAGTTAACCATCCATTAATACTGATTTGACTAATCTTGTGAATTTGAAGGTTGAGTTTGGGAGAGAGGAGCTAGTCCATAGGAAAATGGGGGCTCAATTCAGTTAAAGAGAATGAGAATTTTTTGTATTTTGGTTATTTCTGTCTGCCCTCCAGAGTATACTAGACTGCCTTTGAATTCAGACAGAGAAGGATAACGAGCCTAAAGCCTATGGTAGGGTGGTGGCAGAGTTGTCCCTGAGCTCATATTTTGGCATGGTTTCTAGTCTAGCATCAGATGACACCCTGTAACCACATCCAACCCTGATACATCATGGAGGTTCATCCAGTATCTGATGCCTTATTTCCAATGTACACCAAAACCTTAATCCCTATTGGTTGCTGCATACGTCTTTGGGGCTCATCTGAATTTGATTTCTTTTTGAACTATCCTGATTGTCCTAGTGTGAGCTATTTGGATCTCCATTGGGTATATCCTCCATGCTTCAGGGGGCCACCAGAGAAGTTTTGGATACCTGATGGACTGAGAAGACCTATGGAAAGATATATTGGGGGTATCCCACATAGCTCCATTTGGAATCTGAGGACATGGGTCAAGATCCAGTTCTGTTATTTACCCCCTGTGTGACTTTGGTCAAGTTATTTTTCATCTTCGGTCCTCAGTTTGCTCATCTGAAAAATGAGGGGGGTTGTAAGGTACCTCTAAATTTCCTTCTAGCTCTAAAAATATGATTTTATGAAACAGAGATTCATTAGAGAAATATATTCACGAATTAACAAAGGTAATTTTTAATATAAATTATATGTCAATGAAAACTGGAAAGGTTTTTGGAGCTTGGTATGTTGGAAAGAGTACTGGATCTGCAGTCAGAAGACAAGGCTCAAGTCCTGGCTTACCACTGAGTATAAGCTCTGGTAAGAAAGATATTGAATGGTGGCAAAGATTCTGGGATTTAGAATTCTTTCCAGTTTCAGAAGAGAGGAATAGATTTAAAATCAGTCCTCAAAAGGGAAAGCATATGTTTTTCACTTACTGGGTACAGCAGGAGTTTTGAAGAATACAGAGGAAAGAAAGAAGACAGGAAAAGGAAGATGAAGCAATCATACCATGGCTACATCATGACTTCAAGCCAGTGTCTACCTTGTTTGCAATTCACTTAACCTCTACCTTAATGGACAAGTGGAGAGGTGTGCAAATGTTTTGTTTTTATTCCATGCCCTCACTCCAATATCAGTACGCACTTGAAAGGAGATAGCTATCCCTATCCTACACCTGCCATATTTCTGCTCAATTGTGTTTTTAAAAATTCTGTTTAAGAACATATTTGCTAAATTTAAGAATTTTCTTAAGTACCCATGGTTAGCCCTGTCCTTAAATTACTTGGTCCTCCTTTGGAGCATGAGAGCAAAAATGAATGCCAAACCAAAGAGTGGCCTTTCCCCCCCAGGGCTGGTAGCTCAATTAACTCAACTACCCCTCTTGGGGCATGGAGGTGGCTCAGTGGATAGAGTATCAGGAAGACTCCTCTTCATGAGTTCAAATCTGACCTCAGATATGTCCTAGTTATGTGACCCTGGGCAAGTCACTTTACCCTATTTACCTCACTTTCCTCATCTGTAAAATGAGCTGAAGAAAGAAATGGTAAGCCACTCCAGTATCTTTGTCAAGAAAACCCACATGGCTGAAATGACTCAACAACAAACTAGCCATTCTCCTACCTATACTTTTAAGTGCTGAATTATTGCAAACATGAGCCAATTTTTCTAAACCTGCCACATAGACAGGAAGAACCTAAGAGTAACTACATGTTACATATGTATGACCATAAGCAATTCATTGAGCCTCTCTGAGGCTCTGTTTCCTCATCTATAAAATAAGAGGTTTGAGTTAGATGACCTGAAGCTCTGTGTTCTTCCAGCTCTGTGTGTGATCCTATGTTGAATGCGCCAAGTGCTATGACTGGAGCTAGGGACAGAAAAAGAATAAATAATATAGTATTCACCTTCAAGGAGTTCGTTGCCTAGTAAAATGAAGAGATTATTTCTGTTTTCAGGGGAAATGTTCTCTCCTTATTCTTGTTTAAACTAATAATTTGCTTATGGAGCCTTTCTCCGAGAATTAAACTTCAGCCACTGGTTCAAATTTGTTTCAAATTCCACATTACCAGACACTAAATTAAATGAGATTTTATAGTAACTTAGATCTTTACTTTACATCCGTTAGAGTCAAGACCTCTGGGCTCCTTTCAGATTCATAAACACAAAAATGAGTGACCTTACCTAGAACACCTTGTCTCTCTGCTTCCTCACCTATTTTTTCATATATGAAGAAGAAAAGAACTGACTTTCTCCAAGATAAGTAGAAAATGACTTGTGGGTCCCAGTGTAACACAAAGGAAGTTGATATATTCAAGGCAAACTATGGTTCCAAAATCAAACCTGACTGGCAATGGGATGTATAAATAACTAATAAATCATATTTCTACATATATCCCTATCCATGAACTTGGATGGGGAAAAAAAATTACATCTTTATTTTCACTGAATTTTGTTTTTTAAAATAATGTTATATATTTATATATTATAATTTTAATAAAATTTTATTTTTTCCAATTGCATATAAATACAATTTTTAATGTTCATTTAAAAAAAATTTTGAGTTCCAAATTTTTCCTTCCCTTCCTTAAGATGATAAGCAACTTGTATAAGTTTTGTACATGCAGTCATGTAAAACGTATTTCCATATTAGTCATGTTGTGGAAGAAAAAACAGGCCAAGAGAAAAAAATAAAGAGAAATAAAGAAAGTGAAAATAGTATGCTTCAATCTGCATTCAGACTCCATCAGTTATTTCTCTGGATGTGGATAACATTTTCCATTATAAGTCCTTTGGAATTGTCTTGGGTCATTGTATTGCTGAGAAGGGCTAAGTCATTCATAGTTGATCATCTCACAATGTTTCTGACACTGTTTTCACTAAATTTTAACTGAAATTTAGCATTTCCTTCTCTTAAGAAAGTAGGCAACAAAACTTATTCTGAGAAGGGTCTCATTAGCTTCACCAGATAGCTAAAAAGGACTAATGGCTCACAAAAAAAGGTTACAAATCCCTGATTTATAGAATCTTTGAACATTTCTAAGGCAAGGAGAACCAACAATATATTTTTCTGAGATAGGTTAAGGGGACCCCTTCCCAGAGGTGGTTTTCTTGAAGTCTCTGGAAGTCTTTGACTCATAAACTTTAACTAAAAACAGACTAAAGGAACTGAATTGTCTCATTGTCATCAAAAAATACAGCAGACTCTGTAGAGAGCATTATAAAATGCAAAATAAATAATTTTGACTACATTAAATTGAAACATTTTTGTACAAATAAAGCCAAGGTAACCAAGATTAAGAAGGAAGTGGAAAACTGGGAAAGAATTTTTATAACCAATGTCTGTGATAAAGGCCTCATTTCTAAAATATACAGAGAATTGAGTCAAATCTATAAGAATACAAGTCATTCCCCAATTGAAAAATGGTGAAAGGATATGAATAGGCAGTTTTCAAAGGAAGAAATTAAAGATATCTATAAGCCTATGAAAAAATGCTCTAAATCACTATTGATTAGAGAAATGCAAATCAAAACAACTCTGAGGTACCACATCTCACCAGTCAGATTGGCTAAGATGACAAAACAGGAAAATGATAAATGCTGGAGAGGATGTAGAAAAATTGGAACACTAATGCATTGTTGGTGGAGTTGTGAACTGATTCAGCCATTCTGAAGAGCAATCTGGAACCATGGCCAAAGGGCTATAAATAAGTACATACCCTTTGACCCAGCAATACTTCTTCTAGGGTTGTATCCCAAAGAGATCATGGAAGTGGGAAGAAGACTCATATGTAGAAAAATATTTATAGAAGCTCTTTTTGTGGTGGCAAAGAATTGGAAATCAAGGGGATGCCCATCAATTGGGGAATGGCTGAACAAGTTGTGGTATGTGAATGTAATATTATTGTGCTATAAGAAATGAGGAGCAGAAGGACTTCATAGCAACCTGGAGAGACTTAGATAAACTGATGTTGAGTGAGAAGATCAGAACCAGGAGAAATTTGTACACAATTAACAGACACATTGTATGTGTCACAACTAAATTTTGTAGACTGGGCTCCTCTCAGCAACATAAGGTTATAAGACAACTCCAAAAGACTCATGATGGAAAGAGATATTCACATCCAGAGAAAGAACTACAGTGTCTGAATGCAGATTGAAGCAAACTACTTGCTCTGTTTCTTTTTCTTGTTTTGTTTTGTTTCCTCTTTCCCAGTGTTCATTCCATCGGTTATAATCCTTTACAACCTGACTAATGTTTAATGTGAAGATATTTGTAGATCCTATATTTGATTGCATGCTGCCATGGGGGGTGGGGAGAAGAGACAAGGGGAGAAAATTTGAAACTCAAGGGATTGTGGAACTGAATGTTGTAAACTAAAAGTAAATAAATAAATTAATTTTAAAAATACAGCAGACTCTGGCATAGAGTCTGTCCTCATAGGGCCATAGATTTATAGACTGGGAGCTGGAAGAGTCCAGTCTCTTCATTTTACAGATGAGGAAACTGAGGCTCAGACAGGTTAAGTGATTTGCCTGAGATCATAAGGCTAGTAGTAAGTGTTTGGAGCTAGAGTTAAACCTAGCTCTTTTTGACTCCAAGAACAGTGCTCATGCCATGCTGCCCCATCATTGCTGGAGAGCCTGGGATGACCCCTTAGAAGGTATAAAAACTGCTCATAGGAAGGGGAGATCTTATATAAGGATCCATGCCCAAGTATGCAGCACCTGTAATATGTGTAGGGGCTAGGGACCCTCAGTCTTTTATACATGTGTGAGCATAAATGTATGGGCAAACCCTAGTATATGGTACATGATAAGTGTTCCTAATGTGGATTTGGATGCCTAAATGAATAGGTGATAGCTCTCTAAGACTATGAATTTCAAAGTAAGAGGTTTTCTTACCAGGTAGCTCTTTATGCCAGTGAAACTACAACTCAGATTTTCCGCCCCCAAAATGCAAGTTTGTGGGTATGTGCTTGTATACATATGTATTCAACAAACCAATTCAACATTTATCAGACACCTCCATTGGCCAAGATTCTATACTAAAGATTCTTAAACTATTTTGATAACTATTTTAATACTAGTTTCCTTTGAAATACTATATATTTTATTTTATACATTTGAAAAGGTTCTGTGGATTTTATCAAACTGTTGAAGGAGTTCCTGACATGCAAGAAACAGTTAAGAGCCCAGGTTTATGCACAACATGTAAATGAGAGCCTGTCTATGCATAGATGTGTACCTGATGGGGGATTGAGGGAAGAAACATTTATGCACATACCTATGAGCATTAACCATCCACAGGAGCATTCTGTATAGAACCTCTGCACTCTCCATAACTGCAACAGTTTAAAATATATTGTTTACAAGAAATTTTGACTGGGGGGGAAGAAAAACCCAAACCCCCACTACTGTGCTTCTTCTAAAGTGCCATGATTGATTTCCATAACTCTTTCCTACTTCAGTCCAGGGCAGGAGGAACCATCTTGCCTTTCCATAGTTGAGATTCCACTTAAACCTTTGAACTTTGTACTTGGGGTTTTATTAATAATGTAAATCACCAAAGAAAAGGGAGAAAAGCAAGCAGGAGAGCAGGACCACAGGAGTTCTGCCTGCTTGAGGGCCAGGGATATAGGGTGGAGGGATAAGTGGGGTAGTTGGGATGAAAGGGGAGAGAAGGGACCTTTCTCTAGCCTTGCTAATCACTGCACATCTTCACCCTACTGATTCCATTGGGTCTCCTTTACCCCATTTTTCCTTCAAGGCTCCTGAACATGTGGGTGGAAGGTTACATATGAATAGAAAAAACTTTAACCTTCTTATTCTACTCCCCACCCCCCCATCAGCCTCCATTCTACACAATCCTCAATTTGGTTTTTTCCTTTCCTACTCACCTCTTCATTCACACCCATCCCCTATGTAGCCTATTTCCAAAAATAAGGACAGTTATATCGCTTAAATTATAAGTCCCTTATGAACCAGGTCAGAGTCCTACCTTGTTTTTGTATCTCTAGTGCATAGCACCATTTTTTTTTCACATAGTAGGCACTTAATAATTTACTTCAAAAATAAAGTAACAGAATTCTTCACTCCCAGATTCTGGAAAGGACCCAATGGTTGGCATGACTTCTAAGGCAGTAGTTTAACCTGGGGTCCATGAACTTTTTTTTAAACATTCTGATAGCTATATTTCAATAAAATTAGTTTCCATTTTAGTCCTATGCATTTTATTTTATGCATTTAAGGAATCCCACAGACTTCACCAGAGTGCCAAAGGGGTCTCTGATATAAAAAAATTTAAGAACCCTTTTTCTAAGGTCTAAAGGGGACCTCAAGTTAATCCCTCACTTTGCCTGCCATTTAATAAGGCGGGATAGGGTTTAGTAAAGCTAGCTAGAGTGATTATCGAACAATATAATTGTTACCTAACTTTCCTGCTCCCCAAAGCTTACCAATTGTGAGCTGGGTCATGTTCAGTCATCTTGACTTTTGTCTTGCCCCTGAACTCTGATGACTGGAGGAGAAAGTGAGGCTGAGGACTTTGATTGACTCTGCCTCCCTTAAACCCAATTCACTCTGAAATCAAGATATCATTCCAGTGATGTCATCAGAACTTGTCAAGAAAGAAGGACAAACAACAACCAATTGTGAATCTAGATAGAACAACCCCTGGGGTACAGGGAAGCCAGTCAGGGGCATCCCTGAGGTTTATTTTTGTAGATCTCCCAAAGAATCCACAATCTCATTCCAATGGATCCTGGGATTGAGTAGATAACTCAAAGTAAGCCAGGCAAATCACCAAAGTCCTAGACCATGGAACGAAGTTCCCAGGGCTGAGTACCCTGTAATCCCTGGGGACCACATGATGAGGCATGGGATGGTAGTCATCCAGAAGGCGATCTAGGCTACCCTGCCTAGATACTCTAGTCCAGTCTACTCTCCACTTGATTTTCTAGCATGTTCCTCAAATTTAATTGCCTCCATTTCCCCATCCCCTCTGTTTGCACAACAAGCACCCACCAGAAAATTGTATAAAGTCATTTTATGGACAGTCTATAGACAAATGCTAAAGTGATCCCTGGGGGTGTGCCGGTGCATGCAGTCTTTATGTCCTGTGTTTTCCAGGATACTCCTAATTGTAGTAAGACTTTTCATATAAACAAATTAAAAACAATTAACCTCAGATCATGTTTATAGACAAAAGTCTGAAAATATGGTCATTTAGTGCCCCTTCTTTGCACAGAGAAGGGATCTGGAATGTGGTGGCCAAGCTGCTGCCTAACACCGTTTGAGTGCTGCTCATTCAGAATGGGTCCTAATGAGGGTGTGGTCAGTGGAGAACTGCCATTAGCTAAATCCTCTGATGAATCAAATTATGTAGAACTGGAGGTTGAGGTAGGAGTGGAATTAAAAGGAAAAGGAACACAGGTTCCTAGAATGTAATGCTATGAGGGACATTTAGAGCTCATGTAGTCTAGCTCTCTTTTTTACAAATGAAAGAGCTGAGACTTAGAGAAATTGATTTGTCTTTATTCATACAGGTATGGGGCAGCTAGGTGGCACAGTGGAAAGAGCATCAGCTCTGGAGTAAGGAGGGCCTGAATTCAAATTCAGTCTTACATACTTACTAGCTGTGTGATCCTAGGTGAGTCATTTAACCCCAATTGTCTCCCGTACCTCTAATAAAAATAAATAAATAAATAAATTCACACAGGTAACAAGCAGCAAAGCTGGGATTCAAATTCAGATCTTTCATCCAGTGTCTTTTCAAGGAGATTACAATCTAGTAATAGAATGAGGCCTGTTGAATCTCAAATCTTCCTCAATATCTAATATTTCACAAAACATGAAAACTGCTCACTTCCCATATGTTATGCTCATCTTCCTGAATTCAAATCCAGTCTCTGACACTTACTAGCTATGTCACCCTGGGCAAATCACTTGACTCTGTTCCATCAGTTCCTCGTCTATAAAATGAGCTGGAGAAGAAAATGGCAAATCACTGCAGTATCTTTGCCAAGAAAATTCCAAATGGGGTCACAAAGAGTCAGATATAACTCAGCAATAACGCCTTTGAGTGACCCATCTTGGTAAGATGAATGAACTGATTGGGTCAGGAGTTCTCACTTTTCTTCCTTCTCTTGGCCCTTGTATCTATCTGGTCACCTCCAATCCCCATCCTCTTTCAGTGGTCTCCTTCCTCCTTATTACTATCACCTAGTCTGACCAACATGTGAAAGGCCCCATGGTACAGAAAGGAGATTAGGTTTGGAATCTGAAGAACTGGGTTTAAAAATCCCCCCCCCCCCCCCTACCTCTATCACTTACCAACCATTTTATGCTAGGCAAGTCACTTAATCTGGTGACCCAGTGGATAGAACAACAGACTTGGAGTCACCAACAGCCGAGTTCAAATCTGGTCTCAAATACCAGCTGTCTGACCTTGAGCAAATCACTTAAGCTCTGTTTTCCTCAGTTTCTTCATCTATAAAATGGGAATAATAATAACACCAATCTCCCAGGGTTGTCATGAAGATCAAATTAGTTGTTGTTGTTTTTAAAGTGCTATGTAAATTATAGCTACTCTAATTATTATTAATAAATTGAAGGGTTTGAACTAGATGACTTCTAAGGTCATTACCCATCTAAAATTATGAACTTCTTTCTGAGGGCTAATTTTGTTTTGTTTTGTTTTTTTAACCCAGAACAGGAGCTGGTTGCTCATCTAAGGAATATGAAGTTTCTTATAAATCCCACACCTAAACTAGGGGTAGGAAAATGGTCCAGTGGGCGATAGCACTGAATCTATAACTAGAAGACTTTTGTTCTCTAATACCTCTGCTATCTACTCTTTGACCTTTGGGCAAATCATTAGGCAGCTCTAAAGGTCTCAGTTTTCTTATCTGTGAAAGGAGAATGGGAGGCCAAATTATTTTCCGAGATCTCTTCCTCATAGAGCTATAGCTAGCTATAACCGTACCTAGATGAAGAGAAAACTTTGGGAGTTAGTTGTCCAGTCTGGAAAAACCTTTGTATTTTTTTTTTTTTTGCACTTTAATCATAACAACAAAGACAAAAATGCAAAGCAAAATGAAGAATTTTTTTTCTTCACCTCCGGATTTCAGGCCTGGGTTGCTATGAAATGTTTAAAAATAACCTAGACTTAAAGTAGGCTCCATATTTCTTCTATTTTAATAGGGGGATGTGGTATGTAATCCCAGGGGACCACAGGAAGAGGCATGGGATGGTGGACATCCAGGGTAGGAGATCCAGAAGGTGAAATGTCTTGTCCAAAGTTGCATAGTAGAATCAGGACAAGAACTGAAGTCTTCTACCTCCCAATTCATTCCTTTTCTTAATTCAACATGCTACCTCTCATCTATACTCACATCCCACTCAATTCAGCAATCCCCTCTAAAATATCCAAGACTAGTGGTCATGAAGTCTCTGATTGAAAAATGCCATTGATCTAGCATGACTATTTCAAGAAATGTATCATTTTTTCGATATCTTTAATTGTTAACTTTTCCTTAAAATTGGCAGAAGCCTGTCTCCATATATAGATCCTATTTATTGGTCCTTCTTCTACCTTCTATACAGGATAAATCTAATCTATCTTTTGGGGGACATCTCTTTATATATTTGATAAAAGCTATTATGTTGTCCTATTCCCAAGTCTTCTCTGGGTTAAATCTTCCCAGTTCTTTCAATTTTTCTTTCATCACCATCCGATGATCTCTTAATTGCCAAATCTAATGGTCTTTTTTTCAATCCTCATTCTTCTTGACCTCTCTGTGACCTTTGACACTGTTGATCCCCTTCTTCTCCTTGATATTCTCTTCTCTCTGGGTTTCCATGACACTATCCTAGGGCTCTTCCAACCTTGTCTGACCCTCCTTCTCAGTCTCCTGTGATGGATTTTCATCCAAATTGCACCCAATAACTGTGGATGTCCCATGGAGCTCTATCCTGGGCCCAGAAGAAGGTATTTCTTGGCTAATTATTTCTAGGCTAATGATTCTCAGATCTGCTTATCCAGCCCTGGTCTCACTGCTAACCTCCAGCTTTCCCATCTCCAGTTGCCTATTGGACATCTGAAACTGGATGTCCTGTAGACATCTTAAATTGAACACATCCAAAACTAAACTCATCTCCCTCTCCTGCCACTGATCCTTCCAAACTTTGCTATTGGTTTTCAGGTCACCACCATCCTCTCAAGCTTGAAACCTAGGTGTCATCTTTGATATCTCATTCTCTCACCCTTCACCCTCATTGATATCTAAGCTATTGCCAAGGTCTATCACATATATACCCCCTCTTCCCCACTGACGCTGTCCATCACCTTGACATAGGCCTTCATCTCTTTATGCCTAAACTTTTGCTTGGCTACTCTGCCTAGACTCTCTAGTTCAGTTTACTTTCCACTCGATCTTCCTAAAGTGTACATCTGACCATGACACTCCCACTTATTTAAGGAACTCCAATGGCTTCCTATTACCTCCAGAATATAATACCCTCTCTTTGGCATTCTGAGCCCTTCATAACCAGAATTTCTGCCACTTTTTCTGGGTTTCTTACAGCTTACTGACCCCCATGTAGTCTGTGATCCAGTGACCTTGGACTCTTTGTTCAAACGAGACATCTCCAGACTCAGGCACTTTCTCTGGGTATCTCTCTTGCCTGGAATTCTCTCCCTCCTCATCTCTGCCCCCTGCCTTCCTTCAAGTCCCAGCTAAAATCCTACCTTCTATAAGAAGTCTTTTCTGATCCCCCTCAATTCTTTTCTAATCCCCCTTAATTCTTAATCCCTCTTCCCTCTGTTCATTGTATGCAATTTATCTTGTATATTTGTACATAGTTTTCATGTTGTCTCCCCATTGGACTGCACTCCTTAAGGGTAGGAACTGTCCTTTGTCTTTCTTGGGATCTCTGGTATTCAGCACAGTATCTGGCATATTGGTACTTAATAAATATGTGTTTGATGACTGACCATCTTTGCCTTCCTCAGGAGGAACTCTAATTTGTCCATCTTTCACATGGGCTGACTAGTTTAGAACGGAGTAGGGCTACAACCATGCTGGGTCAGCACTCCGTACTTCTAGATTAGCCTTTTCACATCACACTAATGTTTCATACTGAGCTTACAATCCTCTAAAAAACCCAGTTTTTAAAAAAAATGAAAATGTAGTTAAGCCACCTAGTACTAGTACAATTGATTTTTTTTTAAGCTAAATCCAGGACCTTACATTTATTCCCTTTAAATTTCATATTGTTTCAGCCTGCCAAGATATGTCTGAATATCGATTCTGTCATTCAAAATATTAGCTCTTCCTCTCAGCTTTGTGTAAACTACCAGTTTCATAATAATATTTCATACATCTTCATAAAAGTCTTTGATAAAACTGGTGGACAGATGGGTCAGCCAGGTGGTGCAGTGAACAGAGCACCAGTCCTGGAGTCAGGAGGACCTGAGTTCAAATTTGACCTCAGATGCTTGACCCTTAACTAGTTGTTTGACCTTGGGCAAGTCACTTAACCCCATTTACTTGCTTTCCTCCCTCCAAAAAACAAACAAACAAAAAGCAACTGCTGAAAAGAACAGCAGTATAGGATAGAAGAAAAAGCAGGGCACCAGGAGTTAGAATATCTGTTTTCTAGTCCTGGAGTCTTCATTTACAGGAGTCTCAATTGCTTCGTCTGGAAAATCAGATAATACCTTTGTGAGAATCATATGAGATAATATTTGGAAAAGTAAGCTATATAATTAAAGTCAAAGTCAGAGTTCTGTGGCATTCCTCTAAGAATATGGGTAAAGTGGTTCAACCATCCAACATTTCCTAATTTATTATTCAAACTTCATTTTGACATTATCCACAGATTTCATAAGAGATTTTGTCAAATGTTCTCCTAAAATCAGTGGACATTTTGTCTCTAGTTGTTTCCTTAATTTATCCATTTAGTAAGAAAGGAAATGAGGTTAACTTGGCATGACTTTATATTAGTGAACCCTTGCTAGTTTCTAAGTGATCGCCTCTTTTCAAGTTGACAAAAGAAAGAAAAAATATCTAATGATATATTCTAGAGTTTTGCTAAGGATTAAAATCAAATTTATAATTTTGCGCTACCGGATTATATATTTTTTTTCTTTTTTGAAATCTGGATACTAACCCCAATTCACTACATCTTTGTCTTAACCAAATAACCAAAGAAAAGATTTTGTGGCTTTTCATTGTCGTTGTCCTCGTTCCTGGGATTGTTGCTCAGATTGTCAAGGTGAGACGGAGAGTGTGGCCTGGATATTGGAATAACTTTAATTCATTCCTTGCCCTGGCTCTATGGGCCTGCCGAACCTCACAAGGCTGAGGGTGTGGTCCTGGGTCTGAGGGAGAGGAGACTTGATGGAGGTCAGGAGGAGAAGACGGAGATGAAATTTTTGCAAGCTCAGTGAGATCTCGCTGGAGAGTTCGTGTGTGTGTATGTGTGTGTGTGTTTAAACGCGCGCGCGCCCGTCGGTATCCCGCCCTAGTGCAGCACCTCTGAGTCCTGCGTCTCCTTCCCGGGCTCAGCGGTCTCCAGGCAGTGACCTTTCTGGCAACGAGGACAAAAGCCTACTGGAGGGAGGAGGTGGGGAGAAGATAATGGAGGGAGGCAGAGACTTCGAGGGCCACAGAGGCGTGGCGCCTTTAAGAAAGTAAGGCTGAACTCCAAGCTACGTCGGCTCTCCTGTCCCTGGGCCTGTGCCAGGAACCGCCGGGTGCAAAACGGGAAAGCGCCGTATAGTGATGTGCTGCCAGGCGAAGGTAAAGCAAGGCGGGTCGCGGGGCAGTAAAGCGCTGCTGCTGTTTGGCAAGCACTTCTAAGAGTGTCTCGTGTGGTCATTTTATTTATTTTTGCAAGATAGCATTTTGGGGGCAGGGCGGAGGGGACTTTCTGGGATGTTCTGGAGCCTCTGGGTCTCCGCCCCAGGCCCATTATGCGGGAATATGCGGAGTTCTCTGCAAAACCGAGTTTCGACCAGGTACTGGAAGTTTCTTAGAGGGTTCCTGCCCTCCTACCCCATTCTCAAGCTTCTAGTCCTGGAGACTGGGGCAGGAGCCACTCGGCGCCGGAAAGCGGCCGTGCAATCAAAAAGGGATTGGGGGAAAGGCAGATCATTCCCTAGGGTTGGGCTGGGGGTTGGAATAGTGGAAGGGAAAAGGGGGAGGGAGGGATGCAATGGCCGCAATCGGGCACGACACAGATAGCCGTTGTCTCTTTCTTCCTCGCTCCATCTCCCACACGTACACACACACCCCGGGATTTTTCTGTAGGGTAGAGTGCTCTTCCCCACTTCTACCCTCACGTCCTCCACATTTCTCTCGTTATGGGTAGCGCGAAAAGGGAGCCGCAATTCCGCTTGAAAATATACAGAGAGATCATATGACGGCCACTTGGGGGCTAAAGCAAGGCGCACCCCTCCCCCCTTTCCCTGCCCCGCACCTCGCGTAAAAGGAAAAATGAATTAAGAAGGAATAACCTTGTGCCGCGAACTCAGCGATGTCTCTCTTCCTTCCCAGTTCCCCTCCCCCTAACTAACCCCCAACCAGAAAACGCAAGAAGAAATGGCGTAGAGGTGGAAAAGAGATTAGATTTCGCTTCTCTCTCATCAATTTTCTGTTTAATGTCACCGGGCCCCATTGTGGGAGAGGGAAGCACGTCACCCATGCCATAAATTTGTGGTTATGGAGCGCCTGGCCGCCTCCCCGCTCTAATGGAATGGGATTTACTCGGCACTAGCAGGTAGGGTACGCAGGAGCCGCAGCCTCGGGAGGATTGAAATAAAAATAAAATAAAATCTCACATCTCGATTAAAAAAAAAGTTATCTTTTCAAACCTCCAAATTCCCTGCTCGAGAGGAGATCCAGAGCAACTGCCACTTTACTTGGGGGAGGGGGTGGATCCTTCCTCCAGGACAAGCTTCGAGGTGTTTGGTGCCGTGCAGCAACCACCCCCACCCCACCCCCCGCCCCGACCCGGGATTCGGGTCCGGAGAGGCCATCTCCCCCGGGAGATTCCGCCAGGACCTTGATTCCTCTGAGTGGACCGCCAATCCCGGTAGGTGGCTTTGATTTGAATTGGGGCGGCTTGGCATTTCTTCTTTCGTTCTCTGCCGCGTGGCCGCTCCTGAGATGTAGGGGGTTTCCTTGTGGAGATGGGGTGGAGAGATCCCCGCTCCGAGCTTTCTTCCCTCTCCACCATCTTCAGCGTTTCTCCTCTCCAAGCCCTTCTCGCACGAAGAAATACACGGGGCCTTTCCCCCCCTCCCCCCTACTGCTCGGAAGACTGAAGCTGCATGGAACTCGGTGGGACCCAGAGCAGGGTTTCAGACTCAGCTTTACGCATCACCACCCCATTCCGTATCCCTGGCCACTGAGCTGCTACCCGCAGCGGGTTCAATGCAGGCAGAGATGGCTCTCTTGTTCTGAGCCTACCTTTAACTTTTCTCAAACCCTTTTCACCAGATTCTGATCTTTTCCAGAAAAAAAGAGCACGCCCTCCATCTTCTCCCCCACCCCCATCACTTTCCTGATCTTCTCCACCCCACCCTCCTATCTCTCCCCTGACATTTTTTTTTTTTTACAGCCGAGCCCACGGACTCTATCCATCCTTTAAGGCTAGACTGTTAAGTCTCTCAGAGAGTTTTTCTTTTCACTAAACACGTTTGTTTCCCTCACACAGACCATGGGATTTTTTTTTTTTTAATATTACTGCCTTAGTTGTGTCTGTGGTTGTTTTTTATTTGTTTGGGTTTTTTACCCTCCTACCTCAGAAGTCTTTTGCATGTACTATAAAGGCTATTTTTAAAAATATAAAAGAGTATATATATATGTATATGTATGTATATATATATGTATATGTATGTATATATATATATATATATATATATATATATATATTCAGCCACTACATCCCAAGGGATGGAGAAGTCCTCCAAATTTGCATCTGGGCATCACGAAGGCTTTGGGAATTCCTTCTCTGATCTGGTAAAGATTTTCCATCATTGCATTTCGCGCATTATTAAATAATAATAACAATAAAGGCAAAAATGTGGAATGGATAAATATAGGGAGCTCATTTCTCTCCTGCACTCCTGTCTCTTGGTTACCGGCCTAGGATTAAAGGAAAGCTTTAAAATAATATAGAATCTAGGTTGGATCCATTTTTCTTCTATTTTAAACATAAAACCTTGGTTCCAAGGAATCCCTGGTTGACCTTACAGGTTCCTCGGTTCTCCGAAATTTGGATTAGCGTCTGGACCAGATATCCCAGTCCAGAAACAAAACCAACCAACGGCAGTGGAAACTGGGAACCATGGTTCTCACCTTTCCCCCACCGCCGCCAAGCCGCACCATCCTATCCCTCCACCTCGTCTCCTGCGGACTTGACGGGAGGGGGAAGATTATAGCGAAATATTCCTTTGAAGGGAGTTTTCGAGCCGAGGGTAAATCTCTGCCTTCCTATTCCCATTGCCTGAAAAGAATTACATTCATTTGGCAGCAAAGCTTGGTGAATTCGTGTCGAGTTGAAAGTATATTTGCACTACTGAGGAAGAAAAGTCATTAAATGATTTCGAAGGTATCGACTTGGCTGTTTGCAAAAGAAGTGGTGACTGCCCTTTTTTTGCTGGCTCCACATTTCAGCTCAGAGAAAAAGAAACCGGAGGTTTGCACTTACAGGCCCCCGTGGCCGTGGCAGCTCTGACCCCGTCTTCTCTATCTGGGAGACGAAAAGAGGTTGGGGGTGGGTGAAGGAGGGTAGAGTGAGGGGTCTCCAGTATCCCATTCCCTCGGAGTAAAAGAAATGAGTCTAAAATATACTGTTGTTTTGCTGGTTCCGGAACCTATTGCTTATCTATTCTCCACCTTTCCCCTGGAGTTGGGTAGAAAACGCAAAAAGGAGGCTCCGAGATGAAGCGGGTTTGTGATTTAGCTGCTTTGGTTCAACCCCGTTACCCTGAGTTGTGCTTTAGTTCTTAAAGAGGATAAAGGGAGAGGGAGCATTCTGCTCCATTCCAGTCCTACTTCTGAAGTTCAAAAGGCAGTGATCTATTTGAGCTATTGAAAAATGGGGATATGAGGGGGAAAGAAAATCCTCCCAAAGCGGGACTAGCCTAGCGCCTGGAAGTCTGATGTAAGAAAGGAGGGGTGGGGTGTGTGTGTGTGTGTGTGTGTGTGTGTGTGTGTGTGTGTGTGTGTGTGTGTGCCGCTTGCAGCTCTGCAGGCAGGGAGGGATCCCGGGTTTGGGAAGGGAAGCCGCGCTGGTGCTAACTGGGCCCCCGGGGGTGGCTGTTTCTGCCCTCGCCGCTATATTCCCCATGTCCCCCGCCGGAGTGGGAGCCCACAGGCGCCTGAGCCTCGCAGTGTGGCGGGGGTGGAAGGTGGAGGGTCGGCATCTGGACAGACAGAATTCAGGGAGTCCGTGGGCGGGCGACGATTTTACGGAGAGGAAGGGAAAGAGGAAGGAAGAGAGAGAGAGAGAGGGAGAGAGACAGAGAAAGAGACAGAGAGAGTGAGCGCGCGCGCGCGCGTGTGTGTGTATGTGTGTGTGTGCTGGCAGAGATAAGGAGCATGCTCTGCATGTGTTTGCTCGTGCGTCTCATTTTGTGTATCAGAATCAAAAGTAAGGAACTCGCGGAGGACTTTTCTTTCTCTGGCCCAGAGCTCCTGTTGGCTCTCCTTCCCGCCCCCTCCCTCTCAGCCCTATTCCCCCAGTTTTGCCCTCTGGGGTCGGGGTTGGTGAAGAGACTGGGTCAGGTAGGGGAGAGACTGCGGCCAGGCTGGCTCCTCACAGTGGGGGATCCCGAGGGGGAGGAACTTTTCCAATTCCTGGAAAAGGAGGGGGATGGGGGTGTGATACGATGGAGTAGGAGGGGGAAAAGTTTGCAGTGAGCTCTTCCAAATCCTGGAGGAAAAGAAAAATGGAAGTGATGAGAGAGGTTGATACCTGACATTTTCCCTCTCTGCATTTCCCTTTCTTTCTCTGGGAGGTTTAGTCATCTTTTCCCCTTCACCGGAGAGTTGGGATTCACAAGACCAGGGCTGGAGGTGAGGGAACCTAGAAAGGAGTGTTGTAATGCCAGGCAGGTATCACCAAGCTCTGGGAGTTATTTGCTTTCCTTCTTTGATCTTTCTTTCTTTCCTTCCTTCTTTTTTCTTTCTTCCTTCCTCCTTTCTTTTTTCTCTTCTGGAGTGGAATTCCTTCCTATGAGTCTTGTGTCACAGTGCTGTTGTGCAAGCAGAGAATATAACAGTACTGAGTGCAACTTTCCCCTGTTAGTTCTAGTATGGTCCTGTTTAAGATTGAGGACCAGGCCTGGAGACCACTTGAAAAAATCGGAGACAACTACCAGGAAACCAGAGGAAATGTGTTCTCTCTCTTTCCTAGCCAGTGATCAGCCATGTAGGTAGGTTCCTGAACCCTTAGGTGTAATAGCCCAGAATCCTGGGGGGGGAGAATTATTTTTGCTCTTCCCCAATGCCACTCTTCCCACCTATCCACCACCTTTCCTAATTCCAGACACATGCTGACAGTGATACATAGTCTTACAAATAAGCTGGTACTCAGGGGAGTGAAGCCTGCTGTCTGCTTGTCTCTAGTGTAGTTCTTTAACTGGAGATGAACTTTACTAGGGAATTCAGGGAATGCCATTCTACTTTTCTTCTGGAAGGCCTGAGACTTCTCTCTTCAGTAGCTTTGTCTAAAAATAGTTTTCTGTCTGTGGCTAACTGTCCCACTTCCTCATTTCTGCAACTGAAAAGAAATAAAAGCCATCCCCTTCCTCCCCCCTCAACAGCACTCAAATCAAGCTCTCAGTCAATCGGTGGAATGTTTACAAAGTTAGCCTACCTAACTACAGGTGGCTTCTAGCAGTAATCATTTCAACCAGTTCCCCCTCTAATTTGGGCAAGAAAATTGGGGATCAGTTACTGTTTTTCTCTTGGAATCCACAATGAATAAAGTGCTTTAATTTTGCTCCCAAGGGAGGGGGATTAAGAAGAAATAGACCAATTATTTTTATAGGTACTGGCACCTTCAGGTGTGGAAATTCTTTCCACTGTGTACAAAGTCAGCAACTCTTAAGGGACTTAATGATTAGCCCACGGTCACACATATATCAGAGACTGGACCTGAACCCAGGTCTTTCCAATCGTCATGGTGATGCACTGTCAGTAAAAAGTGCATGTGTATAATATATATATATATATATATATATTCATTTAATATTGACTTAAAAAAAAAGTACCTTTGATTTCATTGGTTCCTGATGAGCAACTTCTTTCTGCTGACGAAGGTCACCTTTAATTTCAGAGAGTTTCTTGGGAGTACTGAGAGGTAGCATCTTGTCCAGGGTCACACAGCCAGATTGTAAAAGAGGCAGGCTTGAACCTATTCTTTCTGACTAGGAGGCCAGCTCTCTACTATTCTAGCAGAGCATACGTGCATGTATACACACATGTGTCCCCCTACATATATCCTACATAATGTATTTCCTACAAAATGAGTCTAAACTGATTCCATAGGGGAAGAGAAGCAAAGGGAATAAGCATATATTATGTGCCATATATGTGCCAAGCACTGTGCTTTTAAATGCTTTGCAAATGTTATCTCCACAGCACACTGTCCCTTAAAAAATACTTTTGCAGCTTCTAAGACTCTTTATTGATCTCTCGAAAACCTACTCTTTTGCCCACACCTAAAGTCATCCTACCAGATTCCACAGAGAACAGAGCCCTCTAAATTGGAGCAGGGACTGGTCCCTGAGGTTGTGGGAGAATATATGTTGGGGGCCGGGGAAGTGGAGTTTTATCTGCCAGGACCAAGCATTGATTTCTTCTTTCCATTAGTGACCTCATTTGGATTGTACAAATTTGGATTGTACAATCTTCTTCTTATTCCCCTTGGGGAAAAGAGGGAAATTTAGCTGAGGGCAGTGGCTAGAACTGGGATGGAAGGGGCCATTGAGAGGGAATAAAGGTGGGAGGGGTGTTTCAGACCACCAGATTTTAATTTCTGGAGTCCCCAGCAATATGGACTCTGAAATCCTCTTCTCTTAGTACCTTCCCTCTTATCATAATGATTCTGTTAGTCTCCCTATGGTCCCTTTTCTTCCCTTTAATAACAACAATAACAATCATAATGACCCTAATTTTTTTTAAAGTCAGTGTGGTACTGGAATGGATTTGTCTGTTTATTAAAATCACTTGAATTTAATCCAGATGGGTTTTCTCATTGATAACCTCCCACAACAAGCATACTGAATTATGCTGTCTGTGAATACACTGGGATATATTTAGCTGCAAATTAGGACCCCACATTTAACAAAGCATTATTCACTGAGCTGTGGAAGGGGAGAAAGCAGACTCCTGATCTGGTTGGAGTGAACTAACAATAAAATTTAAAATTTTGCATCATCCTTATAGGGAAAAAAAGAGAAAATATACTTATCTGACTCCAAGTCTTCATCTCAATGCTATTCCTACAACTCCATCCCACCTCATGATGTCTGAATCTTCTGTTTACACTGCCTTAATATGTATGGACAGATGCGTCTGTATTTATGCATATATGGGTCTGATTGTGTTAACCTACAAAAACATATCATATATGTGTGTGTACAGGTCATAGGATGAATCCCAACCCTTTTTCTCTCCTTCATTCTTAACAGAGAGCTCCTGCTTTCAAGAGATACGGAGTTTTGGATCCTCAGGGAGCCAATGCAGTGCTCTGGGGGTTGGGTAAGGAACCTAGGATGGAAAGTAGAAAGCAGAAAAGCCTAGGTTCTAACTCAGGAACTTTCAGATTGAATGGAGAGAGTAAGCTAAAGGAAGGGCATAGTCTGTGTTCTGTGTGTGGCTGTATATATGTGGGTTGGCATCCTTTTGGACAGATTCAAACTCCCTTGGAGTTCTACAGAAACATACTTTTAAATTCTGTTCCTTGATTCTATATTCCTTCCTGTTCTGATGCCAGCAACTTCTCTCCTATTTCAGTTCTAAACTCAAATCTTGAACAAGGCCGGAACGACTGCAGAGAAATTCCCATCTCAGACAAATCTCGGGGAAGAGGTCTGTGGAGGCCTTAAGGCCTCTGCCTAAGGGCCTATCCTACCCTGGAAAGTAATGAAAGGATGAAGCTTCAAGGTCCGATCTATTCGGAGTTGGATTGTTCATTAGGGCAACTGGAGGCAGAGATGTTTCCCTGGGGCAATTCATGAAAGGGATGGTTTCTCTTTTCCTTCGGTTGATTGTAGCCTGCTACCTCAGGGGCAGGCAAGGGTCAAGGGTCACACTCTCTCTTTGGGGCTCCTATTGATGGCAAAGCTAAGATTTTTACCCCCTTCCTGTCCTCTGTTTGGGATAAACATGCTGAAACAGAACTTAAGTTTTGTTGAGAACACCCCCCCCCCCCACACACATATCTACAACTTTGGAAAGAACCCTAAGAATTTACTGGGGACTTTTCACCTCTACACTTATAGGTGTGGCCTGAGGGAGAACCACCTTAGATTCTTGAAGTTGTTCCTGGGCAGCACCTGAAACACAGATCTACTAAACCTCATCCTACCTGGCATATCCCCCCAAACCTCTAGATATTTGGGAGAACTTCATCTTTACTCATTGGGGTTCTCTGTCCCATTTCTACCCAGGCCCAAGCATCTGTCTTCCTTGCAGTTCTACAGAGTACACATCTGAGAAATCATGGTCTGCTGAATTATTGGAGACCTGGCCTCCAGTACACGGTTCTTACAACTCTGGTGAAAAGAATAATATAATAAAAATGTATTATAGACATCAACAAGTTCAACAAGGGTCTCTTCTTCATGAATTCAGTTCCCTGTTGATTTCTGTTAGTGTCAGAAGAAGGACCTAGAACATGTGTGTGTGTGTGTGTGTGTGTGTGTAGCAACATTGTCAAAGGCTAAGTTCTGGGGATCCAAATTCTGTAGGTTCAGGGTTGTATATGTTTTCATTTTTATTTCTTTGCCTTTGTCCTACTTTACCTTGGAAGAATGCAAACTTCCAGAATCGTTCATGGGAAAATTGTCCCTGATGCTTTCAGAAGAGCTATGGGAATCTGAGTTTCTCCTATGGGGTCTAAGGGACAAGAAATGCCTGCTCCATCTCCTTCTTTGGATCTCTGCCCAATCAGTCAAAGCCCAAACCACAAGTCAAGTGTGTATATGAAGAGGGAGGTGGGGGGCGGGGGAAGAATTCCTTCTCCCTTACCTTACTCCCTTCAAATTTGGGGTCATTGAATGCTTGTTGAATTGAGGCACTCCCAGGTGGCTGCGGAAGAGATTATCGAAAGACCAGCAATGGCTTCTTTCTCTCACCATCTAGCCTTCGCTGGGAAGAATTGAGTCATTTTTCGTAGTCAAGAAATTGTTTCTAATTTGCTCTTTGACTAATGGCTCTCTGAACAATGGAGAGGCACCAACAAGCGCATTAGTCAAAGACACCCAACATACAATTACCCGAGCGTAGATTTGCATCTATCCGGCTCTATTAGGCGCTTATTTAGTGCACTGGGTTAATTCACAATTTTGTGTAACTCGCAGGACACCGCCACCACCAGCCACCCTTAGTGGTTGGTTTTGTTGGATACTATTTTCTTGGTGTTCTCTAAAGGGATGGAGCATGCTTATGCGGCTAGACGCGCCCGGGGCCTCCAGGCACTCGGCAAAGAATCTCAGACTCGAGTGGAATAGAGCGTACTCTTAAGGATTCGATCTCTACTTCCCCTTTCTACTCTGGATTCCTCTCTAGCGTTCTGGCCCTTCCCTTTACTTTCATCCCCTCCTCCCACAAGAAACCCTCTGGAGTCTTTCCCCTCCCCCTCCCCCCCACTCTGCGGGTGCTTCCACTGTGGGAAGATGCTGGTGGCCGGGCACACGTTCTCAAAGCGAAGCTCCACGTTTAGACTACCTAACAGTAGGGGAAGGAGAGGGAAGTTGGAAGTTGTGTGTGTATGTTGGGAGCCCAGGGAAGGGGAGAGGTGTTGAAAGGGGTGGGTGAATGCTGACAGTAGGTGGAGAAGACTGTGCTATCCGGCGGATTTCTTAGGGGAATGCATGTTACTGTGTCTCAGACAGAGGGAAGGCGTCTGTCTTAACTCGACTCTGGGTGGGACACCGTGGGTGGGTAAGATGTTTGTGACTCGAGTAGCGTGTGTGACACTATATATGACAGTATTCATGAGCTTGTATGTACATGGAAAGGTGTGCATGGTAGAGCCTGCACCACTGGGTTGTGAGAACGAATCTGTATGACTGTGTATGTCTGTGTCTAAGTGTATTTGTGAAGCAGTGAGGGGTTATCTGGCTCCCTGACCCATCTCCAGAGTTAGAGGACGTAACAAGATGCGATCCAATAGCAGGCCAATTCTGGAGAAAGAGAAGTTTTATACCTTGCGACGATTTCCAGTTATATCAAAGGAGGTTCGAGGACTTTAGGGCCGGCCTAGGTCTCACCCGGATTCTGCCACCAGGGTCTTAGGGTGAAAAAAAAAAAACCAACTGGACACCTAATGAAGCCTGAAATATACGAAGCTCTTCAGGCTAGGAAACTCTCGGGTGTGAGTGAGAGAGAAGAGAGAGAAAAAGAAGAAAAAAAGAGGAGAGAAGACTCCATGAGGAAGATGGGAGAGAGAAACTCATTTATATAGTTGCTTTTCTGGGTTTTCCTAGTTGGTAAGAATCGAACCTGCCCAGGCTTCCCCGGTAGCTGGAGTTGAACTGGGGAGAGGGGCTCCAGGAGTTGAATGCGGAAGGAGACTTCTAGGCGCCTTCCCTTTCATTTGTAAAAATGAAGGAGATAGCTCAGACCCAGACTCTCAAGTGTAAATATTTACCTCCCCCCCAGCCTTATTATCTGCACCCTTTTCTTCCAATCCTTTTTCCCTCTACCTCCCCCATACACCTTTCTCTATAGAAGGCGAGAGTCTACGGATATCAACATCGTGTTCCTGTAAAATTAAAAGCATTTGTTAGATTTGGACAGCAGAAGTGTGTGTGTGGGGGAGGGTGGGGATAGAAAACCGAAAAGTTGTCCCGGTGCCGATAATAAAGTCATACAAACCTATTCCTAGCCCGGGCTTTTCTGGGCTAGCCCGAACCTTGCATCTTTCTGAGAGCCGAATAAAGTGATCTTATTTTTGGTAGTACAGTGTAACTGGGTAAGGCGGACCGCTTCTTCTGGGCTGGGCATCTGCCAGCAACCTCGCTGTATACAACAGGCCCTGTCTCTAGCTATTTGCTGTAACAACTGTTTTGAAACAAATTTTTTTTTTAATCCTAGGGTGTTTTTTTTTTTTTAAGGGAGCAGAAGAGATGGTGGAGGAGTTAACAGGAGGTGGAGGAAGAAGAAAAGTAGACGGGGAGATGTAGGGCATAGCAGTAAAGGCGGAAAAAAATTAAAAGGCAGCAAGATCAGTGCAGGTTTTTTTATCCTTCCTCATCTTTATCTATAAGCATTTATCTTGAAAATTGGGAAGGGAAGGAATAAGTTTTTGTTAATTTGAAATGTTTATGTGGGTGGGAAGGGGGTTTGGGGCTGGGATAGTACGAAAGAACCTGCTAAGTTTTGAGGGTTTTTTTTTGTTGTTTTTTTTTTTTGAGGAGTTGGACCTCCCCTGTCCCCAAGCAAACCTACAATAAAATTGGCTGGTATTGATCTTGCGCTGTATTCAAGAAGCGATCCCTTGAAATTTGGAGGGAACCCACAAATCCTATGGAAGCAGAGTATTAAACGTGTGTATATTTTAGCTTTTGCAGGCCTCCCTGCCTCATCCCCCCATGAGGTCTTCCCACTGCCCCTCAGGTCCTCAGCCTCCTCCCCATCATCTCTTTTCCTTTGTGCTGTGTTTTCATTCCTCAGTCCTCCTCCCTTAGTAGTGGGGCATTTTCTAGCCCCCTTATAGTCTTAAACCCGTGACTGGGGCACCGCTGGGTGGGGGGAGGGTTCATCAGCCACGCTCCAGGGCTCCTGGACAATTCTTTAAGCGCCCAGGCTCCTTCCCCCCAACTCCTGGGGAGCTGAGAGATGCAAGAGCCCCTCCTGGCCCTTGGATGTATTGCCTGTTCCAGGACCAAGGGGAGGGTCAGTCAGGCACCGGAAAAGCGAGGGACTCCCATCCCCTCCCCTCCCTTCAGACAAAGGGCAGCAAAGAGAGGGACAGAGGCTTGAGCCCTGCTTCCGGGAGGAAGCCAGGCCCAAAGTTCTTTTTCTTAAAAGATTCTGATAATTTACTGAATTTTCTTAGTAGACAACTCTAAAAACCCATCAGACTGAAAATTTTTCCTCTACGGTTGTATTAGGTGGAGTTATTTTGTGTATCTTCCCCTTATGCTCCTCTCCTTTTTAAAAATGTAGTTTTATTTTTAAAAAATCAGACAATGTAACCTCAATGATGGGGGGGGAGGGTAAGATGTGTTAACAGCGAACTGAGTGAGAACTTGGATAATTAGACTAGGAGAGAATAAGAGTAATAAAAAGGAGGGGGAAAGCAGATGTTTTAGGAAAAGGTCGAGTCCTCTCCGATTCTGTGTCTCCCTTTACAAAAAAAAGGGAACTAATTTGTGTGTAAAGTACATACTGCTTAAAAGATGTTTGCTTTTAGATTTAAGCAGCACCATTTTTCTTCTCTTTCTCAAATCCGAACGGGCATCTTTGGGATCAGATTCCTGATTTAGGTTTTCTGGTGGGGAGAGGAAGGCAGAGGGAGAAAAGGAAGGTGAAGAGCTCAAGTAGAAGAGGAAAGGGGGAAAGGATAAATGATATAGTTGGACTAAAGCTGCAATAGTCTCATCAGAGGAAGTTTAGGGTCTAGGACCCTAGACACCGAGAAATCTCTGTATTGTTTATAAAGATATTAGGTAAATTTAGGGACTGGATCATGGAATTTCACTTCCTTCCTTTTCTGATTTCGTCTTTCTCTGCAACAGTTTACATGGAATTGTTCCTGGGACGATTTCGTGGACAGGGATGGCCCTATGTGTGACGAGAACCCGTTGCAAACTGGAAAATTGGGGGAGGGAGGAGGATACTGGGACTGGGGTTCTCTAGCTTTGCTGGCCTGATCTTGTGAGCCTTGGTTTTCCAAGACCTGATTTAGGTATTTAATGTATTCGTTCCCAATCCTTCCAGGTTTTCTCTTGTCATTTCCTATAAAAAGCATCTCTCCACGCTGTCTTGGGTAGAAGCAAGTTCTGCGGCTCTCTCGATCCTCTCTCCGCTGCACCCGGGTCGGTAGCGTAAACAGACCCGGCCTAAGGGTGCAAAGCAGGCAAGAGGGAGGGAGGGGGAGAGGAGGGAGGTGTCTCCTGCCACTGATGCATTGGTGTCAGTGAGCCGAACAACACCAAATCTCCGCCAGGGAAACGGGAATCAAGGCTTTATGAATGAACTTTTCCTTGGATATTTCCGGGAACTGAGAGTGTAAGGATATTCCCTCCCCCTCTCCCCCATGCACAGAAAATATACTCATGTGCAGATATGAATTTCTGGATACTTCATGAAATATTGAGGTTGAGGGCAAGAGAACATTGCCTTAAGACGGAGAAATTGACTGTGCCACCCCCTACCCCAACGTTCAATCCTGTAGGGCATGTCTTTTTTTCTTCCACTCATCTCCTTTCGAATTTGAAATCCTCACCCTTCTTCCAGATCTCAAATTTCTGAGGTCCATTCACCTCTCCCTAAACCTCAATGTCTTCTCGGGCTTGGCCTGGATTTTCCAGCTTCCTCCATCCTAGGGTCTCGGGCCCCAGTGCTCATCCCGTTACCCTGGTTAGGCTGTGCCTAGCAGGACCTCATTCAATCATCTCCCTGCCTAATGAATAGCCGTACGCTAATCGGATCTCGTGGGCGCTTTATGGGGATTTATTTATTCCGCATTTCCAATCCATCAGGCGACTTAGCACAAACACACAATAGCAAACACTACCCCCCTGTCAAACAAACAAACATATATTTAATCTGAAGAAGCCAAACTCTCCTGCCACTCGCGTCCAGAATTGCCAGTCCCGCGCCCCACGGGCTACCTGGGGTTTTGCTTCCTTCTAATTTCTTCCCCTTAGCAGTCGCCGGAGCCGGGACTTTCTTAAACGCCAGTAAAACCCTCCCGCCGTGCGGCAATCACTCTACTCTTGGGTATTCTCTCTTTCTGCCGTAGTTCGGCTGCCTCGGCCCGTATTCTTGACCGCCGGGGGGTCAAGATGAGGGGTTGGGAGTGGCCGGTATGTCTCCTTTGGGAGGCCAGGTCTCCTGTCTCCCGCGCAACCCATATTCCCCGTTCCCCCTCTCCCTTGGGATGTTAGAGAGGACCCCCTCGATTGCAGTTCCCAATCTTCTTTCCAGTTGTGTCCTACAACCCTTTCCGCACATTTTTCGGGGCTAGCAGAAGACAAGTTTCTTCCCAATCCCCCTCCATCACTATACTCTCCAGCGCTTACCTCCTCGCCCCGGGGCCAGTTCGGACCCCTCGGGTTTAGCGCCCGGGGAGAGGGGGGGTAGACTCTGAAGCCGATCGGCTGAGATCCCCACTCACTGTTTCCCAGTCTCCTTTTATCCTCCTCCTTCTCCGAAGCCCCCGCATCCCCTGGGACCCGAGGGAAGGGGGGGGGGGAGCGTTAAACAGCAACGCCGCTATCCAGGGTTTCTCCTTTCCCCAGTTTTGAAACTGCACCCCTCCTCCCCGTGCGGTCCTAGTTTTATGATTGAAGGGGAGTCCCTAGAATCCCAGCCCGTACCCCAAGCCCTGGGCCCTCCCACATGGTTCTTCCTCCCACCCCACCCTCAATTTTACTCGCTTAATAAAATAAATAAATATATAGAAATCAGTTTGTGGCATTCAGTCTGCTTCCCCTTTCTCTCTCTGGATTCTCTTTGATCCGCTCGCTCTCTACTCCTCGGCTCTGGGGCCGGTGGGGGTCGACCCTCGGGGAACCTGGAAACCGTCCCTAACTTATCTCCTTTTATCCAGCGGCAAGGGGCTGCCTTGAAACTGCCGGGCCAGTAATTGCTTTTTTCAGGCAGCCCAGTGCGGACTGGACAACAGCCAATCAGCGCCCTGTTTACACTCGGTGATTGACAGCAAGCTGGCACATTGCCAACCAATCCCAAGCATTACAGAGGAGAAGGGAGGGGAGGAAAAGGAGCTAGGGACTGGGCGGGGGTGGGGGGGGAGGGTTGGAGGAGAAATCGGGGGGGGGCGGGGGGGAAACCCGTTTGTGCTTAACCCTTTTCTGCCCAGAGATAATGAAAAAATATAGAGACTTTCTATTGCGTGTGGGTGTATGTTGTATAGCTTCTAATTTAAAAAAAAAATTTTTTTCTAGAGGGGGAGCAGAAATTCTCAAGCAGAGAGTAAATAATCCAGCTCTGTAAACTACTATCATCACTCCTCGAGAATCAATATTGGGACTGGGAACCAAATACTAATTACTGTGCAGCGTCCCAAAAGTCTTAGTGCGTTGCATTAATTTCAGGAGATATATGGAAAGTTGTTTCTGATTAAGATAAAGAGAACTGTTCCATAGGGCTTCTCCCCCTTTAAAAGGGGGAATTTATCGGATTACGTCCAAGGACCTGGGTATTTAGAAACACAACGCATGGGTTTTGCACATTAACAAAATACCCCTCAAATTATCATTACATTGTTTAGATCTTAACTTTTTGGTTCTAGTTGAGAAAAACATAGTTTTCCCTCTTGGCAATTATTCCCAGGTTTCCATTTTGTTTGCGGTCCCTTTCGTTCTAAGAATTAGAAGAGGGGTGGGGTGGGGAACGGGGAAGGGGAGTGGAGAGACAAATCCACCATCTGCCTGAAAAGGAATAAAATAACCTTATATATGATCCAAGGGGATGTAACCCTCTGGAAGTGGAGGTCCTCTAGGGAAAACTGGAGAGGAATGTAGCCCAGGTCGGGATGGGGTGGGATGGGGGAAGAGATGGGAGTCAAGTGCAGGTCCTGCTGCTTCTCAGTCCAGGGGTTGGCGTCCCTGGGTGTATGCCAGTACCTTCATGGTAGAGAACGGCTGCCCTTCTGCAGTTGTTCTGTTTCTTGTGTGACAGCCTTGGAAGACGGCTCTGCTTTTAGTCCAGGCCTATCAATTCGCAGATTCATCAAAACAGCTTTACCTACTACGCGCGCAACACACACACACACACACACACACACACACACACACACCATTGCAAAGTTTGCTGCCTTAAAAGATGGTGTGGTTTCTTCTTTGAGTTCCCCATAGAACACGAGTTCAATATTTCGGCCGCCGTAAAATTGTGAAGACAAAAAAAAAATTCAGGGTCCCCAGTCGCCTCCACGCTCACACATTTCCACCTCCTCCCTCTCACTACTCCACATTCTCATTCAGCCAAGTACTGATCTGCGCAGAGAAGCTGCGCAGTTGCACCGCTTGAATTAGGCGCCATTGGGCTCAGTAGTAGCCCTGCTGCTCTCTGATTGGCAGCTCCTTGGCCCGGCGCCAGCCTATTGGGAGGCCTGTTTACGCTGAATGAGTGGCACGAGCTTATTACAGTGGAGGGCCGCTCAACCAATCAGCTAGCTGGCCCATCTTGGGTGAGTGGCACGAGCTTATTAGTATGCAGGGAGAGTTGCTTTCAGGACTGAGCTGCAGGGTTTGAGAGCCGCTCTGGATGGGCTTGCTATATAGTCGTTGTTGTGGAAGCGGCGCATTTACAGTGCGACAGTCAGCACATTGAAAATACCAATAGGAATACAAAACAAAGTCACATTTACTGATTTAATTGTATTGCATTCAATTGTATCCAGGGAACAGCCTCCAGTAAGTAATTGAAATTGCTTTCATTTTTAAAATTTTTGTCTTTTTTATTATTATTATTTTTCTTTGGGAATTTATTTTTTTAAAGGAGAAAGTCAGGGTTGTGATTTTAAAATATTTTCTTTAAAAATTGTTCGTTATAATGTCGAGCAGTTTTTTTGTCGAGATGGAAGAAATATATTACATAATATATATATATACGTGTGTATATGTATATATAATATGGACAGGAAGCGATTTTTTTTCCTCTCAAGAATCGTATAGATTTGTTTAAAATTCCCCCCACCCTGTACTGCGTCCTTGCTTTGCTATAAGCGGTTGTTGCCTCGTTGTACATCTCTAATTAAAAATAAATAATAAAGAAAAAGGACAGAGTTTCGTCAGGCCACCGTTGGTCCAGGGATTATATTTAATGTCGACAGTAAATGGATCCCAAATTCCCTGGAAATTTGTGCCCACTATTAGCTGAACGGAAAAAAAGCCCGCCCTCCGCCCCAACTTCTCCCTCTACCCTCGCCGCCCCCCCACCCCCACCCCAGCAATCAGCTTTTTATGTTTTGCTGGCTACTACCATTACTAGGAAAAAGATTCATTGTAAGACCTTTGCCTGCAAGGAAGGTGATTGTGGGGACTCTAAGCTGCGCTGTCTGTGGGAAGGTAGAGAGGGAACCACTGCTTGCCTTGGTACTGGTGCCTTATTTCTGAAGAAAGATTTCCATAGGAGGAGAAAAAAATCTGCAGGAAAAATACAAATGCAAATTTCTACCCTTCAGCGGGAAATGGGAAGGAGTCAGGTTATTTTTTTTTCTTTTTGGAGGGAGGGAGTTAATTTTCTAATTTTCACTTTTCGCTTGAGAAAATCAAGAGAAAGATTTCTCTTAGTCTGGGGGGGGGCGCGTTGTAAGGGGGGCAGAGGGAAGGTACCGAATTCGAACTGTGTTTTGGGGCTGGAATCTGCACATCTTTAAAATTATGTCTCTTTTTTCACCCCTCGGGGTCTGAAACTGCAGCTGTAGATTTTTAGCGCGAGCCCTCGGTCTGGCTTTTCAAGCTGGGGATCCTGGGGAGAAAGAGGACTACCTGGCCTGCTGCGGGGAAGGGGATTCTATTTCATGAGAAGGAAAGGAAAGGAGGGACGATATTCTGTCTTTGCGTTTTCCATTTTCTTTTGTTTTCTCTGGAACCCTGCAGCTTCCGCGCTCCAGAGCTCCGCGCTGTAGAAAATAGGGCTGCTTTTGTAATTCGCTGTGAGCGGGTTCTGGAGGCTTGGGTTCCTTCGGCTTCGGGACTTCTGGGGGAGGAAAAGTAGGACAGGAGGAGACCCGGGTAATACCTCCACCACACCAGGGCAGTGGAAGCGCAGAAGACGGGATAAAACATGCACCTTCCTTGGTAGCCTAGCCTCTTCTCCCGGGCGGTCGAGTGGTAGTGCAGGTAGTGGCCTGCTGCTCCCTCGGGCCGCCTCCACCAGCCCCAAGTTAACTCTTCCTTCTGCTGCTCCGCATCGATAGTACTCTGCGACTCTAAGTGCAGGCAGTCAGGGTCCAGGGCCTAAACTGGATGTACTCTGGGAGGGAAGAGGAGAACCGGAGAGAAGAATGGGTCTTGATGAGCCGGGAGAAAGTGTTTTTTGGTTGCAAAAAAAATTTTTTTTTTGCTAATTTAAGCAACTGTGTGTTTATTTTAAAAATCATAACCCGAGTTCTTAACTACGACCATGTTCGGCTTGGCGACTACAAGAAGGGAGTCGAGTTCTGACTTCGGCACCAGCTAGAACGCGAGGGGCCCCTGAATGCTTCTCCAGAGCTCAGAGACAAAACAAACCATTACCGCTGGGCAGGGCTGCGGAAGAAAGGCGGCAGCTTGAGCTGGGCTCGGCGGGGCCCACGTTTTTCCATTCTGCAACCGCCAGGGCTTTGTGTTTTCCCCCCTTCTTTTAATCCACTTTTGGTGGCTTACTTAAAATATATTTTCTCATTTTACCGCCTTGCAAGGACCGGGATCTATGTCCCTTTCACAGAAACAAAGTTAGCTCTTGTTCTTTCCTTCCTATTTCTTTCACAACTCCTTCGGGTTTTTACACCGATTCTCCCTTTTCGTTCTCGATTCACTGTAACCGGCTTGTCGGGAAAATGGTACTGGCCTTGATTCTTAATGGAGGTACTGCTTGCTCAATTCAGAGCTCTCAGTCACCTTCCCTGGAATACACATAGTAGAGAAGGTCGGAAAGTGGTGTGGCAGAAGGGAATTATCTGACGGGGCACAGCTTGAGGTGGTAGATGAGCTGGAGACGCTGGCGCAGGTTTTTACCTCTTGAGCAAGACCGGCATAGGGTGGAGAGAGGCTTCTGGATTCGGGCGGGTGGTAGAGTCGCTTCCTCCTTGTGTAGGCCATCGGGGGATCGGGTAGCGGCTGCTTGGCTCGGTCTCCCTATCCTTCCCCGGGGGAAACCTAACAAACTCTGGGGCTGAGTGACTCTGAGCCTTAGCTCGCAGGAAGAATCCAGGGCTGGGATAAAGCGGCTTTGCCTCAGGTAGGAAAAAAATGAAAATGCATAACGAAGTAATCTTAAACATAAAGGTAATTTACCCTCGATTTGCTTTAAGAAGGGAGTGACAGAACGAGAAAGAAGTGATCAGCGCAGTGTCCAGAAATCTTAATATTCTTGTACTTGTTCTCAGATTTTTTTTTGTCTGTATCTTTCTCTGTGTGGGCTATACTGTCTCTGCAACCTCTTCCATTCCAGTGTCGGATTTTTGAAACTAGCGATTTTCCTTTCTCTCTTGATTTCTCCCTCTTCCTCACTCTAGGGTCTGCCCTGCAGCGGCCACTCATCCCTCACTTCCTGCGTGGACAGTTCGCTCCTGAGTCTCTGCTAGTAGGCCTACTAACTCGGAGATCTTCACTTCTCCATTAGGGGTTTTCAAATGTTCTTTTCCTTCTCTTCCCCCACTCTGCCCCCCTACCAGCGCCTCCGTGGACTAGGAAATATTTGTTAGATCGAGGGAGATAACTCGGGCTCTCCACCGGGGAGGGGGAGGGGGAGGGGAGCCCCTAGCTTCTTTGTGTGAAGTTGTAAGACAAAGAGAATTCATTGTGTAGTCCCCTTGTATTTACAATGCAAAAGCTCCTCGTGTAAATATGAAAAAAGCTTATCAGCTGAGCAAATATGTATTCACTTAATACATTAAGTTTTCGGTTATAGATTAAATCAGACACAAAATTGCTTGCAAATAAGACATCGTAGAACTCAGAGTATTAAATATAGCAATTTAAAATGGTATTCACGAAATGAAAAACATCTTAATCACTTTGTTGTCACGGTGGGGTGGTAAAAAAACACACACATCAACCCATAAGGCTTTCTGTTATATTCACTATTAAGAATATTGAGTCTGTTATTGTCTCTTTTTGTTAGATGTGGTATTAAACATCAAAACAATGCAATGAAGAAAGGAAAAATAGACAAAATGAACGAGTGCTGAGAAAGAAGCCTAGGAGGCGGGGACTTAACTTCCACACATGAATATATAACAATACATATATATGTACACAATATAGCTTGTCTCTTCTCTTTGCCTCATCCGGGCTTCGATAATCGATTCAGATTTTGTCTTAATGGGAGTGACTACGATTCAACTTGAAAATATAGAGGGGAGGGGGAAGATAGGAGAGGTTTTGGGTTAAAAAAGTATGGTGGCGGAGTGATTATTATACATTTCTCCTAAACTTGAAACCAGGAGCTAGTGACAGTAGAGAGGGGCTGACTTGGCCGGAGACCCCTCTTTTCCCAGGTGTGGAAGGGAAGATTTGCTGTTGGTCTGGCGTTGTGTGAAGTGGGAAGGAGCCAAAGGCCGGTGTGTGAGATGCAGAGCCTGCAAAGCAAGCCGCTTACATAACTGTTTGGTCTGAGTCTGGGTGCTCGGAGTGGGAATCCCCAACTGAAATGCAAAGGGAAACGGCAGGGGCCGCTGGCCGAGGATTTTTCTTTCCCCTTCATCTGTCTCTTGAAGGACCAAGACATTCCAGAAAAGAGATGCAGTTTTAACCTTCTCACCCACCCCCACGCCCATTCTCACAGCTTGGGATTTTGAAGGGAGAAAGTCAGTTGCTGGATAGATCCTTCAAAAAGGCCAGTATCTGGTCCTTGGAACACCCCCTCCCCCAATCCTTTAACCTGGATTTCTGTCTCCTTGATTCTTTTAGGGAAAGAGGGAATAGAAAGGGGGGGGGGGGCCGAGAGAAAACACCTTTCATTTATTCAATTGGAAAAAAATGAGTTAAAAGAATTTGCACTCAAATACATCCCAACCTTTCACTAGATTCTTGCCTGGGTCATGGGCTCGTAGGTGCCAGAAAGAAAGGAGGTAGTTTGAGATGGATTGATCACTGCAGTTCTTGCTAGGTAGCCAGTGGGGGTGGGGAGCAGAAAATGAATTGGGGATTTGAGGGCTTAGGGAGCTCCACAGTTCAGGTGGGGTTACCAAAGGTGAGTGTATGGAGGGGGCAGAAGTAGGGGAGGTGACTGAGGGTGTTCCTAGGTTCAAAAGAATGGGGTACGAATCTGTTATGGTTGAGGAGTAGGCAGATGGAAGAAAAAGAGCCCCCCCCCTTTTTTTTTTTTTAAAAAGCAACCTCTTGAGTTACAATCAATAAAATTACTCGCTTAATTAGCATGGTTATTCGGTTAAGAGGGACGCAGTAAAACTGGGAGGGGGGACTAAAAAACAAGTGTGAACAGAATTCCATTTTACTGGAGACACCTGGGGAAGAGAGAGAGAGAGAGAGAGAGAGAGAGAGAGAGAGAGAGAGAGAGAGAGAGAGAGAGAGGGAGAGGAGATGGAGAAGAGAAGAAACAGCTTCACAGATTTGGGTTTTCATTGTCCAAGTGAGAAACATCTTCGAACGAGGGACAAGGAACCCAGGCTAGAGTGAGAAGGGAAAAGAAAGGAGGGGGGATTGGAAAGAGGGATGACATTGTAAGATTTCACTAATTTATGAGACAGTGTGTGTGTGTTCATTATCTCTATGATCTTTGTGTGGGTATATGTCCCTATGTGTTTGTGTGCCTGTGTGTCTCGATGGGCCACCGATATTAGTGTTTTCATGTGTCCATCCATAGGAGTAATTCAGTGTCTGTCTTAGTGACTTTGTGTGCATGCACCTCGCCTCTCCCCACTAACTCCTCCCTCTATTCGGGTACCTCGATGCCCTGGACATCCCGTCTGTCTGTAGGGTCACTTTGAAAAAGCCCGGGTTGGGAGGAGGCGCGGGGGCGCCGCGGGGGACCCCAGAGCCGGAATCACAGTATCTTTCTCCTTCACTCCACAGACTATGAGCCCCGATCGCAGGAACTGCACCTGGCCAGCCCGAGAGGACCCCAGTCGGCTGACCCGCTGAAGGATTTAATCCCTAACTCCGGATCTCTTCTTGGCTGCTTTACCCGTTACTGTTATCATTTAATTATCAGTTTTATTTTGTTTTTATTATTTAAAAAAAACACATTACTCTGACCAGGATCATCATTCCTTCTTGCCCCAAAACACCGTTTCACTCGGCTTCGGATTCAGTTTCTTTTTGCTCCTCTGCTTCTTCCACCAGCGCTCCCGGCTGGCTGCCGCTGCCGCTCGGGGCTACTGCTACCGCCGCTTAGATCTCGGAGTTCGGCGGAGGAGCCTCAGCGGCAGTGGGGGGAGGAGTAGGCGGAGCGGGGAGGGCGGCGGCGGCGGCGGCTGGCTAGGGGCCGGAGTCGCCGCTGCCGGCTCCCCGGCATGGATGGCCGGGACTTCGCTCCGCCGTCGCATCTCCTCTCCGAGCGCGGAAGCCTGGGCCACCGCAGCGCAGCCGCCGCCGCCGCCGCCTCGCGCTTAGCCCCGGCAGGCCCCGCAGTCCAGCACCCGGCTCACTTCCCGCCTGGCAAGTACTTCCAGTCGCCTCTACCCATGGCCACGCACACAGGTCAGTGTCCTTCCTGCCCACCCGGCGCTAGCCTCAGGGCAGGAGAGTAGGGAGGGGTCCTTCTTCCTGGTACGGGAATTCTGGGGAAGTCCCTGGCTGGAAGCTGAGGAGGCTGCCGAGGCCTCTGCCTGGAGGCTGCCTCTGTGCCAGGGAGCTGATTGCCCTGGATTTCTGGGTTCTCTTGCTCTCTTCCACGGAGAATCTCTAAGGGATGTCGGGGAAGCGAATAAAATCTTAAGAGTGTGTTTCGAGATGATCTAAAAAAAGTTTTTAATCTAGGAAACTGGTTTGATTTAATTTTATTAATTTTTTTTTTTTTTTTTGCTATTTGGAGGATTTTATAGTTTGGGACTTGTACACAAATGGGCGAAAGTTTTAGTGGCCTTAGAATGTTTTGGTCCAGCCGAATTTTGCTCTGTGCTCCACTGGCCCAGTTATCTGATTCTTCTCTCTACTATTATCAGGGAGAATAGAATAGCCCTTTAGAGCCGGGGTACACTTGGGACTCAGAGAAACAGCCGCAGAAGGAGCTAAAAATAAAGATTCCCTCCTACTTCTCCTCCTCCCTACTCCTCCTCCAAAAGAAAATAAATTCCGTTGAAACCTCTTTTCTGCATTAACATCTTTAAGATATTCTGGTGCTGGGACAAGGAGGAGCTTTCTGGTGGAACAAAACGGCTGTTCTTGGTTGGGAAGGGGGGCGGGAAGGAGCAGCGTCGAACTCAGAGTGGCCTTTTCAGATTAGGGGCAGTTGTGTGCACAGGGTTAGTGTTAATAGGGGCTGCTGGTGTAAGACTAGAAAATCCTGTTTCTATATAAAGCCTTGAAGTGTCAGGGTGAGAATGGGTTTGCAGGGGATGCATTAGCTTTAACAAGTGCCTCTGGTATCCTGCTAAAGACATACAAAGCGTGGCTAGCAAAAGGGCCCGGGGAACTCACAGGCACCCTTTCAGGAAAAAAAAAAATCTGTTAGTTAAAGGGGTTTGGGGCTGCATGGGTTGGGAGGTGGGGGTAGAAGGAGGAGAGCATGACCCTCAGCATCTAGGGATCTGTGGGGTCATTGTGGCCCCAAAGACAGCTGGGTGGAATGTGATTATTCTGAGTGTGGTTCCTGAAGACTTCTGCATTTAGTATTTTGGCTGAGTGTTGTGAATTTGTTAGAAAGGGAGAAATAGAGCTTTCCTCTGGTTTTGGCTTTTTCTGTAAAGCTAGGAGTTGGTCCCTTGAGTATGTTAAGGGGAGAAAGGCTAAAGATTGAGGGAGAAACTTGAAAACTTTGATTGAAAAAATATCAGAAGGTTTGATTTGCTGAGCCTTGTGGAGTTTCTGAATTCACCTTCCTCTACATCAGTGTGTGGCCCCCTGACTATTTTATTCCTGTCCTTAGAAAAGTAATCTCTAGACCAGTGAAGTTGGAGATTCCTTTCTCTCCCTATGACTTTTATAATGTTGAGATAGAAAAAAGTGGTGGGAAAGTTTTGTTGTGGAGTTGTCATTATCTAACTTTATATGTCGGAGACAAGGAATTAGATTACTGATGTGTCACCTCTTGTTGGGAAGAGATGCCTGTGGATCTGTAATCAGGTGGTTTAGCTCTTGGATCATGCAGGTTGACTGGGCTTTGTTTGCAGTTTGCTTTAAACATGACTTTTTTTTTTGCAGTTTTAAAAATTCGGCAGTAACAGTTATTATTGCTAGCTTGATGAACTGTGAATACTAATAAAATTATATCTGCTTTAATGGGATTACAATTAGTATGTGGATTAAAAAGGATAGCACAGACAAGGCTGGAAGGAAAGTTGTCAGTTGGGAGTGCATTCAAAAAGAAGACTATAAATTTCCTAAAAAGAAAAACATACACACAAAATTGCATAACTACTAATGGGCTTTTAGCATTTATAGCATGGTGAGATCCCCAAAAGTGCCACTAACAAACACAGTGATCTTGACACTTTCAAACATGCTGTTTTATATAATTACAACCTATATCTGCAGCCTTTTTCCATTCAAGTATTTCCCAATCCAAATTTGACCTCTCTTTTCTCTGATTTTTTCCTTGTTTTTCCCCTTATTTCCCTTCCTTTATATGTAAAACTGAGGAAGAAGAGAAAGAATTGGTTATGTAATTGTTGATTTTATATTTTCTTTCACTACCTCTATTTTTATTAAATATCTCTTTCCCTACTTTCTTAATTCAAGGTATTCCTTAGCAGATCCCTTGGATTTGGTCATTGAACAGAAAGCAGCAGAACTTTCATCTCCTAGCCTCCAAGTCTTTTCTGAACAGACTAAAGTTCCCTCTGAGCAAAGGCCCCTCAAGCCCTAGGTGTCTAGGATATTCCCCTCCAAACATTTTAGGTGACTAGAATTCTTCCCCAAACATTCCAGTGTTCTTTAGCCTGGGCAGGTAAAATTGAATCAGAAATGAGTGTTAAATAAATTATGGTTGGGATCTTGACACTGAGTATTTAATTATAATACAGAGACAGGCTGGGGACTGACCACAAGCCTAACAGCCTTCCACTACAGATGAGGCTATGTGGGGATGGTGCCAATTTTTGAATGAGATCGGGTAATTAATGCCTCCCCAACTCCCTCTCACCTCCCATTCCCCTTCATATTCAAAATCTCACAACTTCCATTGGGCCTATACTCAGCTTGAAACTCCTCTTTTTGGTCATTCAGGACTGTAGAAAAGTCTCCCAGGAAGATGAGAGCCAAAGGGGTGGAGTGGGATGGAAACTGAACCTGAACTCTAGGTAACTATAGATCTCAGTGTACTAATTATTTCAAGTTCTCATTTTGAGCATAGACAGCAAAAGGATATTAAGAATGGGACAAATCTAGAACCTGAACTCCCTTAGCTGTTTTGCTTCCTTTACCCCACACATTCAACCCTCTCTGTCCCCTCCCCCAACAAAATCACCCCCCCCCCCATACATCTGGTTCTAATGGAGCCAACCCAGGGGGTTTCCTCAGGGATGAGTTGAAGGCTTCAGAAAGGACCAGGAGCTCATTTGGTCTGAACTCTGTGCTGACCCTCTGCTCTCACCCGGTCATTTTCTTTTTCCCCACCAGCCCAAAGGACGTTTTCGGAGTGACAAAAACAACTAGAAGAGATTGGGCTATTTAGAACTTTTGTGACCGGAGACCTTCTCTGGGAAATATGGAAGCTGAAAACTGGCTAGTAGAGACAATTCCTTTTGAAAGTGGTTTGAAGACCATTTTTTTGTTGATATAGGGGGTAGTATTAGACAAAAGTGAAAGCCACTACAACGGGTAGATGAACTTTTAAAAAATCTAGTCACATTACATTTGGGGGGAGGGGAATAAAACCAATAAATCAATGTAAATTGCCTTGGGCTATATCTAAACAATGAAAACAAGGTTGTCTTTTTTTTTTTTTTTTTTAATAAAAAGGCATTTTTCTCGGGGAAAAAAAACAGAACAAAACACCATTCACCTTAATGGTAACATACTTCTATAGCACTTTGAATGCATTCTCTCATTTGACACTCACTACAACCATTATGAATCAGACAAGGCAAATGTTTACATTTTGCCCCATCTTATGAATGAAGAAGTTGAAAGCCAAATAGGTGAGTTGATTTGCCCTAGGTTAAGCCAAAGTAATTAAGTAGCAGGACTGGGATAGAGGTATACTAGCTCCCAGGCTCTTTTTTCCACTATACTATCATGGTCTCCAGAAAACTAACTTCATTGAATTTTTCTCTTTTTAGTTGATTATTTGGATATTATATCTTATGGTCTCAGTATGGATCCTTTCACCAAGGAAGAATGCCTGATAAATGAGAACAAGGCAAATTATGATATCCCCCCCCCACTCCCCCCACCCCCCCCACCCCCGCCCCATTTGTCCAATTGTGAGATGGGCATTAAGATCTATTGAGGGAGATAGATTCTAACCAATCTTTTTAGAGAGCTTCGTTTCCACAGCTGCCCATTGTGTCCTGTTCAATCCAGTTAGATTCCATTGGCAATAGATTGGATTCTTATTCTCTCTGCTGTGGAATTCTCTTGCCATAGATTTCTCTCTCTAAGGAGAGAGAGCTGGTCTTTCCTCTTCTGCATACAGTGTTGTTGGTTTTGTTTTTTTTTAATCAGCTGCAGGAGACTTTGATGGGGAAGTCAGGCTCAGAATGCTTTTCCAATTGTTTTTTTCTTAAAATGAAAGTGCTGATAGTTTTATAATCGAGCTGTAGGATTTCATGGTAAAGTGCTGTTATAGTAACCTTGTCACAAAAAGGTGCAATTAAAATGTTTGGTATCATTATTTTTAGTGCAGTGTTAGAATTTGTCTCTAATACAGATGGTCCAGAGTCAAAGCTGTGAAAGCTAGGGGGGTGGGGGGTGGGGGAAGAAAGAGAATCAACAATGAACCAACCCAAGATTTTTCTTCAGCCCACTCTGCCTCAAGCAATTGGGATTTCCACATTATGATGGATATTTAGTCAGGGAATATAGTCATATCTTGGGTAAAACTCCAAATATAACAATTTATATTTACATATATATACGTATATATGTACGTATTCCTTTATGATGCTATGGTTTATCTCTTCTGTCTTCCTTTCTGTCTTGCTTTTTCTTCTTTTTCCTTCTTGGTGCTAAGACAAATTGGAGAAACCAAGCAATTGATTATTTCCGAGATTCACTTGAAAATTGGAAATTCACCAGGAATTAAGGCCTAGGTTTTTTGGTTTGGGAACAGGAAGTGGGGAGTTGGTAAGGATCTCAGAGGTCGCCTAGTGTGACTACTAGTCAACACTTGAATGTTATCTACAATCTGGGGTGAGGAGTTAATCTCCACTTTGATTTCTATGTACAGATGTAACAGATGACTTTCTTCCTTTTCTCCTCTTCCTCTCTCTTCCCTCCCCCTCTCCTCCAATTCCTTTTCTTTCTCATTTCCTTTTGGTATAAATGACAATGGACTGGGAAGCCTGAAGCTTCCGAAGCTTGAGAGGGTGCTGGTGTCAGTGATTGGATCTTACACCAAAAGTCAAAACATGGCATTCCCTCCTCCTCCCCGTTTATTTTTGGGGTAAACCAGGGTGGAGAGATCTCTAAATGGTGAGATAAATGGAAACTTCTCAAGTGCTAATAGATCTTTCAGTAGATTGCGTTCTCATAAAATTCTGTAAGAAAGATCATTTCCTGGTGTGAAAAGACCCTCATAAAGGCCCGCCCCTCTCTTCTTATGTGTTTTTTTTAAAGAAAAAAATACATTTTAGTAAATACCTCATTAACTCTCTGACACAGAGGAGTGTTTCTGCAACAGTTACCAACATTAAATAGGTGTGAAAAGAGTTACTTTTCAAAGGCTGCTTTCCCAAAGAATCCAACCATCTTTCTTTCTCAATGACAAGGAGCAAGAGACATCAAAGCAAACGCAGGGAAAACAGGCAGGAACTGCCAGCCAGGAGCTTGGTGCCCTGAACTGCCAGGCAGAACATTGTTATGCAAGGCTTCGGTGGGTGTTCTCTCTCTCTCTGAAATCAAAGCTCATTTTTGGAATGTGGTTTTTACCAGTGGGGATCGCACTGCCATCATATCTAATTATTTCTATAAGGAGATGCCGAATTTTTCTATAGGAATATCCAGGTCACGTGAATAATAAGGCAAATTAGGGAGAGAAGCTGAGAGAATCGCTGAGCAAATAGCACATCTCCCCTGGAAAAAAAAAGGTACACCAGTTATTCTTAGAAATCTCCTTCATCTTGCTGCGAGACAGGGGACAACACAGCCAGCATAGGCAGGATGAAATGCATAGGAGGCTGTTAGAATAACATGTATTAAGCTAAAAATACCCCTCAGAAACACACATAAAAAAGCCAAATCCAACAACAGAATGAGCTAAAAATATTCCAGGCTTTGGCAAAGAGCACAGAGTTAAATAAATTAAGGAGTTAAAGAACCATTCATGGGAGTAAGTTGACTTTCTCTCTTACTGGAACTTGGTTCAAGCTAATAAAAATAATAATTTACTAGCCACCGAGCTTTTCATGAGTTTAAATTTAATTGGTGGGGTTTCTGGAGTTTGTCATTTCTTAGAGATTAGTAGGTTTGTACTGGAAGTTGGGAGTGGGAACAGAACACCACTTTGGGCCTGATTGAGAATCAGAATCCTTTGTTAGTGGCTTCCTTGGAACCCAGGACATTAGATTTTTCCCCCTCACCGCTCAGTTTTGTGGGCACCTGGGGTGAAAGGGGGTGGAGGGGCTGGCCATAGAGAAAAGACCAGCTTGAAGGTGAATCACAGCTCCAGGGGGAGAGAAGAAAGACAAAGAAAGAATAAAAAGTAAAATGATTATTTTAATTTGATAAGTGATGGTATATTGTGAAGAGTGAGTAAGTAAGATACACTCTAGCAAGTTGATAGCGTGTATAGTTAACTAACGTATCACTGGAGCAGGCTGTAAATGTAAATAATGTGAATGTACAGGGTTTTAGATTATCCTCTCCCTGAAATCCCAGCATTTAATAGCTTTTTGCCCCTTTTCAACAGTCTAGGCCAATGGGGCTACTTCCCAGATCTCATCATTCTTTTTCCTTTTCAGTTTCCTTTTTTGACCCTCCCCTAACCTCATGCACACACCTTGGCTTACAGAGAAGGGTTACAGTGATAGTGGTGGTCCAGGAAATGTGGCCTTTTTTCAACCATAGAACATGGTAGAAATGTGATGTTGGAACAAGTTTGGTGATAATGTTGGTGTGTCTGGGAGGAATTCTCTGGGGTAGGGTTTCTAAATCACTCAACCAAAATAAAAGACATTGGTATGTGTGCCTAAAATAAATAACCAATGCCACTCACTTAAAGCTCTCTTCCCAAGCTCTATGATCTCAAGATTGGTTGGTGTGGTTTTTTTGTCAGGCAAGAACACATTTTTTAAAAATTTATTTTGTTTGAGAGAAGTCCTCAGTTAATATTCCCAGCCAGTTCTCAAGGATTCCTAGGTGCTCAGAGATCCTTAGATCCAAAGAAGACCTGCTCTGGATAATTCTGTCGGATTTCTGCTTTGTCTTCAGTTCATCTTGGTGCCTGTCCTACTCATCAGCCTTCCAGAAAGACCAATCTCAAAAAAAACTACAGTTCCCAGAATGCCTTGAATTCCAAGGTCCTGATGGGGATGGGGGGAAGTTCTTATACCTTGGGCTAGAAATGCCAGAGGTCTAGTTAAAGAGCCTAGCCAGTGCCATCAGGAAAACCTTTTTGCTCTAAGCAAGATGGTACTGATTGATTTGTCTCAAGGCTCTAGGATTCTTTTTATTCAATCCCTCCTTGTGCTAACTGGATAGGGCATTTTGACTCTGGAACCACTAATAACAACTTCCATATCATATATTAATAGAAGCTACTATCAAATACAAAATACTCCTTCCACCTCAGTATTCAAAGTAGTGATTTGGATACAGGCCCTTTCATACTCTGTGTTTCTGTCCCTCTAAGGTACAACTACAAAGTAACAAGTATATATTATGTATATTTATTACATATATTTTTTTCACACATCCCCCAGTACTTACATATCCAAATAATGTGTTGTATTCTTCAAAGCAGTTGCCTTGGAAGGCTAGATATATCCCAAAGATGAAGGCTTTTGCTCAAATATTCATTGAATTCCTCTATGGGAATTTCCTTTTGAGCCAGTTTATAAGCCACCTTAGAAAAGCAGCTTCATTGCTTTATAGTCACATCTCATTTCTGACTCAAAATGATATCACTCCATTTTGATAACTCCACTTAATTCACCAGACTTGGCTCCCTATGATTCCTGGCTGTTTCCAAAAATCAAATCTACCCTCAATGGATTAAGAGTTTCCACCACAGAGGATATTCAAAAGAATGTACCTTGGGCTCTGAAGGCATTTCCCATAGAGAAGATCCAGATGTGTTCTGAACAATGACAACATCATTGGAATAAGTATCAAAGGTGACTACTTTGAAGGAAATGGTTCTCAGGTAGAGAGCTAAGGTGTATGATTAAAAAAAAGTCTCGTGGTGACCACATTGTAGAAAAGTTTCAACATGCAGAGGAATCACCCTTTCCCAGCAGATTAGTATTTCCCCTAGATCTCCATGTTTCAAAGAAACATTCCCCACCCTAGACTTTCCTCACCACCATCAATGTCTCTGAACCTCGAAAATATTACTGGAATAAAATGTGTAGAAATAAAAATAAAACCTGGAGTTCAGTCTCTGAAAAGTTCCTGCAAGTGGGGTCCGCTTCCATGCTCAGGACTTCATGTTTAGCCCTAACTTTCTCCCACTCTGACATTTTTATGAGGTAATAAGCCATTTAGATCATGCAAGAATATTTGTCAGTGCATGGGACCCCTCTCTTTGTTGTAATATATAATAATACTTTCTACCTTCCATTGCCCTGTTGCAAGTAAGCTGCTCTGGAAAATTTATGCATAAGGATTGGAGCTGATCAGCCTGTACATCTCATTGGTGGTATGAGATTGTTCAGAAACCATGTCCCTCAGTTATTATGGTAAATGCTGTACTTCAATCAAGCTCCTGGCCTATGAGACATTAGCCTTTAGTGTCCAAGTTGTGATATGGACTTGCATCAGCTGGCTATTGCTGCAGCTGTCCTGATGGATTAAATTCCAGATTGGGATCAGCCAGGAAGCATTTTTCATTCTGGCCTGGGGGAAGGGGAGCAGGGATAGACAGGTGGGTTGGTTTCCTCCCTGCTCTCCCTCCCCCCTTATTCCTTCTGCCTATTTAATAAAGAGTCCATACTGTTTTCTTTACAGTATTCTTAAGACTACATGAGCAGCCTATTTCGTTTAATTTTGGGGTGGGGGTGGCAGAGAAAAGGGGGGATGCAGAGGAGGTAGAAGATCAAGAAGCATGCAGTTAATTGGATTCATTCTTGAGTACTGATTGCATTTTATATCCAGCACTACAGTATGCAAAATGTCAGCCAGTCAACAAAGGTCTATCAAACCAATCAATAAACATTTGTTAAGCACCTACTATGTTCCTGACACTGTGCTAAGTGCTGGAGACAGGAGAGGCAAAAGACAACCCCTAGTCTTAAGGAACTCTTAGAGGCGATGACATGAAAACAACTATGTACAGACAAGGTATCTCAAGGATAAATTGAAGACAATCGATAGAAGGAAATTAGAATTAAGGGGGAATCAGGAAAGGCTGAGGCCTGAAGGAAGCCAGGAGGCAGAAATGAGGGGGTAGAGTATTGCAGGCATGGGAGACAGCCAATGAAAGTGCCTAGAGATGAGAGACAGTGTCTTGTTTGAGGCACTGGGAGAAGACTATGGTCACTGGTCAAAGAATACATGGGGGGAGAGTAAAGGTGTAAGAAGCTTCTAAAGGTTGTTGGGGTGAGGACAGATTGTGAATGGCTTTGAATGCCATAAAAAATAAAAATTTCTATTTTATCCAGGAGATGATAGGAAGTCACTAGAGTTTATTGAATAGGGGGTGATGAGGAAAGAGAACCCACCTTTGTCCTAGTACTTATCCTAAATTGTTTTTATGGCTAATTAAATTGTCATGTGTCTGTGTCTCAGCCCTCCAAGTAGAATGTAAGCTTTTCCAGAGCAGGCACCCATCTCTCCTCAACCTGCCAGCAGCCAGCAAAGTGTCTCAAGGATAGTTGGTTTCCAATACATGTTTGTTGAAGGAATTAACACATGTAGAAGCTAAATAGAAGGAACTTATTGGACAGAGAAGATAAAAGATTAGAAAGATTGGAGATGGAAAGGATTGGGAGGAAGCAATGAATGAAGGCCTGGCAAAAGAACTTAAATTTGATCCTACAGGCAAAGAGAGCCATTGTAGGTCAGTTTAGGAGAATGTGCTAATAATGAAAGCAGTATTTGAGTATGATTATTTAAGCAGCCTTCTCCAGATTCAGTTGTGTAGCAAGGAGGTACCAGAATCAGAGGAATCAGCTAGAGGGCTGTTGAAGTGATCTAATCATGAAATGATGAAGGCCTAGAATTTGGTAATGGTAGTGGAATGTCAAGAAACCCAATGAGCCAAGAGGTTGGATTTGGAAGAGGAGAGAAAAGAACTGAAAATAAGGGCATGACAGTGGTGCTATTTACAGAAATGTTTAGGTGAGGAGACAACGAGTTCAGCTTTCAATATAAATCAATACCTTTTACTTGATGATCAGTAACTACCCAAATATATCTCCATATGAAAAAAAAGTACGGACATATAAAATAACACCCCTACTAACTTACTAGTAGCATAGATTGTGCTTTGACCATGCATGTGTAAAAATAACATGCATGTAACATATGCATACATGAGCACATCCTATGTATGTGATGTCCAGTATTTATACATGCATTTAGATATATAAGCATGTATGCATGAGCTTTGGATTGTTTTCCAGTAGTTGGGATGAGTTTTGTTGATCCATACTATATTGAACTAGGCCAAAGTTAGGCTGGTCCAATGATTCAGGTTGGGGGGTTAAAATGGAACAGGCCACTTGTGGACCACAAAGTGCAATAAAGAAGACTTTACTAATAATAGGAAATTAAAAGAATACAGCTTCTAAAAAAGCATATATTCTCCTCCTGTCACCATGCCAATGAGTCTAACTAAGTTATGAACTTAGGAATATCCTCTGACACCAATTCCCACTTGTCTGAGTCTTTTTATACTTCAGGTGGCAAGGAAGCCAAATGGACTCTACTTCTCCTTAAGCCAACAACCCGATATGTACCTGACTCCCAGGTTACTGGATAGGGCTGCCAAAGAAAGACAGGGAGGAAGGAGGTAGAAGTGGAAGGAAAAAGAAGAAAAAGCTCTGGCCTCACCAGCTTCTTGCCCAGGGCCTATCACCCATCTCCCCAGTCTAGCAAATATTAACATACCGACCACTCACTACTTTCTTTTATTTCCCTGCCTTATCTTTTCATACTTAGACTGTTAAAAAAAAGTTTTACTGATGCTTTTGATTTTTACATCACATTTTTAGATATACCCCTCCTCTTTTCCCCCTCCTAATTAAACTTTCCATTATATCAAAGAAAAACCCTTAAGCACTAACAGTGGGTACAGACACCATTTCTGACAGTATATTCAACATTCTTCCCCTGTAGTCCCCTACCTCTCTGACAAAACAATTGTAATCACCTCCTAACTGTTCTCTGCATGTTAGTCTTTTTCCTCTGCTCTTGCTAATTCTCCCAATATGCTGCTGCCATTTTAATTTTCCTAAAGTGTGGCTCTGCTTTTATCATTCTACTCCTTAAAACTCTCCAACTCATTTAGCTCCAAGCCTCTTCCCCCAATTGCCTACTGGATAATATTTAAATTCATTTACCTGGAATTCAAGGCCATCTAAACTATCTAACATAATGACCTCCCACTACTCCTCTGCTGAACTCTCTGCTCTAACCAAACTGATCTGTTCATAGTTCCCTGAAACACAATCTCTATAGGTTCCTTCCAGGAGTCAAATTCAATGACATTTGCATCTTCCCTGGCCCATGTGCTTTTGCTTACTATCTTCCTCCTACCAGGAATGTCTTACCCTTTATCTTCACCTATGGAAATCCTACCCACAATTGTGTATTGTGGGGGCATTCAGTTGGGCTATGATGTTTCCAAATAATTTATCAATAAGAACTGAAAAAGCAATTCCTACCATTTGAGGCCCAACCTAAAGCCCTGTTAGAGCCCTTTTTGCATAGATTGGTTGTTGAATCACTAGTGGTTTTATGAGAAAGATCACAACCAGTCACCTATTATCAACTGCTGACCCTTCCTCAGTGCTGAAACCAAATTCTAACAATTTTCTGCTTTCTAAGGATGGCACTTATAAGTTTCTTCTCCAGATGTCTTCTCCACAGAAAAAGAGTTAAACTCATTCCTCTCAAATGTCTCTTCAGACTCTTTCTCCGTGACAATTAACTCACTTCATCCTTGAAGAAAGGACCTTCTCTTTGTGCTTCATACAGAGTCTCTAGACCATGACAGTTAACTGTTCTATATGACAGTTAAACTAACTCCCCAACGTTATATTTTCTTTTAAAGATATAATAACAGTATCTGTATTTTCTGTAGGGAAGGCCATTTAAACTACGGTTACCTTTTCCCCCCATGCCCAAAATGTTTCAGTCTCTTAAAAACCATTGGATTGGGGCAGGTAGGTGGCACAGTGAATAGAGCACCAGCCCTGGAATCAGGAGGACCCGAGTTCAAATGTGGCCTCAGACACTTGACATACTTACGAGCTGTGTGACCTTGGGCAAGTTACTTAACCCCAATTGCCTTGCCTTCCCCCCTCTAAAAAGAAATCATTGGGTTACATCAAATCAACGTTAATATCACGTATAATAAACACATAACAGTGAAAATCATTTGTAAGATATACATATGATATATAATTTATACATATAATATATACATGTGCATGTTTCAGCAGTACAGGCAAGAAGAAAAATGCAACAGTAGCAATAATAAGTATATAGAATAATACATACATAACATGGCCTGTATTGATGTAGCAACCAATAGAAATAACTCATTGAATAGTGAAATAGGCAATCCATACAAAATACATAACAACATAGGTTGTAATAACAAAGCAACATTAGCTATACTTCATCTTTGTGGCATCTTATCTATAATATGAGCGGCTTGGCCAGGTGACCTTTAAGGTTCTTCCAGATCTCTTGTCTTGTGGTACTATGGGTATTCCATCCTATAATCACTAGTTTGTATTGAAATTTCCACATATGTATATATGTGTATACATACATACATACACACACACACACACATTTACTCCTTCCTTTTTTTCAAACCCTTTGCTCTCATAGGCTTCAATAACATTAAAGTTGATGTCTTTACAGTTCATTAACAAGGTAAAAAACACAAAGACATTTAAATATTTTAACAATATATCAGCTCTGACATGAAAAAGATCACAGCCTTTAACTATTATCTGCAGCTGCTAATTCCTTCTTAGACACTGAAATGATAGCTCAAGAATGTAGTTTTCATAGTATCTAAATTCTCTTAAGAATTCTCTTCAGGATATCCTCTCCACATCATATCTTCTTCACAGCCCAGGTTAAACTTGGTTCTCTGAAAAATTCCTCTTCAGATTCACTCAGTCTCTCAGGCTTTCTGCTGGTACCATCTCTCTTGAGCTGCAATAATGAATTCCTTCCAGAATAACAGTTAAACTTTCTCTCCCCTCAGAGTCTACTCCCTTTTAAAGAAAAAGTAACAGTATCCATAGTCTCTGTGGGAGGCAGTTGAAACTGGGGGTCTTATTTCTCCCTATGAGTGGTAATTTTTCAGTCCCTGAAAAATCATTTGGGGGGTATATCAAATCCATAGTAACAGTATATCCCTAAATATGTCAATACTTGCACTGTGTACAAAGGAGGAGGGGGGAAACATTGGAACATTAGCAGGAATAACATAAGAAATATGTAATAACAATATATGTATAATAGCATATAGGAATAAAAAAATGTATCAATATAACAAACAACCCATTGCATGATGAAACATGTAATTTATATAATATACATAAGAACATAGGTCGCAATTACATAGCAACATTAAATATAATTCATCAGCAACTACATCTGGCTGTGTGAGTAATCACCTTTTTCTCATGCAACATTGTAAATTAGTTTAGTCAGAGGTCAGATGGTTCTTGTTTTGTTTTGTTTTGAACCTACTTAACTTTTCATGCACACACACACACACACACACCACACACACACACACACACACCCCTCTGAACTTGTTGATGTTATGGGCTGAGTATCATCTCTAAGTTTTATAGAGAGTCTCTTTTCCCCAAGAGTCTCTATAGGTGAGGTTTTAATCGGGAAAGGTGTTGCCCTCCCCCCTTTGTCTTAAATGGGTCCTCTTCATTCATTGTCAGGCAAAGTTACTGGGGTTGGTAAAATGGTCAGCTTTTGGAAACTTCTATCACCAAATAATTTATTGCCCATCAGGTAATGAATGATTGGGGGGTGGGAGGGAGCGGGAAACGACAAGAATTTGTAAGGCGATGTGAATGGAATTTAATCTGAAAAGATGGGATGAAATCATAGATCTTGGAAATATTTGCCAGACCCTGGAAGAAATTAAGCTGGGAAGGAAGAGGAAAGAAGAATGGTAGAAGGGAAAGTTTGTCATATCTAGAGTCAAATACTTGTTCTTCCACTTATAACCCTGTAACTTTGGGCAAGTGGTTTTACCTCTTTCCTGATCTGCAAAAGGAGAGGGCTAGATTATATGACTTCTAAGGTACTTTCTATTTCTAAATTTATAGTTTTGTGAACCTGCATCAGAAACGTGGTTCCCCTTCCTCAGTCTACCTTTAATCTCCAAACTCTTCTCTTTAAAATAAGGGCTATGCCTAGACTGCATTCTTTAACCTCCATTCCAAGTCCAGAGTTCCTCTTTTAATGCCTCTGATACCAATAGCACTCAGCTTCCTAGAGGACCAAGATTGGGGCAAGTTTGTCCTTGCTATGTTCTCTGCACATTCTGGTTGTAGCTAGGTGGCAGTTGCCTGATGAAGTGTACAAATGCAGTCTCTCTTCTCTCTCCTAAGCACTTCTTCCCCTGTTTTATCCCACTCCTCTCCTCTCTCTCTTCTCTTCTGTCCTTTCCTGAAAATGATTGGGGGAAGGGATTGGAGAAACAATGGATCATAGAATTTAGAAGTGGAAGCAATCTTAAAGATTCTCTAGTACAAATCTTTTATTTTACAGAGAGGTTACATAAGGTACAGAAAGGTGAAGGGTCTTGTGCACAGCTATATAGGTAATAAGCAGGAGATCCAGGATTAAAATTCAAATTTTCTGGCTCCAGAGTCAGTGTTTTTTCCATTAACCATATTATCTCAGGTCTCTTCCTTTCCTCAAAGTTGCTACTGCATAGATTATGAAAATGGCTGTGAAGGAAAGAAGATGTGGAGAAGTCTGGGATATCTCATGACTGGAGGTGGGGCAGGGAAGAACAGGAAGGGATGGAGCAGCATTCTTACTTTGGTTTGATGAAAGCCAGGAAAAAAAGCTGGAGAAGGGGTTGTGAGAGGAGGGAATTCCTATACTCTTCCTGCAAGAGGACACCCCCCCCTCCCTCTGCCCAAGACTCTCTCTGTGGTTTTACCTGCTCAGCATCTGTCATTTCCAGAAGTGGTAAAGTTGTGGATAGTCAGGTCTATGTGTGACACACAACATGAGACTGAGAAAGAAGTTTACATTTTTGTGCTAAACAATAAATAGGAAACAATGGCACACACTGAGAAGTTAGCAGGGAATAAATGGGTAAGGGAGGGAAGAAGAACCCAGAGGGAGAGAATTTGGCATCACTTCTCTTTCCTTCTCCAGTGATATCTACATTGGCTTCTCCTCCTTTGGAGGGTGTCCAGGGCTGCCAGTTTAGAACTTGTCTGGAACTGAAAAGATTTCTCATTACCAGGTCATAATGTCACCCAGCCAGGCCAGAGCTTCACCAATTGCTGTTCCATCATACATGGTGACTTTTTCTCCTAGATCTCAGTGCTCTAAGGAGTTTCTTTGCTGAGATTTGGGCTTCCAGCGGCTTAAGGTATTTTTGCTTCACTCAACATAAAACCCAAGGGCAGAGGGGCTCAGCAAGGATCTGGCACATTCCTATTTTAGCTCATTAACTCATTCATTCATTTATTCATCAAAGATTTATTGCATATTCACTGTTGGCAAAGCATTGTGGGAAATACAAAGGTATTTAAATCTCATCTTCAAGGAATTCACAATCTAGCACAGACAATAAGACAGGCAGAAATAAGGACTAAGATATCCTAAATGAGGAACAAAGTGCCAGGAGGGTTCATGGGGAAGGGCTCACTCTTGCTAGGGTAACTTGGGGGCCTTCATGAAGGACATGACAATTTGAACTGGAATCTAAAGGATGACTAGAGTCTTTATAGGTGAAGACAGGAGGGTATTCTAGGCAAAGGGAACAGCATAACCAAAGGTTCAGAGATGGGGACAGGTAGGCTGTCTTTATAAGGTATGGATACAGGAGTGGTAGAAGATAAAGTTAGAAATATGGATTGGGACAAAATGTAGGTCTTGAATGCCAACCCAAAGAGCTAGAACTTTTTTTTAGTAGGATTTTATTCCATAGGAGGAAAGAGGCATAGATCAAGAGAAGAATTCAAGGTCAGAGGCAAACTTTATCCAAAGAAGAGGAGAAGGTACCAATTTAAGACAGATAGGGAATGGTCAAAGAGGTGGGAGAATAGCCAGGAGGATGTCTGGCAAAGCAAAGGGGAATTTTTTTTTTTTAAGAAGGAAGGGGTTGTTGTCAGTATCAAAAGCTGGAAGGAGGTTCTGGAGAATGAAAACTGAGAAAATCCATTGGATTTGTTAATTAAGAGGTCATTGGTGACATTAGAGCAATTTCAGTAGAGTGATGAGGACAGAAACCAGATTTCAAGGAATGAGTGGGAGGTGAAAAAAGGGAGGTATTGAGTGTAAATTATTCTTTGCTGAAGTTTGACAGTGAAAGGAAAAAAGAAAACATGGGATGGTAGTCTGAGGATATAAGGAAAAGTTCTTTCTTTGTTTTCTTCCTTCCTTCCTCCCTTCCTTCCTTCCTTCCTTCCTTCTTTCCTTCTTTCCTTCCTTCCTTCCCTCTTCCCCTTCCTTCCCTCCTTCTTCTCACTTTCTTATTTCTTTTCTTTCTTTCTCTTTTCCTTCATTCTTCTTTCCTTTTTTCTAGAGGCATGAGCATATTGTGAGTTGAGGGGAAGGAGCCTGTAGGGGAGAGATTTAACGAGCAAGAAAGAGGAGATAGTTACATTCCCTACCATAATACATAGTAAAAACTTGATACGTCTTTGTTGAATTCATACAGGAATGATGGAGAACAGTCCAGATGGCCATAGAAGATTTGCTATTTATTTAGCACTTTATAAAAAAACAAAATGCTTCCTGTGCATTTTCTCTCTACAGCAATCTTATGAAGTAGGTGCCACAGGCATTATTATCTTCATTTTACAGATGAAGAAACTGAGGCTCAATGAGGTTGTGACTTGGCTATCATGACACAGCTACTCTTGTATCAAATAAATCAGAATCCTGATAGACTTAGTATTTAAACATAGTTCTCGTCTGACTCTGAGTATATTATACACGCTCTTTCCTAAGTCAGCATTAGAGTGGAAAAAATGCTAGATTTGGAGTGAAAGAGCCTAGGTTCAAATTCTGACTTTGTTGCTTACTTATCTGTGTGATTTTGGACAAGTCACTTAACTTTTGAGTTTTAGTTCTCTCATCTATAAAATGATGTGGGGAGGGGGCAGAAAGCAGGACCATTGATGCACTGTTACTGAATCTGTGAATAGATAACAACTATTCTGGGTAGCATTTTGAAATTATGCATGAAAGATGAAATAGCCTATGCCTTTTGACCTAGTTAGAGGTCAAAAAAGAAATCAAAGAAATAGGAAAAGGTCCTATATATACAAAAACATTTATAGCAGATTTGTGTGTGTGTGTGTTGGCAAAAAAAAAACAACTGGAAACTAAAGGGATGACCCCAAAATTGAGGAATGGTTAAATAAATTGTGGTTTATGAATGTGATGGAATACTATTATGCTGGAGGAAATGAGGAAGTAGGTGATTTTGAAGAGACGTGGAAAGACAGATGAACTGATGCAGCCTGTGGGTTTTTTAAAAACCCATGATTTATTCTGAAGACTTTTATAAACTAATGAAGAATGAAATGAAGAGAACCCTTTAACAATAACAGTAACAAACATCTTTGGAAACTGTGAAAGTGAAGATCAATGAAATGACCATCCAAGATTCTAAAGGACTAATGATAAAATTTGCTGTCTGCTTCCTGCTTTAGAGGTGATGGATTTAAGGTGAGAATGACGTATATTTGTATTTATACACAGCCAAGAAGGGAATTTGTTTTGCTTGATTGTGTGTATTTGTTACAAGAAATTTTGTTTTTTCTTTTTTCTTTCCAATGGGGTAGGCAGTGGGTAGGAGGGAGAGAAAATAGATTTAGCTTCATTAAAAAAAAAAAAAACCACAGACTTAAAAGAATGGGGTAGAATGTTGAATGTATTTTCAGAAGAGGTCACTACTTTGTTAGTTTTGCTTAATTATTTTACTCTGTTAAAAGAGATATGTGGAGATAATTTGGAAATGTTTGTAACATAAAAACAAAGCACATCAATAAAACTTTTTAAAAAATGAAAGACCTCTAAGGTCTCTTACAGCCCAAATGGTGATCTAAAACTCAGGCACCATTCTTCTTTTGAGCCTGAGAGAAGCACTGGAGCATAGTTGATGGTGTGCTGGTCTTGCAAGACTTAGGAAGATGAGTTTGATTTGCACTTCAGACACCAGTATGTGACCCTGGGGAAGTCACTGAAACCTTTCAGGACTTCAGTTTCCTGATCTATAAAATGAGAGGGTTGGATTCCAAGACCTCTAAGATCCCTTCTAGATCTAAATTTATGATCCTAATTAAGAGGATGGTAGGAGAAATCAAGAAAGAGAGGAGAATATTTCTAAGTCAGGAGAATCAGAAAACTCAGAGAGAGAACCATAGGATTTAGAGCTGACACAAGGGCATTAGAAACCACCTGTCATTTTATAGAGGTAGAAGCTGAGGCTGGAGAAGAGGAAATGACTTGCCCAAGGTCACATGTAGGTAGGGAAGAGAAGACAAGTGAAGATATTATTTATATACCTGTACGTGTATACTCGCCTCACACACACACACAAATATAGGATGTCCCATAAGTCTTAGTGCAGTTTTAAGCTTTACTATATTACATTTACTGATAGGTAAGTTTTAACCTTTAACATGCACATTTTAAAAAAATTAATGTTCTTCATCTTTATATCACAGTCATTTCTTGAAACAAACAAAAAACCCTTCTGTGTACAGATGCAACCCTCCCTTGTAACAAGAAAAACAAACAAAAAAGCCCCACTCAATACAGAACTGCATTTGACAATGAATACAACAGTGCGCCCTAGCAACACCTCACTTCTCTACTGTGAGGAAGGCTATATGTTTCATTATCTGTTTTTCATCACCATTATTGGTTTTTTAATTACTCAGAATTTGGCTTCTATTTTAGTCATTGTCTATTTTCATTATGCCTGTTTCTCTATGTAAAAGTTCATAAGTCTTCCAAAATTTCAGGTATTTTTTTTTTTGGCTCTTGTTCAGTCATTTCAGTTGTGTCTGACTCTTTGTGACCCCATTTAGGGTTTTCTTGATAGATATTGGAGTAGTTCACCATTTTTCTTCAGCTCATTTTACAGATGAGGAAACTGAGGCAAACAGGGTTAAGTGACTTGCCTAGGATCACCCAGCTAGTAAGTGTCTGAGGCCAGATTTGGAATCAGTTCTTCCTGACTCCAGACCCAGGTGCTCTGTTCTTTCTTTCTTGCTATGTAATAATGTTCTTTTACATTCATATAATACATATCATTTAACTATTTTCCAATCAGTAGGCACCCGCTTTGTTCCTAGATAGGCCTTTGAGATAGAGGGCTATTGTTATTTTTAGCATCATAGGATCATACAGTTGGAGCTAGCTAAGGTTGTGGGAATCATCTTAATTCAGCCCCACCCCCTGTTTTTCAGATGAAGAAACTGAGATCCATTGAAAATAAACAATTTGTCTAAGGTCCTATTAGATTCAAATGTAGGTCCTCTGACTCCAAAATCTAGTCCTTTTCTTAGTAAATAGGTGAGATAGAGAATTTGACCAAAAATGAACAAAAATTCCTTAGTAGCACAACAAGGAGTGCCCCATGTGGGTTAGGTAGCATTGACCTTGGGTTCAGTCAGTGTTGTGACACTGTCCATCTTTGTTCAACAGCCTAGGATAGAGAGTAGGAGATGGTGAGTTTGATTCATTCAGAAGATTGGCTGGAACTTATTGGAGTCCAAGGCAGCTAGGTGGTGAAGTGTATGGTGTCAGGCCTCAAGTCAGGGAGACTCATCTTCATGAGTTCAAATCTGGCTTCAGATACTTCCTGGCTGTGTGATCCTGGAAAAGTCACTTAACCTTGTTTTCCTCAGTTCCTCATCTGTGAAATGAGCTGGAGAAAGAAATGCCAAATCACTCTAGTGTCTCTGCCAAGCACAGAGTTGGTTGGATGTGACTCAAAAAAACAACTGAACAACAACATTGGAGTTCAAGGGAGGAATTTTTGTGAGGGCAATGTTAAAATGACTGACCATGGGAGAATAGTCTAGGAGGGAGATATATGAAGCTTGAAGGAAGCTGATGGACTAAAAGAATAGAGAGAAGTGGAGTGACCCACCTTACCCACCCTTTTGGCAGAATAGGAGCTGTAGGGATGAGCAAGTGGGGAAGCTTAAAGGTCACAGGAATCATATTTCATAGGGTGTAGAGCAGGAAGGAAACTTTGAGATTATGTGGAATACTTTCTCATATTACAGATGAGGAAACTGAGGCTCAGAAAGTTCACATGACTTATGTAAGATCCCACAGCAAAAGGTGCACACCCAGTCTCTCTGCTTTCAAACAGTGCTCCTTCCATGTCTTTCATAGTAATAGAGATTTAGAGCTAGGAGGCAGCTTTGAGGTTGTCTAGACCAACTGGTTCATGGAAGTTCAGTGACTTACCTAAAAACCTAATTAGCAAGTGGGAGACCTGGGGTTTGAACACAGTCCTCTGACCACAAATTCATCACTCTCTCCTTTGCTTCATTCAGTGTTAAAAGAGTTCAGTTCTATTCGAGAAATATGTGTTGTTTATTATATGGCAGGCATTGTCCTATGTACAGGGGATACAGCAGTACAATGTCATCCCAGCAAGGGAGTATGCTTTGTCCTTCAGCAAGGGAGCCAGATGCACGTCCAGATTCTTAGGAGGTTCTCCATTCTTTTTTATCTTATTTTTTTATTTCATACTTAAAAATCACCAAATAAAATGAGCATCTCCACATACAAAGTAGAACAGAAAAAAGATTGTACATGAAATTGCAAATCTTTATTATGTACATATTGCTTTTCATTTTAATTATATAATAAATTCGACATCTAACTTTTAAAGTTGTCTGCGTGTCTGTGTTTCCTTCTGGCCTTCTTTCTGTTCTATTTTAAAAAATACTTCAAGGGCCCTCTTTTCCTCCCTTTCTTTCATTGATGACCCTATCACTATCTTCCCTTTCCCTTCCACCTCCTCCCATTGAAAAAATGAAAAACAAAACCTAAATAAAAAATATACATAGTCAAGCAAAACAAATTCCCACATTGTCCTCAACTGAAAATGTATTTCTTATTCTGCACTCTGAGCCCCATCACCTTTGTCCGGAGGTGCTGAAACTGTGGTTGGGTATTATATTGGTCAGAGTTAAGGCTTTCAAGTTTTTTTTAACATATTGTTATTATTGAATACATTTTCTCCTCTTTCTGCTCATTTCACTCTGCAGTAGTTCATTTAAGTCTTTCCAGGTTTCTTTGAAACCATCCCCTTCATCATTTTAGTGTCAAAATAATATTTCACTACATTAATATATCATAAATTGTTTAGCCATCTCCCAATTGATGGATGTGCCCCTTTCTGACAAAGGTCTATGCCTTGTAATTTCATCAAGTGAATTGGGGGATTCAGCTGCTTAAGGATTCCCTTGATCAACTCTGCTATGTATATTTGTGTTAGTTTCTATATATCTTGGATATCAGATCCTTATTAGAGATAGTAGATGTAAGAGATTTTTTCCTCCAATAGAAACATCGAGCAGTTAGCAATAATTTCTAACATTTATATGGTGCTTTTCAGACTTTCAAAGTGCTTTACACACATTGTCTCATTTGATAATCAACAACTGTATTCTTTTATTACTTGTGTTCATTTTTATTAGTACAAAAGTTGTAAATGGTGTTTGCCTATAATCCCATCTACTGGGAAGACTGAACTGGGGAATCTCTTGGGCTCAGGCATTCTAAGGTACAGTGGGCTAACTGATTCTTGAACCAAATAGAGTGAGTTTTCAGGACATTCTCTCTGCCCCTCCACCCTGGGTTAGAAGCCATGAGTAGCTGCTGTACTTCCAGACCAGGGAATTTAGGGAAACCCAGCTGTTGTTTTTTTTTTTAAAGGCTTTTCAATTTTATGTAATCTTAATTATCTCATTTATCTTTTGTGATTGCCTCTTTCCCTTATTTGGTTAAGAATTCTCCCATCAGCTAGAGTTGTGAAAGCTCCCTGATCTGATTCTCTTCAATTTTTTTTAAGTGGTGTGAACTTTATTATTGAGGTTGAGTCCTCACTTTGAGTTTATTATAGTGGGTGGTTGAAGATGCTAGTCAAAAACTAATTTCTGCCAGATTTCTCTGTAGTTTTTTTTTTTAGCAGTTCTTGTCAAATAGGTAGTCTTTCCCCAAGTATTTGATGTTCTCCGATTTTTGAAACAATGCCTTATTGAGTTCACTTGAGGCAGTTAGTTGTTACGCTGAAAAGAATTTTGAGTTTGAATCCTGCTTCAGACTCTTAATAGCTGTGGGATCCTGGGTGAAGTCAATCGTCTCTTTCGGTCAGGTTTTCCTTATCTGTACTTGGGTATAACAATAGCTCACAGGGTTTTTGTGCAGTTCAGAGGAGAGCTTACGGATAAAGAGCTTTATGAGCCGTAAGGTGCTACATAAATGTTGTTACTGTTACCATTAATAATGATAATTGCTTCTGATTCTCCTTTAGTTTATTCCGTTGATTTGATTTTCTATTTTTAAACATTTGCTAAATAGTTTTGAGGATGAATTCTGGAATTGCTATTCCCCTCTCATTCCTACTTTTTTCATCATTTCTCTTGAGATTCTAGATACTTTGTGCTTTCTTAAGAATTTGGTTATTATTTGTCTGGTACTGTAAAGCGTCCCCTTCGTAGTTTGGTCTGGCACTAAATTTGCCAATTAATTTAAATAGTATTGTTATTTTTATTACATTGGCACATACAGACCAGTCATGAACAGTGACTTCAATTTAAGTTTTCTTTTTTAAGTAGTTTTGAGATCCGTAGTTTATTTACAACTGAATTAAGACATTTTCTATGTGTTCTAATGGAAGTAGTTGCTGGTTCCACATGTGTGGGGGGGTGGGGGTGGAGTCCATGACTATTTAAATAATGGTCTTTATAAAAATTTATAAGGTCACTTGATTTCTTCATGGATCGATTGTGAAACTAAGAATCGAAAAAAAAAAACCATTTCCCCAAACTCTCCAATCTCCAATCCAATGTGTATATGTAATGTACATTGCATAAACCTTAGTGACAGATCCTACTCCCTAGGAGAGCAATGTTTACGTAATACTCACCCAGAGGATCTGCACAGGGAATAGAGAGACCCCAGTCCTGAAGCATTTGAATTGGCAGCTTTTCTGCCTCCTGCTTAGCCTCCTGCTCCTTCTTTTGTTCTTTCAGATTTTTCTCAATAAATACTTGCTGGAGGGGAGTGCCACGTTCTTTCTCCATGTTTGTTTCTTCTAGAAGGACCACATTTTCTCCTGAGACAACAATAAATGAACAAACATTTATTAAGTTCTATTATGTACCAGGCAGTGCGCTAAGAACCATGGACACAAAAGAAAAGTCAAAACTTGAGGGTAAAGAACTGCATCCTAATTAGGAAGGTAATATCTACAAATCAGAACATGCAAGATAAGTAGAGAGAAGGCAGAAGGTAACCTTAGAAGGGATGGCACTAGCCACTAAAGGTGTGGGGAGGGGAGACCAGGAAAAGTCTCCTGGAGGAGGGAGCACTTGAGCTGAGTCTTACAGGAGGATTAGGATGGGATGAGCATACCAGGTATGAGGAACAGCCAATGCAAAGACACAGAGCCTGGAAATGGAGTTGGAAATTTACAAAATCTACAAATATATTTTCCAGTCTTTAGACTGGAAATATAAAAAAAGACTAGTGTGGCTAGATCAAGGAATATATGGAGGGCAGCAGAATGTAAAAAAATTTCAAAAGGTAGAAAGGGGGCAGGTTGTGAAGATCTTAAAATGTTGAAGGATTTTATATTTGAGCTTGGAAGTAATAGGGAGCCACTAGCGTTTATTGGATAGGAGCATGACATGGTCAGAACTACACACTTGAGAAAACTATTTTGGCCGCTCTGGAGGTTGGATTGGAGTGAGGAGAGACTTGAGGTAAAGAACACAAAAAGATGCTATTACAGTAGTCCAGGTGAGAAGGTTATGAAGGCCTGAAATAGGGTGGTGTTATGTGAGTAGAAAGAAGGGGACATGAGTGAGAGGTGTTACAGAGAAATGAATTACAAGAAATAAATAACAAGTTCTTAACTCCTGCTTATAAGGATATTTGGGGCTAATGAGAGAAAGGAGCTGAGGATGACATTGAGATTTTGAATGTAAATGATCAGAAGAATGATGGTGACCTCAACAGTAATAGAGAAGTTTGGAAAAGGGATGAGGTTTTGGGGGAAAAGATAATGAATTCTGTTTTGGACATGTTGAATTTTAGATGCCTATGGGACATGGAGTTTGAGATATCTAACAGGCAGTTGGTCATGTGGGACTGGAGCTCAGGAGATAAACTAAGGCTATATCAACAGATCTGAAAAATATCTTCAAAGAGATAAAGCCATGAGAGCTGATGAGATCAATAAGTGAGATAGTATAGAAGGAGAAGCAAAAAAAGACCTAGGATAGAGCCTTGGGGAAAATCTGAGATTAGTGGGCATGACATGAATCCAGCAAAAGAGAATAAGAAAGAGCAGCCAGACATAGATAGAACCAAGAAAGCAGTGTCATGAAAACCTGGAGAAGAGGGAGTAGGCAGGAAGAGAAGGTGATCAATAGAGTGAGCTACAAAGAGGCTCGGGAAGCAAGAAGGAGGTCAAGAAGGACAAGGATTGAGAAAAGGCTGAGATTTGGCAATTGGGAGATCATTGGTAACTTTGAAGAAAGCAGTTTTAGTTGAATGATAAAGCCAGACTGCAGAAAGTTTAAAGGAGAGGAAGTGGAAGACAGCTTTCTCAGCCAATATATCTGAAAAGGGGAGGAGAGGTGTTGAATCATAGCTATCAAGTGAGAATTTCTCCAGGATGGAAACAACCTGTTGTGTTTGTACACAGCAGTGAAGGGGACAGTAGATAGAGAGATACTGAATATTAGATTATTGGATTGAATATTAGAGATAGATATTACAGGTAGATTAGGGATGATGGTGGGATCAAACTTCTGGAGAAAGGTGGGAGGAGACGGGACCAAGTGTACATGTGGAGCAGTTCTTAAACTTTGTGTTTGTTGTGTATGGTACTTTGGCATTCTGGGGAAACCTATGGAAGCAAAAAGGGCAAAAAAAAACCCCCAGCATAATATTTTTTTTTAATTAGCATTACAAAGGCACCCAAAGGTTAGTGAAAGGGTAGTATAATGTTGTTAGGTGATATGTGACGTATTATATAACATGTTATATTATATTTTCCCATCTTAAGTTCACAGATCTGCACTCTACCCACAGATCCAGTGGACCCCAGGTCCCCACTGTAGAAGGTTTGGTCTTGGTAGGTTGAAGGGTCACCTTATCATCAGGTACTAGACTGTAGGAAGAGAGAGTAGAGGACAATGTCAGGGGGATGCAAGATGAGGGTGAGCTCTTGGCCAATAATCTGAATGTTTTCAGTGAAGTACAAGGCAAGGACAGATGAAAAGGTAGGTCTTATTATGGGAGGCTTCGGGAGAGAAGAAAAAGTTTGGAGTAGCTTATGTGGTGAGTGGGATAAGGAGTGAATTAGGAAGGAGTAATAGCATTACTATGCTGTAGTGAATGCCTGGTTAAAATTAGCATAAATTTGTAATGGTCTCAGCAGTTTCACCATTTCCTCCTACTTTATTCAGCCGCAGGTGAATACGAGTAGAGGAAGCAGATGGTAAGAGTAACCCAGGGTTGAGGTTTGGTGGAGCATGATTGATGATAGGACAAGGAAACAAGGCAACAAGGCAATCAAGAGGAGAGGATAGTGTCAGGTTGAACTGGTTTGCCAAGGTATCAAGATTGGGAAGGGAAGAGAAGTATATCCAGGTCAAGGGTAACCTTAAATAGTGTTGAGAGATGAAAGGATTGGAAGTCGTGGGGAGGGCAAAGAATGGCTTTATAAGGAATGAGAAGTAGGGAGAGGTAAGATTATGATCAGAAAAAGGAAAACCAAAATCCATGCAGGAATACTGTCATATTTTTTTACCCTCATAAATGTTCTCCATAATCTGATTATGTTAGCTAGTTAACCAATTGACCAGTGTTTTGCTAATAGCCCGTGTGGGTTCCACCTCTTCTCAATGGAGTGTCGAGTGTTTCTTGTCAATGTCCTTAATGAAGCTGTCAGTACCATCCACCATTCCTCCCATCTCCCCACTTTTAGTTCATTTTGAATCTGGAAGATGAAGTGGACTGGGTTGTGGCAGGGAGGAACAGGACAGATCTGCCAAAGCCTCCTCTTCTGGCACCCTTAGCTTCTTCATGAGGGTTTTATCAGCAGAGGCAGGCTATGAGTCACAGAGGGCCCACTAGATCCATTCTGCATTCCCTTAAAGAGTGTTTTTAATTGTATCTATATAAGTTTTCAGTATATCTTGGTCAGCTGACTCAAAGATATTATGTAGTTAATTTGAAAGGGACTTCCCTTTCTATTATTGTCCTCAGGGATTTTGTTATTGCTATAGAGAAACATTGTTAATTTTTGTGGGTTTATTCTGTACCTTGCTACTTTACTAAAGCTATGGTCTCAGTTACTTTGCAGCTTTTCTAGGGTTTTCTAAGTAAGTAATGTTTTTGGCAAATAGAGATAGTTTTGTCTTCTCTTTGCATGTTTATGCCTTTAATTGCTTTCTCTTGTCCTATCATTAATATTTCTAGTTCTTTATAAACAAATATCAGAAAAATATCATCTTTGCTTTGCATTTATTGAGAAAGCTTCTAATATTTTTCCATTGCTTATAATGCAAATAGAGAAAAATTATGAGCCAAGTTTTGAATTAAGCAAAGGGGAAATATCTTTTCCCAATCTAATCCAATCCAATCTAATAGGTACTTTTTAATTTAAAATTTTTATTGATTTTTTTAAACTTCACTTTTATTTTCTAATTTATTTTCTTTCCCACCACTCCCAGAGAGCCATCCCTTATAACAAAGTAAAGGGTTTAACAAAAATATAAACCAATTCTGTCATTATATAATCATGTTCTAATGCTATAGTTCCCTACTTCTGTGAAGAAGGCAGGACTGTGTATTCTCTTTTTTCTTTGGGGCCACACTTGGTCTTTATAATTTCATAGAATTCAGTTTCGATTTTGTTGTTGCTGTTTTTTCCATTTACATTCCCATAAACATTTAATGAGTGCTACTGTGTTCTATGTGCATATGCTAGGATATAAAAAAAGAAAGAAAAACCTTTGTCTTAGGTGATTGTGCATCATACTAGGTGGATACAACTTATAAATAGGTAAGTATATAAACAATTTTTTGAGGAGGGAAAGAATATTAACAGTTTAGAGGAAATGGTAGAAGATGCAAGCAGGAGATGGAGAAGGTGCTATAAGCAGATGGTCTGCAGTCAGAGGACCCGGGATTGAATCCTAGCTCAGCAATTTAATACCTTTATGATCTTTGATGGTCCCTCCCCTCTCTGGACCTCAGTTTCTTCATTTGGAAAATGAAGAGGATTGGACCAAATGAACTCCAAGATCTCTTTTAGTTTTAAATCTATCCTATATCTTCAGAAGGAGAAATCTTGTCCAATGATTTAACAATGGTCTGAAAGTATGGATAAAACACTAACCTCTGACACAAATTGGCTGTATTGGCCTGGGCAAATCACTTAACACTGTAGTGCTTCATGGAACCCTGAGTGACTATAGGTTGCAAAGTAGGTTCCAGTCTACCACTAGTAAAGAGATTTTCTTCATGTTCCCTATACTAGTAAAGTCATAGGTCGGTACAATAACTATTAATAGTAGATAAGCCAGCATAGCAGAAGCAGCAGGACGCCCTGAAGGAAAGACAGGAGGCAGCATGTGCCAGGATAGTCAGATTGCCACCACTACCTTGACCATCTCCCCTCAGATGCCAGTGGAGACACCCCAGAACCCCAAACCCAAGAGCCTTAGGAGAAGCAGTGCTCCCAACCCAGTGCCCTCAGCCATCATCTTGGGAAGCAGCCCTTGTAGACACAAAGCCTGGCAATGGTTCCGGCAGGTGCTCCAGCCCCAGTTCCTGAAGACCCAGAAAAGAAAGCTCTTGCCCCTGTACTCCTTAGCACTGTGAGTGGTTCAATGTCCAACATTAGTATGATTTTATCAACAGCAATGACATTAAAGAAGAAGCATTTCTGTTTACTTTGTTACTGTATTCTAAGGACCGTGGGACCTTTTCCATCTTACTTGCAGCTGAAATTTTCCACAGGTGCAGTCACCACAATTAACATGTGAACTCCATGAGAATGAGGATTGTCTTATTTTTCTATTTTATCCCCAGTCATTTGCAAAAAACCCTCACTAAATGTTCTGTTCATTCATTCATTCAACAACAAACAACAACAGTCAGGGTTTGGACTTAACATGATGTTGGTTTTGCTTCCCACCTCCCACATTGTGTGAATCATGACTTAGTCCCTGGCATCCATCAATTACCTGGTAAAAAGCACTTTTCAAGAACCTAGTTGGTATGCAGCAAGACCACTGAATTTAGGAATTAGAGGTCTTGGATTTGCAACTTAGGACTTGTCCCAACCTCCTTGGCACCTAATTTCCTTTCAGTGGAGTTTCCTAATCAACCTCCTTCTGTATAAAATGACGGGGTTAGACTTACTCCTGATCCTACTATGTGCTTAGCACACAGAGAGGACTTTTGTTATTAACTTCAAGGTACTCAGAGGCTAGATGTGGAGACAAAACAAATGCAAGTTACATATGGTGTAGGGTTTGGAAAGAGAAAGCTAGGTGTAGGATGGGAGGCCTCATGAAGGAGATATGATTCAGGAGATTATAGACTGAGCGTTGAGGAAACCTTAGATATCTTATGGTTCAGTGGTCTCATTTTAAATCCTAGAAGCTGAGGTCCAGTGACTTGCTCAGGTCACATAGTAAGTAGCAGGTCCTTATTTATTCTTTGATGGACAGGTAGGGTTGATAAAAGGAAAGGAAGGAAATTGGGCATGAATTGGGTGGGAAGAAGTAAGGCAAGAAGGCAAGATGGAGCATGGGGGTACAAGGGCAACGGGTAGGCCTGGCAGGAAAGCAAATAGATGTGGCTGATGAAAAGAGAGGGAGAGAGTTTCTGAAGGATAGAAGAGGATACTTTTCTCAATGGCATTATCTCTCTGACCTAGACCTGCCTGATTTTCCAGGATACCTAATGAAAAAGGGAAATTGGCATAATATGGTGCACCAGTGGGTAAACACTGTGAACAGAGTGTTAATCTTACCCAATAGTATGACTTATCAAAAAAAAAAGTAAGCTGCAGGCTGTATTTTGTAAACCTAATTTCATATTCTTGTTGACTCCTGTTTTATCATTGTGAGATGAGATACTTTATCTCAGGTGACTGTAGGATGCTTTTCCTGAATTCAACCCTTTCATTTTACAGATTTGTATGCTGAGGAAGACAGATGACTTGTCCAGGATCACAAAGCTAGAAAGAATCTGAGAGTGGATTTGAACCCAGACTTCAAGTCTAGTACTGAGTTCAGATTCTAGCTCACAATGTGCAACCTTGAAGAAGTTACTTATAGCCTTCTTGAGCCTAAGTTTTATCAGCTGTAAAATGGGGGTGATAATAGTCACATTATGTACCTTACAGGTTTGTAGTAAGGAAAGTGCTTTGAAAATTGTAGAATCTGAACTATTATTATTGTTGTCTGCTTTTCTCAACATGGCCCTGGCAATCCTAGGAAGGAAAGAGAGTTACCTAAATTGTGCTTTTGGACAGAAGCTCTCCCTCTCCACGGCTGAAATGATTCAGTGCAATTTAGTAAACATTTATTTAGCAACCTGCAGCTAGGCATTCTGCTAGGTCCTGTGCATACAAAAAATTTTTTAAAAAAATTACTTAGTAACTGTCCTGAAGGATTTAAGAGAGAAAGGTATCTGGTCAATGTGGTTTAGAAAAAGATTGAGGAGAAAATGATTGCTTTCAGCTGGGAACCTTCATGGAAAGGCTTCATGGAATCAGTGGCACTTGAGTTGGACCTTAAAGAAAGCACATAATTTTCACAGGCATTTATGAAGAGGAAATGTATTCTAGGCATGGAGTGCAGAGAAGACAGAAGGAGATGGGCAACAGCTAGCTGGTAGCAAAGTTTGGCTAACTGTAAAGGAGAGTTAGTATAATAATATAAGACCAGAATGACGCTGATCGTGGTGATGAGCCAGACACAGGTGAATTAAAAAGGATAAGTGCCAGGGGATTTAGAAGATGCCATAACTTTCACATTTGGTTAGTGTGTTGGTTGGTTTTGCTGACTTGGTGTTTTTTTTTCTCTTTTTATTCTTTATTACAAGATATGGATCTTTGGGTAAGGGAGAGAAAAGGTATGTATTTTTAAGGTTATGGTGAAGCAAAAGGTGTCAATGAAATGTTTAAAAACTAAATACCAAAAAGAATAGATCCCCAAAAACGATGAAATGATTCACAGGATTCTAGACCTAGAGCTTTAGAAATCTTCTAGTCCAGGGGTAATTAACTTTTCATTGTGCCACGACCCCTTTGGCAGTCAGTCTGGTAAAACATATTTTTAAATGCATCAAATAGAATACAGTTATCAAAAAAAAATTTAAGTTCATAGACCCCAGATTTAAGAATTCCTGCTCTAAAGCAACCTTTGCTATTTCTAGATGGAGAAGTTGGGGCCCATAAAGAGGAGGTGATTTGTCCATAGTCACACAGAGCATAATTGGACTGGATAGAAATCTTGTCTCCTGACCACCAGTCCAGTGCTCTTTCTACCTGGCTCTAGGCCCTACTTGGGATTGATGTCCTAATTCATAATCAGGCAAACTATCAGAAGAATTTATCATATTTATGAGGGCTTTAGGACCTGAGTTTATTTCACAGGTGGTCAGAACATTTATATATGTCTCTCTCTCTCTATGTATATATGTAATGTGTGTATATACATTATATATGCATTTTGCTTTATGACTTTTGGGGTTTGGAGAGACTTTTGGGCTAGCTCTCTGACCCTACTAGAAAGCAAAGGGCTAAGGACTTATACCAACCATTTGGGAGGGAGGTGGAGATAATTTGGGGGGAGGTGTTTGGTGGTTAAGAGAGTTGAGAGAAAGCAATGGTAGGGTTAGAGAAGGGAGGAAATAGAATGGAAGTTCTTTGAGGGCAGAGACTTTCTTTTTTTGCCTTTGCATCCCTACTGCCTCACCTGGCATATAGTGGACATTGAAAAAAAGTGCATGTTGAATTGAATTAAATTATTGAAATATGCGTGATCAGTAGAATTATAAGGTCAGATGAAGCCACTAATATCTATCTCAATAGCCCTGGAATCCCTTGTCTGTCTTCCAACCCTTAATATTTGGAGCAGAGGGAGTGATGTCATTGGTGGAAGAGATGTTGGAAGGATTGAGACTTGTCTGCCTACCACATCCTTGAAAGGGCACCTTGTACAAGTCATGATGGATCTCAGTTTCTTTCTCTGTAAAGTAGAGAGAATGAGTCCTTTTTAACTCCTCTCCACTGGAAAGAACTCAGAAAAGTTATCTTCCTCTCCTCCCCACCAACTCCAAAAGGAGTTTGTTCATAAGTCTTATGACATTTAACTTCATTCTGCCTTGTACTATAGCTATTTATGTTTTCCTATTACTAGACCGTAAGATCCTTGAAGGCACAAATCATATGAGATAATATTTGAAAAGTGCTTAGCACAGAGTAGGTAATGAATGAATGCTTATTCCCTTCCCTTTACGTCTTCCTATTCCCCTCATAACAGGGAACACAGCTAGCACAGAGCAGTAGTCGATAAATATCTGTTGAATAGAATTGAACTGAATTGGGAGAAACAACCTGTTAGTCAGCTCTCCCCACATTGGCTTGTCTTCAAAAAATTCCCTGGTCAATTCAACCCAACTGGCATTTATGGGCAAGGAAACTGAGAGAAATACTTTCCAGGCCAACTTCTCTCTGCCCTCCAGCATACTTTACAGCTTCTTTCAGTCATGTTTCTTCAGTGAAGGCAAACTCATTTTAATATCAATCTAAGGAAAACAAAATTGGGAAACTGAATTTGCATCAAAAGAATTCACAGCCAAGCCAAATAGAAAATAAATTTGGGATTACACGTAAGTTTGGATCATCTACCACTGTTGCCTTTCTAAGGCATAGAATTGACAGTGAACAATACTATGACTTGGTTTTGTATGACTTTTGGTTTGTAGGGAATAAAAGCAATGCCCTTTCCCTCCACAAACACTCTCAACCTGGACTAAGTAACCCCAGTCTCTCCAGAGGTCAAAGTGATCTAAATGTGAATGGATTTTAGATATGCTAATGTTTGACTAGGAAAGTAGTTAGTTCTAGGAGTGGTAACTGGAACTCCTTACTAATCACGTGGATTGCTTAGGAAACCCAACATCTGAATGACCAAGATGGATGGGAGAGTAGCTGAAGAATAAGGGGCATTATCTCTCTCTCTCCTTTGCCTGCCTGGATCTCACCTTTTACAAATGTCTTTTACATCCCTTTGCCCTCCTTAGCTATCTTTCAAGGTCATCTTCATCTCTCTTTGACAGATGAGGAAATTGAGATTCAGAAAGATTGGTGACTTGACCCAGGATTCCAAAGCAGTAAGTGATGGACCTAAGACTTCAGCTCAGGTTTCCTGACTCAATGGTCTTTCGACGACACTATAGTTTTAGTTAGTTTGGGGAATTTGGAGGGGCAGAGTTGTAAAGAAACTTCAGAGAACCTGGTTCAGAAAACATGAATGGGATTAAGTAAAAAGCAGGAGTTGGGAATCCTCACTTGAATTCTTATCTTGGACCATGGTCTTAGAAGGGGAAAATCTAGTTCAGGAAAGTTCTTTATGCAGAAACAGAGGTGGGAGGGAGATGACCTTGTTAGGGTTTGGGTAGCTTATAGGAGAACAATTTTTAGTGGGAATCGAGGTTCTGAGACTCAAACATAAAGGATCTTTTACAATGATTAGAAGAATTCTGGTTTAGTCTAGAGTATAGAAGTAAGCTTGGAGTTTGGAAGTAAAGCTAGAGCTGACCTGAGCCTGCCTTTGTACTTGTAACAAACGGATGGATGGCACCTTGGGTTCCAGGGGTAAACTTGCATGGATCTCCTTCACAAAGTATTCTGGAATTAATATTCTTCAGACTTTGAACTGCCAAATTTTATCCAGCTATTTAAACTGTCCGCAACCCCTAGATTACACATCTAGCTGTGATATGTTTGCTTAGCAATTAACTGTATTCCTTTCTTGAACCAAAGGTATTCAAACTTCATAAAGGGATGACAGGATGTAGACCCATATTGTTTATAACTTAAAAGCTCATCATGTGTGATGTCATATTTTGTGATTCTATCAGCTGAGCTGAGGGAGTGGTAGTGGAACTCACATACCACTCTTCCTTTATACATACCTGTATGCTGCAAGTTAAATTGATCAACAAAGCTGGATTTATAATTATCCATTTCATAAGATCATGTCTAAGGCAGAGGCCATGTAACATACAAACAAACACACACACACACACACACACCCCATTTTAGAGATGAGGTAATTGAAGCCCTTAGAGGTTAAATGACTTGCCCAAGGTCACACAGGAAGCAAGCATATTTGTCCTTTTAAAAAATATTCAATTTTTAATTTATGGAATAAAACAAGCATTTCTGAAATGTAGTACAATAAAAAAAAAAGATGATCACATGAAACTGCACATTTGTAAGCACATTTGTCTAGAACTTGTGTATGCAGGCTGTACTGGTAGCTCTCCACACATCTGGAGAGATGTATGGCTTTAAACCCTATATCATTCCATCAACAAGTTTTTATTAAATGTTTACTATATGTCAGACACTGGGTTAGATTCTGAGGCTACAAATATAAAAGTGAGACAGTCTGTGGACCTCAAAGAGTTTTATATTCTAACAGGGGAGTTTACAACACTGTGAGTCAGTGGTGTGGGTGGGGGAAAGTTTTTTGGTCTGGTAGTCAAAGGGACTGGGAGTGGATCCATAGGAGAGTAGACTTTCACAACCTTCCCAGAAGCAGTGGCAGTATTGACTTTAAATAGTTTACCTAGAGCAAGAGTAAGAAGTGGAAGGTGGGGGAGGGTAAAGAACAGGGAAGGTAGCAAGATACCTGAGCTGGGTGTCCTGTGTGTGGCTGGATGGGAGGTGAAGTCTGTCCTGGGGTGAGATAGACAGAGTGGAGTAGTTGTGTTTTCCCTCACTCACCCACTGGTCGATAAAGTGTAGCCTTGGGGAGGACTGTGTGTCCCCAGGTTGGGTTTGAGGTGGGAGGTGGAGAGACACTGCAACAAGAAGTCTAGGGCACCAGCTGAGATCTAGTCTCTTTGAATCTGCCAGGAAGGAGGAGGAAGAGGGGAAGTGTAGGTGAATGGGCAGGGAATCTGATATGAAAAGATTCACCTTGGACAGGTTCATTCCTCAAAGACAGGAAGCATGTTGTCTTGTTATTGTTGTTTTGTGGGGGAAGGGTAATGAGTTACCAAGGCAAGGCCGTATCTCAAGATGGAATGGATAGTGTGCTGAATTTGAAGTCCAGAGGAGTGGGTTCAAATCTCAGCACTGCTGTCTTTTATTATATTTGGGTCCATGGGCAAGTCACTTAACCTTCCATAAAAGTAAAAATGAGGGGATTTGACTAGATTACATTAAAGATCTCTTTTCTCTCTGGATCTGATCCTGTCTGAGGCCTGAAGTCCCTGCTACTAGCTAACCCAAAGTTAGTGAATAGCTTGTGTTCAGTCCAGGCCTATAGTAGGGCGAAGGCCTATCAGGTGTTCCCACTAATCTGGCCCCAAAACGGTGAATGGGGGAGAGGGATGGGAGGGGGTGAGCCAGGCCAGGGCAGAAATGAAGCAGATCAAAGTTTCTGTGCTGATCAGCAGTGGGGTAAGCCTGTGAATGGCCGCTGCACATTCTGGGCTAGAGAGGAAGACCTAACTGCAAAATCAATCAATTAATCAATGATCTTCTGATCCCAAAGATCTATTTCCAGCTTTTGGGAAATGACTCCCTTCATTCTACACCAGAATCTTTGCTATTGGGATCAGTTTACCTCTCTTATACAATGAAGTTGTTGGGTGATGCCATTCTTCAAAATAAGACATACAAATGGGGTAGGGGAGCAGGCCATAGGATTATAGATTTAGAACTGGAGGGAAACTTAAAAATTATTTAGTCCATCCCACTCCCATTTTTTTTTATACAGAGAAAGAAACAGAAGCCTGGAAAAGTTAAATCACCCAACCAGGGTCACACAGGTAGTGAGTAGCAGGGTCAGGATTTTGACTCAGGGACTCTGACTCCAAATCTCCCTGTACCATAAAACTTCTTCCCTGGGGCAGCTAGGTGGTGCAGTAAATAGGCCACTGGTCCTGAAGTCAAGAGGACCTGAGTTCAAATCTAGCCTCAGACACTTGACACTTAAATAGCTATGTGACCTTGGGCAAGTCACTTAACCCCAATTGCCTTACCTTCCCCCCTCCAAAAAAATAAACAAACAAAAAAACCTTCTTCCCCTTAGTCCTTACCTTCACAGGTCCTAAAGTCATGGAATGACTGAGCTTAGGAGAAAATCCAAAATAAGCATGGAGGAGTGAGCTTAATATCAAAGCTAAAGTGAGATGAATTCTGAGTACATTCATTGGACATATGGATTATGGTTCCAGAGCATTTTCACAGTGCATTATCTCATTTGATCTTCATAAGAACTCTGTGATATACTAGTCAGGGCAAGGATGATTAGCTCCATTTTAAAGGTGAGGAAACTGAGGCTCAGAGAGGTGAGCTGGCTTGAGGGCAGCACACAGCTAGTCTGTGGCAGAGCCCAGATCTGAGCTCAGAGCTTCCACTTCAAAGTGCAGTGCTCTTTCCATGTCAGCACCCTTCTGCTTTGCAAAGCTACTGTTGAAGCCCCTTCTACAGAGGATGTTGACAAAACTCCTGACAGGCAGGTTTTTGTTTCTGTTTGAATATTTCCTCTACAAAATTGTGGGGGGAGGAGCAGATGGACTAGATGATGTCTAATGAACCTTCTAAGATTTCTGTAGTGGACAAATGATTGTCAGGAAGCTTTTAGGAATCATAGAAAACATGATTGGTGTTAGAATTGAAGGATCATAGATTTAGGGCTAGAAGGGAATTCAGAGGACATAGAGTCCAACCCTCCCATTTTACAGATCGAAAAACTGAGGTCCAGAGAGGCTGACTAGTCCAGGAATCACGTAGGTACTAAGTATCTGAGATGAGATTTGAGGCCAGATCATGCATAAATATATAAATCCAGTGCCTTATCCACAATGGGTCTCAAATTTTTTGGTCTTAGGACCCCTTTATACTTCTAAAAATTATCAAGGACCTCCTCAAGGGGCTTTTATGTGAATTGTATCTATTGATGATAACTACATTAGAAACTAAGATGTCGTAGGATTATTATGAACAAAATTTTGCCCCCACAGATCCACTGAAAGGTCCTTGGGGACCCCCCAGGGATCCCCAGATCACACTCTTGAGAATCATGCTTCCTGATTGAAAATAGGAAACTGTCCCAATTTTCAAAAAGGGAGAAAAGTTTGATACTAATTATAGATCTACTCATTAGAAAAGATTTTATGATCACTTGGCAGAAGTGGTGATCAGTAGAAGCCATCGTGGGTTAAGAATATATCATGCTCAATTAGCCTCATTTTCCTTTTCCTGTTGGGTACCAGAGAAATGACATTTCTGGCTCTAAAGGAACTTGCATTCTAATGTGGGAAACTACATACCTAAATCAGTGTTGCCAAGATAAATACAGAAAAACTGGAAGCAGCTTATGAAGGGAAGGAACTAGTAGTGAGCTCCTGTCACTGGAAATATCAAACTGAAGATGGCTGACCATTGTAGAGGATATTCTTTTTTTATTTTTAAAACATTTTTATTTAAACTTTTGAGTTCCAAATTTTATCTCTCCCTTCTTCCCTTTCCTCCACCCTCTCTGAGGTAGTGCACAATCAGATATAGGCTATCCATGTACAATTATGTTTAACATTTTCATATTAGTCATTTTGTACAAGAAGATTCAAATAATAGAGGAAAAAGAAAGTGAAAAATAGCATGTTTCAGTCTGTATTAAAACAATATCAATTCTTTCTCTGGAGGTAGATAATATGCTTCGTCATTAGTTCTTTGGGGTTGTCTTGGATCATTGAACTGCTGAGAATAGTTAAGTCATTCACAGTTCTTTATCATACCATGTTGCTGTTGCTGTGTATAACATTCTTCTGGTTCTGTTCGATTCGCTATGCATCAGTGCATATAAGTCTTTCCAGGTTTTTTCTGAGATCATCCTGCTTATCATTTCTTTCTTTTTTCTTTTTGGCTTTTTGGAGGTGGGGAGGTAGGGCAGTTGGGGTTAAGTGACTTGCTCAAGGTCACATGGCTAGTTTTGTGTTAAGTGTCTGAGGTCACATTTGAACTCAGGTCCTCCTGACTCCAGGGCTGGTGCTCTATTCACTGCGCCACCTAGCCGCCCTGAGCTTATAATTTCTTATAGTATGATAATATTTCATCACAATCACATACCACGACTTTTTAAACCATTCCACAATTGATTGGCATCCCTTTGATTTCCAATTTTCAGCTACCCCAAAACAAGCTGTTCTGAATATTTTTGTACAAATAGGTCCTTTTCCCTTTTTTGCATGTTTTTGGGGATATAGATTAGGAGCGGTATCACTGGATCAAAGGATATAAACAGTTCTATAGCCCTTTGGGCATAGTTCCAAATTGTTCTTCAGAATGGTTGGATCAGTTCACAACTCCACTAAGTGTATTAGTGTTCCAGTTTTCTACATCCATGGCTAGATAAATTTGGAGTAGATCACCAGATGACCTCTAACTCTGATTTTATACTCAGAATAATACAGAGCACCAACTGGGAGGGATGGCTTACTTCTACATTACTTCTTGCCCTCTATCCTGCTGGTGCTCAGTGCCTCCTCTCATAAGATTATTGTATTGACCAGTGTTAGTGACTTATACTTCTTCCATGTATCTTTATGATGTACAAAGCACTTTCCTCTGACTGTGAGGTAGACAGTGTGTGTATCTTTACTCCTGTGTTGTCAATGAGGAAGCCAGAGGGGTTCATTGACTTACCCATGGTCAGATAACTCATAAATGAATTTGAATCCAGGTCTTTTAACTTCTCCAAGTTTAGTTCGCTTTCACTAGGGACAGGGAGGTAGTCATTACTGGTGAGTGGTAGTGTCCTTAATTCTATAATAAAATGAGGAAACAGCCCTTAGAGATAGTCTCTCCTTTCAGTTTTTACCTGATTGCATCACTATTTCCTTCCTCCTTCCTTCTCTCTTTTTCCCTCTCTCACCACTATTACACAGAAAGGGAATGAGATCTTTAGTCTTGGGTGGCCACTATCAGTGATGGTTTCAAGACCCAATATATGCTTTGAGATTAGGGAATCAGTCAGTCAATCAACAAGCATTTATTGAACACCTTCTATCAGAGGCAGTGTGCTGTAGTTGATAAAATACTGGACTTGGAGCCAAGTAGACTTGGGCTCAACTCTTGTCTCTGAGGCATATTAGCTGTGTCACCTTGGAGAGATGACAGCCTCTCTGGGCTTTATATTTCCTTGTGTATAAAATGAGAAGGTTGGACAAATACCCTCTGATGCCCCTTCCAGCTCAAAATACATGAATCCCGTGATCGTTTGCTCTTGTGGTAGTTGCTGGGGATATAAGGATGAGAAATAAAACTGTTCTTCCTCATAAAAAGCTCACATTTTTGGGGGGAAGAAGCATGTACATAAGCATATTCAGAATAAATATCTACAGAATGAATGAATAACTGCAAGGGAGGGAGAATGTTGGAAACAGAGATTTGTGGAAAAGATGGTACTTGCACTGCATCTAGAAGGAAGTCAGGGATTTTGTAAAGTGGAAAGGAGGAGGAAGATTATTCTAGGGATGGGGGATGGCCAGTGGGAAAGTCTGGAGATCGGATAGGAAGTGCTGTTTATGAAGAAGAGAGAGAAGGTCAGTTTGGCTGGACTACAGAGTTTGGGAAGGGCAGTAAGGAATGAGACTGGAAAGATAGGTTGGGACCAATTTGTGAAGGTCTTTGAAAATCAAACACAGTTTATATTTTATCCCAGAAGCAGTAGAAAGTGTCTAGGAGTTTGTTGAGTTGGGAAGTAGTGAAATAATTAGGGCTACACTTAAGGAAAATCACTTTGGCAGCTGTGGGGAGGATAAATTGGTGTGGGGGGAGAGACTTGAGTCAGGAAAAACAATTAGGAGGCTATTGCAATAGTCCAGGAGGGAGGTGATGTGGGCCTGGGGTAAGATCGTGGTTGTACAAATAAGAGAGAAAGGGTTTGGATTCAAGAGATGGTGTGGGGGAAGAAATGGCAAGATTTGGCAACTGATTGGATATATGGAGTGAGGGAGAGTGGCAAGTGGAGGATGATACTTATGTTATAGACCTGGGAAAATTGGAAGAATAGTGGTGGAAGGGTTTATGTTGAATAAATGAATGAATGAAGCATTTATTCAGCATTTACCAAGTGCAGATCACTGGTGATACAAATACATAGAAAAATAAAATAGACTTTGCCCTCCAGAAGCTTACATTCTAATAGGAGAAATAAGACATGGAAGGTTTCAGGTACAAGTCAGATGGGAAGGTCCCATGGTCCTTAGAGTGCAGCAGCAAGGCAGATGGTAATGCCTCTTCTTTTAACATCATTGACATTGATAAAAATCATTTTCTGACATCTGTTTGACAGTGCCAAGGACTCTGGAGCAGAGCTTTTTTTCAGGATCTGGGTTTGGAGCACCTATGGGAACAATGGCCAACCTGCACCTCCCCATCGGTTGCTTCGCAGTAAGATGGCAGAGAGCCTTGTGCTGGAAGCAATACTATTTCCAAGGCTCTTTGGCTCAGGGTCCTGGGCTATTTGCATTGGGGTCACAGGGGATATGGTAGTCAAGATGTTGGGGGTGGTTCAAACCACTTGCCTAACCCATGCTGCCTTCTCCTTCAGGGTGCTTTGCTGCTTCCAAAAGGCTAGCTTGCCTGCCTTGTGTGTCATGCCTAGAATGTGACTATAATGTCCTTTTATTTTATTTATTTATTTTTGCTTTTTGGAGGTGGGATGGCAGGGCAATTGGGGTTAGGTGACTTGTCCAAGGTCACACAGCTAGTTAAGTGTTAAGTGTCTGAGGCTGGATTTGAACTCAGGTCCTCCTGACTCCAGGGCCAGTGTTCTATTCACTGCATCACCTAGCCGCCCCAGATAGTGTCCTTTTAGATACTCAGTAACAGGCTATCCCAGTTTGAGGTTTTAAGTAGTGTTGGGAATGGGGTGGAATAGAGCTAGTTGGAGGTAGAGGGTAAGGGATGAGAATGTGTAGATGTCTCAGACTCTTTTCCTCTTCTTTTCTTTCTACCTTGTTCTTAGTAGAGAGGACATTTGCTTACTGTATTTGGGCATGTGTCTGGTGACTGCATGGTTTGGACTTTCTTGGGGGCTAGACAAGGAGAGGAAGACGATGTAGCCCTCCCTGAAGAAGCGGAAAAAGGGATAGGATCAAGTAGAGTCCATGGGTAAACACTACCACTTGTCTTCAGTGGTAGTAGCTGGGTGCTTATTAGGCAGGCTTTCTACCGGGTAGCTCTTTGCAGAGAAGCATCCCAGGCAGTCTGAGGACAGACCCAGTCTGATCCAAGACAAGAGTGAAAACAAATGCGGGTTGACCTAAGTGTGTGGAGATGTGACCATATGGAAATGAGTGGCTTTCATTGGGTCTCTGTGTTATCAGGCCAAGCTGCTGGTGTCTGGGCAGTAGCAGGAGTTAGGAGCTCTCCCAAGTCGGTTTTTTTTTAAAAAGGCTGAAGCTCACATTCATGCAATCTACCTAGGGGCAAGTGTGGTGAATAAAAGTCAGTGTGGGAGTCAAGAGATCCATGTTCTAATCTGGAAACTTCAAGGTCATCTGTTCCCATCCCCTCATTTTACAGATTTGGAAACTGAAGCCCAGGGAGATTAAGTGACTAACCCAAGGTCACCCAGGTGGTACATGGCAGAATCAGGATTTGAAACAAGGTGGTCTGATTCTAAATCCAGCATTCTTTCCCCTATGATTTGTAAGGTCCTTCCAACTCTAGCATTCCATTCATTCATTCGTTATAAGAACATTTTCCATTCTAGCATTTTATCAATCCTCCCTGAATCTCCAGCTATCCCCAGAACAAGGAGCTGTCTTTGCTTTCTACAGTTATCTCCAGTGCTATGTTTTGCTCTTCAGGGGGCTTTTTTTTCCTTTTAAGAATTGACCTTGGATGTTCATTTATCCTAGTTTCATTTCTATAAAAGTGATATTGGGGTAGGAGCTACAGACAGGACAGTGATGGGAGGTGAGCACAGTGTGATTTACCCCAGCCTCTGCCCTCAGGCTGGCCTTCATCCCAGCATTGCCCTAGGAATGAGAGACAGAAAGAAAGAGATAGGGACAGACAGAGACACAGAAAAAGAGTGTGTTTATAAGTATTTGTGGCTTAACTAAGTTGGTTTTATATATTGGTAAACTGTGTATAGTTGTGAGACAGTAGGCATGAGTCTACATTTGTGGGAGAGAGTGTATTTCTAGACAAATGTATTTGCATGTGTGTATGGTTCTGTGTGAGTGTGTGCAACCACAAACATGTGGGTGTGTTCATGAGAGAGTCTTGCATGTGTCCTTATCTCTTTCTCTTGTTCAAATGTTTGTTTCTTTTCTCTGGTGTTTATTTTGGAAGATCTCAGTCCAGCCCTCCCAGAACTCTGCTGCTAAGCTGGCTTGGCTCCCAGTGGCTGGTGCCCTCACTCCACAGCTGCCTGATCTCAGCTCAGGGTTGGAGTGGGACTGTAGCACAGGGTAGGTAGATGACAAATCTCACTTATTGTCCTCCCAACCACGAATATTAGTCTAGGATTTCTTTTCCTGATAACATCTCCCTCTCCCACCTAACCCCCACTCTCAGTCTGGCAATTTAGTCCTTCATTCCAGGTCCTAGAGCTGAAAGCATGATAAAAAACAAGCAATTATTCACTTTCTAAATCTCCCAGCTGACACGCCTCCACTTACTATCAGAATTCCTCCCCTTCCAACACCCTTGAACAATACTGGAGGCCCAGGTAAGTTGGTTGGGATTGAGCCAATATTGATCCTTCTATTATGATTTTTTGGGATTCCAAATAGGAGTTGGATCCCTAGATTCTCACGATAATATAGAGATAAGATTCAGAGCCCATAAAATTAGGTCCTGCCTACCTTTCCAAACTACTTGCTCTTAACAGTTGGGTTTTACCCAGAAATATGCTTGTGATTGTTTTAACAGTCAGCTGTCCTTCAAAAAAAAAGGCAAAAAAGCATGACACTTTAAAGTTTAACCTGCGTTATTACCATTTCTCCATCACTTTCTTAAGTCTGAACAATAAAACAAGCCTTGATTCATGGTGCAATTTCTGAGGTCTAAATACTCACTGAAAATCGAACAATGGACTCCTTAGTTGGAGCTGGCTCCAACACACCCCTGGTCTTATTCCTTTCTGTAGTATCTATAACCACAGCACACTATGCCTTGTCCAGAACAGAGGCTCTGTGAAAACTTAATGAATGAATGAATCTGCCCATAGCCCACATCAGCCTAGAACAGCTAAAATCCCACCTTCTCCAGAAGCCTTTCCCCATCCCCTTAATACTAATGCCTTTTGACCCTGATGTTTATCTTCTGTTTATCCTGTTAATATATCTTGTTTGTACGATTGTTTGCATGTTATCTCTCCCATCAGACTTTGTGTAAGTTCCTTGATATCAGAGACTGGGTTGTTTTAGTTTTAATTTTTTTGTTGTTGGTGGTGATTTTTGTTTTTGGCCTTTCTTTGTATCCCAGCACTTGTCGCAAGGCCTGGCACATAGTAAGCATTTAATAAATGCTTGTTAACTTGAACAGAGGTGAAGGAAGGTATCTCTGAGTTGAGAGTGAGTGGTTAGACTTCCCCAGAGGATAATGAGATAAGTGATCTGAGGTCTGGGTAGTGACCTGGCACTGTATGTATTTCTCTCTGACTGGATGTTAGGAAAGGAAGGGACTGTAGTTTCTTAGAAACTGCCTCCCCTGCCTGCCATGTACAAGTTTTTCCCTCTCTGGGTTGATTCACAGTATTCAATCTATGGGGATCTCAGTGAATTTTTCTTTACAGAATTGTAGATGCAGTGGCAGATACCAAAATAAGAGATATGCCTCTGCCCATGGGAAGATTGTATGGATGGGACCTATGATATTTATAGTATAGCTGGAAATAGTAGTCGCTAGGCGCACCAAAGGAGAGGATATCCCTCCTCACCCCACACCAGAGAAGGCTACCATTTGACATATATTTTGTGTGTATACATATAGTTGTGTATATGTGTGTGTGTATGTGTATAGTTGCCCTAGGTAGCCTCTGAAGGAGGTAAAGAAAGTAGCAACAGGATGGCAGAAGGGCAGGACCCTCAGGAAAGAAGGCAGTTTCCAGGAGAGAGGAGAGACACTTGTGACTTCGTAGTGCAGATCATACCCACAGAGGCCTAGGAGGACCAGCATTGGCTTGAATGGGAGGGGCCACATAGGTTGACTACTTCCATGGCACCAGGATGGGAGTTGATGGAAAGGAGGGGAGAGTTGCAGGAGATATTGTGGAGGAACAATAAGATTTGGCAGCTGATTGGATAAGGAAAAATGAGGGTGGGGAAAGAGTTAAGAATATCTCTGAAGTTGTGAACCTGAGTGAGGAGAAGGAGGGAGTTTCCCTCAACAGAAAGAGGAAAGTTTGGAAGGAGGCATAGATTTCTAGGGAAAAATAGCCAGTTCTATTTTGTCACCCAACAAGTTTATTAAGCATTTACTATGTGTAAGCACTGTGTTAACCATTGAGAATACAAAGGAAAGAGGGGAACCCCCCACAATCTCTGCCCTCAAAGAGTATACATGTTAATGGGGATGGCCATCATGTAAATAATGAGGCACGCACAGTATATATACACAGAATATTTTGTTGTTCATTTGTGTCTGAATCTTTGTGAGCCCATTTGGGCAAAGATAACTGGAATGGTTTGTTATTTCTTTCTCCAGCTCGTTTTACAGATGAGGAAACTGAGGCAAACAGGGTGAAGTGACTCTCAGGGTCACACAGCTAGTTAATGTCTGAAGCCAGATTTGAACTCAAAAAGATAGTCTTCCTGACTCCAGATGGGATACTCTCTCCATTGTCTCATCTAGCTGTCCCTATACACAGAACAGTTGGAAGCTAATTTAAAAGGGGAAAGCATTGCTGGGCAGCTGGGAGGGTGAGGGAAGGGACAGGGAAAGTTCTCTTGCAGAAGATGGCTTTTGAGCTGAGCCTTAAAGGAAGTAAAGATGACATTCCTGGCATTCGGGACAGTAAAGGCCACAGAGACCAGAGATGGATTCCTGTTTGAGCAGCTGGAAGCAGGCAAGTGTTTCTGGGGGTGGGGAAGCATTAGGAGACTGGAAAGGTGGAAGGGGTCCGGCTATTTAACCAAGGACTCTGTATCTGTGGAACTCCTTGAGCAGAGTGTAACAGTCAGATCTGTGCTTTAGAAAAAAATCACCTTGGCAGCTGAATGGAAGGAGGAGAAATTTGAAGCTAGGAAAGAAGGCCATTGAGTATGAGGTGCCAGTACGAAAACTGGGTGGAGGCGTTCATCAGATAGTCAGCAATTTGAGACTGGAGTTCAAGAAAGAGATGAAGACTGGATTTATAGATCTGGGAGTCATTTGCATAGAGATGATAATTGAACCCATGGGAGCTGATGAGATCACCAAGGATGAGAAACATAGTGAGTGAAAAGGACCCAGAACAGAGCCCTGGAGACTTGTCTGAGCAGGATATGGATGAGGCAACTGACTGAATATGGGAAATGAGGATTAGGGAAAGTCAAGGAGTCCCTGTAGCTGTGAATTGGAACTAGGTGATTGGAAGGAGGGTGGTGTCCTCAACAGGGAGAGTAACTTTTGGAGCAATCCAGTAAATGAGACTAAGCAGTGGGGCATGGAACCTTGTAGCCAAGGGAGTATCTGGGAGAAGGAGATGATGAACACTGTCCAAAGGCGTAGTTAGGTGTGAGGACCTGAGAAGGGGACCTCTATTTAGCAGTCTGGAGATGACAATGAGTACTGTTGAAGAGAGTAGTTTCAGCTGAATGATGGAAGCAGAAATCATATCTCAGTGGGTCGCAAAGTGAACGACAGGTGAGGGAATGGGAGGCAAGAGGTGAAGACAACTAGTTAGGATGTGATTTTAAAAGGGAAGCCTGGACTGGGATGTGCATTCTGTTTTTGAGCTCATACTCTGTGCCCTTGGATAAGTCATTCACCCTCTCTGGGCCTTAATGATTTCAACTATAAAATGAGGTAGGGGGACTGTTCTGGCATCCTCCCCCAATCAGAGCAATTTGGACGAGAAAGCCATGAAACTTCTAGGATATGAAGAATGAGTTGCAGAAATCCCTGTCTTCATAGTTAAGGGACACTGTCGCCAGCAGACTGTGCCTGGGGAAGTTCTCGAGTGTGGATTTGGGGGAGGGGGAGGAGAGTGTGTCCCTGGGGCCCTGTACCCAGGGCTGTTCAGCTTTGGTCCAGGGTTTCTGCTCTCTTTCCCCCCGCAGGGTGATGCAATCTTGCTGAAAAATAAACAGCATTTTAAGTTAATTGGATCCCTGTATTTTCTCCATTTCCCTCCCTCCCTGCCTGTCATATCTCATTTCCCACAAAACATTTACTGCCTTTGACATGTTCATTACAATTTATTTTCTCTTCACGAGTCCCCATGTTGCTGTGCATCTGCCTCTCTTGAGGTCTCTGTTACTTACTCTCTGGGCTCTCTCTAGGCTTGTCTCTCTCTCAGTCTCTCCGGGTTTGTCTCTCCTAATCTCTTTCCCTGCGTTTCTCCCTCACTCTTTCCAGGTCTCTGGCCTTCTCTGGGTCTGCTTTTTTTTCTCAGTCTCTAGTTTTGTCTCTTCCTCAGACTCCCTGGGTTTGTCGTCTTTTTTCTAAGTCTCTCTGGGTTCCTGTCCCATTTTACCCCTGATGCTGTAGTTTCCTCTAATGACCAGACTGGATGGAGGTGCTTCACTTGCATAAATGCTTACGGGGCTCAAGCAGCTGATTATATTCAAGCATATCTTTGGCTGGGAGATTTCATGGAGCGCTTGAAGACCATACCAGATGGGACTCGGGCTTTAGAGGGGTGCTGGGCCCAAGGCCCTCCAGTTGTTAAGATTGGGATCTCTGGGCTTACTTTCCTTCAGGGAGGAAGGGGACAGACGGATATGGGGGCTGGGCCTTGGGGAAAAACTGGATGGCACAGACAGAAACTCTCCCTAGAATCTTTATTCATCCCTAACTCTCCCTTTCTTCTCGCTATTCATATCTTGGTTTCTGTCTCCCCCTTTGTCCTAGGTGTCCTGATCCAGTCTCTTCATTTTGTCTCTGGCTTTCCTTGCCATTTCTCTGGCTGTTTTTCTCAATCTTAGACTCCTCTTTTCACCTTTTTTCTCTCTCTCCTCTCTCCCTGTCACTATGTGCCTCTGTCTTAGTTTCTCTCTCTTCATATTCATCTTCCCTTTGGCTGCAGTGATAGTTCATTATACTCATATACCAGTTTGTTCAGTCATTCCCCTAATTAATGGACAATTGCCTTGTTTCCAGTTTTTTGCGAAGAATATTTTGGCATAGGTAGGACTTTCCCTCTCTATCTTTGATTTCTTTAGGGTCAGTATTTAGTAACTTTTCTAGCATAGTTCCAAATTGTTTTCCTGTCTCCCTCCTTGGATCTCGGATTCCCTCCTCACCCCACTCCAGACACAAATGTCCCTCTTCCCCCTTTGTTGCTTGGTTGCCTCTGTTTTTTCTCTTTGCTGGTTCCCAGAGTAGGTCTCTTGTTCTGTTTTCTTTCTCAGCTGTATCCTTAACCCTCTTTGAGGCTGATGTTCTGAATCATTCCCACTTAGCCTCAGCATCTTATCAGGGGAACCCAAGCTAGGCCTGAGCCACTGACCCAGGATAGTGAGGATAGCTGGGATGTTGGGGAGTGATAGGTATGGATGAGAAGGCAAGGCAAGGCACTGCGCTGGACAGAGGGAAAAGAATGAGGACCATGTTCAGGCTATGAAGTAGAAACCAAGGCTTGAGCTGATGGATTCTTTGTGACCTGGAATGACTCACACTTTGTACAGAATTACTGGCTTCACAAGCATTCTCTTTTTCTGGAAGCCTTGGTCAGGCCCCAAGAGCCATATTGGTGGTGTTGGAATAATACACTTTGGACAACTACTTGTATCCCATCCTTCCTAACCTTCCTCCTTAAATTCTTGTACTCCCCTCCCCCCCAGAATATAACCACCTTGAGGGCAGGATCTGTTTCCTTTTCCCCTTGTTATTTGCAGTGCCTAGCACAGAGCTTGACACATAAATGCTTAACTATACAGTGGTTCTCAACCTTCCTAATGCTGTGACCCTTTAATACTCGTATGTGGGCATATCTGTATGTGGGCGGACCCACGTGGAGACGTATAGAGGAGCTGTGTCTTGGTTCCTAAGACCACGGAAATATGTTTTTTGATGGTCTTAGGCAACCCCTGTGACCCCTGCGAAAGGGTCATTTGACCCCCAAAGGGGTCGCAACCCACAGGTTGAGAACCACCGGCTTAATACATACCTGTTGCTTATTGATGGATTGCTTTCTGTTTTCTGGCTCTGTTTCTGTTTCGTTTGAACACTGGGTCTTCTCAGCTCCACTTTGGGTCTTCAAAGGGACATTTCATGTGCTGACAAATATGGCAATCTCCACATTAGAAACCCACCCCCACCCCCAGTTAAAGTATAGTAAGAACCAGCCCCTCTGGGGTTATTGTAGAAGATTCTGGTTTTACTTATTTTTTAAAAGGGATTTTATTATTCTGGGGGCAAGGAAGAGGAGAATTAAAACTAATAAACTTAACTCTCAGCTTGGCAACTGAGACAAACTCCTAAGTGGAAATTGGAGTCAAAGGGAAGGCATCATGTTGGAGCTGCTGGGAAAGCAGGAGAGATTTCTGGATCTGGAGACAAAAGGGAGGAAAACAAGCATTAAGTAAGCGCCTACTCTGTGCCCGGCACTGTGCTAAACACTTTACAAATACTATCTCATTTGATCCTCACAACAACGTTTGGGGAGTAGGTGCTATTATTATGCCCATTTTACAGAAGAGGAAACCGAGGCAGAGTGAGTTAAGTGACCTGCTGAGGAAAACTCAGTTAAATGTCTGAGTGAGGAAACTCAGCTCTTCCTTACCCGGGGCCTAGTAATCTATTAATTCAATTCAATAAACATTTATTAAGTGCCTATTATGTGCCAGACACTATGCTAAGTGTTGGGGATACAAAAAGAAGCAAAATATAGTCCCTGTCCTCAAGGAGCTTACAATCTAATGGGGGGGAGGGAACAACATGCAAACAAATATAAACAAAGCAAACTCTGTTCAGGATAAATGGAAAATAATTAACAGACGGAAAGAACTGGAATTAAGAGGAGCTAGGGAAGGCTTCCTGTGAAAGGTCGGATTTTAGTCTGGGGTTTAAGGGGAGCAGGGGAGAGAGGGCATTCCAGGCAGGAGGGTCAGCCAGAGGAAGTGCCAGGACCACAGAGATGAGGGAGTGCCTTGTTCATGGAATGGCCAGGAGCCCAGTGTCACTGGATCATTGAGTATAGGTCAAGGGAGTGAAGTCTAAGAAGACCAGAAAGGTAGGAAGGGGCTAGGTCACGAAGGACTTGGAATGCCAAACGGAGCATTTTGTATTTGCTTCTGGAGGCAATAAGAACCCATTGGAGTTTACCGAGCAGGAGGGGGAAATGATCAGATCGGCATTTTAGGAACATCATTTTAATGGCTGAATGGAGGATGGATTGGAGTGAGGAGAGACCTGAGGGGGGCAGACCTGCTATTAGCCTATGGCAGAAATCAAGGTGTGATGTGCTGAAGGCTTGCACTAGAGTGATGGCAGTGTCAGAGGGGCAAAGGGGGCACATTGGAGAATTGCTGAAATGGATGGGTCTTGGTAATAGCTTGGATTTGGGGCTGGGGCTGGGAGTAAAAGATGGTTAGGAATCTACCTAACTGATGCCACCTGGGCTTGAGATCTGGTTTTGACACATCTCCCAGAGTTAGCATGGGAAATTCACTTAATTTCTCTAAGCCTTCTGGGGGTAATACTTACATCACCTGTCTCAGAGGGCTATTGTGAGGATCAAGGGAAATAATGTCTGTAAAATAAATCACAAGGCACTATTTAGTATAATGGGAAGTTTACTAAATTTGGAGACAAGAATACCTGGGTTTAAAGCCTGGTTTTGATATTTCCTACCTCTATGACTTTGGTCCAGATATTTAATATCTCTGGGCCTCAGTCTCTTTTGTAAAATGGGCATTCTGAACTAAATCCCCTCTTGAGTGTGCTGGTAAATGTTTAACACCCAACTTTGGTATAGGGCTTTGGATATACACAAGACACGTTTGAAAGTTTAATCTTCATTCTTAACGTTTTCTCCTTTGCTTTTTTAAGTCTAGACAATCAACAAAACAAAAAAAATCAAGCCCTGATTTGCAAATGCTCACACAAAATTTTACAATTTGCTCAAGAGCCAGCTGGTCAGAGCTGGCTTTAGCATAACCCTACTACCAGTTCTAAAACTATCATCCTATGAGATAACTATGAGTTTAAGCTCAGGTTGTGGAGAATGGTTGGAGACTGCAGATAGGGACGTACTCAAAGAGGAGTAACTAATGTCTGGGCCCTAGGGGAATTGAAGGTAAGAGTAGAGAGACAGTGAAATTGATCCCTCCACATCCCATATTAGTAAGTAGGCTACATCCACTAGCAAGCAGAGTTCAATATCTGGATGAGGAAAAATTGGGTGGGCAGAGAACCCAGCAGCCAGTGATGGGGCCAGTATTGTCCTAAGTGTGATCAATATGTCATCTTTTGACATGGGAAAATCGGTGTCTTGAGATATTTTTTCTCATAGTGGGGATAACTTTGCACTTAGCCTTTCATGGCTTTTTTGGCCAGTCCTCCTTGTGTTCAGTAGAGGGTAGGAGTTGGCTTGTGGAACAAGAAAAGGGAACATTAGAAAAAGAGAGAGTGGGGTCCACTTAGAGGACTGAGATCTCCCCATCTTAAGTCCCACCCTGTTTTTGACAGTCAGTATTGGCTCAGCTTCCTCACCCTCTTCAGCTGTCTTGTCATTCTGGAGTCTAGGAGTACTCGCTAGTCTAGAAGCTTTGGATTCTGAATTAGTGCCTCCTTCTTACCTTCTTTTGCCTCCTTCCTACCCAGAACAATTCTAGCAGGGTGATAAGGAGAGAGGTCATTGGGAGGGTCATGAGGATGCTGAGAAATGAGAGGATTTGAACTTAGGGTAAAAGAGCAGGAGCTATAAGACAAAGGAACAAAGAGCTTCCCCCCACAAACCCCAAGTCACAAAAAAAAAATAACCAGAGGTAGAGAAATGGAGAGCCCTGTTCCTTTACCCCTATTTGTCAAAGAAACTAATTGGAATTTCTGGGGCTGTTAGGTGATCTGGAGGAATTAAGGTTCTCCATCCATAAGTATGAGGCATTACGAATGTGTGTATTTCCCCTCCCTTTTGGGGGGTGGGGGATGGGGAGAGGATTTGCGCCCAACTGGGCATATAGGGCTATGAAATTTGGTTGGACTTTGAGGATATGTCAGTTTGCCACGTGTCTATCTAATGGGTGTGGCTATCTCTGGCCACAGCTGTTTTAATGTACTGAGTTTCTTGTTTGTAAGACAGTAAGTACATGTGGTATGGTAGCAGGACCATATTTTCCAAACAGAAACAAAAATTCCAGGCACGTTGTCTGACAAGGAATATTTCTTTTGCAAAGCCTTAATGAAACTATGCTCTCTGTTCTGTGAATCAGGATGATCCCAGCAAATCTAGGTCATAGGGTAATTTGAAATCATAGATCATGTTCTAGGGGATTCATGACAAAACATGCTGCCCACCTCCAGATTGAGGGCTGATGGACCCAGAGTGCTGATTGAGTCACATATTTTCACACATTTGTTTTGCTTGACTATATATGTTTATAATAGGTTGGTCTATCTTTTTTTTTTTTCCTCAATGGGAAAAGGTAGGAGGAAGAGAATTTGGAGCTGAAAAAAAATAAAATTGACTTTAAAAATTTGCACGTGCACGTGTGTGTGTGTGTGTGTGTGTGTGTGTGTGTGTAAACACATACGTTTGTGTAAGAGGGAAAAAAGCAAAGATTTGTGGTTGGAAGGGATCTCAGAGCCCATCTACTCCAGCCCCCTCACTTTACAGATAAGGAAATTGAGGCTCAGAGAGGTTGTCACTTGCCCAGGGTCACACAAGTTGTGAGTGACTGAGCCAAGATTCTAGATCAGATTTTCTGACCACAAATTCAAGAGCCTTTCCCTTCTACCACGCTGCCTCTGTTCAGGTGTAATAGAAGGAATGCAGGATTCAGTCAGGCAGGCAACCCATTTCTGTCTGAAGCTTGGCCACTGATTCTTTTTGCCACCAGAAGCAAACCACTTTCTCCCTCTAAGCCTCAGTGTCTCCTTTGTGAAAGATCAAGTTCCAACTTGAAGATCGTTTCCAACTTTGACATTCAATAACAGCTGCTTCTATGATGGCTATATCCAGGAGCTTGCGTTTCTGGGTTCTCTAGCATATGTTACAATTAATTTTCATTCCGCTGAGGGTGGTGACCAAAATTGAGGCTAGCCAGGAGTTGCAAAGAGCCTTAGATCCCACCTTGGATAAGAAAGGGGGCCGGGAGAATGACATAAACATGCAGGTATGCAGCTGAACAGGTGGTAGCCCAGGCTCCATCTGAGAGCAAAGCCCCCAAGAGGGATCTTTCTACGCAGATGGTCCTTGCCACATCACCACTCAGATTTATGTTCATGAGCTTTTCCTTCCCAGACTAGCCTAGCTGATGGTAACTGATTTGATGATCACCTAAGTTCCATCCTTAGGTACCATCTACTCCTCCTGTCTGACAAAAGCTAGACGAGCACATGTCTGTTATAACAGGGAATATTTTTCAGGTATGGGCTGGACGAGCTGACCACTGAGCTTCTCTCCAGCTCTAAAATGTTTGCATACTTTGATACTCTAATGCTCCTTTCTCTCTTGTGTGGCATGGAAGAGGGGAAATTAAGTTCTAGAGTGGTGGTTCTCAACCTTCCTAATGCTGCGACCCTTTAATACTATATGTGGGCGTATCTGCATGTGGGCGGACCCACCTGGAGACGGATAGAGGAGCCGTTTCTCAGTTCCTAAGACCACGGAAATATGTGTCTTCTGATGGTCTTAGGCGACCCCTGTGACCCCTGTGAAAGGGTCATTCAACCCCCAAAGGGGTCGCAACCCACAAACCTGCTGTCTAGAGGAAGGGAGACTGTCAGAGCCATGCCTTGGGACTGGTCTGGATGCTATTCCAGTGTTTTCCAAAACTTAGTTCTGCTTACAACTCTCATCCTGCCTCGAAGCCCTGCTGCTCTGAAGTGAGTGGAACATCACCATCACCATCACCATTATTGCCATCCATAGTGATTCCCTGTGTCATTCTCTTTATGTGTGTTCTGGCTGTTGCAATCAGGGAATAATAATCTCTCCCAAGTAACCAAAAAAGGGGAAATAATTTGGTTTGGCAAAGGGCACTTCCTGAGGTAAGCTATGGAAGAGGCACTACTAATCTTTCCTGTCCCCTAAGTCCCCTCTCTCCTTCACTTCTGCCTCCTACTTCCACCTCCTCGTATAAAAGAGATAAATTCTATTCTGTGGCTTCTCCTGGCCAGGGCCTAGGAAGGACCAGGCTTGTCAAGGTTGTCTCTGAGTGGATGGCTTCCTCTGTGTTTTTGGGTGACTGCCAGAGGCTTACTGAAGAAATTGTGAGACGCATTCCATAGGAAAGGAGAAAGAACAAAGATGAGATTGAATGAGGCAGAGCAGAACTTAGACTCTGAGGTCCAGAGAAGGTGAGAGGATCTTAGAAAGAGAGGCAGAAGGGTGTCAAGGAGGCCCTGAAGTCATTTATCAGTTTGTGTGCCTGATAACTGACCAGTCCAGAGCCCTCTGTAAAACTGGGCAGATCCAGGGAAGACCCCCAAAACTAACTAGTCCAAGCCCCAGGCTATTCCTAATTCATGGCTCACCTGGTCTTGTGATTTCCTTGGATCCTCTAGCCCAGCGGTTCTCAACTTGTAGGTTATGTTCAATTTGTAATAATGAAAATACATCCTGCATATCAGATATTTACGTTACAGTTCATAACAGTAGCAAACTTACAGTTATGAAGTAGCAACAAAAATAATTTTATGGTTGGGGATCACCACAGCATGAGGCACTGTGTTAAAGGGTCGCAGCATTAGGAAGGTTGAGAACCACTGCTCTAGCCAGTTCCCCAACCCCTATTCTAGGGGCAGGCCAGAGAGTGGGTAGTGTGGTCTAGTGGATTGAGTACTGCAAGTCAGGAAAGGCTGGGTTCAGATGTCATCTCCAACACAAGCTAGTCGCTCGACCCCTCTGAGCCCTCAGTATGCTGGTCTGCAAAACGAAGATTAAAATACTTGTGGAACTTACCTCACAAGATCGTTGTGATCATATAAACAAAGCCCTTTGCAAACTTTAAACTGCTATATCAATGCAGTTTTTAGTATTTGAAGTGACGCCATCCTGGCTCCCCTGGCTCCCCCCTTTCTTGCCTTTCTTCTCTCTTTAGCTTGCACTGCTCACCTCCCTCTGCCTGCATCCTTCCAGGCAGTCATCTCTATCGGTTCCCGCTCTCCCCCAACCCCCAGAGAGAGGACTCTTGACTCTGACTCACCCTGCTCCGGCTAATCCCATGGCCTGCCTCAGCTGCCCTACCCCAGCTGCCCCAGCCACAGGGCTAAATTTACCCTTTTAATAGAAACCAGATTTATATCCGAATTTTTCCTTTCTTTTATTAGTTTTTGGGTTCTTGGTTGTTGAGTCCTAGGGTGGGGTTAGGGGGGGAGGGGGCCAGCATTGAATCCCGAATGTTTCCATATTTGTTTTGTCTGATGGCCCAGTGTCCAAATATTTTTCCTATTATGGGTAGAGAGGAACTGGCCTTTCGGGTTGTCTGTGGCTTTTGGGGAGGTTTTCACACAAGCTTACTGTGTGGGGTTCCTAGGCAAGACTTAAAGAGGTTTCTTAGATTTAAGAGCTAACATTTTCAAGCAAGACTCCTCCCCTCCCCCCAGCCCTTGTCCCACCCCCACCTCCCATCATATTCAGGAGTGGAAACACCCCTTCTCAGAATTCTCTGACTCATTCTTTTTCTTCCCTCTTGGATCCTCTTCTTTTTCTCCCCCATCTTCTCTAACTCTTGTTCAGTTACCTTAGCTCTGCTCTTTCTCAGTCACTGCTCCATCCTCATCCTCTTCCCTGTCCCAGCCTTCTCCTGTCCTGTTTGTTGACTTGTCTCTCTGTCGGACAGGAAGCATGTCAGCATGAGAATGACTGTCCAAGGTTGATGGTGATTTGATGATGCCATAGGGAATAGGTGCCCAGAATGCTCCACAGTGTCTCTTATCTGTTGCCTCTATTCCTGCTGCTACCAGTAGGTCTTCATTAACCTGCTCAGTGAAGTATTCGGGTAGATTTTCCATCTTCTGATCTCTCCCTTCCGTGTGCAAGTATCCATCCTTCATATTATTATTTTTTCCCACCTGTAGTGTGGTGGAAATCCATGCCAACCCATCCTCCACCCAGCTATCAAAGAGATTTTCCAACCATGTCACTCCCTCACTGAATAAACTCCAGTGGTTCCCTATTGCCTCCAGGATAAAGTATAAAACGCCTCTGTCTGGCTTCTAAAGACCTTCTCAATTTGGCCCCAATCTACCTTTCCAGCCTTATTACACATTTCTCCCCATCCTATACTTTATTACCCAGCCAAATTGGCCTTCTTGCTGTTTCTCACACATAGTGCTCCGTCTTCCAAATCCATGCCTTTGCCCTGGCTATCCACCCCCTTCCTGGAATATACTTCCTCCTCCCTTCTACTTCATGGAATCCTTACTTTTCAAGACATAGCTCAAGCACCACCTTCTGATCCTTTCCTGATCCCTCCAATTCCTAATGTTCTCTCTCCCTAGTCACCTCATGCATACCTATTGATGTACGTGTTGTCTCCTCCACTCCTTGGGAGCAGGAACTTTTCACTTTTGTCTTGTATCTCCAGCCCCTAGCATAGTGCCTAACACATAGTAGGTGCTTTAGTCAGTTCTGGTTGAGAGCCTGATTGACTGCCAGTGTTATTTTATATTATACTACTGTATATACTGTATAACACTCACAGAATCTCAGAGCTGGAAGGGACCTCAGAAGCTATTCTAGGCCAACCATTCTCTGAATAAGTGATCACTTAACTTTTGCTTGTAGAAGGTAGCTTTTACATCCACTTTGCATCTTCTCTTTTAACTTGTGTCAGAGGTGACATCTGAGCCCAGCTCTTCCTGACATTGCCTGTCCCCTAAAGCAGGCTAAACCTTCCTAGTCCCTTCTGCTGACAATATGGTGGCATCTTGAGATTCTGGTCACTCTCTTCTATTTGTTTGCTACTTTATCAATATCTTACTGAAACATGACTCCCCGAACTGAACACAGTATTCCAGATGTGTTAAAACTAGAGTTCAAATCCTGCTTCTGACCACCCACTAGCTGTGTGATCATGGAAGGGTATACTCATTATCTCCCTTACCCTAGCCTCAATCTTCTCATCTACAAAATAGGAGCAACATTTATCATATACACAGTACTTACTATGCTTCAACCAAACTTTCTAGCTCTCAGTCCCCAAGACACACCTTGTGACCTCCTATTTCTTCAACGACAACCTTGCCAACATTGTTGCTATACCTTGGATTTCTTCCTTCTCCTCTTCATTTATTAAATTCCTATCCATCCAACCCAATGGAAATGTCATCTCCTTCTTGAAACCTTCCTTGATCCCCCTTGCATTTCATTCACACCTTTCTAGTATACTTATTACGTAATATTATATATTATAGTTGTCCATATTTATGTCCTTCCCTCCTACTGGACTAGAAATTCTATGATATGTGACATGTTTTATAGAATGTTAGCTCAAGGGTAAGAACCTCATTTCTGTCATTATATCCCAAACAACATAGTAGGGACCTAATAAATGTTTGTTAAATTGAATTATATTTCCCTCAGTGCCTTAGCATAGAGTAGGAGCTTAAAAATATGTTTTGAATGAATGCATGGATAAATGAATGAGAAAGTCCTTGGTATGTGAAGGCTAGGATAGCTGAAATCTTGTATATGCATTAAGGGAGACAGATAGAAAGGAATCTGTGGAAGAGACAGTCATATACTAAGCTGGGACCCTGGAGCTTACCTCCTAAGAGGTGACTTTAGAGGTGGGTAATGCTGCGGGCAAAGCAATATCTAGTAACAGTTGACTCGGAGGCTCACAGTAATTGATATGAGTGGGACTCTCACTCAGCATCTTTTTTCTGTTGGCAGCAATGCCAGACAAAATCTGAGGGATCTGAATGTCTTGGGAAGTTCTTGGTGAGGAAGGAATAAGAATGACTCCCATGTAAAATTCTAGGATGGGGAAAGGTACTAGGAGAAAGATCTGGGACACCTTGTCCTAATCTGGAAAGCTTTGCCTTCCAGAAAGACAGAATCCTCAGCCTTTTTTTACATGTATTTTTATTTTACTTTTTATTATTGTGAACTTTATATACATCAACAACAATGAACATTTTGTTATAAAAGAACAGAAGAAGATTGTGTGTGGTATCATGAATCTCTGTTAGATACAACTTATTTTTAAAGTATATATTAAATTTAACAATGGTAGTGCCAACACACTGCCCTTCTTATCTGTATCTCCTTTCTATTGCTCTTTTCTGTGTGTCACAGTGTTTCATTTATGCTTTTTGTTTTATTTTCCTAATTTTTAAAAATCACTACCCTCCATAAAATGCCCTTCTTCCCAATTAAAACCTCTCATAAGGACTGAATACAGTCTGAAAATATGTGGTTCATTCTGCACTTTCAGTTCATCATTTCTTCGTCAAAAGGGAAAGCATGATTCATCATCGGTTCTGTGGAGCTGTGATTGGTTATTGTTTAGTGCTAAAGTTGTTCAGAGTTCCCCTTTAAAATGTTGTAGTCATAGTTCTCCTGATTCTGCTCACTTCCCTCTGTATCAGTTCATACAAGTCTTCCCAAGTTCCTCTGAATTCGTCCCATTCATCATTTCTTGAGGCACAATAATATGCTATTATGTGATTTAATTTGTTCAACCATTCTATAATCAATGGACACTCCTTCCAGTTCTTTTCTACAGTAAGGATCCTTTCCTTTTTTCTTTCATCTTTGGGTAGGATTTGATCTCTAGTTTTAATACCTCTAGAGTACAGTGGTCAGTTCTGGGAGCCATATTTCAGGAAGATATTGATAAACTAGAAATGGAATCTTTGGATTTCCAGAGCTCACGAGGTCACCTAGGCACTTCCTTCTGGAATTTTTATTCACTTAAGATGAGAATATAAAAGAGATAAGCCTTAGAAGACTGGGTTGTTGCCCTCCAATTCCTTCCCTCCTCTCTAAGAGCCAGCTTTCAGTGCATTTCTCTCTGCAGAGAAAGAGATAGAGAGATTAGTGAACAGTACATGTAATTCGGGCTCAGCAAACTCTGAGTCATTACTTCTTCGGGCTCTGCAACCAATTAGGGAACTTTTAGTACTGGAGTTCTTGAGAGTCTATTGGTGTGTTTCCCATTATACAGTAGAAACCCCTGAGTCATCATGGCTACTAATAAATCATTTTTCCGCAGGCTTCCACATGGTTGCTCGTACTACACCCTGGCAAAGAATCTGTTCATACTCCAAAGACTGACCTCCCCCCATTTCCTTAGCCAATTTACTACTATTACATTGGTATTAATTTTTCTTTAAAAGTTTTGATCAAATTCTCATGAAAATTCATCTGGATCAGAGTCCCTCCCATATTTGCTAATTCTTTTACAGTTATTTCAATTTCCTTTTCAGAAATTAGATTATTTAAGACCTCTGTTTGGTATTCTCTTAATTTGTGTATTTTACATGTTTGTTAGTAATCCTCTGTGCAGCTAGGTAGCATAGTAGATAGAAGGCTGGGCCTGAAATCAGAAGGATTCATCTTTCTGAGTTCAAATTCAGTCCCAGACACTTTACTAGCTGTGTGGCCCTGAGCAAGTCACTTAACCCTGTATGCCTTAGTTTCCTCATCAGTAAAATGAGCTGGAGTAGGAAATGGCAAACTACTCCAGTATCTTTGCCAAAAAAAAGCCCAAATGGGGTCACAGAGAGTCAGTCATGACGGAAATGACTGAACAACAAAAGTAATCCTCTATTTCTTTTTAATTCTCAGTTTTGATAACATAAATGTGTGTAGCAGATCTTGATAATTCCCTTTATTCTCTATTATGATTTTACCCCATTCATGGTTTATTTTGTTCATTTGATTTTCTTCTATCTTCTTTTTACTCAGCTTCACTATAAAGGTTTATCAGTTTTGTTATAGTGTTCCCAAAGAACCAGTTTTCAGTTTTGTCTATTAGTTTTTTAGTCTTTCCCCCCAGTTTCTCTATTCTGAATTTTCAAGAATTTCTCTTTTGTGTTTTTATTAGATTTGCTTATTTTATAATCTTAAAAATTGGATTTGGCTCATTGATACTCCTTTTTTAAAAAAAGTATGTTAATGTATATTCTCAGGGTTATAATGTCTTCTCTAAGGAATGATTTGTGTACTACAGATTTTGGTATGTTATTTCATCTTTTTTTCATTCTCTTTCACATAGTCATTAATTGTTCCTATGATTTGTTCTTTGACCCATTCATTATTCAAAGCTAAAATAAGTAAGTTCTTTTAGGTCTGTATCTTTTGCTTGTACTTCTGGTATTAATTATTATTTTTTAATGTTATGATTGGTAAAGTATATGCTCAGTATTTTTTTTTGTACTTGTAATTTCTCTGTGTCCTGGTAAATGATCTATTTTTTTTTAAAGGTGCCATGTGGTAGTAAGAAATATGTATGTGCTTATAAGTCATTCAGTTCTAAATTCTACAGCAATTATCCATTCTGTCACTCTTTCATTTTATTGGGTTGTTTAATCCTTTTACATTTAAAATTATGATAGTTACACTTCTGTTTTCTTCCATTTATTTCTTTAGTATTGCTTTTTAAAAATCCCCTTCCTTTTAAATCAGTACTTTAAAACATTTAGATTATCTTTTATTCACATAGACTCTTTTTCTTTCCCCTACTGCATTTTGCCTACCAGTTCCCTAATTCTTGGATTTTACTTAAATTGTTAATTTTTCTTTTCTTTGTTTCTTTCTTTCCCCCTCTTTTGTCTCTTCCTTTTCCCACCTCAGTTAAGTGTTAAGATCAAAATTTTCCCTTCCTTCTCTCCTCCCATTTAGCTTCTCATTTTTATTAATTTTTTTTTTTTACTTTACCTTTCTCTGAGAAGTTTGTTTTTGCTTTGTTCTCTTCATTGTTTCTTTTCTGGTCTGTTCTTAATTTTGTTTTTCTCTTTTCCTGCTATACCTTTATTTGTTCCTATTTTATTCTTTCTGTTTCCCTCATGGGATTAAAGCTTCTGAAGTGCCAGTTTTGAGCTGTATCTTCTAATCAATTTTTGTGTTATTACTTTTATGGATCTTGCTTCATCCTCTCTTTTTTTTCTGCTATGTTTCACTCTTAGAAATACCCATTTGTGAGGGAAACAATGTGGATAGAAGCAGCACCTCATGGTTAGAAATTGCTGTGCCCTAAATCCTGTGGCCTAACAACCCCTTCTGCCCTGATTGTGATCAGTCTCCTTCCCATCTCATCTTCTATTCCTTGTCCTCCCATCCCACTCCTTTTACTCCCCATCATTTTGGGTGCCAGCTACCCCTAAGAATTCACATACTCCTTCACTTCTTCTAGGGCTGGATGCCACCCACTGAAACATAACACTCTCTCAGGGAGGCATCTACTCACTCATCATAGGCACCATCTAAACCAACCATCTCATGAACCAGATGGAAACTTTAGGACTGGTTCTGTCTACTGTTTGGTCATTTGAATTCAATAGACATTTATCAGTCAGTCACACTCACTACATGTAGGCATTGGGAATACAAATATGAAATACAGACCAGATCTGTGCACTCAGGGTTGGATCATTATACCTTTGTAACCTCCTTCTGCAGACTGCTCGTCACATCATCCAATCCTCATTTTGGTGGGTTCCCAATTGCTAACCTTCACTAAGGCAGGAGCTCCTGGTACAGAAGGATTGATGATGTACTTCCCCCAAAAAACAGAAGGCCTTGACCCCACTTGTCTCAGCCTGAATCTGGCCTCCTAAACATCATCAGCCCAGTAACTGGGAAACTGAACACAGAAGGACAGAGAGAGAGGAGAGAGGAGAGAGAGAGAGAGAGAGAGAGAGAGAGAGAGAGAGAGAGAGAGAGAGAGAGAGAATAAAATAGGATGGTCAAGTTTTCCTAGACCTGAAGAAACACTTTTATAATAGCCTTCTAATTAGTCTATCTGCCTTTCATCTCTCCCCACTCCAGTCTATCCTTCACACAGCTGCTCAAGTGCTTTTCTTACAAGCTCCAGTCTGACTGTTATCCCCTCCCCTCTTATTCCATAAATGGCAGTTGTTCCCTATTCCCTCTGTCTCCCACATTAGAATGTGAGCTCTTTGAGGGTAGTAGCAATGTATTTGCCTTTCTTCATATCCCTGGATCTTAGCACAATGGTTAATAAATGCTTGCTGATTGACCAACTGACCACACTGGAAGATTCTAAGGGCCAGCTGTGAAACTCGCTCCAAGGAGTTAAATGGTCCCAGTTTCAGAGCCAGGCTGCAATGAGAAATTAATTATTCATCTCCTTGGAAATGTGGGCCAGGGGATGTGACAGCGGGAGGCTCCCAGCCCCAGTCACACAGCAGCTTCTTGTCTGCCTCATCCCACAGCTGTGGTGCTAGGGGGTGGGATAATGATGAGCCGCTCGCCTCACTCCTGCCCCACCTCATTCTGCTCCCACCCTCTTCCCCCTCAGTCTCCGACTTCAACCAACCCCACCTGTCTTAGAGCTCTCAGAGACGAGGAACTTTTCACCTAGGGCTAATATAGACCCTTTCCTCTTCCCTCTCCCCTCTTTAGTGGAATTTTAAAAATTTAGGGTGGAATTGGTGATTTCCACTTCTTTTTAGGCATCTCACATTCATGGATCTCTGTTATTTGAGGCTGTGTCTCTTGTCTCTGGCTCCCTTCCTCCCTGGGGCTGTGCCGGATGCTCTGGGGGTAACTTCGAAAGGCTTCCCCAGAGGCTTCCCCCGGCTGAGGTGTGTCTCCTGTTGCCCGTTCTGCTGCCTCTAGTGGCTCCCAGGGAATGAAAGGCGAGCTTGGGAGGGAAACTTTTTCTTCCCCCTGCCTCCTCCTCCTCAGCCCTGTCCTCCAACTGTGAGAGCCTAGGGCTCTGGCAGGTTAAGCACTTTGGGAGAAGAAAAAAGTAGAAGGCTTGGGACAGGAAAGGAGGGTATTGACTGGAGAGAGAGAGAGAGAGAGAGAGAGAGAGAGAGAGAGAGAGAGAGAGAGAGTATGCAGAGGGTTCGACTGCCAGAATAGAAGCCTGAGGAGTGTATGCTCAGAGCTTGAGGAAGGAAGGGGCTCTGTTCTCAGGGAGCCTGCAGCCAGGAATTGCTGAGACTTTTTTTTTTAACAACCCATTTCACAGCTTCCAGAAATGGAGGATGCTCTCTCAGTGGCTCACTTAACTCAAAACAAATGTTTGTTTCCACTGTTTCTTTTCCCAACTCCTGCTCACTCTCCCCAGCCCCTCCTCCCACATCCTCTCCTTTCTTTTCCCTGTATTCCTCCTTCCAGCTCCTTCCCTTATCCTGTGTGACTGTGGGACCAGACCTTCCCTCACCTAATTTCCCTCCTCCCTGGGGAACCTGTTAATGCCTCTCTTTGATGGAGTGGGAATCAGGGGTAGAAGAAACTGGAGAGTTGCTGAAACAAGTCCACAGAAGCCAGATCTGGTAGCTTTGATTTCAGTTTGGGGGTGGGAAGGTGATTAAAAGACTGGAGCAGAGTATGTTTAGAGACTTTGCTCAAAAGCTAGTCAATCTAATTCCACCTTGAGCCTATGATTCAACTAATGACAGTTTCAAGACCACTGATTCCATTGACTGGCCAAATTGGTTTCTTCCTTGCTCTCAGGTCTCTTTGGTTTTCAGGGTCTCTGATCAACTTGAGGGCTTATCCAAGTGCCTACTTTACCAGTCAACAAGTATCCTAATTAGTGTTATCTAAGCATTACCTGTCACCTTCTAGAAATGTTCACAGTACCTGAGAAACCCAGGTGGGAGAAGTCCCTTGGAATGGGGTGGTCAGTAGGGTTGAGAATGGGAAATAGGCCACTGGTGAGACTGGCAGGTATCCCTATCTTACCTTCTATTCCTTTGTCCATATGGCACTAAGCCAGTCTTTCCCTTTCCTTTCCCTTGTGCTCTGACAGGCACAGTGACTACAACCTAAAGAGGTAAGATGTGCCTGGAGGGCACATAATGAACCTTGAAGTTCAAGGGACAAGAAAGGGAAATAACAGCCATGGATTGTGCTCAATTCAACCAACATTTATCAAAATTCTACTTTGAGGAAGGAATTATGTATTCAGCGACTGATTAATAATAGCTAATTTTATATGGTGCTTTCAAGTTCTTGACCAAGTAGAATGTAATGCTTGGGATCTGGGCACTGTTTTTATTTTGTCTGTCTTCCCAGTTCTGAGTACAGTTCCTTGTTGTTAAATGAATGAAAACCTTTTTGCATATGTTAACTGATTCAGCCCTCACCCCAATAATAACTATGATTATTATAATATAATAATGATATCCCCATTTTATGGATAAGTAGTTTGGGACTATGAGAGGGTTAGTGACTTGCCCATTGTCATACAACTATTAAGTGTCACAAAGGATTCGAACCCAAGTCCCTCTTAATAACAAATCCTGTACTTTTTGTGTTGTTCCACAGCCTCTTAAAAATAATAATAATCAGTCCCTTCCTTATCTGAGCCCTGACTCCCATCATGCTTCTCTGGTGAGCACTTTCTTGCAACAAATAAAAAGTTTGTTATAACAAACAGATGGAGCGACTGCATCTAACAGTGTATGCAGCACTTCCCACCCACAGTCTCTACCTCTCAACCCATGCTGACTCTTGAGAGACTAATCTCTAAAACTATGATAAGTATAAGGTGTTAGATTAAGAAAACAAACACTAGGGTTTCCATAATGGAATGAGGCTGACGGATATGGGCAGCTGGGCCACTAAAGTTGGCCTTATCTTAATTCTTGAGGGCTTCCTTCCTCTAAACCTTGTTTCTTCAGACAGGAACAACACATATACTTTGATGCCATCCTAAGGAGAACTCTTCTTCCATCCTGTTTTCCAATAGACCTTTGGACATGGAGACACGAGACTCTCTGAATCTCACAAGCCACTGCCATGTCCAGTAAGCCACTGGTTAGAGTCATGAGTAAGGAGTGCTACTCTTTGTCTTAGAGGAGGATTAGGATTTATATTTTATATGTCTCGGATTCCTCATCTGTTAAAATAGAGATGATAATAATAGCTACTGCCTCCCAAGGTTGTTGTGAGGTTAAAATGAGATATTTGTCAAGCTCTTTGCAAAACTTAAAGCACTCTATAAATATTATATTATTATCTACATATCAAAATTTACTTTTTTCAAAGGGCTTTCATCTGTGTAAGCTCATCTGTCATCACTACAACCTTGGGATTGTTGTAAAGCTAATTTCCCCACCTCTGATGTTCAGTCATTTTTCGGTCATGTCTGACTCTTCATGACCCCATTTGGGGTTTTCTTAGCAAAGATACTGCAGTGGTTTCTCTGTTTCTTCTCCAGCTCATTTTACAGATGAGGAAAGGGAAGCAAACAGGGTTAAGTGATTTGCCCAGGGTCACATAAAGTGGCTGAGGGCTGGATTTGAACTTAGGAAGATGAGTCTTCCTGACTCTAGGTCAAGAACTCTATCCTCTGTACCACCTAACCATCTCATCTCTGATAATTGCTCACGATTTGTGTAGTCTCTACAGATTACAAGGTGCAATTCTCTGAACAACCCTAACTGAGATGTGTGCCCCCATTTTATAGATGATAAAACTAAGGCTCAAAGCAGGTGAATGAATTGCCCAGTTACAAGTGGCAGAACTAGGATTGGAACCAGGGTTTCTAATTCCCAGGCTAGTGTTCTCTCTCTTATACAAGACTGCCTCTCAAAGTGGGACTCATAAAGCCCAGGTTCCCTACCTTACAACCTGGTTGTGGCGAGGACAATGAGATAATGACTATAAAAGTACTTTGAATAGTGTAAGGCATCCTGTAGATGTAAGGTACTGTTATTTAGAGCAGGCATTATCTTCGTTCAACTGATATACAGAGAGGATAAATTACTTCACCTCATCACCTAAACTGGTTGGCTGCAGCATCCTTGACTCTTGTTCTGAAGCTTTGCTTGGCAAACCGTTTTCCTATTACAGCGCTGGGACATTCTCTATCATCTGCTTACCCTCAATACTTTTAACTCTGCAGCCCTCCCTGTATCAGGGCCTTTGCTTAGTTTCCTTCTGTGTTGCTAACCACAGTGCAAAACAGAGAATGAATGGTGCCAAGTGGAAAGAAGCCGGAAGCCAAGTTCCCGGCTCCGCTTGGCCCGGGGAAAGCTCTGTCTCTGACTCTGGCTCTGGTCCTGGATCTGATTCCTCCAGCTTTCAAGAAGAGCGAGGGAAAGTCACTGTTTGGCTTTTGGTATGACTGACGGGATGGAGGATAAAGAGTTGCAAACTGGAGAGTGCAGCCGCCCCGGCCTGTCCCACAGCTCTGCGAGGAGCCAGGCTGGGCCCCAGGCCTTACAGCCCTCTCTCCCCTCTGGTTGAGGTGACAATTAGGAGCTGTCGATGCTCTCCATCATTTCTAACAGTTGCTGGACCTTTTTTCCCTGGCAGTTCAGACTCTCTCAGGAGATCCCCCTATAGCCAATGGAGTTTGTGGGGCTTATGTGGGAGCATGTGGGACAGACAAGCTGGGAAGAGGGTTAACGAGGCTTTAGGTCAGGGGTTTTTAACTTAGAGTCAGTAGACACACACACACACACACACACACACACACACACACACATACACACACACATTCGCGCCACTTTCCTCCACCCTAAATGTAGAAGGAAATCTTTATTTTCACTAACTTCCAACTAAAATTTAGCATTTTCTTGAATTATGATTTTATAAAAAATATTATTTTGAGAAGGCTTTGCCAGACTGCAAAAGGGGTCCGTGATCAAATGAGATAACATATGTACAGTGATCTGCAAACCTTAAAGTGTTATTTAAATGCTAGCTGCTATGGTGATGGCACAAAAAATAGATCAGGGACCCCTGCTGGAGGTGGAGGCCAGTATTTATCTTCCTCCTTTACCCTAGCTATATTCTCCCTCTCAGATCTCCTCTTACTACCTCTACCTACCCTATGGATCAACTACTTTGGTTACCTCTGAATTGCCAATTAATCAAAAGATATTCTGGGTTGAAACTAGGAACTGACCAGGCCAAGGATGAGGGGAGTGGAGATCAGCATAATCCCCTTCTTGTCTTTCCTTCCTCATACCCCGGACTATTCCCCTCCTTTGTGTCCTTCATTTCTCCTGGGCTTTGGGTTTTCCCCCTTCATGATGGCTTCTGGGAAACAGGCTGTAGAAAGCAGTCCCAAAGGACTGCAAGTGAGTTAGGCCAGACTGTTTGAGGGCAGATGATGGTGCTAGAAAAGGGGATGTGCTGATAGAGAGCTGCTTTTAGTCAAGTTCTAAATTCCTGTGGTGAGAGCATCAGAGGCTCATGTGTTTGCCAAAGTTTGGGGACTCACAGGCTGAGGTCAGGCAGTAGGGTCTTTCTCTCTTGGGCATCACCTTTCCTCTGGGTTTTGAAAGAGTTTTTTGAGGGAGGGATTAGAGATGATACTTGGAAAAATTGGAGCAACTTTGCTTGAGCTAACAGTCCTAACTGGTGGGCTTTCTAGCTCTACCTGGATTTGGAAGGAGAAACTTACAGAATACTCTGCTCCTAACACTGTGGGATAAATAGTACCAGAATTATTGTACCTGTTTAACAGAATGAGGAAAATACTCTCCTCACAACACTATGAGATAGATAGTACCAGTATTATTGTACCCATTTAACAGAATGAGGAAAATAAGATGCAGAGAATTTATGTGACTTGACTAGTGTTGCATGGGTAATGACAGTCCAATTTGGGATTTGAACCTAGCTGCCTCTGACCCAAAAGTCCAACATTCTTTCTACCATACAATTCTGCTGCTTTTGAACAGCTTCTTTTAGCCAAGACATCAGATGTCCTCTCTTACTACCCCAGAGAAAGATAGAGCTTTTTCTTAGCTGGTCAGTAAGTATTTATTAAGCACCTACTATGTGCCAGACCTTGTGCTAAGCAAAGGGTAAAAGAAAGAAAGGTAAAAAGTCCCTGCTGTCAAGGAGCTCACCTTCTAATGCGGAAGAGATAGCATGCAAATAAGTATGTATACACTGGAGAGAAAGAGAGAGAGAAAGAGGGAGAGGGAGAGAGAGAAGGAGAGGGAGAGGGAGAGGAAGGGGAAGGAGGAAGGGGGAGAGAGGAAGAGGGAGGAAGGGGAGGGGAGAGAAAGAGAGAGAGGAAGGGGAAGGGGGGAGAGAGTATATATATAGATATATATGTACACTATTATACACAATGTATACTATGTTATATATATACTATTTTTGTGTGTACATAGCATACACATATGCTTATAATTATGCATACGTGTATGCTATGCACATACAATGTATCATTATGTGTATGCCATGTACACATGATTTTTACTATCATGTGTGGGTACACAAAAATCTTAATATGTGATGTTTGGTGTATATCACGTATGTATAGTATGTGCCTAGCATACACATATGATACATAGTACACACATACATTATGTATACATCTTATGTGTACTGTTATATCCAATACACACGTGCACATATAACAATGTATAGGTATAGTCTTGTTTGTACGTAGTGTAGACATTTATGACACATAGTACGTGTAGTTTGTATGTAGTACACATATATGTGCATAGGATAAGTTGGAGATGATGGACAGAGAGAAAGCCTTGGAGCAGCCTTGCCTCTTGCCGGATGGGGCAGCCAGGTGCTGGATTTTGGCTGGTTGTCCAGGTACCCTGGGAATGCTAACGTTTCTAGCCGGGGTACTGCTATCTGTATCTGGTGATCTAGTCTGGCTCTCCAAAATCTTTCTCAGATGAGGAAGACCTCATTCATGACTCACATGTCACCAGCACTCACCTCCTGATTCAGTGGTGGGCTTTTTATTTTATTTAGTTTTTGGTTTAGTCTGGTCCTTGTATTCCCAGTCTGTCCTTGTGTTCCTATGTGTTGGATCCTGTTCTGGAAAGACCCCTTAGTTATGCTGGACACCGAGTGTTTCTGTTTCCAGAGCATTATATCTTTATTTCTCTCCCTCCCTCCCTTCATCCCTGTCTTCCTACCTTCTATTTATTAAGCGCCTCCTATGGGCCAGGAATTGTGCCAAGTGCTGAGGATACAAAAAGAGGAAAAGACAGTCTTTACCCTTAAGGAGCTTGCAATCTGATGGAAGAAACAACATGTAAACAAATAGATACAAAGTAAACTATATACAAGATAAATAGAAAATAATCAAGAGAGGAGAGGCCTGGAGTTAAGAGGAGTTAGGGGAGGCTTCCAATAGAAGGCTGGATTTTAGGGAGGGCTTAAAGGAAGCTCGGAGGTCAGTAGGCAAAGTGGAGGAGGGAGAACGTCCCAGACATGGGAGAGAGACAACCAGAGAAAGTGCCAGGGGCTGAGATGCTCCATCTCTCGAGTCCCTTCCTTCCTTTTCGCCAATCCCTTCCTTCTATTTTTATTGATTTTTTTTCTTTCTGTCACCTAGATTTCCCCCTGTATCCTTCCTCTTGACCCTTCCCAGAGAGTCCCCGGGGTCACTATTTCTAACAGTTTGAAAAGTGCTTTGAAAACCCCTCCTCCCCACCCCCACCCTGGGCTCCCTGCCCACAGCCCTGCTGGTGTCACATCCCTAGCCTCTCCGCCAACTGAACTGTCTCTCCATCTTGAGCCAGAGGCCTGGTCTCAGAGGCCTGGGGTTGGACTCCCACGTGTGGGAGAGCATAAGGTGTTGGGTTCTCAGGGCTGAACTCTTGAGAAAAAAAATTCCTCCATCCAGTCCTGACTTTTGGACTTTTGGTGCTTCCCACCAAGATTCAAGCCGTTCTGTTTGCCTCTGGATGGAAAAGGGGTGGGAAGGGACTGCCCTGGGAGGGATGAGGGGGTGGATCTGCCCCAGGGATTTAGGGCCCAGCCCCAATTGATGAAGCAGGAAGCTTGTGAGTTTCTATCCCTGACACTCATCCCACAGGCATCCCCATGGAGGAAGTTGCTAGGGAGCAGGGGCCAAGGCTTTCCCTTTATTTCCCTCCCCTCATGTTCCCCTCGTATCCCTTTCCCGCCCCCCCACTTCAACATACAGCCTGTTTCTGCAGAGCTTAAGGAAGCTGATACTTCTTTCTCTCTCCAATCCTTCACCCACGGCTAGAAACACATGTGGTCTGGGCATGTATACAGTGTGAGCCATCTCTACCCTAAGGAATCCCTGGGATCTCCCAGCAAGATTCCTCAGGACACCCCCAGATTTTTAGTACCCATTTCCTCTATTTTCTTCCCAGACTCCTTCCTCTTCATCACACACACACACACACACACACACACACACACACACACACACACACACCCCTTCACCTTCACTTTCCAGCACATTTACTCTCCCATAGATTCTCCCTGCCCACACCCTGTCTGACACTCTCTCCCTGACAATTTCGTGATATTCCCACACTCCCAGGGCAGCTCACACACACTTTCCCTTTGCTCCCCTCTCATTCACTGACACTAACCTCAGGAAACTGGAATGTTTGAGTGTCTCTTACACACACACACACACACACACACACACACACACACACACACACACACACACCCCTTCCAGCAGAAACTACTTTTTATTCCATAAGTGGTGTCAGTAAGAGGCCTCGGAGACTAGACGGTGAAGCTACTCCTCCCTGGCCTCCCCCCCATCCCCAACCCACCCTGCACACATGGGATAGACATTATATCTTTCCACATGATATTCTACCTTCCCACTCCTCCACAAATGAGAACACACCATCTCAAAGCATTTCTCAGGCCCTTGGTCTCACACTCTGTTGGCCCTCACATGTTGTGGCTCTCTGGGAGTCTATTCTCACAGCCTTACCTTCCACCCTTCCAAATATTTGTGCTTTCCTCCCATCCTCCTGAGGTTCTAGGGTTGAGTCACTCTACTGTCTGAAAAGCTCCTGAGGTCTCAGGGCTGGACCCAGATGAGACATCATAAATTCCCCACCCCCAGGCAATGGAATGACTTCCCTGACTCACCTTGGCCTGTGCAACTGGATTACAGGAGGTCAGCCTGTATTCTGCTGGAAGAATCTGGGGAGACATCCCTTTAACTCTACCACCCTGGGCTGGTGGCACCTCTCCCCTTTCTACAGCCTCTCCTTGACCACTGACCTTCACATTCCTCCAACTTCACCCAACACACACACACGCCAACCCACCTGTTGTCTCTATTCCTTATCCTTCTCTTTCTGTAGCCTGGACCCCTCTGGCAATATGGCCATTGTCTATGCCTTATACCAGCTTCCACCTTAGCACCCTGGTTTCCCTTGCTCCCTTGCCTTTGCTTTAGTGCTAAATTGACAAAAGCCAGCCAAGTTTAGGGCTCTGAGAAAATGATCAGGGAATTCATTGACTCAGGCTGCGTGTAGTAGAGCAAGGTTCCATATGGGCTTTACAGATCATCTAGTCCAACCTCCCTAGTTTTATAGTTGGGAGAACGGGGAAACAATTTTCCCAAGGTCATAGAAGTAATAATGACTTACACACAGTCAATATTCAGACTTGGTCTTCTGACTCCAAATGGAATACTCTTTGAGAAGTACATTGAAAGGAGGCCTCTATTTTGTTTTTCAAAAGAGAGTCCTTGGTGTCATGGCAATAGAAAGGGAAGTCTTTGGGGCATAACCTCACCCTAAACTTAAGCTGGTCTGCTGGGTTTAAGGTAGGGCAGAACAGTTTCAGAGAGGGCCTAGAACATCCAAATTAGAAAATGCCGGAGTTGAAAGGGATTTTAGAAAACATTGATTCTAACCCACCACCTCAGGTAAGAAAACTACTAGGGAAGTGGTGACTTGCTCATGGTGTAGAACTAGAAAGTGTTAGTACTAGGACTAGAACACAGATCTCCTGATTCCAAATCTAATCTTTCCATTACTTCATGGTGCCTCGGGTCTAAGGCCTGATTACCCTTTTGCCCAGCATAGCTCTAGTTATTCAAGAGTAGGAAAGTCAGAGAAAACAAGACCCACACATATGTATGTAATAGACCGCAGTGCCTCGGTGGCATGTGAGTATACATAGACAGACACATACACACAGAGATAACTTGGCATAGGGAAGGGTGGGGGAGGGGAGCAGAGCTTAGACTTGTCATTTTACTGGCATAGAGAATTTCCAGGCAAAGAAAACTTCCCACTGCCATTGCTTGTTTCTCCCTTCTCTATGGCTTACAGTTTTCAAGAGTTGCTTAAAAGTACTGAGAGAGGTTAAGGGATTTGCTCGGGACTAGAGTTATAATCCTATGACTGAAAACTTCGATAGAATTTCCTTTTAGAAATTATTATGACATATCCAGTATGTGTGATGGGCAGAATCTGAACTCAGATTTTCCTGACTGAATCCAGCTCTCTATTCACTGTGCCATGCTGTATGTGTATACATATACACTTTACACACACACACACACACACACACACACACACACACACACACACACACCACAGGTTTGGAGAGATGGACTGGCATTCAGTCAGAAGTTAACAGGATGGTCTGGAACCAGACTTTTGCAATCAGTCACTTCAGGACTGGGGACAGGAAGGACAGCAAGCCTGGTACTTGCAGTAGGGGCATAGAGGAGAACAATGTCCCTCATCTCTATCATTAAAGGTTATAGGGTGGTGCTACTGTAAAGGAAAGTAGTGACTTGTGTGTTGCTGTCTACAAGAAGGCTGTGACTCAAAAACTTATTTTTAAAAAATAAAGTAGAAGAATCCCTACAAGTTGTATTTAAATCTGGTCATAGTCAGTATGACATACATGAAATATTGAAGATACTATACTGTTAAATAGATCAGTTGAATCACATGCTAGATATTCAATTAAGATATTCTTTCCCTCTCTGCTTTCTCTTCCTCCCTCCCTCTTTCCTTCTCTCTCTCTCTACTTCCCTTTCTCCTTCCCTACCCCTTTCATACTCCTTAATCTCTCCCCTTTCTCTTTTCCTTTCTCTTTCTGTTTCCCCCATACGCATGCACAAATGCAAATGCACTGCCCCAGACCTAGAGGCTCCACAAACAGGCCCCCAGAGTTAGACCCTTCAGAAAGGACTTACCCTCAACAGTCAACATTCCCCATTGATGAAGACCACCCCCCCCTTGGGGAGGCACACTCCTCATTCTAGCTTGTTCAGTCAGAGGTATCGGGTTTTCAGACTGGAACTGGCCCCAAGGGGCGCTATCTCTGTTCTGCCAAAGTAATGAGGCCAAACCTGCCAAGCCAATCAGTAGAGTCCAGTTGGTCTGGGAGGCCTTCAGGCTTTCTCTGCATTTGCTCTTGGGAATCTGATACCTTCTCACTTAGAGACAGAAAGCTCCTGGCAAGCTTATGGGCCCATTCCTGTCCCACTCACTGATGCTTATTAGGGTAGTTGGTGTTAAGAGCCCCCTACAGCTTCCCTCTACCTGGAGAGACTGTCTCCAGAAGCCTCGGCCTCCTGAGACTTCAGTGTTTAGGACTTGGCTGAATGGTGTCAACTGAGATGATCAGGATAATGGCTTGGTGGCCTGATGCCAGCTATTCCGGGAGGAGGACAGTGGGTGTAGGCTAAGCCTGAGGGCTGTTCACTGCCATGGTTTACTCTACACCAGAGAGGGCCTGAGCCCTAGGGAGCCGCGCGTGGTAATATTAGCAGAAACATGGCCATCCTTCATTTTTGTTCTTCTTGCCGGATATACATGTAGATTACTTGGGTACCCAAGTGAGATCAAACTGTCATAGAGTCCCCATGTCCTTCTCCTGAGTGAGCACGTCACACATGTGTGATTACGATGTTCATTGGGATGTGCCCACAGCTGCACATTGCTGGTAGGGACACTATTTTCAGCTGTACTGAAAAGATGCCCAACTGTGTTCCCCAGGGGAGGCAGCAGTTATAGTTCCGTTGCAGCAGCGGTATGCCTTTTGGCTGGCCAGTATGGCAATCTCTAAATATATGTGTACATTTGCATATAATATTTCCCTAAAAGAAACTGGGAACTAGCTGATGCCAATCAACAGATATTTATTAAGCATTTATTATATGTCAGACACTGTGCTGAACTCTAGAAATACAAAGACAGGCAAACCTAGTCACTGCCCTCGAGGAGCTCCCAATCTAATGGGAGAGACAGTGTGCAAACAACTCTGTACTTACGTATCATGGCTAACTCTCACTGGAATCTCTCAAGGCCAGGCATAATGCATTTTACCACCCCTTCCCCCACTCCTAACACACACACACACACACACACACACACACACACAGAGTTCTCTAGTATCCTGGTTTCTTTCTCCTTTTCTTATGGATTTTATGGTACCACAGACTAAGTAGACGAGAAGAGCTGAAAGGTCCCAGTTTAGATACAGTGGAGTGGGGTGGCCTAAGAAACATTACTCAGGTTAGTCAAGGGTATCAGGCCATAGAGTCCATACAGTGTTAAACATGTAGAAGATTTCAGAGATCTTCAAACCCAACCCCTGTCATTTTACAGGTGATAGAGCAAAGGTCCAAAGAGGGTGAACAGTTTGCCCAATCACACTGCTCACCAATAGCAAAATCAGGGCTAGTCCCCAGGTCCCACTGACTCCTTGTCCAGTGTGTTTTCCACTATAGTGAACTGGGTGAGAGTATGGGGGTGTGTGTCTGCATAGGGCCAGATAGAGGAACAAATGGAGCTGGAGTGAGGGTGGGATCATCTGTGGACCATGTTAAGAATGTCTGACGCAGGGTGGTGTTTTGTTTTGTTTCATTTTTTTAATGTAAAGTGTCTTTTCCCAATTACATGTAAAGACAATTTTCAACATTCATTTTTTATGAGATTTTGAGTTCCAAATTTTTCTCCCTCCCTCCTCTCCCTCCTCCTCAAGATGGCAAGAAATCCGATACAGATTATGCATGTGCAATCAAGGCATTTGGTTTTTTGAGACTGTGTGGTACCGAGGGTACTGGGTACTGGGAAGAGAGTTAGGCATAGGGTTGTGTTTGGGCTCTGAGAGAATAATTGGTGCAATGTGATGGACTCCCAGCAACTGTAATAAACATGGAAAAAGAGGAAAGAGAATTCCTTAACTTTTGGTTTGGGGGTAGTTGAAAATAGACCGATGCCATTTTCCAGATGAGGTCTGAGACCTGTGCGTCAGCTCTGGGACGAACTTGTTGGCCTGTGGATACAGTTGTGGAAGAGCATGTGCCAGACATATGAATGGAGAGTGCTTCATGAATGGTACACTTTTGGTTGGATTGAATATGAATCCTATAGGATCAAAGATTTTGAGGTAAAAGGAACCTTAAGAGGTTGTCTGGTCCAACTCCCTCGTTTTATAGATGAGAAAATTGAGGCCCAGAGATGGGTCTCAAGTGACTTGCCCCCAGATCATAGGGAACTCAGGTCCTTTGACTCCAAATCCCCAGTTCTTTCCACTGTTGCACCTGGCATGAACATTGAAATGAACAGACTAGACAAGTCCCCATTGGGGTGAATGTATGTGTTTTGTCGGGCCAGATGTGAATGAACATAAACTCCGTGAGAGCAGGGACTGCATCATCCTCATCTTTCTCCTCCTTCCCCCATACTTAGCATAGTGCTCTGCATAGAAGAAGTGTAGAAGAAATTTCTCAATGAATGAATTCATGTCCATATTGTGGAGGTGACCCTAAACAGAGCTACTGACCCCATACTTATCTCTTTCCTCCCTTTCTTTTTCCACAGCCAGCAGCCGCCTAATGGGGAATCCTCCAGCCTCATCTTTCATGGGCAGTTTCCTCACCAGCAGCCTGGGATCTACTGCTCCTGCACACCCCAGTGGTCCCACTTCCTCCCCCTCTGATCAGGCCTATCGGGGCCCCCATTCCGGTACCTCCCAGATCTGGTTCTCCCACTCCCATGAAGGTAAGGAGTTCTAGAGTTCCCCTTCCTCAACTGAATCTCAGCTATACTGATGGGGGAGGGAGAGGAAGGGGCCCTTCCTCTGTACTTGATATCATGGGGTGAGGAGTTGGGAGCAAGTAAATGACCCATGACCCCTGGAATGGACCTCTGCTCACCTTTACTACTAGCAAGAATAAGCCCTAGTTATAGGGAGCACACAGTGCTGGACTAGAATGGGAAGGGTTGGGCATAACACAAGATAGACTTCAAGCATTTCTTAGTGGGAGCCTCTTCCCACTCAGGTTGGTCAAGTGAGTTCCGGGCCTAGGACTCAAGCCTTTCTCAGCATCCTCTTCTCTGTGAAAGCTTCTGACTTGGAAGGACAAAGAAGGAGATATACTAACAGCTGTTTTAGCCAGATATGCAGAGCAGTAGAAAAGGTTGGGACCAAGGTGGAGGGGGTGTATTATAGAAGGAAGGAGTAAAGTTCATTGCTAGGGAAATGTGTTTCACAGATGGGTTAAGACCCCACTGTGGGATGCTCAACCCACTAGATGTGACAAGGCTATTTGGTATCCCTTGTAGGAAGAATGCTCACCAGATGCTCCAGCCTGGGAGTGGGAGGGAGTAGAGAGTTGTCATCGTGAGTGGGACATGCCACCCCTTAGCAATCCATGCCCCAAGAGAGAAGAGAAGTTGTGAAAAGCCCACCTAGTCATCCCCTGCCTAACATGGCTCTAGTCTCATAGCAGGGACTCAGTAAATACTTGTTGGTTAATCTGTGCTTCATGGATTCTGTGACTGCTGAGAGGGGGAGGAACCATGGAATAAACTTTCTTTTCTAGATTTGGGACAATTTACTTTTTTCCTAGCTAGTTGTCCCTCCCTTTCTTCTTTCATATTACCCTTCTTCCTCAGTTACTTCCTCCCACAAGACATGGAAAGAGTTAAGTCCTTGTTGCCGGCTGGCAGACAGAGAGGTAATTGCAGTTGGCATCGAGTATAGAGGGCTTTCCGCTCCTGGCACCCGGCTCCGCCGTAACTCAATGACTCTGATGAGCGAATGTCGTGTTTCCTGACAGTCCGTCGGACTCACACTGTACACCTCGTGTTCCAACAAGGGAGATTAGCGCCCAGTTTGGGGGGGGAGTGAGAGAGAGAGAGAGACAGAGAGAGAGAAGAGGGAGGAGAAAAATAGGGAGAAGGTTTTGTTTTCCATACAACACAGGTGAAGGAAGATTAGGTAGCAGGTGTTAAAAATCATCCCTGTTTTCAACTTCAGAGCAGAGCTTACATTTTGGGAGAGATAAGGAACAACTTTCTTATCCATTATTTAGGAAGCTGGGAGTTGGGTAGTGGCTGGAGTCTGTTTTCCAAGGAGGGAGAAAGTACCTTCTACCCTAATCTTTCCTCCACTCTTTAAATTCCATTTCCCCAAAGATAATAATAATTGCTAACATTTATGCAGCAACTTAAGGTTTAAAAAGTGCTTTATATATGTGATCTCATTTGATCCTTACATCAGCCTTGGGAGATACTTACTATCAGTCTCATTTTACAGAAGAAGAAACGGGCAAACAAAGGTTATGCATCTTGTCCAGAGTCACACAATGTCTGAGGCCAGGCTTCCTGACTCCAGGTCCCCATATACTGTATTCACTGTACTACTTAGCATCTCTCAGCAGTACTTGTTTTCTCACCACAGAAAGGAAGGTGAAGACTGTGAGAGACTGAAGGCAGGAAAAACAAGGAAAACTCCTTCACACTCCTGCTTGGGAAACTGAGTCCCATTCTTTCCAAAGTCTCCAGTCCTCATTTCCCCCAGAGCTATTCCCCTCAGTCATCTACGCCCCACTTAGAACTCTCTGGACAAACTGACACCCCTATTCCCATTCCATTGCAGCCTCTAACATGAAGGCCCTTAGACTAGCCTCAGAAAGGAATGGATGGTCTGAGAGTAGATGTCATGAGGAGGTCTACAGAGGCTGTAAGAAGCTATCCTAGCATAAACAATTGTCTGCTCTATTGATCCCTCCCTATCTGTCACAGGTGCTCAGGGGGCATGATGGTGGGGACTCAGGCAAAGCTGAGTGAGAAGAAAATGGCTTTATCCTTCATTTTCTCATAAGGGTCCCAGGGATTTGGGGAACTGGTAGATGGGGAGCAGAGAACAGCCTGGCACCCTGTAATTTGTACTGGGCTTGTGCTGCTCCTGAGATGGAAAAGGCTGCTGGGGGGAATCTTTTATCCCTCAGAGCCCCTCCCCTCCCTCAAGCCACACCACAGGGACTATACCTCTCCACCCCCTACTCCTCCCCACATGGCTCTGGGAATCTTGCCAGCAGAAGGCGGCGGTTTGTGGGCAACACCACCTGCTGGGGCCTCTGTCTAACCCTGCCGACCATAAGGGGCTGAGTTGGGGGAAGGGGAGGGAAGAAGAGTTGTCCTTAAAGACGGTGACAGGTTGCTAGACCCCACCCCCATCCCCTAACTTAGACCCGAAGTCTCTGTCCTCATGTCCCTGAGTCCAACCGCCCCCAACTACCCACTTCCCCCTCTACCAACGGCCTCCTGAAGGACAGTTTAGACTCAGCGTCCCCATGATATTCCTCCCCCACCCCCGAGTGTCCACTGTCATCTCCCTTTAAGGATTCCTTTCCTTGCCACAAGTAGGATAGGTAAAATGAGACATCAGGATATAATTTAGCTGTGAGAAGGGCAGGAGAGAATCACGAACTTATTCCCCACTCTGCTGCCCTAAAAGCCAGGGACTCCCTAAAACAAGCCCAGGGGCAGGCTCTAGTGTGGCATGACAAGATAACAGAGAAGGGAAGTTTGGTATATTTGCCACACAGCTTACTAATGACCCCCGTCCCCTCAGCACCTACCTGATGCCATCTTTGGAAGCCCCTTCAGTGCCGACTCCATTCGGACCCCTTCTCCCCCTTCTCCCATTCTCTGCTTTCTGTCTCCAGCTTGGGAGGGAATTTGCCCTTTGACCCCAGACTGTGTTCTGAATGTGTAGGGTGAGGGAGAAGCAGCTCCTCAGACTCAGTCCGCTTTCCCTGGCCACCGTCCCCTCCCCTGTCCTTGAGCTGGAGCGACTTCAGGAGGAATGAAGGTGATGAAGAGGATGCAACACTGGTGTGTTTATCAACACATTTCATCGAGATACTTTCCAGTCTGTACTTACTTGAGTCTCACAGCCCTGGGAGCAAGAACTGTTCTTCATTTGATAGAAGAGGGAACTGAGTCACAGCTGTTGTTTAGTCACTTTTCACTTATGTCTGACTGGGGTTTTCTTGGTGCAGATACTGGAGTGGTTTGCCATTTCCTTCTCCAGCTTATTTTACAGATAAGGAAACTGAGACAGAGTTAAGTGACTTGTCCCAGGTCACACAGCTAGTAAGTGTCTGCGGTCACCTAGTAAGGGTCTTCCTGACTCCAGACCGAATGCTCTATCTGACTGCCCCACCTAACCGCCCCCGAAGTACAGTAGGGTTAGGGTAATACACTGAATCGATGGCAGAAATAGGACTAGGTCTTCTCACTCTGATAATGCAGGAGCTATACTGTCCAGGCACTCGACTCAGAAAGGAGGAAGAGACCTTGACCTCTGGCTAAAGACCAAAAACTCAGCTCTGAGGATGCCCAGATCAGAACCTCACCAAAAGGCCTTTATCCTTTGTTCAGAACTGCATCATCCTAAGCCTCTCCCAACTCTTAAGTATTTATACCTTCTACAAAAAGCCCCTAATTCTAAATTTTCAGCTGTGGGCCAAGTCAGGGTCCCATAGCTCCCAGTGGTGGAGAGGGGTAGGCAGCGAGTGAAGCCCAGAGATGCTCTGGGTCATAGAGGAAGAAGGCAGGATTTCAGTTATCTCTAGCAGAAAGGAGAAGATCCAGGGAGGGCGCTTGGCCAACACCGTCAGTCGGCTGGGGGACAGAAGGACTCTACTCACGAGAATGTATACATGTATTTTTTGTGTAGCTGTATCTGTCTCAGTGTCTTTATGTATGTGTGTTAGTTTGGGCATGTCCATATGGGGATGTCCTGGTATGAGGATGTAAGTGTGTATACAACAGAGAGTTTTTATGAGTGTGACCCATCTTCCGTATCCACCTGGGAAAGTCTCTGCTGAGTTTAATCAGTGGTCACACTGCTTCCAAACCAGAAAGTCTCAGACTGGGAGGTTCTTGAACTCTAGTCCACAGTTCTGCTACTCCTTCATTGGGTTACCCAGGACTAGTACCTTCCCCTTCTCTGCCTCTGTTTTCCCAATTCATCTTCACCTTCATGCTATGGTTTCACCCTGTCTCCCTTCCCACCTCTCCTTAGCCCTGGGATTTCCTCTTCCCCTTGAATTTAAGAGAGTAGAAAACCAGTGAGCAGAAGAGGGGAGAGAGAGAGAGAGAGCGAGCGAGTGAGAGAGAGAGAGAGGTGGTATTGGCAACCTGCCCTGGCATCATGCCTGGCTGCTAGTTTGGATGGGTGCCAGCTGGCTTCTGGCATGCTCAGGCCTGTTCCTTTACCTTGTGTGTTCAGGAGGGGGGGGGGGAAGCCGGGTGGGGGCACACGACAAGGCCAAGGAGGCAGAAGGGAGTGAGGTAGGAATGGGGTGGACCCAGGCACAGGGTGGAACTCAGGAGTCTTTCCACCGTGAAATTGCACTCAAAGTGGCCAACCCAGGCTCACCTCTCCCATTTCTCTTCATTCCCTGGAAGGAAGGTAACCAAATCACCACCTACTACCAACCCTTCCCTCCCTCCAGCCTCCTTCACCAACCATCACAAGGCATCTAAGGGTTGGATCTCTCAAATGAAGGAGTTGAAGCAGCTGGGTTTCCAAAAGGATGGTGGGCAACTGGGCAGGATGGAAGGGTGTGGGGGTGAAGAAGGCTTTGAGATTGAAATAAGAGGAGGAAGGGCAGCTCTTATTCTCTTCCACATTCCAGAACTGTGTCCCTCCTCCTCATCCAGCAGGCTCTTCCTCCCTGGCCTGGCCTAGCTTTAGTGTCTGCTTTGCAGCTATGTCCTTGGGTAGGGGAAGAATGAACTTCCTGATGCTCCCACCAGCCCAGAATCTATGTTTGGGCCCTAGTGCATTGGCTTTCTGAGAGTTCTTTGGGTGGGACTTGGGGAAGCTCCCACAGAGCCGGGCAGAGAAGTTGAATTGGGTCTGGAGCTGATGAGCTGGTCATGAAGTAACATCTGGTGACAAGACAGAGCCAAGGGCAGCTGCTACCCCCTTATCCTTCAAACCCCAGGCCTTCCCAGGAGGCCTATTCCTACTAGGGGAAGATGGATTCATCTTCTGGTTAGAGGTTGTGGTGAGTGGGGTGGGTCAGAGAGGACTTAGGGCCTCTCTTCAGCTGAGGTAAGCCAAGCATCCTGGCCCACCCTGTTCTGGGTGGGTCAGAGCAGGGGTGGTGCTGGTGGGGTTTGGTGCAGCTGGTCCTATTGTCAGGGAATTCCTGCCCCCTCCTTCCCCACCCCACCCCCCAGCTGTTGAGACTGGGACCACCCACAAGGCCGATGAAAGAAGATGCTGTTTGATGGGGGCCTGTGCTGGGGAGGGAAATGGGGAACAGGCTGAAGGTTGGGGGCAAGGAAAGCAGAGCAGACTTCTGAAGCTTATTTCATTTGTGGTCTTTTGTCTCTGGAGGGGGGCAAAACTTCTGAAATAAACCAGGCACATAGACCCACGTCTTACCCTAACTTTAACCCCTTAGCCTTCTGTTTTCTAAAGCCCCAGGCAGACAAAATTCACTGATCCCAAACTCCCATATATCGGGCCTACTGAAGTCTTAAGTCAAAGGTTTGGCCTCAAGACAAAGTCTCTGCCTGGAGTAGAGAGAATCCAGATACTCTCAGATCTCAAAAATCAACATCTTTCTATTCATTTCCCCTTCCCCTTATCCTTAGCATTTCTTATAATAGCTTATATTTTGGGATTCAGCTTAGTCTTTGGAGAAAAGAAGAAAATTTTTCTATTTTCACAGGAGGTTCCCTGAGAATATCTGTGAACATCATTGAGACCCCAACCCCAACATCATATTATGTCTATGTCTTCTTAACAGGACCGAAGATAGACTCTAATTTCCCCTACATGAACGTCTAAAGAAATTTCTTTTGGTTAGGAAATGGCTCCGGAGGAGGTCTTCTGAAATTTGGGAAAACATCTATCCCTCTCTGAGGTGGTCCCCCCTCTCTGGCTGATTTCCTTTCTTCTCTGCCCTATCTCTGACCAAGGACACTTTCTAAGAAATGAATTTTCTTCATAGAAGGGGTTTCCGAGATGACCTCTGTGGTCCAACACCGTTATTTTCCTCATGATAAAAAGGATATAGAAGTGACTGGGCCCAAGGTCACACAGTCTTCCTTCTTCATCCTTGTCTTTCTCCCCACCTTGAGGACACTTCTTCCAAGCCAAGTTAGAACACACAATCCTTCATGGTTCCCAGCCAAAGTGTCCCAGACTTAGGGGGCATAAAGATGCTTTTCGCAGCCATTTAACGATTCTCAAGGAGTTGGCTAAGAAGTCTGGACAGGATGGGGATAGAAATGGCAGGTTGGCATAGTGCCCAACTTGACGACAAGAGGATCTGGGTTCAAATCCTTCCTCTAGCAGCTGCATGACCGTCAACAAGTCTTCAGTCTTTTTTAACCTCTCCGAGCTTCACCTTCCTTAGCTGTAAAATGAAGACAGTAAAACACGTAGGTATTAGTTACACCTCACGGATTGTTGTGATGCTCAAATTTGATAACAATATAAAGCACCTGCAAACTTTAATGTATTATATAACTATGCATCCATGTCATTGTTATTGTCATGAGAGCAAACCCCTTTTAAGATGGTCCTGAAGCTCGGAACCTTTCTGGAATGGGATGGGAGCCAGGGATCATGGTGAAAGGTACAATAAACCATAATTCATACTCATATGGCACATTTAAGGTTGCAAAGTGCTTTCCTCACAACAGCCCTCTGACGGAGGTGGAGTAAGTGTTATCACCCCCGTTTCATTCCTGAGGAACCTAAGATTTTGTGGGGAAGTGGTGGCCATCATCATTAATTAATTAAAAATAAGAATAGTTAAGGTTCCCATAGTGCTTTAAGTTTCACAAAGCATTTCATGTTAACCTCACAACAACCTTGGAAGGCAAGAACTTTTATTCCCTACATTTTACAGAAGAGGAAACTGAGAAACAGAGAGGTTAAGTGATCTGCCCAGGGTCACACAGTTAAGCGGCTGAAGCTGAATTTGAACCGAAGGCTCCTTCACTTCTGCTCCAGCATGCTCTCCACTGTGCCACCTAGTGGCCCTTAGGTTATATTGCGAGTAGGTATATTCAGACCCAGGTATCATGCCAAGCCCTTACAAGTCTCACATATATTTTTAATCAAGTGAAATCAGGCAAAACCTAACATTAATAGGATAGCCTTGAAGTGGGGCGAAAGAGTCGATGTTTTGTTTTTGTTTTTTGCTTTTTGGAGGGGGCAAAGTAGGACAATTGGTGTTAAGTGACTTGCCCAAGGTCACATAGCTAGTAAGTGTTAAGTGTCTGAGGCTGGATTTGAACTCAGGTCCTCCTGATACTGCGCCACCTAGCCACCCCAAGTGGATGGTTTGTGTTTTTTTTTTTTAAGAATTAAAACATTAAGGATAATTAGCAGGGATGTGTGTAGAAGGGGATAGAGGATAGGGCTTGCTGTCATAGTATTGGGGGCTGGATATATAGATATGAGCCCCTAGTCTTTTTTTTTTAATGACTTAACTAAGGTATCTCTTTACTACTACTCTAGGTGGTGCAGTTGATAGAGCACCAGGCCTGGAGTCAGAAAGACCTGAATTCAAATCTGGCCCCAAACACTTACTGGCTTTGTGATCCTGGACAAGTCACTTAACCCTGTTTGCCTCAGTTTCCTCATCTGTAAAATGATATGGAGGAAGCATTGGGAAACTACTTCAGTATCTTTGCCAAGAAAACCCCACATGAAGTCACGGAGTCAGACAACCCCCTAGTTTCCTCTACTGCCCAGCCAGAAACTGCCTGGTTTCTGCAGGTGTACAAAACTCGCCAAAGGAGAAAGAGCAAAGCCCAATTCCATGTGGCTCAGCCATTTGTGAGAAGAAGGAGTTGAATGTGTCCAGTTAGGGAGCATCTTTGAATCTCTTGTGTCTCGCCAGGCTTCTGGCTCCAGGTCCAGCTGTGTCACTCAGAGAAACTTTCCAGTCTTTGGTTTCCTTTTCCTATCCTGGGACCCTAGGTGAGGGGACAGTAGTACCTGAGGGCATCAACTAGGTGGAGGGACAGTAGTGCCTGGGATACTAGGTGAGGGACAATGGTGCCCTATAAAATAGGTACTATTGTTATTCACATTTTGCAGGTGAGGAAACTGAGGCTCAAACAAGTTAGACTTGACCAAGGCCACACAGCTAGTAAATGTCTCAGGCAGGATTTGAACTTGTGTTTTCATGACTGCCAATTCTTATACTACGTCCTTTGCCACCTAGTTACTTATAACCAGTAGAATGCGCCAGTTTTCACGTAAGATATGCATATGTTTCTGGGTTCCCATGTGTGTTCCCATTTTGGGAGGGGGTGGCTTTCACCCTGGGGAGACAGACCTCACAGGCCCATTGCAAGGAAAGTGCTCTGTCAACTTGAAAGCCCTGTAGAAATGTGAGCTAAAATTATTACCACCTTCGTTATTATTAGATACACACGTCTCTTGGCATGCGCCCAGGGGCTTCTAAAGCATTGCGGTATGAGGCTGTGTCCTTAGAAATACAAATGATGGTCAAATAGACCATAATCAAGCGTCCTCTCGTTCTGAAAGCCACACCTGAAGAGGTGTGGGCTGCTTCATTTTTATGTTGCCTGACACATAGTAGGCATGCTTTATATTCTTGTTGATTGACGGATTGTTTATCAGTTGACAGAGTTTAGAGAGCCTCCAGGCTAATGAGGGCTATTGTAAGGTAGAGAAACTGGATTTGTTCTCTTGCATTAGAGGGCAGAATGAGAACCAAGGGGTCCATATTATAGGGAGAAGAGTAAAGATATTAGCTCAGCATTGCAAAGAGCAAACTGCCTAATGCGGTGGGGAGCTTCCTGTTTCTGGAAGTGTTCAAGAGAGGTTCAATGACAGCTTGTCCCAAATGTCAAAGATGTTTAAGGCGTTGAAGTTGTAGAAAGGATTTCTACGATGATCTCAGAGGTCCTTTTTGACCAGGAGACTCCAGGATTCTGTGCGTCTCTACACCTGCTCTCCACATCTTCAGGCCAGAAGCCTGCCTGGCTTCCCCCCCCCCCCCGCCCCCCCCCAGGGCTGGACTCCCTTTTGGAAGGGTTCCCTTCTGAGCTTGGGTTACAGTGCAATACCTCTTCTCCTTTGAAGTATGTGCCAGGGGCACAGGGAGTTCCCAGGGCTCTGAGGCAGACTGCCCACTCCTGTTGTTCCAAAGGAACCTGACCACTGTTGCCCGGGCTTTTGACATCTTCCCTCAGATGGGAGAAGTCACAGCTTCCCTTCCTGAGGCAGAGCCAAATTAAGGCATCTGGGCAGTTTGAAAATTGTACCTCCTGAGGGTCCCATTGAGGTGTGGTTTAACTATAATTTTATTTTTAATAATATTTTATTTTTTCCCCAATTATATAGCATGTACATCTTGGTATCATCATATAAATACATGGATGCCCTAGAGAGTGGAATTTTCTGACACTAAAAATATTTGTATTTTTTTAAAAAAAAGTAATATTGAAAAGGGGCAATATAAGAGTTACCAGGGAATCACAAAAACCTGAGTTCAGGTCCACCTCTGATACATACTGATTGTGTGATCCTGGCCACATCATTTAACTTCTCAGTGGTCCCAACAACCCTTAAAGACTTTTAAGTTACAAGTAACTATTTATTTGCATTGGCACTGGTAGTTTTTTCATCTACACCAATAAAATCACAGGTTTAGAACAAGAAAAAAAATCTACCTTGCTTTTCTCGAGCACCAGATTCTCTCTCCTAGCTCTTCCCAATGCCTGGAATTCACTGCCTCCCCACTCTGCCTCCTGACTTCTCTAGCATCCTTTAAGACTCAAATCAAGTCTCATTTTCTGCAAGAGTACCACCCTCTCACCTCCAGCCCTTCCATCTAATATGTATATCTCTCATTTTACATAGTCCTTTGCATGTTGTCTCCTCCATTAAAATGTGAGCGCTCTGTGAGCAGGACTGGTTAAGCGCCTTTCTTTGTAACCCCCCCATGCTTAATCCAATTCCAGGGAGGAACACTCCATAGGTACATCAGCTTAATAAATGTTTGTTGACTGTCTGTCTATAGAGATATCCTTTGCACCCTTCTTCCCAGTGGAACAACCATCAGGTACTCTAGGAGAGATGGAGCCTGGGATGGGGGGCTTGCTGGGATAGCAAGGGAGTAGACCCTAGGGAAAATGTTAGCTAGGTTGTTGTACCTAGAAGACTCAGGAAGCTGCTGAGAATAGGGTAAGACTAATGACAAAAGCTTGTGTTTATATAGCATTTTGCAAAGCTTAGCACTTTCTTTTAATAGTTTACATTTCTATATGTGGCGCGCATATTACCACCATTTTATAGGTGATCAGCTGAGTCTCAGAAAACTGAACCGATTTGTCTAGATAAGTAGTAATAATGGCATTTGCATAGCTCCTTAAGGTTTACATAGCACTTTACACATGTAAACTCATCTGATCCTCACAATAATCTTTTGAGGTAGGTATTATCATTATTCTCTTTTTACAGATGAGAAAACTGAGACATATAGAGGGTTGAGTGACTTGCTCTGGGTTACATAACTAGTAGGTATCTGAGGCAGGATTGGAATTCAGGTCTTCCTGGCTCCCCAGTTCTGTGCATTCTCTCCACTGTTCTACCTAGCTTTATGACTTATAGGTCAGAGGTAAAATTTGAACCCATATTTTAAAAAATGTTCCTTTTTTTAAAATGAATTTTGCAAACATTCAATGTTTCCCTATACAAAGAACAGAAAAAATAAAATCATAAATCTATGAATTGAATCTTTCTCGATGTATTTTATATTTTGTATGGTAGTTCTCTCACTACCCTGCTTGATCGTATCCCCCTTCTGAGCTTCCTTCTGCTTGTTTCTCTTTATTTTTAAGGATTTATTGTGGTTCTTTTCTCTTTACTTCCTTTCCTCTCTTCCACACTGTTGCCAATCCCTTGTTCTCCCTAAATCTCATTCTCTGCCCCCTACCTCCAGTAAAAAAAAGTCTCTCTGATGACAGATACACAGAACAAATATGCACGTTGGCTGTGTCCAAAGCCAGAGGGCTTATTCTGCACCTCTGGTCACTGAACTGTTCAAAGTTCTGGTCTTTCACAGTTGTTTACCTTTACAATATTGTAATCATGGTATAAATCATTCTTCTGACTCTGTTTACTTTATTCTGTGCATCAGTTCACACATATCCTCCCAGGTTTCTCTGAATTCTTTCCTCTTGTCATTTCTTATGGCTCAATAATATAATACAATAATCCATCATTTTCCTATACTATACTAAATGCCAATTGAAGGGCATGCACTTTGTTCCCAGTTCTTTGCGACGACAACAACAAAAAAAGCTGCTATAAATATTTTTTGTGCATAAAGATTCTTTTCCTTTTTATTTAGTTTCTGGGGCAAATTTGATTTCCAGGTCAAGTACTCTTTTCACCATGGGTAGTCAGACAGGATTTTAGATGTAAGATGGTGTTATATCTGATGACTTGTGAATTTGTTGTCAAAACCTTAGCCCTCAAGCCTTATCCAGGGAAAGCCTAGGGGAACGTGGCTTTCTTTGGCCTTCTTAGGATAGTCTTTGTATTTAGGAATTGTACCCATGGTTTCATTTGCATGGAAGAAGGAACTCCTTCTGCCAAGTGTGAATCAGCCCTTCTTTGTAACTTGTCTTGGAGAGTGGTCCAGAGCAGTGACACTTACCCAGGGTCACATACTCAGTGTCTGTCAGGAATGGGATTTGCACTCAAGTCCTATGGTGCCAAGGGTGGCTCTTTCTATCTATTGCAAAACACACTCTTTGACCCATTTTAGCTTTTATATTATTATTATTATTATTAAAATATTCTTCTCAGTTATTTTGTTGTCATTGTTCAGTCATTTCAGTAGTCTCTGATGTGACCCCCTTTGGGATTTTCTTAGCAAAGACACAGGAGTGGTTTGCCATTTCCTTCTTCAGTTCATTTTACAGATGAGGAAACTGAGGCAAACTAGGTTTAGTAATTTGTCCAGGGCGACACAGCTAGTAAGTATCTGAGGCCAGATTTGAACTTGTGAAGGAGAGTCTTCCTGACTCCAGGCCTCAGCACTCTCTCCACTTCCCCACCTAGCTGCTGCTTTAACTTAATCAAGGCAAATTTTCAAAGCAAGGGAGATAGCTTGTTGCTAAACCAGCATTTACCACACTCTTCTTCTTGTGATCTTGCTCTAGAGGTCGGTTTCTTAGAGTTTTACAGTGGAGTTAAAGGAAAAGATCAACCAGTTTGCGGGCATAAGAGCCAGATGGACCAACTCTTTCCTTTATCGTTCCCATCTTGACACATTCCTATCATAACCTTACCTTTCTTCTTACTCAGGGAAGGCAGTTTGAGAACAGGTGAGCACCCTAAAAAAAGCCTGGGGAGTGAGCACTAACACCAGCTACTTCTCCCCCTCAACTCCCTTCTTGTCCTCACTCCCACCCTCCCATCCCACCCCCTGGACAGTAGGGAGAGAAGGGAACTGTGAACTGAGCCTGGGCAACAGACCCTGCTGCTTTGTGCCTTTGGGAAAATGGCCTTATTGTCTCAAGACAATGATGGGGGGGAAGGAAGGGAGAGGGGAGGCTGGAGAGGCTGCTTTCCATAGAAATACTCCTGGCTTGCAGAGAAAGGGAGTTATAGAGGAGGCCCAGGGCTGGCTGGCAGGGGAAGCATTGGAGTCCTTTAAAACCCTCCCTAGGCCTGTTAAATCCCAGACAGAGCAGGGCTTTCAGAGCAAGGGGATTGGGGGTGGGGAATGCCCCAGGAGCCCAGGTCTGCACTGACAAATGTCAGCCCTCAACTGTGGGCCAGAGAGGAGGGCAGGGGACTGCTACCTGAGCCTGGGAGGAGGGATTTAGACACATCATTTTCCCACCTCTTCCTTCCCCAAGTTCGAGTCAGTTCCCATACCAGAAGTCTTGTTTCCCCCGTTCACCACCCTTCCCTAACCCCAACCCCCAATACCACCAGCCACTTCCTCCTGGGGAGTGACCAAATGGGAAATAATCTGGGATAAAAAAGAGGAAAAGAAAAGAAAAGAAAAGGGGAGGATCGTTATTCTAGAAGTGGGGAGCTTGTCTAAGTCTGAGGACGCGGAATCCAGGAAATGTCAGCTATGGAAGGAGGACTTCACAGAGACTGTTTTTGGCTGTCCTTAACGGTGTCCGTAATGACTAAGGAGGGTTACTCTTTTTCCTGATATCTTCCCTATTTCCTTGATGACATGAGAAAAGACTAGTTTAAGGGTTCAGCCAGTAAGTATGGCCAGCTGGAGGGCCCTCCTCCTCTTCTCTTTTCTAACCTGAAGTATAAGGAATACCTGAGTGGCTCCTGGGTATTCTTAACAGCAAAAAGAAGAAGAGGGGGGGAAAAGAATATAAGACCCCTTTCTCTTTTCCCTAAAAGCCCAACTAGGCTAGAATTACTCTAGTCTGAGTTGGAAGAGAATGAGCTGGAGGGTTATGCAGCAGAGACTTGAACCCAGGGCCCTTCCTGGGGGGAGGCCTTCAGTGGATGGCTGACTGGTATAGTGAAAAGAGTACTTAGAGTCTAAAGTCCTGGGTTTGTATCCTGGCTCTGACACTTGACACTTGGACTAGATGGTCTTTGAGGTCAGTGATCCATGAACCTTTGTCCTGGCTTCCTTCAAATCTCCGTTAAAATCCCACCTTCCATAAGAAACCTTTCCCGGTTCCTTCATCTAGTGCCTTCTCTCTGAGATAATCTCTCCTTTACCGGGTGTGTATCTTGGATCCCAGCTGTTTGCCTCTTGTCTTTCTCATTAGAATATGAATGCCTTGAGGGCAGGGACTTTTTTCTTTTTTGGCCTTTCATTGTATCCCCGAGCACTTAGTACGGTCCCTGGCACACTAGAAACACGTGATAAATGCTTCTTGACTTGGCATGACTGGGATGTTGGGCAATTCACTTGACCTCTTGGAGCTCTTGCTTCCTCTTCTATAAGATGAAGGACTAGATAGTCTCTTGGGCCTCTTCTAGCTCTAAGTAAGATTTTCTGGTGTTAGGAGATACCCTGAAGTACAGTTTTCTGGGACTTTAACCCTCCCTAACCCTTCCTGGCAATTATGCAACATTAGTACAAGAAACTCCACTTTATTTCTGTTGCTTTTTTTTCACCGCTTCTGACTATCATCTAGGTCCCGTTGTGAACCATTCTTGCTCTTGGTCCCACCCTTTAAAATGGAGCCTACACAGACCTTCCCATTGAGGGCCAGGTAAAGTCCAAACTGAGCTCACCGACTCGATCATTAATACTGAGTGTATTCACCTACATACCTTTTTTCTGAGAGCGTTCTGATTTCAGAAAAAAAAACCCCAATACATTTAAACAAAGGCTTTACAAAGGAAATCTCTTTTATAATCTTAGATCTTGGAGCTGGAAAAAGATCTTAGAGGTTGTCCTCAGATAAGGAAATTGAGACTCAGTGACTTGCCCAGAGTCACTCAGCTAACCAGTATCTGAGCAGAAATTTGAACACAGGTCTTCTTGACTCTAGGACCAGCACTCTATTTGGTAAAAATACATTGCCTCTCTTTGTCAGGCATGTAGCTGATCTGGTTCACAAAATATGGTCACTGTATCTATGGCTCTAGTCCCTTGCTCTTGGGAAACCAGAGACCAAGAAGGAAGCAGGGTCTCAAATCCCACCCTCTACCTTATCTTTCTGCTCGATCTTCCCTTGGATTCCCTCAAGCAAATACCTCAGACCTTTTTGGACATGGCAGATAGAGAAGTCCCAGGGACACTGGGAGAGGCAGAAGTTTAGAAGATTTAATTAAAGTTGGAACAATAGCCTTGCCTCACTCTAGCCCAAGGACCTAGTGGGACCATGTGGTTTTTCCTGCCTCCTACCCTCCACCTCCCACCCATCCCTACAGTTGGCTTATAGTAAGGCCAAATGACTTCCCCCAGCTTTATTACACATCATTAGGTGCTGATTGCTCCCTGATTCCGACTATCCTCTGCCTAATTGTTGCCATTTATATTAATAGGATTTTTGTTAACACACGCGCACACACACACACACACACACACACACAACCAAAGTCTCTTGGGTCTTCATGGCAATTCACTTCTGCTAAGGACTGGGGCAAGAGGCACCATTAACAGTACGGGGCTTGAGGCCCCTTATGGACTTACTACAACTATACAGTGGTAGTCAGACTCTGCAGAACAGAATACAGCCAGCTAGATGAAGGGGAAAGGAAAGGAAAGAGTGTGTGTTGGGTCCCCTTCTCTCCTGGGAATGCTTGTGGAAATGTACTCAGGTAGGGGCTCCTTCTGCTCAGGTCTCCAAGGCTAAGATTCAGAAGATAACCTTTCTCTGACCTGGATATAACATTGCCTTGCTCTTCTGAAGTCCTGTTTTTCTCTTCACTTTGTGTGTGTGTATTTTCCTTTTCTACAGGTCCTTCTACAACCCACATTACCATCTCCCTGCTTTCTTTCCCTGCCCACCCCCCAACTGTCTTCTTTTCCTTGACACATCCCCAAGTACCTTCTTCTCCTCTTTCCTAGGACCATTTGTCCTTGACCTGTTTCATCATCTTCTCTTTGTTCCTTCAGCATCTCTCCCTGACCCTCCTGTATAATGGGATTCAGTTTCAAGTTTTTTGCCCAAGGACTGATGTCAACCAACCCCTAACTGAGGAGTCTGGGAGAGTGGATCTCAGTCAGCTCCTCTGGGTCCTACAATCAGCTATTCCCTGATGACCTATCTTCTCCCCCTCCCAACCCTCTCCCCCCACATCCTCTCTCCACCCCCATCCCCACCCCCCAATAAGCTACCTCAGCAATGAGCCACTGCTGAGCCCAAGGCACATTCCTTGAGCACAGCTGCAGGCAGAACCCAGCCCCAGTCCCTGAAAGAATCCCAGTGTTTTCCCCAACTCGGGCAATAAACAGAGCCTGAACTGGTCCAAGAACAGCTGCTCCAATTCATAAAAATCATTTTTTTAAATTTTCTTCAATTCAGAGGGTTCTATCTTGTTGGAAGGAAGAAAGCAGTCTTTTATCCCAGTGAGGCAGGCTTGTCAGAGTCTGAGAGGGTCTGCTTTCCCATCCTCTCTGTCTCCTGTCTTTCATTTGTCCTCTTCACACTTAGTCTCCCAGTCCTGTCCTTTTTTCCTTTCTTCCAACTTTCTCTTTCCTCCTTTCTTCCTACTTTTTGTTCTTTCCTTCCTTCCTTTTCACCCTCCCATGTATTTCCTCTCAGACTCACACACATGCTCCCAGGCACCATTACTTTCTCATCCTCTCTTTTTTCTCTCTCTTGTTTCTGCTTTGCTTTGCCTCTCCCACGCTGTTTTCTCCCAGTGGTCTTTTCTTTTTCTTCTTCCTCCCACTCATCCCCCCCTCCCTTCTCCCATGAACTCATTTCCATCCCTTCTTACACTTTTCCTTTATGCATCTCTTTCTCTAGGATCAGAGCCTCAGTGTTGGCAAAGGCATTTTCCAGAGCCGAACCTCCCTGCAAGCCTCTCTACTCTCCCTTTGCTCCCACAGCTGGTCAGGGAGCCAAGAGGCAGCAGTACACCGGGCAGCGTAAGGCTGATGGGGTCTGCCTAATTGGCACTGTGATTGTGCTCAGTGCCCCTGACCGACATGGGCAGATTCCCTCCACTGTACCCATCACCTCCCTCTGCCCCCCAACAACCACTCCTGTCGTCTCTACGACACTACTAGCAATTGCTATCTGGCTATATTTGGTCCAGTTTAAAGTTCAGGAGACTACTCCTGGCAGAAGATGCAAGCTTTTGGTTATAGGATCTCATTTTGGTGGAGAGCATGTGGTCATATGTTGTCCACTCCCACCAGCACCAGCCTTTGCCTCCTGTGAACCCCTTTTCCTGTTTCCCCAAAAGAGAAGGAGTAATTTCTCTGGCATTTGGTGGGTTAGTGTTCCACCCTCCTTGTCCCCAGACTAGGAGGGAAGGGAGCAGTAGAGGACTGGGTGGGGAGGGCATCCCCACCCTGAGATGCCTTTTCAGTTGCCAGCTGTTTGTATGGGCTCCTCCCAATGGGGAAACAAGAGGCAAGGACCTCCTGAGGGGTTGCAGGGGAGTTCTGTGCCTGGGAAACTGGCATCTGGGATAGAGGAATTTACAGACTTCTGTTTACCAAAACGAGGGCCAGTAAAAGTTTTAACAACAGCCAATTAAAAGCGAACAGCTGCAGTGATTTAACCAATCTGTCCCTTCCCCTGGCTTTGGGTAGCAGAGAAACAGTAACCTCCCATCACCACTACTTCCACCCTTGCCCCTCCCAGCCCTCCACCCCTGTTTTCCCCACCCTCTCAGCTTCTCTCAAAAATGTTTTCCAGCAGCTGAGGTTAATCTAGCAAACATCTGTTCCAGATGTGCCTCGGCACAAACCAGACAGAGGCCAAGTCTATCCATTCCTCCCAGACTTTGCATCTGTGTCCTCATGGAGGAAGGTGGCAGCCCTGGGGATCAGGCACGGTCCTTTTCTCCTTTTCTCTGGGTTGGTAATGTCCTTCCTTCTGAGATGGGGGCAGCCCTGTGCCCACAAGATTTACTGACCAGCCATTTTTCCAGTGCTCATGACTGAACAGGCAAAGATGAGGAGCTTTTCTTGGGTTGCATGAAGAATCACCATAAGGCATGGGACTAGGGGTCCGCCCAGACCAGTAGTTGGGGGCAGAAGGATAAGGGAGGTGTTAAGGAAGCTTCTTTATTTAGATTTTCAGTTGTTAAAGACTGGGGACTGTAAAGCCTCTCCCCTAGCCACCTAAGACTCTTCTGCTCTAGTCTCAGCCGAAGGCCAGAGATTAAACCCTAAGGTTTGAGACTAGCACATCCCCCATTAATAACAGTAATAACAGCTGACATTTATATAGAGCTTACTATGTTCCAGGCATCGAGCTTTACAATTTATTGCTTTACAATTATTGTCTCATTTGATCCTCACAACAGCTCTGGGAAGTAGGTGCTATTAAGGTCCATTTTATAGTTGAGAAAACTGAGGCAGACAGAGGTTAAGTAACTTGTCCAAGGTCACAAAGCAAGTAAGTGTATGAAGTCAGGTTTGACCTCAGATCTTCTTTACTCCAAGCCCCATGCTCTATCCACTGCTCCACCATTAGAGACTTGAACTGTTTCCACTCAGAATTCTGCTACCAGAGGCAAACCATCCCTATGCCTCAAAAGATTCTAAGAATCTCAGTAGAAATGGGCGCAGAGTTTAAGTAGGGAGCAGATGCCAATACTGGGTACGTCCCAGATGGGAAGTCTGACTTACAACTCAGCATCCCTGCTTCCAGTTTGTACTAGTGATTTAGGGGAACCTTGACCTTGGTACATCTATCCGTCAGCCCTGTCCCTCTTTAGGCACCCTACCTACCACCTTTCCTCCTGTGCAAGGCCTCCCTCTCGGAAGTTACTGAGGTTCAGAAATGAGATTACCATTAGATGAAAACCTGCTTACATGAAATGGGAGCATCTTTGAATAAGAATTAGGGTGCTGATGTCAAGGTGCCAGGAGGTCCTGTATGCCAGTTGGGCTCCCCCCATGCCCATACTGTAACCCAGGCTTCTAACTTCTCACGCCCAGTTCCGTTGCTCAGCTGCAAGTCAGGCAAGCATGGTGGGCCATATCTGGAGATCTCCCAGGGCTTCTGAGATGCTACTAGGAGTCTCTGGTTTTCTTGAGCCTGCCTAGCAGGAGTCTGGGTGCTGTTCCATACCCATGTATCTCCTTAACACAAGCAAGATCACAGCAAACAGGCCAGACTTTGCAAGGCCAGGCTGTTTGGTTCAAGTTCTTGCTGCATTCTTCACTCCACCCCAACCCTGTCCTCTCCTTGAGAAAGCAAAAAAAAAAAGTCCAATTTCTCCCCCTCCTCACCCCCACCAAAAAAGAGTCCATAGGCTTCAGGGAGGAGGCTTGGTAATTCTGAGGTCACTGAATCTGGCTTCAGGGCCTGAGGGGAGAGGACAAAAAGGTGGAAGGGGGAGAAGTTATTTGATCCCTAGTCAGTGATTAAAAAAAAAAACAAAAACGCTAGGCCGCTAGGTGGTGCAGTGAATAGAGCACTGGCCCTGGAGTCAGGAGGACCTGAGTTCAAATGCGACCTCAGACACTTAACACAAAACTAGCCGTGTGACCTTGGGCAAGTTGCTTAACCCCATTTGCCCTCAAAAAAAAAAAACCCATCCCATTCTAGTCAGGGTCATCCCACCAAAGCAGGGTGTCCTGATCTATCTACCTCTGAGACAATTGTCCTAATATAGAAAAAAAGCTTATTTCTTGGCCACTCATCGGGTAGTGAGGAAGATGAGTCTCAGCCTTCTGCATCATTTCCTTAGGGGAAAGTTGCCCATGGATATGAACCAAGGAATTAGAGACTCCATGTTTGTTATAGCAGCTGCAAAGTAGGGGAGTGGGGTCAGGATGAGATTGGGGGGAGGGTCTGTGGAAGAAGCAGGCTGGGGAACACATGTCCCTGACACTCCAGTAGAGCTGATTCTAACTCGGAACCCTATCACCATGGCCAAAATCTTTCTCTTTATCTCCATGGGGAGGCCACCTTGCTTCTCCAGTTCTAACCTGAGTTGAAACCTGGTGGGGGGAAAGAATTCTGACCACAAGGAAGAATCCCACACTTGATGCCAGCCCATGAGTTTTAGGTTTTTGTCCCCAAACATACCCATCCCTGTCCCTTTGGCTATGGTGGGCTGGTGGTAGGAGATCTCATTTTACCTATTCTATCCTTTACCCAGTCACCTCTGTTCTCTGAGCCTAGGCCTCATGCTGTTAGGCAGAGGGAATCATGGGAGGGTTGAGAAAAAAGACTAGACTTGAAAACAGACCAGCACCCCTTCCCCTCTCCTTCTACCCCAGCATCAAGGAAGGAAGGAATCTTCCCAGCCAAGGAGAGCAGCAGACCATGCTTGACCATTAAGCTTAGCATTTGGAACTGAGGAGCTTGGGAAGATGTAGGAATCACAGAATCCAGGGTCCCTTTGGAACCTTGACTCCCCTAGAAGAAGAGTTAGATCAAAAGGAAGACCTGATCTGATGGGGAGAATAACACCTGTTATTTTGCATGAATTTATGTTGTGACTGAACAAGTAGGATGTACCTATTGAGGAATAATTTACTTTGGCTATGTCCTTTTGGGGACTCCATATAAGAATCCTAGACGTATCAGCCTCCTGCCCGTGCTTCTCACATGGCTACCCTATCCTCATGTAGCCTGCCTGTATGTCCGCAGTAGAATATAAGCTATTTGAGGGCAGGGACCGTTCTGTTTTTATGCCCCCAGCACCTAACAACAGTGCCATATACATAGATGGTGCTACATACATGCTTGTTGGATTGTATTGGATTAGGATTGTATTGAACCAGATCCTTGGAATGCTTCTGAGCAGCTCTGTGCGGGGGTATTCCTGAGGTGGTGGTGGTGGGTGCCGAGGCTTCTCTCTCTCACTTCCTACCCTTCCATCAAGTAGCCACTATGTCAGATGAGGATAAGCATACCTGTTATACCTACCTATCTCACCAAAGTGGTCCTGAGGCTCAAATGAGGTCATGTATGTAGCATGTCTTACAAATTGTAAATTACTATATAAATATTAGTTATTATTATCTTCTTCAGTTCTCAGCCCCCTTGCTAAGGGTAGGATGCATTTTCCAATCTACTTATCAAGGGATCAGGAGAAATACTAAAAAATACAGTTTAAAAGCTCTCCACCACCAAGTCCTGGGCTGCACTGTTGGCACTGCCCTTCCAACAGTTATAAAAAGCCTTCCTTGTGCCCAAGGCTACCTCTCACTGAGAGAGCCAGAACACCAGGCTGGGGAGAGCATGGAGCCACACTCTTTTTTCCTGATCAACTAGAAAAAGCAACTCTTGCCACCCCCTCCCCAGGCCGATGAGGTGATCTGTTGCCATTCCTCTCTCCCTTCACCTCTCCTGAGAGGGTTTCTTAAAAACTCCTCTCTTGCTGCCATCCCTCTGAGCACTTCTTACCATGGTGGCTGTGGTTGTGAAAGGAAAATCAAAGTGGGTCCCCTCCCCTCCTTCCTTCCCCTCTCCACTCCCTCCATCCCATCAGCAATTCAATTTGTACAGCACCGGAGGGATGGTATTAGTCAAGTCAGAGTTAATATGATGTATTGATGGTTTGATTTCCCACTGGTGCGCTATATGGAGTTCTATAGGGTATCCATACAGAGCCGGACAGTATCTCACCCCCTTGGTGTCTGGGCTCGGGCTGGAGGGTTCCCAGGGGGCCAGTGGTTCTGCCTCTCCAGCCTGTCTCTCTGTTTCTCTAGCTCCAGGGTACCCCAGATTTTCGGGGAGCCTGGCATCTACCTTCCTACCCATGAGCCACTTAGATCACCATGGAAACAGCAACGTTCTCTACGGGCAACACCGTTTCTATGAAACCCAAAAAGGCAAGTACCAGCAGCAATGGGATCTAGCTATAGCTAGCATTGCCATGGAAGCGGGTGGGAAACATTGAAGAGAGAAGCTTTTGGTGCTCCAGCAGGAGAAGGTGACAGAGCTTTGACATTCCCTGGGGGTGGGGGTGAGGGTGGGAATGGGGGAGAAAAGTTAGAGGGAGATCTATGATTAGATGAACTGAATCCTGACAAAATGGAGTGGTTGGTGGCGTAAAGCCTCCTGGAAGAGAGGGGTGCTCTCTTGAGATATTAAACGACCTGGTCATGAGGAGACATTTGACCACCTAATGAAGGAAACACTCGGATGAGTTAATTGATGGTCCAGAAGATTTGGTTTGTCCACCAACATTTATTAACCACTTACTGGGTGCCAGATAACTGTCATATCTGCTGAAGATACAAAGAAAGGTAAAAATAGACCCTGTCCTCAAGGAACTCCCCTTCTAATGGGGGAGACTACATGCAAATAATTAAGTCTATACAAGATAGATCCTGAGGAAGTGGTAACAATCTTAGAAGAAAAGGCCCAGCTGTGAGTTAAGAACTGGGGAATGGGGCAGGGAGGCAAGGGAAAGAAAGCAAGAGGAGAAAACCCAGGTCTCCAGCCCTGCCCCAGCCTCAGCCAGCCAGAACCGTCAGTGCCTTTCAATCCCTTCTCCTACTCTGTAGCTCCTCCCTCGGGGTTACCGGGCCTTGCCCCCAAGAGTTCAGGAAAAAAGATGCTGGCCCTTATATTTATTGCCTCTGAAGTCCAGACCAGAGCACCCCAGAAATCTTCTCTGTTTGCAGTTTTCGGAAAAGACCAGGAGCTGACCTACCCTCAGTTGTCTCCACCCCGAGGAATAGCCCAACGCTTGGGAGTCTTTCCACGGTCCAGTGAGACTAGCTTAGCTTCTCCTCTTCCCATCTCTGTCACCTGTGACCCCTCGAGAGGGCAGGGGGACATGTGCCCAGTGGTCTTGCTCTTTTCTGTCTCTGAGTGGGGTGAGGGGAAGAAAACTCCAGGGGCTTGGCGTCCCAGAGAGTTCCTGGGCATGCTTTGAAGAAGGTTGCTACTGTACTCTGCCAAAAAAGAAAGAGATTACACACACACACACACACACACACACACACACACACACACACACACACACTCCCTCACTCACTCACTTGTCATGTGTATATTTGTGTGTGTGTGTGTGTGTGTGTGTGATTCCTCCCCCACCACCCTAAATTAATCTCCATCCCAGCAGAGCTATTTTGACAGCATTTGTCACAAGCAGGCAGGTGGCTTGTCCCAGGCCCAAGAAACCTGACCCCTCCCTCCCTTGCAAACCAGAGCCCCTGGGGAGTTCCTGGGGTGCTGCCTCTGGCAGGCAGGTTTCAACAGGAGGCTGCCTAGTGGGCCTCTCAGCTTTCATAATATTGTGTCGGGAGCCTAATCCAAGAACATTATTTGGTTTTGGAAATTGAGCTAATTAGGTCCCCCCCTCCCTCTATCCCCACCCCCTCCTTCTTCCACTCTCCCCCTTGTTTTTAATTAGCAGGAAATTGACAGAGGAATTTACATGACTGAGGACAGTTTTACAAGTTCCAAATGTTCCTTTTGTTTCACCCTCGGACCAGTAGTCTTTCAGCTCTCAGCCCGCAGCTCCCAGCCTGTGCTGGCCTGGCCAGGCTACCCTGACACTAAGCACTTGGGGCAACCCCAGTGAGGGGAGGTTGGGGCCCTCCCTCCTCCCAGATTCCTCTGTGGTCTCCAGGGTTTTGAGGCTGGTTTCCACTGGGGGCATTAGGGGCAGGTCAGGAGGCTGTATCTTTGCTGAGAATTGCCAGGGAGGATGAGGTTCTAGTGGGGATTCCCCCCACCTGGTGGCCCATTCCTCTCCAGGCCACAGGCTGTCAGGCTGGGACACCATAGGGATGGGCATATCAGTCAGGCAGACAAGGAACAGATGAGGGAGAAGCAGACAGGGCTACCAAGAGCAGCTTGCCACTCAGGTAGAAACAATCCCCAGACAAGACAAGCTCCAGACAAGCAGCCTCAAAGACCCTCTCCCTTCCTCCTTTCTAGGTCCAGCTGGAGAAACCAAAGCATGGAAAATGACCACCGAGTCCTAGAAGCTACTCCTGGAGACACCTACTTCTCTCTCTCTCCCTCTCCCTCCCTCCTTCTCTATCTTTTTCTCTGTCCTTCCCCCTTCTCTCTCTTCCTTCCTCTCCCTGCCACACCTCTCTCTTTCTCTTTCTCTCTTCTCCCACTCTCTCCATCTTTTCTCTCTCTCTCCCTCTCATTCTCTCTCTCTCCTCCACCTTTCTCTCTCATTCACTTCCTTACCTCTCTCTGTCTCTGTCCTTCCTCCCTCACCTCTCTTACTGTCTCTCACTTCCTCCCCTGTCTCCCTCCCCCCCTTCTTGCTCTTTCTCTCTCACTCTCTTCTTCTACATCTCTCTCCTCCTCCCATCCCCATTCCCCTCCTCTCTTTCTCTCCTTATCTCTCTTTCTGGCTCATTCTCTCGTAAGTTCTTGGAGGGTACGGACAGTTTTCATTTTTGTTTTTGTATCAACAGCTCCTCGCTGCCTCGCACGTAGTAGGGGCTTCATAAATGCTTACTGATTGATTGAATGTGAAGAAGCAGCTTCTGGTTGGTTAGGGGCATCTCCTTGGACTATTGTTATGCTGAGACATTTAACTGTTTGGATCCCAAACTGCTTCTGTCCACCACTTTTCCTCCTGACCTTCTGTTCATTTGTGTTCCAGATAACTTCTATCTACGCAATCTGCCTGCCCAGCCCACACTTCTACCCCCCAATCACAACTTCCCCAGCATTGCCCGGGCAGCCCCAGGTCACCCCATTGGCTCTTGCAGCAGAGATCGGGAGGCAGGCCACCTCCAGAAAGGCCCTAAGGAGTTTGACCGATTCCTGATGAACAAGGAACTGGGCAAGGAGAAGGCAGGCAAGGCAGAGGGTAAGGATCGGCCAGTAGAAGATGAAGTGAAGGAACGGCACAAACTCGTAATGCCCATGACTCCGGAGGGACACTGCAAGGAGAGTACTCATCCTCGAAGTACCTGTGAGAACCGAACCAAGCATCTCAACTCCTGTTTCCTGAGTACCAAGGTACTCAATGGAGAGGTGGGCAAAGCTGTCCTGGCCAGCTGTACAGGGGGCATGCTGCCTCGACATGGGGCAGGGGTGGTGCCCAGCCGCTGTGCCAAGGATGCAGGACGGCCTGAGCGGGAGCGCGAGTTGAGCCACCATGAGCCAAACCAACCGTACAGCGAATGTCTGGAGCGGAGGCAGATGCTCCACCATTCAGTTTCCTACACGGTGCCCTCCAACTTGCCAGCCGTGCCACCCCCACTTAGCACCAGCTCTGGGACATTTCCTTGCTTACAGCTTCACTCCAATCCAGACATGTTATGCCCCCTTCAAGACAAAGCTACCCGAGACCTGAAACTCAGTGGGCCTACCTTTGTGCCTTCTGTGGGGCACCTACCTGACAAGAGCCGGTCATTCCAGGTGGCATCAGAGCCATGCCTGGCAGGGGAGGGGAAGGATCGGCACCATGAGGTGGGTGCTGACCACCCAGCATCCTATGGAACCTCCTACCCCCACCTAAAGGCTGAGGGCAAGGGGGAGCGAAGGCTTGGCTTTGAGGCAGCCCTCAACCCAAGGCTGAAGGGATTGGAATATCTCAATAGCACTGGATCTGAAGGCCCCTTTCCTAATCTACCCCATGCACCCCCCAAAGGTGGCCTCGAGAAAGGAAGCTACTTTGAGATGCCTCCTCCCTCTCAGGACTGCTCCCGCCCTGGCCACCAGGACCCCTTGTGTGTGAAAATCAGCCAAACCTGCTGCACTTTAGACAAGGGTGCCAAAGAGGCCCCAGGCCCCAGTGCCCAAAAGGTTGCTAGGATACGGCATCAACAGCACCTGTTACCTGAGATGGAACAGACGGGAAATGGGGCTGAAGCCCAGAGGAAGTCCATTGAGTTGGCATCCCTGGGCTACAATGGGCCCCACCTGCCACCCTGGACGGTTCATGGGAGTCAGGGTCCCCCCATCTCCATCAGTGAGGAGAGGAAGGGCTCCTACCTTGACCCCTTCAGCAACAGCCTGCAGCAGGCAGCCCTCATGTCCCAAGAGCTGCCCGCCCCACCGGATGAGGTCTCTGCCATGAAGAACCTGCTTAAGTATAGCAACCAAGCACTTATTGTCGGCCAGAAGCCCCCCTTTGTGGGTCTGGGAAATATCAAAGCCAGCTGTGTCCAACAGGAAGTGAAGTTCCAGTCAGGCAAGGGTCAAGGGGAGCTAGAGAGGCCTGACTGTGCCCGGAGCCGGGAGCATGAAGCCCCCCATAGTGATGGGGAGGTGAGGCAGCCCCCTGTGGGCATTGCTGTGGCTGTGGCCCGCCAGAAGGACACTTTGAGCCGCCCAGAACCTTCCTATGGCACTAATTCTAGCCGGCAGGGCCGTGCAGTGCCTGGGTTTAAAGGTACAGAACCTAAGGGGAAAGGGGTGGGGGGAGGAAAGAATTGGGGTGATGTCACCAGAGCTCGGGCTGTAAGCTAGAGGTGGGGGTGGAGTCAAAAATGGGCCTACTAACCCCATCTGGTTCTCATTGCCTGACCTCAGGCTCACCCACAGGGCCCCAAGGCCTTCTAGAGTTCACAGCTCACTTTCAGGGGAGGCAGCAGGGGAAAGAAAGGGAGGCGATGAGCTCTCCAAGAGGAAGGCAGACCAATCCCCTCATTCCTCCATCCTCCAAAAGCTCCAGACCCACCTTCCCACCCTGCTGTGGCTGGAGAGAGACTGCTTTGTGCACCCAGACCTATTTATACTCTCTTCTCTCCCTCCTTCCTACCTTTCCTCTCGTGATCTGAGCTTCCTTCAGTCCTCCCTCCCAGTGCATACACCATGTCCCATAACTCCATCAAGCTTTTATCCGTCACTTGCAATGCCAGTCCCTGGTATGGGCATTAACCCCTTCCTTGGACCCCTTGTTGGAGCCCCATCCAATCTACTTCATGCATTAGCCCTTGGTCACCTTTCCCCACACTGTAGAACTAAGGAGCTCCTAAGCCTTAAGTGCCTGCGTTGGTACCTACTCCGCTTACTGTTGTTTCTTCCCTGTTGGCCTCTGTATAGGGGGCCCCAACCGCTCCATGCACGTGATCGATCTGGAAGCTGATGAGGAAAGGAGCCGACTCTGTGGTGATGAACGGCTGGGCCTCACGAGCCGGGAGCTACTTCTCCAGTAAGGACCTGGGGCTCCAAGGCAGGGGTGGAGGGTGGGACAGGACACACGCACACACACACACACACACACACACACACACACACACACACACACACACACGCACACACACACACACTCATAGATTAATTATATAGGGCCCAATATCGCCTGATACAAAGAATGGTGATGGGGAAAGAACACTGAGCTAAAGGTCAGAGAGGTCCTGGGTTCTCTTCCTCACTGTATTCTTCCCTGGTTGTATGACCTCAGGCCAATCACGTAACCTGACTAGGGCAGAGCTTTTCCCTCACCCAAATGGGTCATGGTAATCCCTGCCCTTTCAAGGTTGTCCTGTGGATAAACTGAAATAATTGTATGGAACAAAATAGACTGTCTCCCCACCAGTGATGTTGTTCTGAGAAAAGCACCTTGTAAACTTTTTGTTCCTTTTTATTTTTAACTAGACCTGTGATTTCATCTCAATTAGAACATCTCCAACGAGAGGTAGTAATAGTAGCACCAGCACCAGCAGCACCAGCAGCTAGCATTTATATGGTGCTGTAAGATTTACAAAACATTTTACAGATGTCATCTCATTTTATCCTCACAACAACCCAGGGAGAGGTAAGGCTAGTATTATCTCCATTTTACAGATAAGAAAACTGAGGCCCAGGGCTGTTAAGTGACTTGTCCAGGTTCACACAGCTAATAAGTGTCTGAGAACAGATTTGAACTCAGGATTGGCTGCCTGACTTCAGGTCCAGTACTCTAACCACTGTACTGCCTCAAACCTAAACGAAGCACCTTCTGACAGTATTCTGGAACATAGAGTCTTAGAGGGCTTTTCAGGACTCCAAGAGGTTATGGGCCTTGCCTAGGGGGACCCAGCCTATAAGTGTCAGAGGCAAGCATTCTAACCCCTACACCACACTGCCTCTCTTGGAAGCTATGTACTTTTTCATTGCTTTGAAGGATCTGTGATTTTTACCTTCCACCAACATAAAAGATCAGAGCTTCCCCACACAGTCAGAGCTGGCTTGATAAGTTTCTGTAACCAAACAAATTCACCCAGTTAGCCAGGCTGATCCTCAGACCACAATCACATACATAGTCCATCTCAGGACTCTTAAGTATTTTCAGTTTAGGAGAACATGCCAGAGCCTCTGCTCAGTCAGCATAGCCAGTAAGCTTCAACAGAGCAGAATTTTAATGGCCATTGTAAATCACTAAGAATATTATATAAATGGGAGCCATGGTTAGTGAAGATAACAATCATAGCCTAGAACTTGGGCTTCCACCCGCCCAAATATCCCCATTAGTTATGAAGGCCTTAGATCATAGAGCTGACCTGATCTTCATATTTCCACCTTATCTCAGGTGTGGAATGCTCTGTTACTGCAATAGATTTGTGATCTCATCCACGGGGGTCTACCTCCTATGGATGCATATCCCATCCCATCCATGCTTTCTCATCATGGGTAAGATTCTTGTCCATATTCTTCCAGAGATCCTCCATCTATGGGATCTGGCCAGCATGGTGGAGCCTTTCCTCCAGGTCAAGGATTTTTGACTTCTTTGGGGCTTTGAATTCCTGGGGAAGTCTGGTGAAATATGGATCCCTTCTCACAAGAATATTTTTAAATGCATAAAATAAATCACATTTTTATAAGGGAAATCAATTTTATTAAAATAAAGATGTAATTTTTTTTCCCATCAAAGTTCATGCGTCCTCTGAAATCTATCCATGAACTCCTGGTTGAGAATTCCTGCTCCAGGACTTTGATGGCATTTTGAGGGTGTCATTGATGCACTAGAGTTGTCCATCTGTTATCCCTAACTATAGAAATAAAAAAATATTATTTTGCTCCCCTGTGATGGTATCTCTCCAGAGGCAGGCTATGTACTGTCAAGGACCTGGCTTTGGAGTAGAGAGAGTAAGAGGTAAGGGAGAGAAGCCCTATGGCACTGAACTGGGAGTGAGGCCTGGGTTCTGTTCTCAGCTCTTCCAGTTACTGTCTGGGGCAAGTCACTTCACCACTCAGACTCAGTTGTACCCAGGACTCCAATTTTCTGGGTCCCTTGGTAGCTTACTGGACTCCCATTGGAAGAGTTCCTATATAGAGGTATATCCTTATCTGAAAGAAGATGGGGCCTGGGGAATGAGGAAGGGGGCTGAATTAAATTGAATTTCTAAGCTCCCTACTCTATCTCTCTGTCTCTCTTTCCCCCCTCCCTTCTCTTTCTCTCTCTTCCCTTACTCCCTCCCTCTCTTCTCTTTTCTCTTTCCCATTCCTCTTTCTCTTCTTCCCCTCCCCCTTCTCTCTCTTCCCATCTCTCCTTTTCCTTTCTCTTTCTCTCTTCTCTCCCTCTTCCTCCTATTCTTCCTCTCCCTCCTCTCCTCTTCCCCTCCTCCTCTTCCTCCTCCTTCTTCCTCTCTTCTTTCTCCTTTCTCTTCTTCCTCCTCCTCTTCTTCTTCATCTTTTTCTCTATCTCTCTGTCTCTCTGTGTGTCTGTGTGTGTATCTCTGTCTCTCTGTCTGTCTCTATCTTTCTCTCCCTTCGCTTCCCTCTCCCCCAGTCATCTCCATATCTTGCCCCAGCTAGAATTACCACAGCTGCACATGGGCCCCATCCCACTACTGATCACCACAGGAGCTATTTCCAACCTGAGTCAGCTCACTTTTTCTTAGATAGCCTGATGCCACCCCGCTGGGGACTCACCACTTTGGTGCGAGATTCAGTGTAGACACCCAAGTTAGCTTTCACCCCACAGTGGCTTAGAATTCTAAGTTCAGTGTATCCCAGCAGGCTCAGCCTCTCCTGGAGCAGGGACTAGAGGCATGTGCCTAACTAACCCTGCTGACTCTGAAGTCTGGGATTCTAAGACAAACATTCTTAGCCTTTTTCTTTTTGTTTCTGGTGCCATGGACCTCTTTGGCAGCCCAGTGAAGCCTGTATGTTCGGAGTAATTTTGTTAAATGTGTAAAACAAAGAGCATCACAAAGGAAACCAGTTCTGTTGAAATATTTAATAAAATAATTTTAACAATTACATAGACCAGAGGTTAAGATTCCCTGTTCTAAGGTGAGGGTCTGAGTGGAACTCCTGGACCCTACTCCATCTGTATTGTCTTTCCAGGGATAACAAAGACCTTGTTGAGTTTGCCCGAATTCACCCATCCAGTGGCTGCCCTGGAGATGTGACCTCCCACCTCATGATTGCTGGAGGATCATCTCTGCAAACTAGCCAGCTCGGGGGTGATCCTACCACCCACGCCCATCCAGCTCACCCCCCCTGGCTGCCCCGAACCCGCAGTCCCTCCATTTGGATGGGAGGACATTCCTACGGTCAGTATTCAGGGGTAAGATGGGGATGGACACAGGAGATGGGAGAAGTGGGATTGAGGTAGCTTATTGGCTTTTCCTTCTTTTGGTGTCCAGATGGTGATTAGATTCACTGGGCACTGGGTGCCCAGTGCCCCCATCCAAAGCCCTTGTCCTTCCTACATATCCCTGGCTAGTTTACATTCAGGTTGGGACAACTTCTCCAAAGCAGGCTGGGTAATCCTCCAGTATGCTAAGTCTTCAGGGCAATGTTTTGCAACATTTGTCCCTTTCAAATAGTTTTTTTTTCTGGCCCACAAAACTTTTGATATAAAAGATCCTTGCTTTTTTAAACTTATAAATAAAAACCTCATTCTCCTTGCATTCTGTACCTCCCATTCTGGTCCCCTTCTTCTCTCTGGTTCCCACTCCCCACTCCCAAAGCCACTGGAAGCTTCTCTGCTGAGCTTACAGGGAGTAAACATATCACTGGTAGAGAAAAGATAATATTTTACTGGTCTTTGGCCTGTTTTTGAGCTAGGAAACACTTCTCATAAGCGAAGTGTCCAAGGTGATTAGGCCACTATTGCTCTTTGACCCTCCTAAAAGAAAAAGAACAAACCACTTGGGGTCCTCCCTGAGCCCCTGGCTCTGTGTCCTATTGCTTCCTGGGGGTACCATCTATCTGTTCCTCTCCTGTGTGGCTTTATGTAGGTCTGCCAGTACTTCCTGCCCCCTGGGTAGGCCCCTGAATCTATTGGGCTTAGATCGAGGCCCTAGAGGGAAGCTAAGAAACAGCAAGATCATTTCCTTTGGTGCCGAACTCCAGTTTGACCTATAGATCTCTAAAAGAATGCCTCCCATTGGAGCCCCATAAGTCATCATAGAACCCAACAAATTGGAGCCCCAGGCACAGGCTCCCGGGTTGTGCAACTCCACAGGCAATATAGCCTGCCCCTCTGGTTTTCATGATATTTTCTTAGCCCTGGCTTTTTAGCATGCCAGCCTCAGTGCTGCCTGCCTCCCGTTAAAGCCAGTGGTACCCTCTGCTTCCACCATTTTGCACTGACCACTGTGTACCTGCTCTTCTGCAGGGCTTGGCCACCCGGCTCTCCACCAGAACCTGCCACCTGGCTTCCCAGCCACCATGCCCAGCACAATGCAGTCCATGTTTCCCCTGTCCCAGGACCCCCCTGCCCAGCTGGTCATCTTGCCCACCGAGCCTACACCCCATGCTGCTCCCCATTCACTTGGTAAGGGAAAGCCTAGGGACCTGGGGACGATTCTGTTGCCATCCCCTTTTGGGTATTGGAAAGGGCCTGAGGCCCAGGAAACCCTAAACCGGGTTTCTTGCCAGTTCCTACTCAAAATCATTCTGATCCAAGCCTCCTCCCAGATCCAGTCCTATCTGTAACAAGAGGGAAGAAGAGAAGGAGAGAATGAGGGCTGAGAGGGAGAGACACGAAAGAGGGACAGAAACATAAAGGAAGGGGGTGGAAAAGAAGGGAGAGGGAAGAGGAATAAAGGATGTGACAGGAAGGGGAAGATAAGGAAGGAAGAGGAGAAAGGGAGATAACAGGGGGAGAGAGAAGAAAATAGAAAAAGGAGGAGAGGAATGGGCAGAAAGAAAATTGTTCTTCTCTACCTCCATCCCCCATCAGAATGGAAACTCTCAAAGAGAGTAGGGATTATCTCGTTTTTGTCTTGTGTTCCCAGTGCCTAGCTCAGCATATATTCATCACTTAATAAATAAAATGAAAGTCAGAAGGAAAGAAGGGAGATTGGAGAAAAGACGAGAAGGGTGATGGGAAACCTGACATCTTAAAGCACTTTGGATCCCACCTGGGAAGAGCCATTTTGTTCCTGGACAGTCTAACGTGTCAGAGTGGATGGACTGAGGATAGTCATTGCAGTCCCTAGGAATTAGGGGTGGGCTGAGAGGGGGGCCCTGTTTGAAGCACAGACCACCCCCAGACCACCACCACCTGTCTAACGTTTTCTGTGACTTTGGTCTCCTTCCTTCTTCCTTGTCCAACCCTCTTGCAGCTGACGTCATGGACCAGGCTTCATTGTGGCCACCCATGTACCCTGGTCGGGGGCCTGCCTCCCACATGCAGCACCCCAGCCAGCTTCCCGTCTATTCCCGCTCCCAGTTTCTACGGCAGCAAGAGCTCTATGCCCTCCAGCAGCAGCAGAGAGCAGCCCAGGCACTAGAAATGCAGCGGAAATCCCAGCTTCAGGTATCAATGCCCCCTCCCTTTCCCTCCAGTTCCCCATGGGCACAACCTTCTCCCTCCTCTGTTGTCCACAAAGGATGTGTCATTCTGCCGTAGTGGTGATGTTCTCACCCAAATCAAACAGCTCCCCTTTTCCACCTCCCCAGAGCTAGATAACCCTCCCCTGGCCCTTCTGGAGAATGCCTCTTCCAAAGCCTTTAGAGTTTAGGTTTCATCTCTGTCTCTCATCTCATCACCTTGCTGCACTCTGCCTTGTTCCCTAGGATCCCCCTTCTCACAACCATGCTAAAGGCTCTGTTCCCTGTCCCTCATGCCTAGAGCTCCCCAGGTGGTCCCCTTTGCCACTGGCGGATCATGGTGATGGGGGTGACCATGCTCTGTCTCCACTTTCCCAGAGGAAGCCTGAGGATTACCATGCAGAGTTTGAAGAAGCAGTCCCCGAGAAGACCCTGAAGTCCTCTCATAAACCAGTTGCCTTAACCCCCCTATCCAAGGGCGCCTCTTCACCAGCTGCTGCTCCATGCCCTGCCAAACTTTCACCTTGCTGCCATTCTCCTGCCCTGCGGCACCCTTCCAAATGCACCACGCCACTCTCCACTGCCCCGTGCACTTTACCCCTCTGCCCCACTGCCAGCTCTGCCGTGGTGCCCCGCTCCCCAGCCACCAGTCCTGGCCCTGCTCAGAGCTCTAAGGGTACCGAAGTTGAGGACAAGAGAGGAGAGGGCCAGCCCCCGCAAGACTATCCCAAATCTCTAGAACCAGGTAAGACTTATGGGGGGTTCCTGGGGGGCATGGAGAGCATGCTGGATTTAGAGTCAAAGAACCCCGGGTCCAGATTCTGGCTCCTCCGTTTACCGTCTGCTGGGTAACCTTGGCCAATTTTCCTAGCCTCAGTTTCCTTATCTGCGAAGGGAGAAGGTCAGGCTAGATGACTTCTCCAAGGGGGCTTGCAGCTCCAAATCTATGATGCTATGGCTGGCTGGAAGGAGAACATTTAAAGGAAGCCAACCTCTCCTATCCTAGGAGGACAGAGGGGCAGAAGTGGTTCTCCATCATGGGAACCACTAAGCTGAGACATTCGATCTTAATGACTTCATTTAGTCTCCTTTCAGGAGAGTGAGGTCTTGGCCCAAATGAAAGCTTTTGGAAGACAACTATTTTTCTAGAGGAAGGGCCTACCTCTTGCTTCTTTTCTTAGATGTCTTCTTTCTGACAAGACATGCTGGCCCACATACCCCATCCCTGATAAGGCTAGACCTCTAGAGAAGTCCCTCTCCTTCCCTTCCCCCACCCACATCTTCTTAGGCTGCAGGCCGGGGTGATCAGTAAGGGGATGGGCAAGGTCCTAGTTATTTCCTTCACCAAGCCCTGAGCAGAGGAGTGGAAGGGAATGGTAGTACCATTCATCCATTCAGGGCCATTTGCTGAGCAAAGAGATCTTAGAAGTAACAATGTGTGACTGTGCTACAGAGAAATTTTGGAGGTGAAGGAGACAAGAGGTTGGGGTCATTTCTAGCCGCTAACTCTCTGGACTTTTGTGGTCACAGAGCAATAAGGGATGGGGGGAAAGAGAGAGACTAGGAGGGGAATGTGGAGGAAGTTAACCTGAGAGGAAGGAAAGTTATTATAGCTCCTGTTGGAGACCCCAGCCAGGGTCCTAGTCTCACCTCCTGCCTTCCCACCCCCCTTTGCCACAGAAGCCACCTCTTCCTGAGTGCCAGTACCAGCCATGCCAGCCAGCTCTCACTGCCAGCTCCCCGACAAGGCTATTTAATTCTCTCTGAATTAGTCTGAGTGTTTACATTGGAAATCCGTGTGGCGAACATAAAACCGGTCCCAGTTTCACAATAAGGAGACAGAGCCAACAGGGTTTTTTTTTTTAAGGTTTTTTTTTTTTTTATTACAGTTAATGGGGCGTAATGCCTCCGACATGCAGCCGGCTCGTTCTGGTTCAGGGAAAGCCCTGATTCAAGCATCATGGCTTAAAAAAAAACAACCCTTCTTTGGTTAGTCTGTCCTTCAGACAGACCAAAGGGCACATCCATGAGGTGGGGGCACTAGGGACAGGACTACAGGATAGAGGGGAAAACAATTTGGATTTGGAGTTGGGGGGCATGTCAGAGTTGTTTCAACGTGACCCTCTATCTTCTCAACCTCTGACACCCTGAGTATTCCTTATCCCTCCTCCTAGACCCCAGAACGTATCTCAGACTCCTTGTTATGGGGAGGGAAGTTGTCACTTCATCCTTATTCACTAGAGAAGCTGACACACTTGCCCTTTGACTAAGAGCCACTGAACCCCAGAAGTGAAGTCCTTCCTCCCAGCTTAGCTCTGTAGTCCCGATTTGTCTGAGTCTGGTGTTCTAGGGTCTGGGAGTGGCTGGGGGCTGGGGGAAGAGGAAAGAGGAGAGGCTGGGGTTAGCCAGCCTTTCATGGTCAGAAAAGTCTGGATCTACCTCTGTCCTCTTCATCTTGGAGATGGTAGCCCTGCCAATTTTAGACTATTCACTGGTACAGGTTAGGGAGCTCTAGAAATCAATTGATATTTAGTTCCTCGAGGATCCTGTTGGGGATGCCCTACCTGCAGTGGGGTTCTGGGCCAGTGTGTTTGCCGATCTGATTAGCTTCTTGTCTCTCTGTCTGTCTCTCTCTCACAGACCTGCCCCCAGGATACACCTACCCTGCGGTCAGCATGGGCTACTCATCCCCCCTACCCCATGACATGCACTCGGCTGATCCTGCAGACCCTGAAACTATGCAAACTGTCTCCACGGCAGCCGAACCTGAGCAGTCCAGGACATTTCCACCCTCAGAGGGGCCTCACTGTGATCCCAATGCTCTGAATGAGGCCAGCCTGGTAGAGGGAGCAGGTGGCCAGGTGGAGGGCACCAAGCCAAGGGCCCTGGAGCTGGAGTGCCAGCCACACACTCATGGGCATCCACACCCCATGGAGCTGGGGCCCCCCAGTGAGGCAGCAGCTCCCAGTGGGTTTGGGGAGCTTCAGGAACTCCCCTATGGTGCCCTCATGGAAGGAGGAGGCCCTGAGACAAGGAGCTGCATAGATTCTACTCAGGAAGGGGCTGAAGAGGAGAGGACTGAGGAGGGGGATGGTAAAGGGCTGCTGGCAAGGTCTTCCCTCATGGCCTCTGAGGAGGGAGCATTAAGCCCACGTCCCCTGGGAGAGGAAGAGGTGGGGGAGGGGCCTGACCCACAAGAAGAAGAGGAAGAAGAAGGAGAAGAGGAAGAAAGGGAAGAGGAGGAAGAGGAAGAAGGAGAGGAGGGCTGGGACATGATTCAAGAGGAAGACCACCTACCCAAATCATTGCCAGGTCTGGATGCCTTGGTAGCAGCCACCATTGACCTGGGAGACCTGCCCTCACTGAGCCCACCCAGCACACAACCTTTAGCCCCACTACAACTTCCAAATGCTCCTGCCCTTCAGGGTAGGTCAGGAATTCATGGCATCGCCCTTCTTAGTGAATTGGCTGACCTGGAGTTCCAGCGGCAGAAGTGTGAACAAGTCACAGAAGGTAAGTATTCTGGGGTCTTCCTTTACTTCCTTCCTCTTTCATGCTGGACCACTGACCTTTGAGCTTGGGACTCACCTTCCTACCACAACCTCTTTGTGATGCCTGAGGCGAAGCGGTCTGGTAGAAGGTTCCTTTTGAACCCACTTAAATCTCTAGCCAATGAACTAGGAGATCCTAGAGATCATTTAGTCTGATCTGAAATGAGGTCCAGAAAGTGAGTTGACTTGCCCAACATTACATGGTAGCAATCAGGATTTGAACTCTGAACCTCTGACTTCAATTCATATACACATAGAGGAGTGACTTAAGGGATGACCCCAAAGCCTGTTTTTGACAACTTCTGGTGGTTACAGTTTGAAAGCCTGTTTTGATTTTTACCAGATTTTGTAAAGATGAAGGATTTCTCTTGAGCTCATCAAAGTTGAACATGGAGAGGCTTCCCTGGAGCTCAGGGACACATGTAGCTTCAAATGGCCATGAATCCATCTGTGTAGGACTTCCTGCGTGCACACACGCACACACACACACACACACATATGCACGCACACATGCATGCACACACACATGCCCACACACGCATACACACGCATGCGTGCCCTGTGGAATCTGAGAAGATCTAGCTACCTTTTACCCTGGCAGCATTAGGGCATATTTCTCTTTTGGGATTAAGGACTGGGTGTCTTAAAGGATACAGATATCTTCAGGGGATTCTCTGGGATGGGGATATCTTCAGGCACCATCCTTTTTCCTTTCCATCCCATTGGACCCTAGCTGCCTGCCCAGAGATGCTGGCCCAAGTAACTGTATGGAGACCTGGGCAAGAAGGTCCCCACCTATGGTTATAAGGAGCCATTCTTTCCTTGTAGCCAAAGCTTTTGGGACAAGTAGATTCCAGGTCGGGGGCGGGGGGGAGGTTTGTTCTCTACTTAGCACTTAGCCACGGGCACATCCCCTGCCTTAGCAAGCTCGGCTTAATTCCCCAGACTTGTTTCTCAGCACATCCTCCCTCCTGTTTTTCAGTTAGATCTCTGTAGTGCTGATGGAGCTCAGAATCTTAGGATTTAAAACAGTCCTTTAGGGAGAGTTCAAGGGGTAGAAGGAGGAGCCCCTCCTTTCCAGGGAGAAGAGGGTTAAGTAACCAGTTGGTGGGGAGGAAGGGCTGGTGCAGACTCTTGACGTATACCACTCCTTTCCCTACACACAGTCTTCCTCTAGGCACCTGGAATGAGACACCCGAGGAAACCCATCCTCATAGTCCTTTACCCTCCCCTGGCTGGGGGTAGGGGTGTGAGGTAGAATCACACCTCCCAAGTCCACATATTACGTTTCATTGATATTTATAGAAAGAAAATAGCACAGTCCTCATGGCTCAGCCTGCATTTGTTTTCCCAACACATAAAACCCGCCAGCCAGCACTGGCTGCCAACATTCTTCAGAGTCTTTGTGTAGGGCCGAGATAAAGAGAATGTTCTTGTAAAGTTAATTTCCCCAAAGGCCTGTATGTCACTCCCTCTCCTCTGCCGGCAGCTTGCCTTGGCCATTGGATGGAGCTGCAGTCAAGGCCAGGGAGGGAGGGTGAGGGAGCCTCCCACCAGCAGGGAAAGGGCTGTGTCAGGCCAGGAGAAGGTTCTGGGGAAAAGAACAAGGTTGTCAACCTCGTGAGTCTTTTAGTTCTCTGCAGACTGGGAGGCTGGACACCTCCCTCCACCCAATCTTTTCTTCAGTTTTCTTATCCCTCCTCTTGTACCCAGGAAAGAGGTAGTTGCTGAGATGGTGGATTGTGTGACTGGAGAGAAGAGATTCCCTGGGTGGATTAGTCTCCCTAGGGAATTGCTAACATTCAGGTTCTCCCATTAATCTATTCCTTCAGGCCCTCCCCATCAGCAGCATCCTCCCCATTCCAACCCCTGGAGAAGCTGAGTGGGACGGCCCCTTCCTGGGAGATACAAAGAAGAAGCCAGGGTTTCTGGGGCCCCAGAGCTGCCCACAGTGGGTGGTAGGGATGTGTGCTGTCTAGACGAGCCCTAGAGCAAGAGACTCTGCAAGAGTTTATGCACAGAGTGGAATAAATGTTTGACATGGAGGCTCTTCTCTTCACAGTATGTATGAGATTGAGATTAGAAGCATGGTCTCCCAAAGAAAGCACTGGATTTGGGGTTAGAGGACCTGGATTCAGATCTTTCCTCTGCTGCTGTCAGAGTAACATTGCCTTCACTTCTTGGGGCCTCAGTTTCCTGCTGTGTAAAATGATGACCTCTTATAACTCTAAATCTATGATTCTATTCTTTTTCTTTTTTTTTTTGGAGGGGGAAAGGCAAGGCAATTGGGGTTAAGTGACTTGCCCAAGGTCACCCAGTAAGCGTTAAGTGTCTGAGGTCGGTCCTGAATTTAGGTCCTCCTGTTTCCGGGGCCAATGCTCTATTCACTTCACCACCTAGCTGCCCCCAAATCTATGATTCTATTATCTTATTATGCAAAGTACTTGAGTTACCGAGGGCTATTAATATATGCATTGAAATTGTGTGTCTGTGTGCATGCACATAGCCATGTAAACATTTGGTGTGTTTTTTCCAAAGGTAAGTGGCCTAGTGGTGTGATGCAAAGAAAGTATTTTTTTGTCCATGCTTCCCATGTCATAGGACTGTGTGTGTGATGTATGTGCACTTAGCATATGTCTGCATCGCTAGATCCCAGGATCCACAGAGGAGTGAATTTAAACCTTTGTAGCCTGGAGTTGGGGGATGGGATACAGAGAATTGCTTCTTTTAGATTGGCTCCTCCTTCCCCTCTACACTTGCTTGCCCTAGCTCCAGCCCTGGCACCATGCCTCTCAGTGGCAGGAGCAGCCCTAGGAGCATGGCAGTCTTTTTATTAGGCACAGGGTAAGTACAGGACACATTCTTACTGGGTCAGTCGGCCAGACCTGTATCTAGAGTTTTTTGGATCTAGACTTCTTTCCCTGATTATAAATGCAGTGACAACTTTTTTAGATATTCATTAGGAAATCTGAGACAATCACGAGGTGATTTTTTTTTCTCTAGTGAACAGATAGCTTTGCAGAAAGGAAAACTAGAAAATAGGAGCCAAGTGCAACAAAGTGATTAAATGCAAGACATGGAGCCTGGGCTAGCACAGCATGGCCAGAGCCAGGCCCACAGCTTCTACTCTTCATCTTTTGGTTCGTCTCCATCTCCTTCTGTCCAGCCCTGCTGCCCAAGGGTGGCACATACCAGGACAGATATATTTTCACCCAGTGAAAGGGAGACCACATTTTCACCCAGGAGGCTACTTAGGTTCATGCTAACGACAGCTGGACTGAAACTGAGATTCTAGCATCTGAATCTCCATTCTGTCATAAGCCAAGTACTTTTCTCTCTGGCCTTGGAGGAAAAGTGTCACTCCTTCCTAATATAATTAGGATTTATATTGTGCTTTAAGGTTTACTAAGTATTTTACAAATATTTTCTCATTTGATCTTCACAAGACCCCTGAGAGAGAAATGCTATTATTATCCCTACAGATAAGGAAACTGAGGCAGGAGAGGTTAATTGACTTGCCCAGGGTCACATAACTAGAAAGTGTCAGAGGCTGGATTTGGACTTGGGTCTTTCTGACTACCTGTCCAGCGCTCTCTTCTCTGTACCAACTAGCTGCCTGTGCAGTATAGGATGTGGGACTACAGAGTGATAGTCTTTGGAGATGTTCTTAATCAGTTAAAGTCACCTGGGGATTTCTGGCTAAGATGGTGGTATGCTAAGACCTAGAGGAGCCCAGAACCTCTGCAAACACCTCCATGAAAGTTCTTAAAAATGTACCACAGGGGCAACTAGTGAATAGAGTACTGGCCCTGGAATCAGGAGTTCAAATCCAGTTACAGACACTTGACACTTACTAGCTGTGTGACCTTGGGCAAGTCACTTGACTCCAATTGCCTTGCCTTCTCCCCTCCAAAAAAAATGCGCCACAAAGAACAATGAAGACTACCCAAGTATGCTGCTAGAAGCCTACAGAGGTTCTGAGTGGAGAAAAGAGAAGGTAAGTGGAAGGAACAGCATGGAGGCACCTGGGACCCACATAGGGCTAGACTAATAATAATGGCCAGATGGCCTCTTCCCAACCTAGAGGCCATATAGCCCATTCCCAGCCATAGAAGGAGATAGCAGCAGCCCAGCACCCAAGCAACTCATGACCTAACCCATGACAGGAGAAAGATGGGGACAGTTCCCCCAAAACAGAACATCTGGGATTTTGCAGGAGGCCTGCTACAAAGTGTAGTCAGTCAGTAACATCTAGGTGTAGTCTGTCAGGGTCACAGCAAGTGCTAGAGTTAATTTAGGTATGAACCTATGCAAAAAGAAGATAGGGGATCCAAGGATCCAAGGCCAGAACCTGAGTCAAGATGCCAGAAGCCAAAGCCCAAACCCAGGAATTGCAAAAGAGGGGAGAGCCACTAGGCCCTCCATCTAGGACAGTGGTTCTCAACCTTCCTAATGCCGTGACCCTTTAATACTCATATGTGGGTGTATCTGCATGTGGGTGGACCCGCCTAGAGATGGATAGAGGAACGGTGTCTCAGTTCCTAAGACCATCGGAAATATGTGTTTTCCAATGGTCTTAGGTGACCCCTGTGAAAGGGTCGTTTGACCCCCAAAGTGGTCTCGACCCACAGGTTGAGAACTGCTGATCTAGGACTAAGAAGACCCTGCCCACAACATACAGGAGGGTTGGAGAGAGTAGAGTCAGACCCAAGCACAGAGTTCCAATCCAGAACCTGTGGCTGTAGATATGAGTAAACAGAAGAAAATGCCAAACACAATGAATAAATGCTGTAGATTGCAAGGAGTCCAAGAGGTAAACCCCTACAGAGAATGTAACTCCACTACAAGTCCAGGTAGAAGCACAGAGGAAAAAAAATGACCTTGCCACAAGGACTACAGGAGTACCTGGAAGAAATGAAGCAAAAAATTTAAAATGTAATGGAAAAGAGAATTAATAGCATAGAACAGCAGGTGGTAAACTTCACTCAGGAACTGAACTTGAAAATTAGAATAGACCAAATAGAAAGTAAGGACTTTCTGGGACAATAGAAAGTGTCAAAACAAAAATGGAAGATTGAAAAAATAAAAGAAGAAAATATTATATATACTAATCTAGTCTGGAAAACAAGCCAAGGAAAAATAATCAGGAATTATCAGGATATCTGAAAATCGTGATTCCCTCCCCATCCCTAAATAGCAGGATACCATGTTTCAAGAAATCATAAATAAAAACTGTCCAGATCCATGGGTCTGGAAACCATTGGTCAACTCCTGAAAGAAGCTCCAAAATGAATAGCAACGACAGAGTCAAAGTTCAGAGCTTCCAGATCAAAGAAAAAATACTTCAAATGGTAAAAAGAAAAAAAAAGAATGTTTAAGTACCAACAGGGCCATGGTCAGGATCCCACAAGACTTGGCAGCTAAGATCTCAAAGAAAAGGAGAGCCTGATATGATATTCCAAAAGCAAAAGATGAAGGCTAATAACCAGGGTGAGGATCTTTGGACAGAGTCAGAATAATAAAAGCTCTGCTTTCATTGCCTTCCTTCACCTCTCTGTGTTTCATAGGATTGTTTATTTTGATCTGGCTGTGCAGCTACACAATGTAGACCTTCCCATTTTCATCTAACCTTTGGGGTTTGTCTGCTAATTTTTTCTGTTTCCTTGCCAGTATGAGAGAAGTTTGAGACAAACTCACCGTTGTGGAAGGTGGCTCAGGCAACTCTTCCACTTTTGACTTGGAGTGCCTGCCACATTATTAGTTAATTGTTGTTCAAAGACCCCTGACTCATTTGCCTGCTTAGGAGGAGGTATCCACTTAGGACAGACTGACTTCTTAAAATGTGTTTAGGACTGGGTGAAGAAGGGGTAAGGAAAGGGAAAGAAAGACTTTGTGTCTCCTACTCTTGGCATATGAAGCATTAAAGCCCTTCCCTCCCCAGAAGAGAGTTTCTCCCCTACAAAACCAGCCCAGAAGTCCAGGCATCCTCTCCACTCCCAAATCCAACTTATTGAAATCCATGGCATGAGTTGAATTTTAATTGCTGCCTTCTATTCTTTTTGCCCTCTCTTGGTAGTGATTGGATCTCTGACCCAGATTCTTCCTTCCCCTTCACAGTCACTCCAAGGCACTTCCCTTCTTACACTCCTCCCACCACCCCCCACAAAAAAATTCCCAACTATAAACCGCTGTCTTCAAAACATTCAGGCAACTTCAAGAAAAGCACATTTACGTAGCTTAATAGTGTAGTATGTAGGGTGCTGTATTTGCAGTCAGACAGGAAGACCCAGATTCAAATTTAATTTTGAACATTGTGTGGCCCTCAGCAAGTCACATGGTCTGTCTCTGATCCTCTGTTTACTCACCTGTAAAATGAGAAAAGTTGGCTCTTAAGGGATCTTAAAGGATCTCATCCTTGCTCTAAAACTATCATCTAGGTCTAGGACAAGCCAGTAGCTCATTCTAGGACTGCCTCAAGTTCAGGGCTCTAAAACGGTTCTAGACAGTCGTACCTATTTAGTCAGACAGCTTCTGAAGTCTTCTTTCCCCTTAATCTCCCAATCTTCATAGTGGATAAAGCACTGGCACTGGAATCAGGAAGACCTGAATTCAAATTCAGCCTCTGACCCTTGGCCAATCACTTAACAGGTGTCTGCCTCAGTTTCCTCAACTGTAAATTGGGGATAATAATGGCCTCTACTTCCCAGGGTTATTGTGAGGATAAAATGAATTGCTTTTTGTAAAATATTGTGCGAAACTTAAAGCACTATTTAAATGTTAGTTATTATCGTCATGATCTCCAGTGAAGCCTTCTAGGTTGTTATGATAAATTGGAACTGATCTCAGAGGGAAGATGCTGTATTTTAACCGAGGCTTGAAGGAAGCTAGGATGTGGAGATGCAGAAATGTCTATCTGGGGAACATGTTTATGTGTGCACATATATCATGCAGAGGTCTATATAATTTTGGAAGTCTGACCCATAACTTTGCCAACTGACCACTCTGTACCTGAGACATTTCCTCTTTTTATTCAGGAAACTCTGTCCCAGGACACCAAGGTTTGGGAACCTATGCCCTAGAACTCAAGTACCAATTTTCAACTTGGCCTCTCCTTTTCCGCAGGCTTTGGGATAAGGAATCAAAACTGAATTGGGCCTGAGTGGATATTGGCGCCAGGGACTAAGCCTCCCTCCCCTAAAGGAATGAGTTCCTCCTAGCCTCAGCATCCTGCAGGTGCTTCCTCTCCCTATTTCTGGTTATCTCCCACCAGCCCTTCCTGGAAGTACAAAGAGAGAGCGAATCAGTTTTATAGTATAACCTTAAGGCTGGAGGAGGCAACAGAAGGTCAACTAAGTCATCCTCCTGCCTCCATCCATGGCCATTCTTCCTTCCTTCCTTCCTTCCTTGTTCCCTCCTTCTCTCCCTCCCTTTCTCTTTCTTTTTCTTCTTTCTTTCTTCCTTTCTTCCTTCCTTCCTCCTTCCCTCTCTCTCTTTCTCTCCCTTCCTTCCTTCCTTCCTTCCTTCCTTTCTTTCTTTCTTTCTTCCTTCCTTCCTTCCTTCCTTTCTTTCTTTCCTTCTTCCTTTCTTCCTTTCTTTCTTCTTTCTTTGTTTCTTCCTTTCTCTACCTTAAACCCTCTGTTGGTAGTGATTGAATCTCTGATTCCAAGGCAGATCAAACCTCTCCTCTAGATAAGATGTGTGGGGTGGGGACAAAGGGAGAGGATCCAACAGCAGAAGTGGGTATTGGATGTGAGGTGGTGCTAAATACAAGTTGGAAATTAGGGAGAGAAATTCTTAGAATCGCTAGAGCAATTCTCAAGTTTGGGAGATGGTCTCGAGAGAGGGGGAGATCCCAGTGTAATTCCCATGATAAATAACGAGACGAGGCACCGTCCCATCTATATGACCTTCTCATAGCTTAGAAGGGGCGGGCTAGATTCCTGGGAAGGCACAGCCATCCCTTCCCAGCCTTTCTCACACCATCCTTTATATCCCTTCAGAATCTCCCCAGGCTGCCCCCTCTGACCCTAAACTGCCTCCTTCCATGGGCTGACTGTACTGGGGTGGCTGTCAACACCATGGCCTGGCACAGACTCCTATGTAGAGGTCTTTAGTATCTCTGTCAAACTTTCCCCGCCCCCCCTTAACAACTGCCTGGTATGAGTGGAGAGGGATGGGGGTGGTTTGGGTCCGGGCCCACCCTTATTTTTATTTTTAACCCCTGGATGTCTGGGCCTCCCCATCCCCCAAGTATAAAACAAAAACTCATTCTTGAGCCTTCAGCATATCCACTGTGAACTGCCTGCCCTTTGGGCTTGGTATGGCGGCTTTATCCAGTAGCAGAAAAGGTTTGGATGACTCAGGATCTCAACACTTTTTGCCTCCCCCCTCCTTCATTTTGTAAGGGGCCGAGGTTCTAGAAAAATAGTATCTTGTCTCCAAATAGGTTAGCATGGGACTGGGTAAGAAGAATGAAACCAGGCAATGTAAACCCTCCCCTAGCAAAAGACCACAGCCTTGTTCCCACTCCCTACCCCCACCTCTGCAGCTTACATTGTGGTTGGCAGAATCCAGCTGTGGCTGCCCCCAGAACAGCAAACACCTAGATGAGGGGGAGACTAGGGACCAAGGAGTCAGGAGAGTAAAGCTTTTGGCACCCATTGCACAAGAACAGGAAGGAGCCCAGATTCCCACGCCCTGGGCATACGGCACTCACCCACAGTAGACCCTTTTCCCCACACCAGCAGAAGTGAATGGGATCTCTTAGTTCTTCATCAGCTTGTTCCACCCACCTCTCCACCTGGGGTGAAGCCCTGCAGAGCAGAGGTCTCTGCTAGGAGGGGGTTTCTGCTCTGTTTCTTCATCCTCTTGACTGAGGGTGGATTGGAAAGGAATCCATTTCTGGCACTGCTACCCGAGAGCCTGGAGTCCTGGGAAAAGTTGATGATGGCAGAGAAAGAAGTTTTGGAAAAAGACAGCAGCACAGGCAAAATCAGAACCAGGAGTAGGCAAAGGAGGCAGCTGTAAGAGATACAGTGTAAAAAATACACTTTGATTCCTATGTGTGCTTCTGTATTATGTATGTGTGCATACATATATATGAACCAAATATATATAATGTCTATTTTATGAATCACATATTTCTGATGACCAGAAATTGTCCCACTGTCCATAGCAGGCATTTGTTTCTCAATCTCAGGCATCCAGATGAGATAGAAAGGTAGATGGATTTGGAATCAATAAGACCAAGCTTCAAATCCCACTTCTCTGTGCCTCAGTTTCCACATCTGTAAAATGAAAGGCATTTCACTAGATGGACTCTAAGGTCCCTTTATGGCTCTAAGTCTGTGATCAAAAGTTAGACAAGAGACAACATATCTTTTGGCCAAAAAAACTTTTAAAGACTCTCTTAAGAGGCAGGAGTATTGTGGTCTACCTTGGTGGAGGGAGCTCCCACTATGACAAAATCTTAGCTCCTTGAAATATCAAAGTAATGCTTGTGACGTGTTTCATGAAGGCTGCCAGGAAAAAGAGCGTCACACATGGGAACACACACACACACACACACACACACACACACACCATGGTCTTCAAACTTTACTTGATTAAGACTAAAACTTTGTTCAGGAATGGACGAAGGACTTGCCCCAGCTTCGTGTGCCATGGGCCAAGTGCTTAATGTCCTGTGGTATTAGGGACATGGCATCAGTGGATTCATGGGGCCTAACTCTCTCCTTCTGTACACATCTTTCTGTGTATTATTGAGATTTTAATGTATTTTTCTATCTGACCTTGACTTCCCTAAGGCATTGTTTAGGATGTGATCTGGAGTAGGAGAGAGATACTTTATATTTAAATTTGTTTTATTTTAAATTAAATTAAAATTTTATTTTATTGACCAAAAAAAATGACTTGCCCAGGGTCACACAGTTAGTAAATGTCTCAGGCTGGATTTGAACTCAGGTCCTCCTGACTTCAGGTATCACCTAACTTACTCACTTACGGTATCACCTAACTGCTCCAAGATTATTATGTATTATTGATACTAACACATTGCAAGAGAACCAAACTAGTCTTTTTTTTTTTTCTACCCAAGCAGCCCTGCCTGCTGCCCCTTTCTCTCTACCCCAGGTATGACAGAATGGTATTCATTGAATCTTGCACCTCCTACTAGCACCACAGCACAGGGCTGACAAAGACCTCTCTGGCTTCCAGGTTCTGCCACTTAATAGCAAAATCCCTTACCTTCCATGCCCTGAAATTTTCTCTTCTATAACATGAGCATAGTTAGAATAGGCACTCCCTACCTCATAGGGTTGTTGTGAGGATCATACAAGATAATGGGTGTAAAATACTTGGAAAACCCCAAAGAGACAGGCACTAGATGGGTGATTTCACCCATATCTGTAGTTTCTTCACACCTGTAGTATGGAGCACTCCTGGATGAGAGAGTCCCTGACTCCTTCTCCTTGGTGTAGGATTTCAAAGCAAAGGTTTTTAACCCTTTCTGTGTCACGGATCCTATATACCATTTGCAGAATGCGTAAAATAGAATACCTAAGATTACAAAGGAAACCAGTTAGAATGAAATATAGTTATCACAAACTCTAGGTCAAGAATTTCTGGCTTAAGAGAGTTGCATAGAATAATAATGTTAAGTAATATGACCGCACTCAGACAGCCAATATGCATCAGAAGTAGGATTTGAACCCAGATCTTTCTAGCTCAGAAGCTATCTTCTGTCACACTGCCCTTCTGCTTTTAGATTATGTTATCAAGTAACCTAGTGGTGCAGTGGTTAGAGCACTGGGCCTGGAATCAGGAAGACCTAAGTTCAAATCCAGCATGAAATACTTACTAGCTGTGTGACTTTGGGCAAGTCACTTAACCTCTGTGTGCCTTAGTTTTCAGATTGGACCACAATTGGACCCTGCCCAAGCTCCACTTAATGACTGTATTTTGGGCCCTCCTGGCTTAGAGTGAATGTCTATGGTAACTGTTTCTCTTTGGAACAACAACCCTGACAGTCTTCCACTCCCAGCTTGATTTTTTTTTTCTAATTAAAGGGGCCATCCCTTCATTCACTTCTTAAAGAGGCCTGTTCATTGAATGGGCCTTACCTCACTCCAAGTGAGTACATGAAAAGGCCTTAGCCTAAAAGGGCCAGGGCCTCCCACTGCATCCTGGGCCATCTCTAGTCATCCTGATGAATATCTGGCCACTGGACCCAGATGGCTCTGGAGGAGAAATTGAGGCTAGTGACCTTGCACAGTCCTCCCTCACTCAAATCAAAGTTAACTGCAAGTCATGTCATCATTTCCCTGATGTCCTGGTCCTCCTCGAAAACAACAACCTGTAAAATGGGGATAATAGCATCTGTCTCCCAAGGTTATTGTGAGAAGAAAATAAAATAATGTTTGTAAAGTACTTTGTAAACCTTAAAGTGCTATATACACGTTAGCTACTATTATTAATTCTATAAATGTCACATATTATTAATATCGACAATAAATCAAATCCAGCTACTTAATAGGCTTTTGGATGTGCATAAAATTTGTAGTGGTCCCAGGTTCAGGCTCCCCATTTTCCTGCCTCAGTGTTCCTTCTCTATAGCTTCATCTCTTTGCTTTCCCTGCCTCTCTGGCAATAATGACAGCTTTTGACAAACCCTTGGAGGCAAGAAAGCGATCACCCTGGCACTGATTGGCCAGGCTTTGAGATTCAAGGCAACTCACAGTTGAGAGAGGAAGGGAAGGAGGGAATAGCATTTGTTCAGTGTTTCCTCTGTGCTGAGGACTGTGTTAAAACATTTTACAGATCCTCACAGCAACCTTGGAAAGTGCTATCATTTACAGTTGGGGAAACTGAGGCAAAGATGTTAACTGACTTTCCCAGAGTCAGAGGGACAGAGCAGGGCCTGGCCATGTGAAATACAGTCATGAGGAATGAAGGAGCGAGCTTCAGTGACTCAGACACCTTGTCCCTCCAACCTGGCATTTGAGATAAGGAACCTCTCAAATTAAGGAGGGTATAAAACAAAAACCGGTATTTATATAGCATTTTAATGTTTACAAAACACTCTAAACACATGATTTCGTTTGTTGCTTGGAACTCTCCTGTGGGTGGGGATCACTGTCCCCATTTTGGGGATGGGAAGAGTGGGGCTCAACAAGATTAAATAACCTGTCTGACATCGCATAGCTGGTAACAGCTGGAGGTTAGAGAAGGAGTCAGGGACATTCTCCCATGGCTAAAAAAGTTCGTAATTCTCCACCTCCATCTTGACCCCCTTTCCCTCATGGCTCCTCTCCTCTATATAATGAACCTTCTTCCCCTCCAGTTGAAGCAGAAGTCTTGATGGACTTCAACCTACAACGTCTGGCGACCCTGGCTGCCGCCTGGTCTCTAGTGGAGGCTGCCAGCCTGGAAGCTGGACCTCCTACAGCCGGGCTTCCTGTTCCTGGTCCCTGCTGCTCCACGCTCACACCCCGAATGCAAATCCTCCGACGCAAATACACATGGACCCCGAAAACCAAACCTGTGAGCAAAAGATTCTCCTGGATCTCCCTGGACAACCCATGGCAGGGGGATGGTAAAAGAGAGAAAGTGGGCGGGGGGTATCCTAGCACATGACTTTATTCTACAGAAGATTTGACCCCAGTGTTGGACTGATGAAGAAGGTCCATTATGATCCCAAAATCAGTTTCCTTCAGTCGTCTCCCCTCCCCTTCCTAAACAGGAAGAAAGCTGTCCTCCTCCCTTGGAGATGTCCTCACCACAGCTGGAGAGACCCTGAGAGACCTTTCCATGGATCCCTAGACCTTAACTGTGACTAGACCTGATTGGCTCTTAATCTCCCCGCCCCTCAATTATACATAATATTGTATTCTCTCGACCCGTACTAAGAGACTCCCATGTCCCTGTTTGCCAGGTGTGTCCTCTCAAAGCTGCCATTGACCAGCTAGGCACGAAAGAGGTGGAGATGAGGATGCTGCTGGTAGACCTGCAGCGGCGATACAAGGAGAAACAGCGGGAATTAGCCAAGCTGCAGCGGCGGCATGACCACGAGTAAGTCTGTAGGAAGCCTGGAGGCTGAGGTGGGCTTTTCAAGGCATAAAATTGGACCTGGAATATGAGGAGAGAGTGGGACAGCAGGAACCACAAAAGAGAGGAGTAGAGGATTATATAGAAACATATGCTAGACCAGTGGTTCTTAACATTTTTTTGAGCCATTGACCCCTTTAGAAGCCTACTGAAGGCTCTGGATCCCATCTTAGAATAATGTTTTTGAATGTATTAAATAAAATACATAGAATTACAAAGGAAACTGATTCTGTTGAAATAGTTATCAAAAAAATTTTTTTGGAGGGGAGAGGGCAGGGCAATTGGGATTAAATGACTTGCCCAAGGTCACACGGCTAGTAAGTATTAATTGTCTGAGGCTGGATTTGAACTCAGGTCCTCCTGACTCCAGGGCAGGTGCTCTATTCACTGTGCCACCTAGCCACCCCTATCAAAATATTTTTAAAACACAAGTTCACAGACCCCCAGGTTAAGAGCCCCTGATCTTAGAAAGAACTGGGAAAGACTTTAGGGGTCACCTAGTCTGACTCCCCTCTACAAGAACTTTCTAGGGGCAGCTAGGTGGAGCAGTGAATAGAGCACCAACCCTGGAGTAAGGAGGACCTGAGTTCAAATCTGGCCTCAGACACTTGATACTGTTACTAGCTTTGTGACCTCGGGCAAGTCACTTAACCCTAATTGCCTTGCCTTCCCCCTTCCAAAAAAAAAAAAACTTTCTAAAAATTAGAGGTATCCTCCAGTGTAATGGACTATGGGTTAATGAGTTCCTCATGGCTGGAAGTGGTTAAGCAAAGGCCAGATCAATATCCATCAGGGAAGTCATAGATAGCCTTCCCTCCCATACAGGGGTGGAGATGAGATTAAGATGACCTTGAAGTTTTTTTCTAACCCTAACCTTCAATGATTCTGTAATTCTATTTAAGTGGCCTTCCTTCTTAGGACGTAAACTTTTCTTCTCTAGACACCCACGATAGGAGATGCAGAAGGGAAGGAGCAGATTGTTTCAGAAACGCAAGCCTTACGGCTGAGTGACCTGCTCAGAGTTCTGAATTAAGACAGTAGTGGGAAACTGAGATTTTATAATCCATCTTTCATACCACTTCCAGAATAACTTTCCTCATGCACAAACCTGGGCATGTCATTCTTCTATTCAAGAATCTTCAATGATTCCTCATTGCCTACTGAATTAAGTTTGACCTCCTTTTGCTTGGCATTCAAGCACCCAAAATGTGGCATGCCTTCCAACCCACTGCTCTTCCACTCTTATTTCCTACTCTTTCCTCCAGAGTGTTATATGCTATAGCCAAATTGAACTATACTCTTTCCCCTCCCCTCCAAAGATGCCCCGAACTTTTCTCTGTTCTTTAGGTCTATAATGTCCTCCTTTCCCATCTTTTTCTGGCAAATTCCTACCCACTCTTTAAAGATTAACCAACTCAAGTTACTTTGGTCTTCACAAAATTTCACCTGATTTCCCCCTTGTTGGCAATGACTATCCCCTTTGGACCACACATGGCACTTTATTAAGTAATTCTATGGTGTACTGTTGTAATATTGTGTATTATAGACTGGTGGCTTCTTCTAAAACTAGACTGTAAACTCCATGAGGGCAGGGGTTATATCTTATCTAAACTCGGTATCTTCTTTAGCATCTAGTTTAGCATTCTGAACGTAGCAGTTGCTTAATACATATTTGTTGGGGCAGGTCATAGTTCTGGGTTAGAGAAGCAGATTGTTCTGACAAGCTCTCACTGCACTCTTTCCCTCCCATCCAGGAGAGACGAGCGCTCCAGGAGCCCAGCTCGGCGAGGGCCAGGGCGACCAAGGAAACGGAAGCACTCCAGCATCCTGCCGACCCTCCGACAGGGCAGCCACCTTCCCAAGTGTGACAGCAAAAAAGTCAAGTGAGTCTTCACTAGGGGCTCTTGCCGGGAAGAATTCAAACAGGAGGGAGGGAATGGGTACAAAGTCTGGTATTCCTTTAAGCCTGTCTTCTCAGAGGGCTTGATGTTGTGCCAGTCCATGCCCTCTGGGCCAGTCAAGTTATTTGGTCGGCATATAGCAGAGCTGATCAACCACCCTGTCTCAGATCGTCTCCCCTCCCACCTCTCCTCCTGTGTGTGTCTGCATCAGTGTGTGCCTTGCTGCCTTTCCACTGCTCAGGTTGTTACCCTGGTTCACATGGGGTCTCTTTAGCTCTCTGTACTTCTAAGTGGTCTCTGTGTGGCATCTGCCTGTTGGTTCATCTGGAATTAGAACTGCTAGTTGAGGGGTTCCCTGCTGGGTACCCAGGAGAGGTGGGTACCTTCATGTCCCTCTTCTTGGATAGCAACTAACACGCTCCACCCAGCTCTGGCCTCAGCAGACAACTTCCCCCTGTGGCTGGGTGGGACAGGGCAGCATCCCTCTCCCAGAAGGAGGCAGTGGGGAGTTGGAATGATGGATCTGCCTCTCACGGCTCCAATGTTCATAGTCACCAAACTCCCTGGATCCAGCTCCCCCTATTGGTCGGTGCCTCAGCACCAACACCAGGGGGACCTGAGATGTTGATCACCTAGTTTTGGAGCCAACATCCCCGCCTCCCCACCCCCCATCCCCCCACCCCCGCCCTGTGGCCTCCCCCCTCTGAAGTGTGAGGCCGCGTTGCATAAAAGCCTCTTTATCTGTGCTGTATAAAGTCGTTGGTCACGCTGCAATGGTGTTCATTGCTGCTGGCGCTTTGTTATTATCCATTACCCGCCCGGCGCAGTCATTCTCGCACTCCCGGGCCCTCTATAATTGTCCTTCTCTGCTACAAATTGCCTCTCCCGGCAGGCCTATTTGCATAAATCCTCCAAGCTCTTCCAAACATGATTGGAGTGAGTGTGTGTGCACTGCATCAATCCTGATGATTTGGTAATAATAGTTAAATCTGCACTAAATGGTTCCTTCAATTAAGACAGAGAAAAAAAATTAATCTCTGGGTTTTATGTCACAAAACATTAGCAAATGTAGTGAAGGTTGGGGGGGAGAAGTTAGTGTTGGCTTCAGGTTGCATCAGGGCTCTACTAATGTGACTGGGGGATGTTCTCCTCCGAGTGTCCCCAAGCAGTTTCTCCCAAATCCCCCTCCCTTGTGCTCACTGGGGGCACTCTAGAACCCAAAGGGTTGTACTATTGCACAACTTGATCCAGAGTCCTGCTTTGTACTTTCCACCCAGGTTGGTCTAGGAGCTTCCAGGCTGAGCCAGTCTCCTAACCTGAGCTGGGAAGGTTCAAGATGGATTGGGATGGAACTAGATATAGCCCATTAGGTGGGCTACATCTTGGACCAGGGCACTGACTAGCTGGGTCAATGGGGCTACTTTCCCCACTGCTATCAGAGTATGGCCACTTGACCCTGTATCTCTCTGTTCCAGCTCAAGGGATATTGGCTAATTGTAACCTAGGCAGATGTCCCTTCAGGACAGGAAAGGTGGAGGTATGCCCTCATCGTCAGCTCCTTGACCCTGGTTCTTAGAGGTGGCTTTATATGGCCTCCAGCCTCAAATACGCACTGACAAGCAGGAACGAGCGCCATTTTTCTCCCTTGATCAGTCAACAAGTATTTATTGCTGGGCTAAGTGCTCGGGATACAAAGAAAAGCAAAAAAAAGCCTTTGCTCTCAAGGAGCTCACAGTCTAATTGGGGGTGGCAACATGCGAATAACTATGTGCAAAAAAGCCAGATACTGGATTAACTGGAGATGATGACAGAGTGAGGGAAGGAACACAATGTAAGAAAACTGGAAAGTCAGAAAGCATATAAAGGGCTTTAAAAGCCAAACAGAGGATTTCGTATTTGATCCTAGAGGTAATAGGGAGCTATTGAAGTTTATTGACTAGTGGGGTGACGTGGTCAGACCAGCACTTTAAAGACTTTGACAGCCAAATGGAAGATGGACTGGATTGAGGAGAACTTTGAGACAGGGGAAACCAACCAAGAATTATGGGAAGTGAGTAAATGAATGGGAATTCAGGGATGACTCCTCACCCCTCCTCGATCAGAGGGCAATGTCAGAGGTTAAAGGGATAAGAAAATTGAGTGGTTCCTGGCAGGGCACAGCAGGTCCTGGCATAGTGTTTAAGTACCAGACACTACATCATCATTCCAGATCTAGTGAGTTTATGGTTAGACCTAGATGGTGTCAGGAGCCCAGCGACTACCTGCTGGCAGAGACTTCAACATGTGCCGTCATTGCTGGCAGAGGATCTTGCTCTCCCTATCAAGAGGCCCATGACTTCTACTATAGATGAGAAACATACATGATTTATGGGGGACACTGTCCCACCCTGGGCTTAGAATGTGAATCTTTAGCTCTCTAGTGACTAAGAAAAGGTACTAGGGGATGGTGGTCCTTGTTCTACTCCTCTCCACCCTCTCCTCCCCTCCCCTCCCCAGGGGTTTTAGGAGGTATATTCTCTGTTCTGCTTCCCCAGTCACTAGAGGGACCCCGGGCAGCTCCTCATCTTAAATCTTGTCACTTGCTGGTTTTGTGATCCTCAGTTTCCTCTTTGGTAAAGTGAGGGAGTTGTACTCCCTACTGGTGTGAGGAACCTGCAGTTTCCAGGCCACATGTGGCCTTCTAGGTCCTTGAGTGCGGCCTTTTGACCAAGTCCAAGTTTTACAGAACAAATCCTTTTATTAAGGGGATTTGTTCTGTGAAATTTGGATTCAGTCAAAGGGCTTCACTTGAGGACCTAGAGGGCCACATGTGGCCTTGAGGTCGCAGGTTCTCCACCCCTGCACCTAACCTATTTCTATGACCCTAAGATGGTTGCCTCAGTTCTGGGATCCACAAATTTAAGGTGCGTGCGTGCATGCGTGTGTGTGTGTGTTTATGGTGTATATGTGTGCATGTGGTGTGTGCATGTTGTATATATGTGTGAATGGCATGTGTATATGGGTGTGGTTTGTATATGTTTGGTGTGTATGTGGGTGTGTGAGAGAGAGAAACAGAGAAGATAGAGAAAGAGAGAGAGGGAGAAGGGATAGACAAGAAAAAGCTACCCAGTCCAGTAGAATGGATTCCAGTTTACTGAGGGCCTCACCCCTCCTCTCTGCTTCCTACCCCCTCTCCTCCTTTGTCTTCTGACCAGGTGCTTGGAGCCCACTAATGATAGAGCCTCCTCCTAGCAACAGCCTTTCCCCTTAATCTCCAGCCCTATTGTTTCTTCTCCTCTCCAGAGGCCAAGGATCAAGGAAGGAGCCAGATGAGAGAGGGAAACTCAGGCCCCATCCTGCCTAGCAAATCCCAGTTAGATTTGTTCTCTGAGGTTAGAAGCTGGGGTTAGAGGTTCAGAATCTGCTGATAGTGTACAGGGAGGACCAAATGGTGGAATTTAGCCATTTCCCTTTGCTGGTCTCCAGCTAAAGCAAAGAAAAGGTAAATGGACATCTGGGTCCCTTTGAGAAGTCTGGGTACACTTGGCCATTTGTAACCTGGGAATAATAACCTAAGCAATGGTGTGTAGCAGTGAAGCTGCCTGCCTGTGACAATATGTGTGGCCAATGTAGGCAGTTCAAGTCACTAGCCAAGCCAGACCAAGACCTAGGCCGACCAAATGACTGTGATCTTCCTTCAAGGAAAGCGAGTGGCTCTGGTAGACCCAGAGTCCTAGATCCTGGGAACTCAGCCTTAGGAACTGACTTTCTTTGAAAGTGTCTCCTTTAGAGTGTAGGTGGGCCAGGGTGGTATCCCTTATGCCTGGAACCTGGAGAGATGGAAGGACGTATTGACTGGGCCCAATATATATAGAATAGCTACAGTTTTAAGTACTTCTTGACTTTGAAAAATTTAAGTGAGGCTTTCCTGTTGATAGTTCTATGTAGGTGTAACTATAATACAAACCTACCTAGCCCCAGTGCTCGCCTAATATATAACATACCTGTTATAACCTGTTATTTATATATGTTATGTGTCATAACATGCATAACATTTCCCCATTTATGTATCTATACCAACTTATTAACTATTCTTCCCACTTACCCTCCCCCACATTGGAAAGTTTTAAAAAAAACCTCCATAACATATTCACAGCCCAACAAAGCAAATTCCCACATTGCCATGTCCAAAAATGTATGCCTCATTCTGCATTTGAAGTCTATCGCTTTTCCGGCTGGAAATGTCTAACATGCTTTATCTTTAGCTACCTCTGGCATTATGATTTGTCATTGCGTTGGCCAGAATTCTCAAGTCTTTCTAATTTGTTATTTTTTTAAAAATAATACTGCCTACCGTACTCTTGTGCCTCTTCCCATCCAGCCCCAGGCTGAGCAGAGGGCAGCAGTGCCAGGGGACAAGGAGAGGAAATGGCAGCATGGTGCTGCTGCAGCGGGGGGAGGTCTGAAATGTGGAAGATAATGGCATCCCCTTCATCTTCTGGACTGCTCAATATTCAATGGAAAACTTTCTCCAGTGACTCAGCTGTAGTGAACCGAGGACTGGGGATGGGAGATAAATGCTAGGGGTCCCAGAATTCCCTAGGCATGATCCTTGCACACAGGGCTGCCCCTTCTCCCCCTCCCCCAAGCTGAAGCTGTAGCAGTAGCCAAAACTCAACTCCCCTGAGAATGAGGCAGAGGAATGTGAGTGACCCACTCCTAATCCTTGGAGAGAGTCCAGAGGAGGAGCCAGGAGCAAATATTTGAAGGCTTGTCATGTAGAATTGGAATTAGCCTTGTTCTTAGCCCTAGAGGACAGAGCCAGGAGCAATGGGTGGATGCTCTAGAGACATAGATTTATGCTCAATCTAAAGAAAAACAACCCACCAATTAGAGTTTTCCCAAAATAGAATGGATTGCCTTGGAAGGCAGTAGATTCCCCTTCACTAGACATCTTTAGGCAAAGGTCGGATGGTCACTTTCTGGAGTTGTTGGGTCAAATGGCATCTGAGGTTTCTTCCAACTCTGAAATCCTGTGATCTTGGGTTGCAGCTCCCAGGAGAGACAGTCCTTCTGTCTCCTGGCTTGATGGCTCTCCCAGGCCATCAAAGTTGGTATCTCTTAGAAGCAATTGGCCTCAAGAGGTGTTCTGCAGAATCAATCCATCTATCATCAAGCATTTATCAAGTCCTTTGTGTGTCCAACATTGAACATGGTGCCAGGGATACAGAAACAGAAGTGAAACAATCCCTACCCTCCAGGAGTTTATCTGTATCAGGGGAAACTTATACATGTGTGTATATACATATATGTAGTTATATATACAACAGATACAAAAGAGATACAAGGTGATTTTAAGGCTGGGTGTTGAACTGAGTGTTGAAAAAAACTAGGGTGGAAGAAGCAGAACTGAGAGTGAGTAGCTGCATATGGAATGTGTGAAGGGAGAGCAAAATGCAGTGAGGCCAGAAAGGCTGTTTGGACCAGGTTGTGGAGGACTTCTCACTTCAGCTGTGTGGAAGGTGTCCTGGAGAGGGGAGAGAGGTGAGGCAGGCTACTCCAGTACTGTAAAGGAGAGGGGACGGATGAAGCCTAGAAGGGTGGAGAGAAGTCTGTGACACAGTGAGAGTCTGTGACGAGAGAGACAAGATTGGGCAACAGATTGGATATGTAGGGTGAGGAGTGAACTCAGGTCCTCCTGACTACAGGGCCAGTGCTCTATTCACTGCCCCACCTAGCCACCCCTAGGGTGAGGAGTTGAGTCTGACCTCACTGAATCTGGTGACAGAAAGTGCTGGGTTTGGAAGAAAAGATGATGTCTTCTTTGGCCATATTGAGTTTGAGCTGTCTGCAGGACATCCAGTTGGAAATGTCCAAAAAAGAAGTGCCAGGATGGGAGCTCAGGAGAGAGACTAGGGTTGGATCTGGGAATCATCTGCATAGAGAGAGTAATTAAACCTCCATGGAATCTAATGAAGCCTTCAAGGAAGAAAAGAAGGGGAGTTCTACCTTCCCATTCCCTCCCACTGTCCAGTCCTTAGACAAGGGTCATCTCCAGCAGCTCTGCTTTCTGGCTGTGTGTGGGTCCACAGGGAAGGACGTTCAATTTAGGGCTAGAAGAAGGGGGCTAGCCTTTGTTGTGTTATGGACCCCTTGGCAGTCTGGTGAAACTTATGGACCTCTTCTCAGAATAATGTTTTCAAATGCATAAAATAAATTTCATAGTATTACAAAGGAAATCAATTCTATTGAAATATGGTTATCAAAAAACCCCCACCATTTTTAAAAGGTCACAGACCCAAGGTCATGAACCTGTGAGTTAGAAGGAATCATCATTTTTACTTACCTTTCTCATTTTATAAATGAGGCTGTCACTGTTTTTTTAAAGCATAGAGACTTTTTTCTTTTTTTTATTCTAAATTCTCGTCCTCCTTCTACTCTCCTATCCAAAGAGAAGGCAATAAATACAAAATCTATTGCAAATATATACAGACATGTAAAATTAATTTCTGCATTAGCCATGTTCCCCCCCCAAAAAAAATAGCAAGAGAAAGAAATGAAAAAAAAGGTTCTATCTGCATTTTGAGTCCATCCATTCTAACTAGGGCTATCTTTAGAGGCCAAGGTTCCATTCTATCTTTCATACAAACACTGCCAGCTGAGCTCGGCTTGTTAGACAATCCCCTTAAAAGAGAACATCCCTAGAGACTTGGCCATACTGTCCTAGTGCCTATCTCCAGAGACCAAACTCAATGTATATTGGCATGGGGGCACCATGGTGATCTGAAGAGCATCCAGGTGGCCTGCTTGCGAGCTGCAACACCCCGATCTAAAGGACACAAAGTCCATTTCTAGCAGTACTTTTAAGAGCAAATGAGATGGGGATGCATTCAACTATTTTTCTGGACGGCACCTTTCAAAGACTAGCCTAAAAGGACCGTGACTGTATCTTAGCAGAAACCTTAAATATTCATCCAACAATCAACTAACATTTAGTAAGCTTCTGTTATGTGCAAAGTTCTGTGCTCAGTGGTCTGGGATAGCCAAAGATAAAAGAGTGGCTGCTCTCAAGGAGCTGGGGAAGGCCTAGATATACAGGCCTGCCTTACTGTGTAAATTGTGTGCATGTGTGCATGTAGAATACATTTATATATGTGTGTGTATAATATATGTATATGTTTATGTATGTACATGTACCTATACATACATATTAGTTATTATTCTCATTTTGGTACTAAATCTATGTCGCATTTATTCCCTGACTGATTTTTTGTGACAGTGAAACCATACTGTCTTTTTCTCTCATCTTCCTTTTTTGTGTCTTTCCTAGGTCTTCTTTTTCCTCTCTCTGAGATTCCATTTCCTTTTCTTTCTTATATTCGCATCCTGTCTCACTAGCCAGTCCTCCCGCTCTCTCTCCTTCCTTTGTACTTTCTTCTCTCCTTTTCTCATAGCTTATGTCTCAGTCTTTCACTTTCATTTTCTTTCCCCTGTTGCCTCCTTTTTCCTTCTATCTCACTTCCATCCCCTTTTGCTCTCGAGTTTCTCCCTCTTTTCATTCCTCTATTTCTCCTATTGATCTCTCTCTCTCTCTCCCCCTCTCCTCTCTCTGTCTCTCTGTCTGTGTCTCTGTCTCTATCTCTCTCTGTCTTTCCCCTCTCTCTCTCTCCTCTCTGTCTCTTTCCTCTCTCTGTCTCTCTCTTTCTCTTTCTCTCTCTCTTTCCTCTCTCTCTCTCTCTCTCCTCTCTCTGTCTCTCTCCCCTTTCTGTCTCTGTCTCTGTCTCTCTCTCTCTCCTCCCTCTGTCTCTCTCCTCTCTCTGTCTCTCTCTCTCCCCTTTCTCTGTCTATGTCTCTCTCTCCTCTCTCTCTCTCTCTCTCTCTCTCTCT
>CM053586.1:198269715-198293324 GCA_028646515.1 Pseudochirops corinnae
TCCTCTCTCTCTCTCTCTCTCTCCCTCTCTCTCTCTTCCTCTCTTTCTCTCTCTGTCTCTCTCTCCTCTCTTTGCCTCTCTGTCTCTGTCTCTCTTTCTCTGTCTCTGTCTCTCTTTCTCTTTCTCTCTCTCTCTCTCTCTCTCCCTCTCCTCTCTCTGTCTCCTCTCTCTGTCTCTCTCTCTTTCCTCTCTCTGTCTCTCTCTCCTCTCTCTGTCTCTCTCCACTCTCTGTCTCTGTCTCTCTCCTCTCTCTGTCTCTCTCTCTCTTTCTCTGTCTCCTCTCTCTGTGTCTCTTTCTCTCTGTCTTCCTTCTCTTTTTCTCTCTCTCTTGTTGTTTTACCACCGTTACATTCTGTTGATCATTGGGGGATGTTTGTACGAGCATGTTCTTTGCCCTGTCATCCATAATAGGCTCTGGGGTTGACCTTAGTTATAATGGAGTTAGATATAGACATCAACTTTTAGATCTGGAAGGCACCTTAGGTAGCATCTAATCCAGTTTGCTCATTTTGCAGATGAGAAAACTGAGAAGCCACATGACTTGCCCTTGCTTCTTATGGGTAGCTTGTCAGTTGCAGGGTCAAGACTAGAAACCCCAATTGGGTCTTCTGACTCACCTTCTAGTACTCTTTCTACCAAGGCAAGATGCTTCCTGTGGGACTTAATCATCTTTTCCTCCTTCCTCCCCATATCTCAGATCTGTGAAGGCCAGCCTTAGCATCCTGTGTGCTGAATTACGGAGTGAAGGGGAGCCCAAGAAGAAGCGAAGCAAATTAGATAAGGGGGTCTACAGCAGCCTCAACTCCCAGGTAAGTCCTTGCCCCATATCCCTGCTCAGTCTGTTTTCCACACTCACCTCCTTCCTACTGCCATCATCTCCTCCCTTTGGCATCCATGGTTTACTTGGAAGTGATGCCATTTTATTTTGGCCTAGCAGCCATGCAAGGAGCACATTCCCATGTCCCTTTTCTACCATTTTGCTCTCGGTAAGGCTTTGTTGTGGGTTAAAGTTTTTTAAACTGTTAATGGACACCTTATGTGTTGCTAACTCCTCTCCATTCCCAGAATCCCAGTAACAGACATTGGAATCAGTGTCTTTGGGAGCTCCAGTCCTTAAGTATTTCCGACCTAGTCAGTGAGCACTGTGTACTGAGCATCTTCCTTGAACAGATATCCATCCTATAGGACAGAACTCTACAGTAAGTTAACCAGTCATCAGCAACTTATGGATCTTGACCATTCCCTTGATTAAGCTTCCAGCTGCCTATGTTGTCACCACCAACACCACACCCAATGAACATACACATGTGTGTGCACACACAGGGAGAGCAGCCCTCCCTTTTCTCTTTGCAATTATATTGTCAGCAACCCTTGCCTTGCTCTTAGGCTAAACATTTGGAGAATCAAAAGTAACATCTCTCCAGAAAAAGGACCTCTTTTGTTGTAAAGGGATGTCAAATAAATAGGTACAGTCCCTGTCCTCGGGGAGCTTAAAGTCTAGTTTGAACCAGCTAGATGTTGCAGCGGGTAGAGCTGTGGGTCTGGAATCAAGAAGACTTGAATTCAAAAACTTACTCAGAAACTTACAAGCTTTGTGGCCCTGGGTGAGTCACTTGACCTCTGTTTGCCTCAGTTTCCTCAACTGTAAAACCTCACAGCCTTGTTGCAAGTATCAAATAAGATCATTGTAAAGCATTTAGCACAGTGCCGGGCACAGGGCAGGTGCCATATAAATGTTAGCTGTTGTTATTTCTATTATTAGTTGTAGAAACAGATCATATACTTTAAAAAACTGAAGCTATTTAAGAAAGAAACACACCAGGCAATAAAGAAATATTTATTGAGAAACTTGCTCTTCATTTATTCATTCAGCAAATATCTAAATACCTCCTTAATATACAGGGCACTGTACGAGGCAGTGTGGCTTACAAAGGAAAGAGTCAGGTAATAGCACCTTCCTCCAAGTTGCCAACAGCCTACTGTCCTGGATTAGGAGTCAGAGAACCTGAGTTCAAATCTCACTGTCACTTTACTGCTTTTGTGAGCTAAGGGAAATTACTTTACCTCTAAGCCTCAGTCTCCTTATCTATAAAATGAAGGATTTGACTCAGGTCTTTTCCGTCTCTAGATCTATGAAAAAATGAGAAACTGTATCAATATGTATGTGGTATTCACTGGTGGGACACGGTGGTATAAAGTACCGGGGCAGCCAAGGCTGGAGGATCGCCGAAGCTCAGGAGTTCCAAGCTGTAGTAGGGCTAAAGCCAATCAGGTGCCTGCACTAAGTCCAACACCAGTATGATAATGCCCAGCTGCCAAGGATTGGGGTAGGGCCTCCAGCCCAGCTCGGGAGGTGGGAGCCAGCACAGGCTGGCAAGTGAACCAACTTCTGAGCTATCAAAGGGTAAGAGTGTTGGGCCTGTGAGTGGCTGCTGTACATTTAGCCTGGGTGAAATAGGGGGACCCAGTCTCTGAAAAAGAGAGGAGGAAAAGGGAAGGGAGAAAGAACTAGATCTGAAGACAAAGGTCCCAAATTCAAATGTTTAGCCAGCTACTATCTTTGTAGCCTTCTAAGCCTCAGTTTCCCAATCTGAAAAATGAGATTTTAGATTTAGATTATCTCTAAGTGCATTTCTGGCTCTGCATTCTTTGATCCCCAGAGTAAAAAATAATACTCGTAGGTAAGTCACTTATCTTCCTGTGCCTCAGTTGCCTTATCTGTAAAAAAAAAAAAAAAAAAAGGGAGTGATACTTGATGGCTTCCCAGCTAGTGCTATCTGTGACCCCATACATTTCACTTTAAACAAACCCCATATAGGAAAATCCAGATTTATAATATGGCTGAAATTCTGAGCAAGTTGCCATATAGAAAAAGCAAACTCTTCTAGGACACCTAAAATATGGTTCAATTTACAGAAACTGGATTTCCATAGGACATCTCAGGGACACATCTAGTGTGTAAAGTAAGACCCACCCATAGCACAAATTAAGTATATGAGTAGTAAGGAGATGCAGGGTCAAGGTGACAAATCCTCAGTCTTAATCACGGGCTAAGAATCATTTGCAAAACTCTTGTCATTAAAGAAATAAGGACCCAGAAGGACTCCATGGCTGCAATTCAAAGAACTAAAAACCTTAAAAACCCTCCTCCCATCTCCCCAACACACCCACACACAGAGCCAGCCCCTTGTCCCACACTCCCTGCAGCCTTCCCAAGGCCACTCTAGCCAGTAATCTTTTGTGTGTGCTCACACCATCTCAGTGACCTCTCTCTTCTTTCCCCCCTCCCCATCTGAAAATACAACTCTAAACTGCCCTCCACAGGCAATTCAGTGTGTCAGAAATGGATTCTCCCTGCCCCTCCCCCCTTTTCCCCTTTGCTTTTAGGAAAGCCAACTGTAGCCAGACACATTGGTAAACTAGAGTGGTCACAGTGCCCGCAACTTTCTGGGTGTCCTTGGCCCCTCTGCCCACCCACATGGAATCCAGAATGGGCCAGGGCACGGGAAATGGGATTGCAGTGGTCTAGCACCAATCTTAAGCTTGTCATCAGGGAACTAGACGCAGTCAGATTCGAGAAGGCCCAAACCAATAGGCACCATTTCCACCCAGTCCCAGACTTTGCCTTGGCTCCTTTGAGGTGTGAGACTCCAGTGGAGTTGGCACAGTGTGAGTGGGGCACTCAGCTAAAGGGAAACTGAGAAAAAAAATCCATACATCCTTCCCTCATCCCATTCTACCAATAAAAGAGAGAAAAGGTCTGGCTATTCCCTCATCACATGAGTACTACTAGTCCTCTTACCCCCACCCATTTTTAGCTTCTGGTGAGATTTGCCACAGCTGAGCAATTCTGCCAGAGATCAGTGGGCCTTTGGGATAATTTACTGCTTTTTTGCTTTTCCCAGAGGGAAGGGGAAAGAACTGAGACAGTGGCCCAAGCCACCAAAAAACTCAGCCCATCAATACAACCTAACATCACAGGAATTTGTCTGGTCTGCTTAGGGAAAGGCAATTTCAAGCTAGATTTCTGTCTCTGACCCTGCCTCCCACCAAACCAGTCAGGCATATTATAGGTCTTGAGATGCATACGAGAACCAAGCACTGAGCGGTTTCCCTTCATGGGTTGTTCCACAGGAGAAGGTCCGGTGCAAAAAGAGTGGATCCCAGAGCAAAGTGGCCCAGCTGAAGCCGAAGGTCAGGAACAAAGGTTTGCCAGCTGGCATCAGCCCCTTCCGGCGGAAAGAGGCCAACCCTGGCGGACGCATCCAAAAGAAGCTGTCTCGAGCCAAGAGCACCAAGGTGGCCTTGGCAGCCAAGCACCCACAGCCAGACAGCAATGGCAAGGACAGCCCCAACTTCACAGCCAAGCCCACAACAGCAGCAGGGGGAACTGAGGCAGGCAAGTAATCCCGAGCCTGGGCCTACTCTTCACTTTCAGGGAAAGGTGGACAGGGACCTTGTGCTGCCAAATTCAGGTGGACCAGTTTGACAGAGCATTCTGACTGGAAGATAGAAGGAGAAAGGGAGAAAAGGGAGGGACCCTTGACTGGTGGGAATATCAGATTAATGCTGGGGGCTATGGAAAATAAAAAGAGGTGTGGTTAACGTATCCTCTGTTGCTGTCCCCAGCAGCTAACCTGTGTGACTAAGACGAGGATATCAACACAGGGGTGGGGGAGTGAGTGGAAAGAGATCTCAAGGAGGTGACGGAAAGCAGGGATTTCCTTTGGGACACGAGACTTTATCGGTCTCACTGAGGACTCCCTCCCTCCTCCTGCTTCCCTATCCCAGAAACCTAACAAGTGGCCCTGGAAAGCATCTTGGAAAATGGATTTTAAAATAGCCCTAGCTTTCTTCCTGTGAATCTCCAGCCCAGGATCTGACCTGGGAGCCTGCAGGATGTGTTATCGGGCCCCAGAAAAACAACACATGCACACACAAGAAACAACACTGAACAAATAGATATTTCCTCCCCATTTCCCTTACTCCCCCCCTTCTTCCTCCTTCCCCTGACCTATTACCCCCCCCAGACACACAGAAAGGGGGGGAGGGGACAAGATCCTCTCATTGGAAAGAACAAAGAAAAGAGTGAGGGCTGGAAGAGGGAAGAGGAAGCAGGAGGGCCTCCCTGGATGGGAGGTGTCTTCCCTGGGAGCCGCTGGCTAGGCTAGAGATGAGCCTGGAAAGCCAGGAGGGTGCTTGCTGGATGGGAGCTGTATACCCTAGGTCCTGGGGCATGCGCCAGTGGGCCAGGCCATGCAAAGAAGTAGGTGGTAATCTCAGTCTCTCAGACTTGTGGTGGAGATAAGCTGAAATGATGTGTATTGCCTTCCATGGGCGTAACGTGGAGTGGGTTGATAGCTACTCCAGAGATGATGGGCATCAGCCCCATTCGGCATCTCCTCACCCCCTTTTGGCCAAACAAGACACAGAGCAGGTCACTGCACTTCTTTGGCTCTGAGTTTCCTCATCTACCAAGTGACTAGATGATCTCTGAGGTCCCTTCTGGCTCGGCTGCACAACTCAGCCCTCAGAGACATAGATGGGGGTTATTTTGTTGGTGTTGTCTTCCCTTAACCTCCCCCGCTCCCTTCCTAGCAACCCAACAATTTACGAGGCAAGGTAGGGGTGGGGTTTGAACAGAAGTTAAAGAGATGAGCAGCACCCCAGAATCCCTGCCCCATCCCCAGCTCAGAGAACTTCATTCCATACCCATTAAAGATACTGCCATTCAGAATTTGGTGGCCTGAATGCCAGGGACAAGGCTATGGTGCTCCAAAGGAGGGGTCTTAATTTTTTGTGTGTCATGGACCCCTTTGGCAGTTTGACAAAACCTATTTTCAAAAAAGAGGGAGAGAAACCCTTCTCAGAATACTGTTTTTAAATACATAAAAAGAACATACATAGGATTACAAAAGAAACCAATTATATTGAAATACATTTATCAAAATATTTTTAAAAGTTCACAGATAGGGGCGGCTAAGTGGCGCAGTGAACAGAGCACCGGCCCTGGAGTCAGGATGACCTGAGTTCAAATGCGGCCTCAGACACTTAACACTTACTAGCTATGTGACCTTAGGCAAGTCACTTAACCCCAACTGCCCTGCCTTCCCCCCTCCAAAAAGCAAAAAAAAAAAAAAAAAAAAGTTCACAGACCACAGGTGAAGAACCTCTGTTCTAAAAAGAAGGCCTCTCCCCTTGGCAGAAACTCTGGGAGAGACTATGATTGACAGAGCATTTCCACTCAGGGAAGGTTATCTGAAAACCTAGGCCAGGGCCAGCTAAAAGTATTTTCTCCTCTCTTCTTGCAGGTGGAAACCAGGATGGCGACTATGACAGTGAGGATTGTGAGGGACTTCTAGGAGATGAACCTCCAACCAAGGACCTAAACCCTCCCCTACATACAGGGGTCAATTCTACAACACTGGGCCCCTCCCCATCTTCAGTGGTGAAAATGGAAGCAAACCAGAAGGCCAAAAAGAAGAAGGAGAGGCAGGGCTTGCTAGGTAACTCTGGGAGGAAATAATGAATGACAGAGAGATGGAGAAAGCAGGAATGACCGCTAACAGGACAGCGCCCTCCCTCCCCCCCCATTACGCTCCATGCTGAAGGCACATGTCAAGGAGGGTGTGGAGGATGTCTCTCCCCACCACCACCCTCAGTTTGTGATGACTTGACTGCCTGGCATATGAGGGGCCCAGGGAGCATTCAGAGAGCAGCCCATCAACAGAGCCTTTTTTTAAAATGGCTTTTTGTTGATATTTTCTGTTTCTTCTATCACCATAGTATCCTGTGTATCCCTCCCCCTCTGCCTCCCAGAGGACCATCCCATATGCAAAATCTATTTTTAGCCTCAGTTTTTTGTCAGCCATTCTCACAATTAGGGCCCAGGATAGCGGCACCAGCTACATGCACCCCTGCTAGCTCCAGCCTTCATGGGCACCAGGATATTGGCACCCAGAGCTCCAGTAACTCTCAGTATTTTTGTCTCTTATTTTTTTCTCCTAAGGGTCCTGCCGAATATCCAGCCCTGAGGGTGAGGTCAAAATTAAACGGCGAGCAGTAAAGCCTGGAGCTGAGACTCAAAAACTGGAGCGGGCCCCAGTGCGCAGGAGGCCAGGAGTCTGTGATGGAGAGGGCAAGAAGAAACTGAAAGCAAAGCCCAAAGAGAGCCTACGTCCAGAGCCTGGGGCTACACCCAGTGGGGATGATCTCTACAGCCAAGCCCGGGCCTTCTCTTCCAGGGAAGAGGGTGGGAAGCTGGCAAGTGAGCGACTAAAGAAAGCCACAAGGAAGAGCAAAGTGTTACAGTCAGCTCTAAGGGTGAGAGGGCTGAGTTGGATCCAGGGGGTTTCCAGAGGTGGAATAAAGAGTGGAAAATGGTGGTCCTCACTGTTTCTGTGAGGCTAAGATTGTACCCTTGAGCAATGCAGCTCACAAAGGGAGACAACAAGGCGTGGGGGCTGGGACAGGCAAATCCCTCTACACTCACACCCCATCAGGGCACTTGGCTATCCCTCTCTCAGGACAGCTTCTCAAATTGTTGATCTGTTCCATAGCGAGACAGGGTCAACATGCCCTCCATGCTAGACCTTATTAGTCCCACAGAAAGTTGAGCAGGCCATGGAAATACAGCTAACACAGGACTAACCACATTTGACACCAGTCAAGCAAGGGTACAGTCTCTGACATCTCCCTTCTATCTTGTCTTCTCCCAACAGCGGAAGAATGGAGCCTTGTCTATCTCCTTGTCACCCCGGAATGCCAAGACCATCTTGAGCAAGGGCAAGAAGCTAGGCAAAGTGAAGAGTAAGGCTGTTAGCAAGCAGGTAGGCTCTTCCTTCCTTCCTTCCTTCCTTCCTTCCTTCCTTCCTTCCTTCCTTCCTTCCTTCCTTCCACCAGAAGGAGGGTAAAGCCAGTGCTCCTAAGGGAAAGAACCCTAGTTTGTCCCTGGGCACTGAGGCAAGGTGGGGTTGGTTTTGGTCCCAAGCAACTATGCAGAAGTAGATATATTCCTCAACTCCAGCCCCAAACATGGACTCCCCCACTTTTATCTATCCACTAGTTGTACCAATAGTGCAAGAAAGATCAATGAGATCTTCTTAAATTGTATCTGAGCAGGACCCTCAGAAGTCCTGGGTTGGGGGTAGGGGAGACCAGTGAAGATGTCCCTTAGGATGCCCCATCCAAGAGGAGGAAGATCCACACCCATGGGCAACATGCAGGGAGTGCCCATGGTGTCTGAGCATGTCATCCTCCTAGGGTAAAGGCCGGGCAGTGAGCCGGCTGCTGGAAAGCTTTGCGGTGGAGGATGACTTTGAGTTTGATGATAACAGCAGCTTCTCAGAGGAAGAGAACGGCACCCTGAGTGGAGACCAGGGCATTTCTCATGGTGAGTTAATCCATCCCAGCTCAGTAGCACAGACTAAGAGCCTACCCCCAACCCCATGCATGTAATATTGGATTGGAGGAATTTGGTAAAGGTAGTGGTGGTAGTGGGTGGTGGGGATAGAACAGGAATAGGGAGGAGAGCAAGCAGTGGTCCTCATTCACACAGACCATCCCAGGGTCTCTTCTGGAGGCCAAAAGCTTACAGGCCACATGGGAATTCGGTGGGGGCGACAGCATCTAATTGCCTTCCCTGGCAAGTTTTCTTAAAGGTCACAGCTGTCTTCTGAGGGGCTGCCCAAGACCTCCACACAGTTTCCTTACCCTAGGGGTAGGTGGGTTCCCCTCTCTCGTGACAATCCATACTTGTGAGACCCTAATCTTAAAGATAAATGGGTGGTGGGTAAGTGATGCAAGTGTGACTAATGCCCTGCATCTTTCTTCAGTCCAGTCTTGTACCATCCACAAAGAAGATCTCCAGGATGGCCTGCACGTGCTCATCCCCAAGGAGGACAGCCTGCTGTATGCTGGCAGTGTGAAAACCCTGCAGCCTCCTGACATGTAAGGATGGCCACCCCTCCTCTCTCTCAGAAAGGGAGCCGTGAAGATAGATGGGGGTAGAAGGTGGTGTCAGGAAAAGATAACAGTATGTAAGAGGAGACCCTAGACCCAGCAAAACCAGGCTGCCCCACTGAGGAGGATTGGGAATAGTGGTCGTAGAGATACAATTGGAAGGAATTATAGAGATCAACTGGTCCACCCCCTCATTTTACAGAGGAGGAAACTGAGGCCCAGTGAGATTAAGTGACTTTTCTCCCACCATGGATGATTAAGGTTAAAATAAGTAGCAGAACTGGAGTTCAAATTCAGGTCTTATTTCCCCAAGTTTAGTGCTTGTAATAGAAAAGGGGAAACCTCTTCCCCTCTTGCCCACCTACCCTAGCAGTTTGATCTTTCCTGGACCAAGGAAAGTAGTTCCTTTCCTTCTTAGGTAAAGGACAGTGGGACCTTGCTGCTCTCTTCTGTCATCCACTGTGTGGCTGGAGGTTGGGATAGAGCTTCTCAGGGTGATTTTGGAGTGCCCCTGTCCTCGCCTCCTTCCCTACCTTCACTCACTCACACCTTGGTGAGGACAGAGCAGTCTCAGGTGAGTGGAGGGTCTTCTTCCCTGGTCCCTTTTCATCGGCTCCTTCCAAACTCTGCTTTTCAGATACAGTATCGTGATTGAGGGTGAGAGAGGAAACAGACAAAGGATCTACTCCCTTGAGCAGCTGTTACAGGAAGCTGTGAGTTCTGTGTCTTGACTGATCATGTTCTCCTGCCATCCTCTTCTTGTGCCCCTCCTTCTGTTATCCCCAAAAGGCCCTCTCTCTCTCAAAGTCAGAATGAAGGAATAGCCCCCAGTCAGAGGCCCCGTGGCAGCAAGAACTTTTCCTCTTATTTATTCTCAGAAGAAGCCCTTTATCTCAGCTTTGCCATTAACCCAGGGCCTGACACATCAACACTTCCCTTCCCTAGCTCCTTCCCCAAGGGTAGGTTGTAGGGAAGTTTAAATCCAAATGGGTGATGTTAGCTCATATTGGGTTGGTCTTTCTAGAGACTCCAAATTCCCTGCCTGCCACCTCTCCAAATGTAAGCCCTGTCTCAAAATGCTTTCTCAGGATCTCTGCCCAAGGATCCCTCCTAAGCCAGCTCATCTCTCTTCCCCCTACCCTTGTCTCCATTCAGGTCCTTGACATCCGGCCCCAATCAAGTCGCTACCTCCCACCGGGCACCCGGGTCTGTGCCTACTGGAGTCAAAAATCTCGCTGCCTGTACCCAGGCAATGTGGTCCAAGGTGAGAGAAGGGATACGGGTGCCAAGAAGAGAAAGTCCATAGGGTGGGAGGAATGTGGATTCTGCTTCTCCTCACCCTTTCCTCTTGCCCCCTGCTTCGATACCCTCTCTTCTCCCACCATGGGTGGCTAATAATGGTGTGATTAATGCCCTGGGCAGCCATAGTTAAATGCCAATGGAAGATGCTTCTCCTTTCAGTGCTGGTTGGAAGTGACAGGCAAGTTGACATGCAGATACAGTCACAGCATTTTAGAGCTGAGAGGAACCTTAAGAATAATCTAGTCCAATTCCTTCATTTTACACGTGAGGAAACTGAGGCTTAGAGAGAGGAGATGAGTCACCCAAGGTCATAATTAGCTGTTGCTAACTCAGGAGTAGAACCCAAGTTCTAATCTCCCTCTATTATATGGCACCTCACCATTCCATGCCTAGAAACCCTCTTGTCATCTCCCAATCCCCCCTGTCCAAGTTAAATCCCCCTTCAGCCCTATTTCCCTAGTATCACATCTCTTCCAGTGTTCCTTGAACATCTTCTCTCCTTTGCCTCCCATGCAAGAACCTTATGACATTTCCCCATCGTAACTATACCTTTTACCAGCCACCAATGCACCCGCTCCTTATACCTATACTTATACCTATGGCCCTTAGTCCCACCCCCTAGCGGTATTCTGAGCTGAGGCTGGTCCAGCTGCAGACCTGAGGAGAGAGAGCCAAGGAATTTCTTGTCTGGCAGGGACATATTCCTGCTTATACAGGAGCAAGATGAGAAAATCTGCTCTAAATGTCCCCATAAAAAAGGTGGAGTAAGGAGCAGCAGCATTAGGGAGGGGCTGCGAGTGGGATGAAGGGAGGGGCTCCTGCTGCTGCTGCTGCTGCAGAGCTAAGCAAAAAGAGTAATTATCACCCAATGAGCCCTCATCCTGCTGCCATTGAGAAAACATTTAAATGTGAATTAGCTCTCCATTAGGGTGACCCATTCCCTGTTGGACTTGGGAACGTGGGAATGGGGATGGGGGAGCATCAGAAAAGGATGAATGGAGAAAGCCCCAGTTTCATGGGAGCATGGAAAGCAGCACTCTGGGAGGGAGAAGCATGCATGTCCTCAGCTGTGTCTGCTTGACCTCAGCCTTGTGGATATCAGGGTGTTGGGTCTATGCAGAACTGGGTGGAAAACCTAAATTCTGTGTGTGTATGGTACTAGACGGGTCTCTGCATCTGGTGTGTACATTGGAAAGGAAAGGGGCATGATGAATGGTAATAATATTGCAATGAGAGAGCAGAGTGGCTGTTAGGAGTGAGAAGAGATGAAAGCCATCAGTTACCGAGGGCTGGGGGTGGGGAACTCCAAGGTCGAATGTGATCTGGGAGCTGAATTTTCTCAGTGTCATTTGTCAGAGGCCCCTCTGGGAGCCCTTTCCTTTCATCAGTCCCTGTCTGATTGCATAGGGCAGCCCCCTGCCTCACTCTGTCTCACCTCTAGGGCCCCCAGACACACCCCAGCTCTCCATGTAGCCCCTTTCTCATCTTTTCCATCTAGTATTTAACATCTACAGGTGCTCAGAGAGATAGTAACTTTATGCATTCCCACTGGAGGCAGGATGTGGATGAGGCAGGGTAAGAGCTGTCTTGATAATTGGGGTTCTGGCTCTTGCACTTTGGTATCATTCCTGGACAGTCTCTCCTGCCCCTGCCCCCAGCACTTAACTGTCTGACCTCCACCACTTACAGGTGCCTCCAGTGATGAAGAAGAAGACTTAGATTCAGTGGTAGTTGAGTTTGATGACGGTGACACAGGCCACATCTCCGTATCCAATATTCGGTTATTACCCCCAGACTTCAAGATCCAGTGTGAGTCTACTTGGGACCTAGAACATACCCTTGCATCCTACAGGGCAGAGGGAGGTTCATCTGCTTCAACCATCCTTCACCTGAGACCATTTCTACCCTAAGGTCCACCTTGGCCCCCCACAACCCTTTGGACTGGTTTACTTGACTCCCATCTCTGTTTGGAATGCTCTCCTGCTCAAGGATGAGTTCTTTCTGAAACCCTAGCATGAAACTGGGGACTAAGTTCCTTCATGTTGCATCAAGGAACCTTGATTATCACACCATCCTGAGCGAGCAGGAATAAGTAATGTCTCTCTTGCCCTACCTTGACCCTTCCCAGCTTCCCATCTTACCATCATGTAGTCATAGAACTGTTGTTCTGGGTAAAGAATAGACAAGGGTGGGGTGAACAAGGAGGTCTGTTGGGATGAAGAGATCGCTGGTTCTGAATTGCAGGCACAGAACCCTCCCCAGCCCTGCTCGTGTCCAGCAGTTGTCGCAGAAACAAGAGATCTTCCAACGATGCTCCCCCACCCAGTGAAACAGCACCCAGTCTGTCTCCTGAGGGAAGGGATATCCCTGAACCCTCAAAGAACTTGGGGAAGAAGGCTGTCAGCAAAGAAAAAGCAGGTAACTAAAAGGGGCTGCTTAGGAAGGTGCCAGAAGAGGAGTAGCCTCAAATTGCAATTCTTGTTCTGCAGTTCTCCAAATGCAATATCTGTCCTAGAGGGACAGATAAAGCACTGGGCTAATGTGAAAAGCTTGGAGCTAGGGGTAAGCACTTCTGCCAGTCTCTAGGGTACAGAGGTAAAAAGTCACCGATACAGCTAGAATCCCGAAAGTAGGAAGGACAGGCAGCCACCTGTCGTATAAGATAGTGGAATACCCACAGACAGTGCCCTTTGAAATATAAATTTTGAAATATAATTTTTTAGGAGCAGCTAGGTGGGCATTGAATAGAGCCCTGGCCCTGGAGTCAGAAGGACCCAAGTTCAAATCCGGCCTCAGACACTGAACACTTAACAGCCATATGACCTTGGGCAAGTCACTTAATCCCAATTGCCCTGCCTTCCCCCCTCCAAAAAAGCAAAAAAAAAAGAAGTATAACTTTTAAAAAATAAATGCACACATTTTTGTCCTAAGAAATTGCCCTCTCCACAACATATTAGTATTTATTTTGGGATAAGGCAAGTCCCTTGTGTTAACAGTGAAGGACCAAAGCCTCCCACAGCCCCAGAGGGTGCTGTTTTCAGATCTTGCTGAAGGCACACAAATGCCTGTCCCAGTCTGGACAAGCTCTAGTGAAAGACTAGAGGGATGATGGGACGGCATGTGTGGACGTAAATGTCAGCCATGTTCTGGCAGGGGGAGGTAGGGGGAGGTGGGAGCGGGATGGGATGTGGAGCAAGGAAAGTGCACTATGACCTCTCTGATGCTACCTCTTTTCATCTTCATCCCACAGGCAAAGCTGACATCTTAACACCAGGGGCCAAGACACCAGTAGTAGCAGCTGAGCACTTCCTGGGCCGACGGGGCAGCCCGATGCTGAGCTGGTCTTCAGTGGCACAGACTAAGAGGAAAGGGACAGCAGTGGCAGGAGGAGGAGGTGGAGGTAGCAAGAGCACAGGTGTCCTGCAGAACCTCTTCCAGCTCAATGGCAGTGCCAAGAAACTGAGAGCCCGAGAAGCCTTGTTTCCCATGCACAGCATGGCCACCCCAGTCTTTGGCAATGGCTTTGGGGCAGACTCCTTCAGCAGCATAGCCAACTCTTATGCCCCATTTGCAAGCGGGGCAGGGCTGGCCCTGCCTGGGGGTGCCCACAAGCTGCTTCGGGCAAAGAAGGCAGAGCGGCTGGAGGCTGAGAAGAGTGGGCGTCGGAAAGTTGGCGGGGAGTTCCTGGTTAAGCTGGACCACGAAGGGGTGACCTCACCCAAGAATAAGAACTGTAAGGCCCTGCTCATGGGCGACAAAGATGATGGACCCAAGCTGGGGAGGCCCTTGCCCACCCCAGGTTATGTCCACCCGGCTCTAGTCAGCAAGGAAAAAAAAGGGCGGGCTCCCGTCCACCCACTGCCCATGGGACTGGCGCTGCGTAAATATGCAGGCCAAGCTGACTGTTCCCTGCACTGTGACAGTGACTGCCACAGCTCCTACTCCGATGAGGATGAGGATGGACTGGCAGGCAATGTCCCCTCTCGGTTTCTCACCCGCCTCTCAGTCTCTTCCTCCTCATCTGGTTCCTCCACATCTTCATCCTCAGGCTCCATCTCCACGTCCAGCCTCTGCTCCTCAGACAATGAGGACTCATCCTATAGCTCGGATGATGAAGACTCAACTTTGCTGCTCCAGACCTGTCTCACCCACCCTGTGCCCGCCCTTCTGGCGCAGCCTGAGGCCCTGCGCTCAAAGGGGGGCAGCCCCCACCCTCACCCCCAGCGCTGCTTCCTCGCCAAAGCCACTGCGGCTAGCGGCAAGACCAAGGTGAAGCGGAAGGAGGCCCTGAGCTTCTCCAAAGCCAAAGAGTTTTCCCGAAGGCAGCGGCTGCCCTCTGTGGAAAATCGGCCAAAGATCTCAGCCTTCCTGCCAGCCCGGCAACTATGGAAGTGGTCTGGGAATCCCACTCAGGTAAGGGGTGGGAATTACTGGACCCTGGAAGGCAGGGAACCCCTGAATCCTCTCCCTCCTTTAAAGCATCCTTAGGAGGGAAAGCTAGTGTGGGATTTCTTACATGAAATTCCATAAGCCTATGAGCCTCTCTTGGTAGAGAATAGTGGATAACTTCAGGGACATATAAGTAATAATGTTCTCCATTTGTCTGTCTCCATTCTCTCTCTCTGTGTCTCTGTCTCTCTCTGTGTGTGTCTCTCTCTATCTCTATCTCTCTCTGTGTATCTGTCTGTTTCTCTCTGTGCCTCCCTTCTCTGTCTCTCTTTTTTTCTCTCTGTCTCTTCCCCTCACCCCACCCTTTCCTCCCTCCTCTCTCACCCCATCACCTATCTCTCCCACTCTGTTCAGATGTCCTAGCTTTCCCAAACTGTGTCTGTCCTCTTCCTTGTTTCCTCACTAGCTACATTCCTGTGACATGTTTTACAGCATTTCCATCATAGCACTGCCGGCACACACTCATCTCATACTCTCCCAATTCAGCCTATCATTCCTAGCACCTTCCTTCCCTCCAGAGTATTCTCATCCCTCAAAGTCTTTCTTTGGTCTCTATGCAGAGGCGGGGAATGAAAGGGAAGGCCAGGAAGCTGTTCTACAAGGCAATCGTGCGGGGAAAGGAGACACTCTGCATCGGGGATTGCGCTGTCTTCTTGTCAGCAGGCCGGCCCAACCTACCCTATATCGGACGCATTGAGAGCATGTGGGAGTCCTGGGGCAGCAACATGGTGGTGAAGGTGAAGTGGTTCTACCACCCAGAGGAGACCAAGTTAGGCAAACGACAAAGTGACGGGAAGGTGAGCCTGGGGGGAGGGTCTGAGAGCTCACTGGGAGAAGATGACTTCCTCTGGGCTAAGGTATCACCATTTCTTAGGCCATGGGAGCAAGCTGGGTGCTGATTTGGTGCTCTGAAGCATGAGAATCATCGGGGCGTCCTTCCCCCAGGCTGGACGTATTATGGCCTTCTCCATATTCTCACACAACGATCCAATTCAAATTGGAAGTTCCTCTCTTCTACAGGATCAGGGATACTGGGTGGGTGCCAGACAAGGAGAGGTACCACGCACAGTGGGAGCAGTGGCCTTCATTGCATCCCTTTTCTGGCCTGGGATAAGCAGCAGATAATCTTAGAAGTCATCTAATGCAACCCCTGATTTTGCAGGGAAGCAAAGTCACTTCCTCCCTCTGGGGGAAGAAGGTTGTCCAAGAAGGTTGCATGGGAGTGAATGTTGGCACTTGGGGAAACCCTCAGGGAATAACAGACATTGGGGCCTTAGCTGTTGATCCAACCCACTCTTTCTGTCCCTTCCCCCTCACAGAATGCCCTGTACCAGTCATGCCATGAGGATGAAAACGACGTCCAGACCATCTCACATAAGTGCCAGGTTGTGGGGAGAGAACAATATGAGCAGATGACCCGGAGTAAGAAATACCAGGACCGCCAGGACCTCTACTACCTGGCAGGGACCTATGACCCTACCACAGGACGCCTAGTGACAGCAGACGGTGTGCCCATCCTGTGCTGATCTGGGCAGTACCACTGGAACTTGCCACTGCTTTGCATGAGGGGGTGCACTGAACAGCTCTCCCCAAACCCCACCCCAGGGCAGTGACCGCCCTAATCATCGGAAACTTGAAAACTTTATTTCATCCTCCTCCACCCTGAGCCTCCCTGGACCTTACCCCCACCCACTCAGATGGCCTCTGCTTCCCGGAGCAGTTTCCTCCCCAGGGATGAGGAGGAGCGTGGATCACGAAAGAGGAGCCAGGCTGTGACAGCTGGCAATGTTGGGGTCTTCCATCCAAGCCCCAGTCAGGACCCTCCCTGCCTAACAACACAGCTTTAAGGCAGGCCCCACATGGCACTCCAAAATGGAGAGTCTGAGTAAATATGCAAAACCCATCACAGCAAGATTCAGGCTTTTTAAATTATTATTATTGTTATTATTATTAATATTAATTATTTTCCCTGGAAAGAGAAAGCTCTCTGGCTTCAGAATCCAATTCCCCATCTGACTCTGATCCTGCTAGGCCCCAAGGTCTCCTTCCTGGGACCTGGACTGAGGGCCGTGTTCCCCTCAGTTGATGATACACACACAGACCCGTGGATTTCCACCTCTGTTTTTCTCCCCAGCATTGGCAATTCACAAGAGATTAGAATTCAAGCCATATTTTCCCTAGTACCTCTGACTGTCTCCCACCAGGGAAAGCAGAAATCAGGTGTATTGTCTATTTATTTCTCTATGTAAATATTGTATTTCTTTGGGGAAGTTTTATGGAAAAAAAAAACTAGAAAAAAAGAAGGTTTTTGTGAGCGTGTGTGTATGTATGTGTGTGTGCGTGTGCGCATGTGCGTGTGTTGGGAGGGATTTGGGTATGGGAATTTATTTTCTTTGAAAATGCACTGTTTTTTCTCAGCCTGGCTGAGCTCCAGGACTGGGCTAATCTGTAAATACAGAGGCAGCATTTGGGTGGGCGGGTAGGGGGTGTTAAGGGCCAGGAGAGCAACTGTGGGCACTCTAGTGAAGTGTTCTTAATGAGAGATATCCCACTTTAATTCACTAACCTCCTTGTGGAACTGTTTAAAGATACAACTCACACCAAGGCCTCTTTCCTTTTATACATCCTTTAAATACACAGACACACACACACACACACACACACACACACACACACACACAATTGGGGGGTTGGGGAGGATGGCATGAGGAGATGCCCCCATAAGAAAAGATTATAAGTTATTCTAAAAATCAGTATCAACTGTGTCCCTCATCCCTTGGGGGCAGGAGCTGGGGGTGGGGGACAACAGCCATATTTATCTTACCTCTATTTTTTAAAAAAAGAAATCTACAAAACCTAAAATGAGGTTAAAAAGTGAGAGAAAGTAAGAAAAGGTCATCTTTTCATTTTATTCATTCTGTATATTGCAAGTTCTTTCCTAGTTCAGTTTTCCATGGTTGACTCCATGTTCCCTTGTCCCCACTTCACAGCCCCCATAGCCCAGGAGAGACTAGGTACCTGCTGTCCATCCAGGACAATAGAGGCTCAGGCCTCCCCCTCCTCCACCAACTTTGGTGTCCCTTCCTGTTCACTTGTCAATATCCATACAAGGAACACCAAAAAAGTGACCCCTACACTGGCTTAGGCAGGACTGCAATCCCCTCCTCAACCTAGCGCCTCAGTTTTATTTTTCAAGTCCAAAACCCTGCAAATAAACAGTGATGATGTATGAAAATTATACCTCAGTTCTCGGAAACTCAGGCAGAGATAGATCTACCTTTTCCTTCTTTCTAGCTCTCTTGTGATAGATGGCACTTCCTCAATTTGAGAGGAATAAGGCAGATTTTCCCCCTTTTCAAGTTCCTTCCTTTCATCCTCAGCCCCCTGTTTGAACTGCTGCAGCACAGGAATCTGGGACAGATTTGCTTTTTCCAATGCGCAGAGGAAGAAGGAAGGAAGGAAACTCCTCTCTAACCTAATCCCTCACAGACCCATCCCGACCGTTGCCCAGAATTATGCCACATGACCTTCGTGGCTTTTTTGCTGGCCAGCATAGCCACAGGACCACATGGCTACTTCTTTCTCTCTCCCCACCTCACATCTAAAGTCAAATCAAATGATTTTCCATGAAAACATCAGACAATAAAAGAGCAAACCAAAGCAGAGAAAATGCCCTCCCCATCACCTTGCCACTTCCTTTCTCCCCACCCCCACCCCCAATGCCCTCTCTGACCTCCTGGTCTTTCCATGGCCAGGAAGCCCTCTCTGTGACACCCCTGGGCGGGTGTGGTGATACTGTCCGCCTCTGACCTAGATGGGGCCCACTAGTGTAGAGGACAATCAATCAGAGCTCTCTGGAGCACATTCTTTTCAGGAGGAAATCAAGCCCCATCCTTCCCCTCCGACCCTTCTCCCCTTGGTGCATGGGCTTTGGGTATCAATTGCCTTCTTCGATTACCTGTTTTTGGTTTTGTTTTTTTACCCTGTGGTGGTGTTTTGTTTCCCTTTTGTTGGTTGGGGGGGTGGAGATGGAGATGGAAGTAGAGGCTGTGGGCTAAGTGACCTCTGGTCATTGGTTGCATCATGTGGGCCCCTGGTCTCCCAGAGCCTTCATCATGTAGACAGGCCAAGAGCCGTGAGAGCATTTGCCAAAAAGGAATGCAAGCCTTCCAGACTGGACCATTGTTTAGGATACAGTTCTAATTTTTGTGGCCTTGTCTTGTGGTATTTCAGTTCCCTCTCTAAGATTCACTCAGCATGATGCCTGATGCCTAATGCCCTTTCTTGACTTTTTCTCCTCTTGACTTAAAAATCAGTTCATCCCTCGGGCCCCAGAGCGCTATGCTCTAGTATTGGTAGGATAAGGTAAGAACTTACATTCTCGTAAAGGGTAGTGCAATGACTCCGAAGATTGAAGCTGTCCAGAACTGTCTGAGAACTGAACAGCAATACTCTTTTGGGAAAAATCCTAGTTATAGACTGTCAGAACTGGAAGAGATCTTGGGGATCATCGAATCCAAAAATATTTGGACCCTTTCCTCTTTATTTCCTAGTTGAGCAATTGAGTTGATGCTTTTAGAGCATATTACATGTACTCTACTGGTCTCGGACCAATAGTACAAACTCCCTTGGCTTGTATGCCTCCTAAGGTGGCAGTTATTGAATGGCTGGACCAGAGGGGAGAAGTCAAGGGGCCAGGTAAGAGGGCCCAGTTTGGGCCACCACCTTATAGAATATCCTTGCCTGCCCTCACCCTTATGTAAACCATTGGGTTCTATCACTAAGCAGTTTTCCTATTCTTAGGATGAGCCCTCTTAAATTTTCTAGTAAGAGCAGGTACCAAAATATCTGAAACTAGGAGGTGCCACAGTCATATCCTTTAGAACTTACTCCTAAAGGTGACAGGGCTCAGGTCTTCCATCTCATTGATTTCTGCCTAACCACTGCTGATCTCCCTCTCTCCACCCCACCTATATCCCCATCCCTCACCTCTTAACCTTCCTTTTCTTAAAAGAATGAGGAATTAATCAATGGGTTTCAAGGAATCTCTGGTGTCCCAAGAGGCAGCCTGACCCCTGTCTATGCCTTATGGCTTTCGGTTTCCAGGCAGTGCGACCCAGGATCAGAGGACAATGGCAAAAAGTTTGGGGGAGGAAGAGCCTATTTTATTTATTTGGGGGTATCCCCCAATGCCTCAGTCTTCTTCTGTCTCTTGGCATGAGTGCAATATTTGCTATCTGTGGTTTTCTCCTTCGGTGGCTAATGTCAAAGGCAGCAACCTCCTCCGAGCCCAGGAGCTGGGGGTCCTTCTTTCTGAGCTGAGAAAACTGATGCAGTTCTATCAGAGACTAGCTCACCCCTTCACCCCACACCTCCATTGAAAGTTCCACTTTTTCGGCCTGATAATATACGAGGATATTGAGTGAAGAAAAAGTGATTAAATGACAAGAGAAAGTGAGCACAATGTTGTTGGCTGAAATTAGAATCTAAAGCTATTTTAAGCCCCAAGTACAGAAGAACTGAGTGAAAGGGGGGAAAAGACCCTTTTTTTGGTCCCTCTTGTTGAAGTTTCTTTTCCTTCTTGTGTTAGGTTTTCTGTTGTCTTTCTTACTTTCTTTCTTTTGTATAAATAACGTGAATTCCCCTCCCCTTCTAACCGTGGTTAAATGTTGTGAAAGCCGGTATTATTGTAAATGTGTAAAGTATGATGATGGTTGGAATTTTTTTTCAATGTAAACACTAAAAATACAAAAACAAAACAAAGGTTTTATGAACAGCAAACTCTATGTAAAGGCATTTTAGTATTAATTTTTTATTGATAACTCGGCTTATGAATAAATATATGAAACGTTGTTCAGGTCATCTGGTGTACATGCATATGAAGCTAGGTACGTGTACATTCACTCCCAGGCATTCTCAGGGACACATGGGCATGGATCTTATTTCTTTGAACTGTGTGTTTTTGCCAAATGAATCGAAACGACCAGCCTGAGCTCAGAAGACAGAATTAATCATATCTGGCTCAGCCTCATCTTTCAGGGGCAGTCCAAACAGAATTGTCACCAGCTGGATTGCTGAATGGAGACTACCCTTCACTCTTAGCACCACTGTTTCCCACAGTGGGAAATGTTAGAACAAACATTTGTTTGTTCTAACTGGACTACCCTTGCATCTGAGCATTGGAACTTGGGAGAAAGTGAGGAGAGAATAAGTGGGAGGGAGGGCTTATAGGAGTACTTGCCTACTGAGCAAGAGCCTACACTTAGCATGGTTGCAGCTCTGAGAGAACTCCAGGAGTCCCAGGACTTAGTCCAGTAACATTTCAAGCACCTTTTATGTGTAAGATTATACTTGGAAGAGTCAAATGTGGTGATACATGCCAGAAAGCCCTGCTATTGAGAGAGGCAGAGGCTGGTGGAACGCTCGAATTCAAGGGTTCTGAGCTGCAGTAAGGCTAAAGTTGGTTGGGCATCTACACTATGTCTGGCACCAACATAGGAAGCCCTCAGGAGTGGAGGGCCACCAGGCTACCCAAAGAGGAGCAAACTGGCTCCCATCAGAAGAGGCTACAACTTCCATATTGATTAGAGGTGGGGCAGCAAGGTGGTACAGTGGATAATCAGTAGCTGTGTGACCTTAGGCAAGTTACTTAACCACATTTGCCTCAGTTTCCTCATCTGTAAAATAAGCTGGAGAAGGAAATGGCAAATCATTCCAATTTGTTTGCTAAGAAAACCCCAAATGGAGTCACAAAGAGTTGGACATGACTGAACAGCAACCAAGCTGATTAGTAGTGGGGTCAGTTTCATGAGTGGCCACTGTACATCCAGCCTGGGGAGGTTAGTCTGAGAGAGGGAGAGGAAGAGACAGAGAACTTTAACATAACCCTTACCTTCAAGGGGTTTACACTCCAATGTAAAAGCACTAGATACTAAGAAGATAGATTTGACTCTTGGCTGTGCTTTACTTTCTTGGACCTCAATTTCCTTATCTTTAAAGTTGGAAAGTTGGACACCATGATCATAGCTCTAAAGCTGGGAGGTATCTCAAGTCATCCAGTTCACCATCCTTTCATTTTACTAGAGAGATTGTGACTTGGTCAGTTCACAGATATCTAGATGGATGACCTCGGAGGTCCCTTCCAAATCTAAATTTGTGATTCTAACAGGTTCCTCTTTCTTTTCTTGAGCTGGTTTGTAGTAAGGAGAATAATCAACCGGCGTTAACACATTCCATCCTTTGAGTGCTGAGATCAGTGTAGGTAAACAAGGGGAAACTGAGGCTAGAATATACTTAATCACAGTGTAGTTACTTGGGGAGATTAATTTGAGAATGAAAAACCACAACAGAGCAAACCATTACTCTGGCCTAAGAAGGGATTGTAGGAACCAATGAGGCTCTGGATTTGGTGTAAAAAGCAACAAAAAAGAAAAGGTACACATTGGAATGGCCTCAGCCTCTATAAAGTTATGAGTGGCATCAACCACACTGGGTTCTCTGGGCATACAAGTATGGGTGATGACTGTACAGTTATCCCTTCCACATCACGACTTTCCCCATCACGGTTTTAATATATTACAAGTCAGCATAAAAAAATTAAATAGGAATTTGGGGGGAGTTTTGCAGAAGCTGCAGACAACACAGGAAGGACAGCAGACAGAGAGCCCATGACCAAATACATCAACCCAAATTTTACAATAAGGTACTGTAAACACCCTATAAAAGAAAAAGAAAAAATTCAGACTTCTTCTCTGGTACAAAGAGATGGCCAAAAATTTTAACTGGGGGGGCAAGGGGGTGGGGTGGCACATCCCTAAGCCCATGATGTGGAAGGGACAACCATTCATTACTGCAACCTGACTTCACAGAAACCTCTACTTGGCTCTTCTCAGATTGCCCAATTCACCCATGCCATTGTCTCCCTTCCTGATCCAGCTTCTTTGCCCTTGAACCATAACCCAGCTCCAGCTCCCAATGAGCTGACCCTACTCCCTGCCAGCACGGTGGAGAGAGATCCTTGAGCTGACTTCACTGCTGTTATGTTCCTTAATACAGGACTCTTCTTTTTTCTCCTCTCTCCTTTTCCTACTCCTTCCCTCTTTTCCTGGAACTAGTACAATATGAAGGTGGGGCCAAAGTAAGATCTTCTCCCTACCTCTTCTTCCTGACACTGTGAAGTCCACCATAACTGAAACTAATGAGGGATGGATAGAGGGCTGAAACAGTAGAGAACTCATGAGGAAAAGGGCTTTAAAAAACACTCTTCATCCACCATTCGTGCTTCCATCAGATTCCTGAAAGTTAGAGCAAGAAGAAGCCTCCCTATTAAGCCAGAAAAGGACATTCGGAAGCTGCTGAGAGGCCAGAATTATGTTTCCTCTTTAGTCTATTTCCCTCATTCTTCTTCTCAAAATCTGATTGTATCGAATGGGCACCCAGGAAACACACCACACTCACTAGTAGAGGGTAATATGAATATTCCAATAAGAGGCATAATTAATTATTGCCAATGGTTTCTGGTTTATAAAGTACTATCCCTGAAAGTGCTTGAAAGCTCTGTTTCTTCTACCAGTCCAATAGCTACATCTAGAGTCACACCCCACAGTTTAAGAAGCGCTGAAGGGGTTGCAAGTAGAAAAAGTTTAAGAAGCCCTGGTCTAGCAGATATCAAAACAATGTCAACAAGGATAGGCAAAAGGGAGGTTATGTGGCAAAAGCAACCGGTGAATAAGACTTTTGAGAAAACATGGTTGGAAGCTATGGTATATGAATGTAATGGAATACTATTGTGCTATAAGAAATGGGAAGGAGATGGACTTCATAATTACCTGGAGAGGCTTATACGGACTGATGCTAAGTGAGAAGAGCAGAACCAGGCAAAACCTGTACACAATCAC
>CM053586.1:198293824-198321280 GCA_028646515.1 Pseudochirops corinnae
GGGGAGAAAATCTGAAACTCAAGTGATTGTGGAACTGAATCTTGTAAATTAAAAGTAAATGAGTAAATAAAAAAAAAACATGAAAAAAAAAACACGGTTGGGCAGGAGTTAAAGCTGTAACTATGGCATGGAGACAAGGGCTTTGCAGCAGAGCGGGAATTTCAAAGTCGCTGAAAAAGTCTTTGCACTTGTTCAGCAGAGTAGAAACAAAGCTTAGCACCTAGATTGCAAAAAAGAATCAGTTAAAATAGGATACTTCCATTGAAGTTCCTCCCCTTATGGCCATACGCCAAGTGAGCTCCTCCCCAATATCCACCTCCAATTGCCTCACTGTATTGAATGTGTCAGACCAGGGTGACCTGGCTTAAAATGTTGATTCAAGGACTTGTTTCTTGCCACTCACCTTGGCACAGTTTATGCTGCCCCAGGCACAAAAATTGCTAGATATAGTACTGGAACAAGGTCCCCCCCACTCCCTTTCTGCCTGAAAGGACATATTGGTATAAAATGGGAGCAAATTAGAGAAATTCTCTGGTATTCTTTTAAGCTTTGAATCCTTTTGAGATGTGAAACCTCAAGAAGGCCAATGACTCACCCAAGGTCACATAGCAAGTCAGTGCCAAAGCCAATAGCACGGACCTCTTTCTTCTTTCCTCGTTAGGTCTCACTCTGCTATGAAATACTGCAAAATGCTGAAGGCTGAAACCCATCTGATGTGCTTTGTAGTGGAAAAGACAGGGCCTTCTGCCCCATACAAACGCCCATTTTCCCAGTGACATCTGCTTTCCCTCCAGCTATTCCCACCATTACTGGACTCAGATTTGCCCTTCAGTGCCCTACAAGATTCCTTATATTCCAATCCTTCTGTCTTCTTTGACTCTCTCCTCTCCTCCCTTCTGCTGTTCTTTCCCTCCAGCTCAAACTTTCTCCAAGGAACCTTAGCCACTTCTAGTAACCACCAATCCCGTCCTCTCGGATACCATAGAGAGAAGGGGCTTGATGAAGGGTAGAGGCATGGAATTTGGGGGACAGGCTAGGCAAGAGTACAAATGGGTTTGGAGCCCAAGGGGTTAAAAATATAAGACTACACTTTGATCAAGACAAATGAACCATTATGTGGAATGCTGAAACAAGATAAATGATAGCTGGGTGAGTGAGATCAATAAAAGTGATGTTTTATCAGGTAGAAATGACAACCAGGGCTGATCGCAATTAGTTTTTAATACCACAAACCAATTGGGGACAAGGGAGCTTTAATTGTTCATTCCACTGGCCTGGGCAGCAATCCCAAATGAAGGTGTGTATGTGTGTTGGGGAGTGGGGGGTTGTGAATGGGTAGAGAATAGGGAAGAGACTAAATCTCTGGAAAACTCTAGACCTAAGCTCACCCAACAAAAGAAGGGAGAAGGGACCCAAAGAAGCAGAAGAGGAAGGAGAGGAGCAACAGGGTACACAGAGAATGCTGTTATGCCGACAGAGCCTGGGATGCCGCGCATCCATCTGTATGCTTGTGCCCACTGGGCATATGGGAAAGCAGAGACACCAGAAGGGGAAATGACTTGCTCTGAACTACACCCAGCCAATTGGAGAAAAGTTGGCAACAGAGCTGGGTCCCTTGCTGTTTCCATTAGACACAGCTTCTGTGAGGGACAAACGAAGAATCCAGCTCAGGGACCAGGCTGTATCACAGATGAAGACCCCTCCCCCATTCCCCAAGTTCTTCCCACCCCACCCCACCCCAGCTCTGTCCAGCTTGCCCACCTCTGACATCCCTTGGTCCATGTCTTAGACTCAGGAACAGAGTCCAGCCCCAGACCGAGTCTTGGCTCCGGTCAGTGGAAGAATCTAGGCTGCAGGCCCTAATTCATTTCTACCTGGAGCCAGGATTAGTCCAAATTGAGAATCTAGGGCAGACAGGAATGTGACTGTGTACAAACCGTGTACAAAGATTACTACCGCCAATTACTATTTCTTCCTGTGCAAACATGCTGAAGGGACCCACAAATGGAGTCCAGAGCTTTCACCCTGGGCCATTACTTATTTGCCATCCAATTAAAATAAACAATAATGATGATAATGATTTTTTTTTTAAATCAAGACTCCTTTCTTTATATAGCCATCGCTAAAGAGATGTGGCTTGTTATCTCAGGTCTGATTCTGCGTTGCCTTGAATGAGCCCCTGCCTCTTCCTATACCTTACCTTACCCCTTAAAACAGGAAGGACAATCCTTTCCTTTGACCTCTTTCACAGAGGTGTGGTGAAGATAAATGAGATAATGTCTGTGAAGTGCTCCAAGTTTCTCTCAGACAAACTCCAGATAAATAAAAATCATCATTACTAAAGGCTCATGTTCTCCCCATTCCTTACTCTCCTGTGATTAGGATGCAGCCAGCATGATGAATCTCACAGTCAGAGTGACCCAGGACCTCCTCTTCCTGCATCAGCCTTCAAGGAAGAACATGATGGATGTAGGCCCAGAACATGCTCCCCTTGTTCAATGTACAGAGACAAGGTAAAGTAGGAGGCCTATGATTCAGAGTGGCTGGCCTAGCTGTGCAAGGAGGCGGCCAGTGACACTGGGGAGAAAGGCCATGGGAGGCTAAGCGTGCAGGACCAAGGAGAGAGAATAGTGAGCAGGAAGCAATTTCAGTTAGTCAAAACTGATTACAATACTAACATTCCACAGGAGTCCAGGGATCCCTTTTCCAGTGCAGTCCAGCACAAACCCTAAAAAGCACTGAACAAAAAGTCAGGAGACCTAGAAGGAAAGGAGGAGCTATCTAAAGACACCAGTGTGGATGTGCAGCTCTGCCTCAGTTAAATCCAATTCATGGGCAAGTTAAGACATCACCCACACGATATCGCCGGTCTTCTCCCAGAAAGAAGAAATAACAACAACAACATTGTGGATACATAGGGACCTCACTGACTAACTCAGATTTTTAAAAGGTATGTATAGGAGAGAGAGAGGACAGCTCAGTGGTGCAGTGGATAGAGTGCCCACCCTGAAGTCAGGAGGACCTGAGTTCATTCAGATCCAGCCTCAGATACTTATTGGCTGTGTGACCCTGGGCAAGTCACTTTGCCCTGTTTGCCTCAGTTTCCTCATCTGTAAAATGAGCTGGAGAAGGAAATGGTAAACCACTCTTGTATCTTTGCCAAGAAAACCCCAAATGGGGTCACAGAGAGTCAGACGCAGCCAAAACAACTGAACAACAACATAGGAGAGAGAAAGCAAAGGAGGGAGAGGATGAATAGGAAGGAAACTGAACACAAGACAATAGTGCTGTTCTGAAAGAATAGTATTAGTATATTCTAAACAAACTAGAGGAAAATCGAATGAAATCTCTTTCACAATTATGAATGGGGAAGAATTCTTAACCAAACAAAGAGATGAAGGGGAACATATAAGGTTAATAGACAATTTTGATTACATAAAACTAAAAAGATTTTGCACAAACAAAACAGTTAATAAGAAATTTGAAAACTGACAATTTGGAAAAAAAAAAAATCTTTGCATCAGCTATCTCTGAAAGAAGCCTACTGCCCCAGAAAACATAAATTACTTATGAAAGAACTCTCTATTTGTTAAAAACTGCTAGGAAAACTGGAAAGCAATCTGGCAGAAATTAGACTAAGACCAACACCTTATGCCATATTTCACAATAAATTCCAAGCCAATTAATGACCTTAATATTAAATATCATAACACAAAAAAATTAGAATAAAAGCAGATCATATACATTTCATAGTTACAGGTTAGGAAATTTATTCTTAACTAAAGACGGGATAGAGGTAACTATGAAAAATAAAATAAATAACTTTCATCTCATAAAACTGAAACTCTTTTGTGCAAATAAAATTAATGCATATTAAAATAAGAAAGGAAGCAGTCGAATGGTGGGGAAAAAATCCTTACGTCAGCTTTCGCAAAGAAGGATTTTGTATCTAAAACATGAGACAACAGGCCCATATATGTATATGCATACATATGTGTATATATATATATACATATATATGTGGATATATATTAACAAAAATCGATCCTCAATAAATATCAAGGGATGTGAACAAATGCTCTTTTTGCAGACTATTAGTAACCATATGAAAGAATGTTCCAAATCACTACTAGTAAGAGAAATTCAAATAAAAACAATCCTGAGGTTTTACCTCACACCCTACAAATCGGCAAAGTTGATAAGAAATACCAATAGTTAATATTAAAGAGTTAGGGATAAGAGAAGTACACTGATATTAGTGTAGGAGTACACTGATGTTGGTGGAGCTGTGAATCAGTAAAAAACATATATTTTTGTAAAACTATTTGGAATTAAGCAAATAAAGTGACTAAGATGTACATACTTGATTACTAGGTTTATATTCCAAGGAGGCCACTGATAGGAAAGTCTCCATATACACCAAAATATTTACAGCAGCACTTTTTTTTGATAGTGAAGGACTGAAAACAAAATAGATGCACATAAATTGGAGAATAGCTAAACAAATTGCGGTACAAGAATGTAACAGAATTTTACTGTGCTATAAGAAATTACAAATATGACGAATGCAGAAAAGCATGGAAAGACTTACATGATTTGATGCAAAGGAAGTAAGTAGAGACAATAAAACAATATACAATGACTACAACTTAAATGGAAAGAACAACCACTACAAAAGTGGGGGAGAGGGAAGGGGAAGGAAAGAAGCATTGAGTCCCTACTAGGTACTGCTAAGCACTTTACAGATGTGATCTCACCGGAGCCTCACAACAACCCTGTGAGGTAGATGCTGTTTTTATCCCATTTTACAGATGGGGAAACAGGCAGACAGAAGTGACTTGCCCAGCCAATAAGTTTCTGAGGCCATATTTCATTCCTGTCTTCCTGACTTCAGGCGCGTTTTTCTATTCATTGGCTGCAATTGAAAAAGAATGTCGAAAAATCGGAAAGAATAAGCACGGCCCCAAAGAAAAGAGATGAGAAGACAACCCCACCTCCACTCCTTTCCAGAAGGTTCACCTGTGTAAAAACACTGTATATGCTTAGAGATTTTTTTAATGTATCCATCAACTTTGATGCTTTTTTCCCCTCTTCTTTTTCTTGCTTTTCTTTTAAAATATTATTTGTTATGTGGGAGAGGAATACTAGGGGGAAATCTGTTTATGAAAATAAAAATATATCAATAAGAGGATATCAATACAAATTAATTTTAAATGCCTGCTATCTATATAGGGAATTATCACTATAAATGTGTGTGTATGTATTTAATGGAAAAAATGTTTAAGACCAAAGGCCATTTAATCAGTAAATAAGTGACCAAAAGATGACTAATAAGTTTTTAATAGAAGAATTGCAAACTACCAATGACATGAAAACATCCTCCAAATCACTAATGAGGAGAAAAATGTAAATTAAAACAAATCTAAAGTTTTGTCTTATTCTCAGTAAACTGGCACAGATAACAAAAAATGAAAGTCACATTGGAGGGGGTGCAGGAAGTCTGAAACACATACACTATTGGTGGAACAGTGAACTGATCCAACCATTCTGGACAACAATTAAAAGGGGTTACACTATTCCCAGAGATTTCAGTCCTTTGGCATATGTTGTTGTTGTTTGTCTTTCATTTGCAAAGAGGGCTAATGATATTATGAGGTGATGTCATGACTTGTGTTTGAATTGGATTTAAGTGAGGATGTCATCAGCCTCACTCTCTCTTTGACTGAATCATTGAAGTCCAGTGGCAGGACAAAGGTCAAGACGACTGGGGATGGCCCAGGATACAATGAATGACCTTGGTGTCTTTGATGCCTGACCAGGTTCTAAGCACTCCACAGCACTGCTTCAGCCTCCTTCATGGCTGTTGGCTCATTCACCCATTCCACCAGGGAGAAGGGTAGTCTTCACATTCTTGGGGTAGACACCCCCCTAACTCACTGATGGGTTTGTGACCCTTTGGTTACACTAAACCTAGATTAGCCTGTTTGTGGAGTGTGGCCACTGCTTATACTACAGCTTCTTGGAGCCACAGGTGAGAGTTGGGTGAATCAGGTGGGACACCAGATGTGGATGAGCAGCCCTGAACAAGACTCAAGAAGCCCTCACACCAGAGGTACTAGTCCTCCCTGAACACCCATATACCCTTCTTTTGGCATATATATTAAGGTCAAAGACGAAAAGAGAAAGAAAAATTGTGTGTGTGTATACATACACACATATATATATATATGTATGTGTGTACTCATAGTAGCATTTCTTGTGGTAGCAAATGGGTGTCCATCTATTAGGAAATATCTGAACTAATTGTGATATTTGAATACAATGGAATAGAAATGTGCTATAAGAATAAAATAAAACAAAACCAAACCCAGGACATCACTGTAATATAGTGGATGGCTAGAAAGTCATTCTAAGAGTCAGGAAGACACGGGTTTGCATTCTGCCTCTCATACATATTGCCTGAGTAACCTTATACAAGTCTTTTAACCTCTCATTGACCTGCATTAGACTAGAAGTTACAGAATTGTTGTATATCTATCTCCATCGGTAGAAGGAATTCACTCACCAGGAAGGAGTTCCCTGTACCAACAAAATCATAGCTTTGGATGAAAACAAAAGAAATAAGAAATATGACTCTGACTCTCCTGATTGTGCCAACCTGCCTCAGCTACCTTTACACCAAAGAAAATGTTTCCTTCTCTCCATCTTCCCTACCCCATCCCTGTGGCCTTCCTACCCTGGAGGATCCCTCCATCCTCCAGCCCCCTTCTCCCATTGGTGAGCTCTTCTAAGAGCCTCCTTTTTGAGGAAGGACTTAGAGAACAACCATCCTTCAGTTTACTCCTGACATTCCACAAACTTCCCACAAACACACACACTTTTAAATTCCCTTTAATGCATTATCTTCCCCAATTGGAATGTAGACTCCTTGAGGGCAGGAAATGTCTTCTCACTTGTGTTTGTATCTGTAGGGCTTACCACAGTGCCTTTCATATAGTAACGAATAAACATTTGTTAACTTATTAACTCTCTTCTTTCTTTTGGGCTCATGGTTTATCATTTCGTTGATCAATTCTAAAGTTTTTCAAAGTTGTTTTCCTCCATAATGTTATCATTATATAAACTGTTCTATAATTGTTTTATCATAGCATAAATTGCTCACCCGCCCACTTAACTGTGTCGGTTCATAGAAGTCTAAGTTTCTTCTGATACTGTCTGTTTAGTATTTCAATGGCACAATGATATTCTACCACATTCATATGCTACAGTTGGTTTATCCATCCCCTAATAAGAGGACACACTCTTAGGTTCCAATTTTTGGCTACCACAGAAAGAGCTACTTTAAATATGTTTGTAGGTATGGAATGTATTCCTCCTTCTTTGATCTCTTGGCTCTTTGATCACTGGGTCAAAGGGCAAATTTAGTAACTTTGGGGACATGGTTCCAAGTTGTTTTGCAGAATGGCTAGGCCAGTGCAGACTGCCACCAACAATACATTATTGGATTCACTTTCCCCTCCAACACTTGCCATTCTCCTCTTTTGTCATCTTCACTAGTCTAATGGGTGGGAGGTGAAACCTCAAAATTATTTTAATTTTCATTTCTCCAATTTTTAGTGATTTAGAGTCTGTTTTCATACGATTCTTGATAACTCGTGTTTCTTCCTTTGAAAACTGCCTGTTCATACCCACTGACCATTTATCTCTTGGGGAATGACTCTTGTTCTCATAAATTTAAATCAGTTTATACATCTTGGATGTGAGAACTTTGTCAGAGAAACATTGTGCAAAGACTTTCCCCAGTTATGTTTCTCTTCTATTTTTAATTATATTAGCTTTTGCACAAACTTTTCAATATTATATAATCAAAATTATTGATTTTATCTTCTACAAAGCTCTCTATCATTTGTTTGGTCATGAATTCTTCCCCAATCCATAGATCTGAAAGGTAATTTCTTTCTTGCTCTTCTAATTTGTTTATGATGTGACCTTTAATGTCTTTAATGCGTATCCATATCTTGGATACATAACATAACTATATGTTATTAGGTGCTATGTCTAACCCTAATTTCTGTCAGACCACTTTCCAGTTTTCAAAGCAGTTTTTGTCAGATCATGAGACCCTCCCCCAGGAACTGGAGGTTTATCAACCTCCATAGTGATTTACAAATAAATTTATATTCTAAACTAAAATGGCCTTTGGCTGCCATATCTTTCTGCTTGGCAAGGAAATCAAGTTTTCGTCGGTTAAAATGACTTCTACATTCTACTGGCCTTATTTTGGCAAGTTGGTTTTTTTGTTGGGTTTTTTTTTTTGCATTAATTAATCTTTTGTAGCAAATGGTGAAAATTAAGGTCAATATAGTCATCTTTTTCCATTTCCTTTTTATTTTTAGATTAGTGGCTCAGTTGAAGGTTGAAGCCATTTCAGTTGTTCAAAGCATCTTTTCTCACCTTTAACCTTTCTTCTACTCTAAGGCTGATTTTGACCTTTGCTCTAAAGAGCTAACAGTCTGACTGAACAGATAGTTGATTCTAATAGGACTTCCACATCAATAAACAGTTGTTTCCTGTCAGTTAAGAATTGTTTTTTGTGGTGATAGTGCTCAACACATTCAACATACCTTCCAGTGACCTTCTGGAAGAAAGTACTCATCAAATATAGGTGTAAGACTTCATAACAGTGTGCAAGCCTTTGGTGGCTTTTATTTCTTAAAAATGAATCATATTTTCCAATGTATTTTTGTCAACCTCACTTACAACCTTACACTAATGATACAACCATGTCAACTTGATTTCTTTGACCTTATCAAATTCTTCTCTACTTCTTCATCTTTTGTCACAGATGCTGGCACATGCACTACAATTATCTTCATGGTTCACCAGCAAAGTGAGAGTTAACAGGGATAAATAAAAAGCTCTATACTTAGGTTCAATAAATTCATGCACCAGTACAGGGTAAGGGAAGCATAACTAGATAATAGTTCATATGAAAAAGGTCTTTGTGGAGAGACAACATGGAGAGATTGCTGCAGATTCAGGAAGTCCTGGGTTCAGGTTCTATGTCCCACACATGATAGCTCCATAACCTTGGGCAAGTCTCTTAATTCATCTTGCCCCTGGCCATGGATGACCCTGGAGGAGAGAAGCTGATGACTTTGCACAGTTTTGCCTCATTTAAATACAATTCACTCACAAGTCAAGACATCACCCCCCTGATGTCATTGACCCTCTTCCAGAAGGAAGGATGAACAACAACGTATGAATACTAGCAGCCGCCCTCTGCAGAATCAACTTGCCAAGTTGGGCAATGCTTCTTTTCCTTTTCCTCCTTCTTCTTTTGTCTCTCTTTCATACCCTCACGTAAGGGGAGTCATATGCTTACATACGGGTGCTCTGTCCAAAGGAATATAATTTTTAATCACTTATACTTCTCAAGGTATCTTGAGGTTTGTATTATTTTGTTAATAGATTCACCCCTTCCCCTATTTATTTATCATTAGATTCTAAGTTGCAGGTTAGATTCAGATTTATATTGGTAGAAGGATTTTCTTCAGTAGGAGGGCCCTACACCAATGAAATCATAGTTCTGGAAAGCTTAAATTTTAAAAGAGCCAGAAAGAGTTTTAGGTGATGGTAAATGTGATAGGAGTCAGCAGTGTACAGTGGAAGACAAACAGGCTAATTAAATCTTTGGCCACATTAATAGAAACACAGTGTCCAGAAAGAGGGAAGCAATAGTCCTACTTGATGTTGGTCAGGCCACATCTAGAACAGTGGTTTTCAAAGTTTTGGATCTCATGCCCTCTTACTCTCTTAAAAATAATTAAAGATCCCAAAGAGCTTCTGTTTAGATGGGTTTTATCTATTGATATTTACCATATTGGAAGTTAAAATGGGTAAATTCTTAAAGATCTATTTGCTAATTGATTTTAAAATAACAATAACCCTTTTCATATGTAGCAAGAACGGCCCCCCACATGTAGCATGGGAATATCATTGTGTGGCTTGAAGGAAGACAGAATAGACATCTTTAGCCTGTTCTCTCCAACTATTCTCTGAAGGAAATTTTATTTCTTACCAGGAGGGGAAGCAGAATGTTGGGGCCAGAAGCTTGGCCACTCTGCTGTCCTCAGAGAAAGAGGAGTACTAGAATAAAATTATATCTCTCTGCTCCCATAAATATTGTTAGTGCAGAGGAGGTAGTTTTCAGATTCTGTCTAATTTTTGATCAAAGTTCATTAAGTGGAGGGAGTAGGACCCCAAGTTCTATATCCAAGACTTGACTTTCTTCCCACCTTTCCACCAAATTCCTGCCAAATATAGCAGTACCAAAGAAATCCATTTGTCCAAATTCATGCAAGTAGAAATTAGAGAAAAAATATAAAGAAGAATATATGCCAAGCACTACAGAAAGAGTAGTTCTCCTTTTGGGGATCACGACAACTGTACAACCAAGAGAGAATGTCTTAGGTAGCTTCTCATAGTCTCTAGTGTAGCAAGCCAGGGATAGAGACATGGTGGAGACTGTCCAGCTCCTCTCCTGTCAATATCTTCCAGAGTCTTATCTTCCTTCAGCAAAATGAAGTGGAGTTAGCATCTTCCATCTTTCTCTTCCAAATCTTGAGGACAGAAGCACCCAAAGTCCAAAGAAAGTGAGGAGACCTGAAGAAATGCAAAGTGACTTGAAGTGAATCCTAAGAGTGAAGAGAGTGAACCTCTCCTCTGTCCCACTCTCACCAACTCTACCCCTGCCCTCATACAAGCTCAGGGCATTGATCTTCACAATGAGAAGAGAATCCCATACCAATGGTCTTTGAGTGATACATGTTCATAGAAAGAATATATTTTTGGCAGGTGGAGCCAAGATGGCAGAGTAATAGCAGGGACTCACTTGAGCTTTGCCCAAGTCCCTCCAAATACCTGTACAAATAACTCTAAACAAATACCTATAAAAATAACTCTAAACAAATTCACAAAAAGACAGAGTGAAACAAATTTCCAGCCCCAGATAACTTAGATGGTTGACAGGAAAGGTCTGTTGCTCTGGGCTGGGAGAGGAATGCAATTCAGCGCAGGATGAGCTAGTACAGACCAGGTCCCAGCAAACCCGGAGCGGGCCTCAGGGAATTGAATCACTGGCAGCTGAAGTGGTTTCCAGACTTCTCAACTCACAAATGCCAAAGACAGCTTAGAAGATCAGTGGAAAAGGTCTGTCAGACCTGGGTGAGAAAAAAGCACAGACCAGCCCCAGCCTTAGCATAGCCCCAGAGTGGTGGCACCAGCAGCAGCAGCAGCAGCAGCAGCAAAGGATGTGTCTAGAGAATTCAGCCTACAGACAATAAGGGGAATCGAACAAATGATCAAAAGGAGATTACAGGGATCTCTTTGCTGGCACTGAGGCAAGATTCTGTTGGTTTGCCCATACTTGGATCTGGGTTGCCATCCTGGGACAGGGAGGAGCACTGGTGTAGCAGAGCTTGTGGCAGCAATGGAGAGTGAACCCACTTCACAGTTCCAGGGCAGAAAAGATCGTTTATGGTTACTCACTGACAAGAGTACAGGCTAGCAGAGGAGTAAGCACCTCTCCTTAGATCATGTCACCTTAGGAGAACTGAAAATTTATAAGTCCCTAGAAGTATCTCTGAAAACAGCTGAAGCTTCAGACAGTATGCTCTCCACATTGGAAACAGAGCTCTATCTTAACAAAGAGTTAAAAAGCCAAATAATTGTCTGGGAAAATGAGAAAGAATGGGGAGGGGGTGGAATTCAGACTATAGAATCTTACTTCGGTGACAAGGAAGATCAAAACATACGATCAGAAGAAGACAACAAAGTCAAAGCTCCTACATTCAAAGCATTTAAGAAAAATATGAATTTATCTCAGGCCATTGAAGAGCTCAAAAAGGATTCTGAAAATCAAGAAAGAGAGTCAGAGAAAAAATTTGGAAGAAAAATGAGAATGATGCAAGAAAATAATGAAAAATGAGTCAAAAGCTTGCTAAAAGAGATCCCAAAAAATACTGAAGAAAATAACACCTTAAAAAATAGACTAGACCAAATCGCAAAAGAGGTCCAAATGGCCAACGAGGAGAAGAATGTCTTAAAAAGAAGAATCAGCGAAATGGGAAAGGGGGTCCAAAACCTCACTGAAGAGAAGAATTCCTTAAAAATTAGAATGGAGCAAATGAAAGCTAATGACTCTATGAGAAAACAAGAATTTATAAAACAGAACCAAAAGAAAGAAAAAATAGAAGACAAAATGTGAAATATCTCATTGGAAAAACCTGGAAAATAGGTCCTGGACTGATAACTTTAAAATTATCTGAAAAGCCACAATCAAAAAGAGCCTAGATATCCTCTTTCAAGAAATTATCAAGGAAAACTGCTCTGATATTATAGAACCATAGGGCAAAATAGAAATTGGAAGAATCCACCGATCACCTCCTGAAAAAGATCCCAAAAGGAAAATTCTCAGGAATTTTATAGCCAAATACCAGAGTTCCCAGGTCAGGGAAAAAAATATTGCAAGCTGTATTCAAGTATTGTGGAAACACAATCAGAATAACACAAGATTTAGCAGCTTCTACATTAAAGGATTGGAGTGTTTGGAATATGATATTCCAGAGGTTAAAGGAGCTAGGATTAAAACCAAGAATCACGTACCCAGCAAAACTGACTGTAATCAATAAGGGGGGAAATTGTATTCAGTCACATAGAGGAATTTAATACATTCTTGAGAAGTCACAGTTAAATAGAAAAACTGACTTTCAAATACAAGATTCAAGGGAAGCATGAAAAGGTAAACAGAAAAGACAAATCATAAAAAGACAAATCACTTATTAAAGCTGAACTGTTTACATTCCTACACGGAATGACATTTGTAACTCATGAGACTTTTCTCATTATTAGGATAGTTGGAGGGAATATATATTGATAGAGGGCACAGGGTAAATTGAATACGAAGGAATGATATCTAAAAAATAAAATTAAGGGGTGAGAGAGGAATGTACTGGCAGAAGGAGAAAGGGAGAGGTAGAAGAGGATAAATTAACTCACATAAAAGAGGCAAGAAAAAACTTTTACAATGGAGGGGAAAGGGGGGGAGGTGAGAGGGAATGAGTCAACCTTATTCTCATAGGATTTGGCTTAAGGAGAGAATAACATACACACTCAATTGGGTATGGAAATCTATCTTACCCTACAGGAAAGTAGGAGGAAAGGGGATAACAGAGTGGAGCAGATTGGGGGAAGTGGCAATCAGAAGCAAACACTTTTTAGGAGGGACAGAGTCAAAGGAGAGAATAGAATAAACAGGGGGCAGGATAGGATGGAGGGAAATATAGTTAGTCTTTCACAACATGACTATTATGGAAATGTTTTGTATGACTACACACGTATAATTTACGTGGAATTGCTTGCCCTCTCAATGAGGGTGGGTGGGGAGGGAGGAAAGGAGAGAATATGGAACTCAAAGTTTTAAAAAGCAAATGTTAAAAATTGTTTTTACATGCAATTGGGAAATAAGATTCACAAGCAATGGGGTATAGAAATCTATCTTACCCTATAGGAAAATAGAAGGAAAAGGGGGTAAGAGAAGGGGGGTGGGTAATAGAAGGGAGAGCAGATAGGGGGAAGGGATAATTAGAATGCATGCCATCATGGGGTGGGGGGAGGAGAGAAATAGGGAGGAAACTTGGAACTCAAAATCTTGTCGAAGTGAATGTTGAAAACTAAAGTAAATAAATAAATTGAAATAATACTTTTTGTGGAAAAATAACTACATTTTCTTTTCATTTAATTTATGGAATAAAACAAGCATTTCCATAACACAGTATAATAAAAAAAGATGATTGCACATGAAACTGCAAAGCTATTATGTACAGCTTGCTATTCCTTTTAAAAATATAATAGTCATCATGTAAATTTCTTTTTTTCTTTCTTTCTTCCTTTCCCCCCACCCTGCCCTAGGGATGGCTACCATTAGACACAAATAGGTATATATAAAATTATTCCACACATACTTCTATTTGTCAGTTTTTTCTCTGGATGTAGATAGAGTCTTTCTTCATGTGTCCTTTATTTTTAATTTGTGTATTTATAATACTCAAAATGACTTAGGCGCGCAAAGTCATTCTTAAAACAATATTGCTATATTTTCAAAAAAAAAAGCTTAGTGAGAAAAGTGACATTGTTTTACATATTTTTGCAAATCTCTTTAATATCTGGCTTTTAAAAGGATACAGATTCTTATATCTGTCTCTTCATTTAATCTGTCCCAATTAATTGTTTTAGTTGAGTATATAAAGCAAATTTGGCCTCACAAAAATATATAATTAGAAAGGAGAAGGGTATTTTACTAGGCAAATAATGCCTTAGTATTTTTATTAAAATAGTTTTAACTTTTCAGTTCCCTGAAAGAATCTTTAAGACCCCCAAGTCCCTTTAAGAACTGCCAATCTAGAATATTGTATTTAGATCTGGCCATCACATGAGAATGGATATCGACAAACCAGTGTGCATAAAGGAGTGAATAGCCAGGATACTGAAGTAACTCACACAGTCTTCACCCTAGGCCAGGCTCTCATTAGCTATTATAATAGTTCATTAATTATTCTCCCTTCTTCCAAGCTTTCCTGTCTCCAAACCATCCTTCACACCTCTGCCAAAATAATCTCCCTGAAGTCTAATGCAATCAAAAAGTTTCAGTGTTTCCTATTACCTCTAGGATTAAAATACTAACTCCTCGGCTGGCAGTAGACTTTTTACAATCTCATGTCATTGATTGTCCTTCACAAATTTAATGGTTCAACTGGGCTGGAGTGCTAGCTGTTTCTGAAATAAAACATCCCATCTTGTACCACTGTGTGTTTGGGCACTGTACAGACTTTCCTTACCCATGACTATATGAGTACTCATTCCTTATCTTAATTCAAGGCTAAATCCAAGAGCTACATCTTCCGTGAGGTCTTTCTTAATACCTCTTCAAATTACCTTACATTTATTTCTCTGTGAACATGTATCCCCAGTAGGACAAATAAATTCCTTGAAGTCAGAGATTTTTTTCATTTTCATCATCATTTTCAGCACTGAATTCCCAATGGCTAGCTCATGGTAGGTATTTGATAAATGCTGAACTGCATAAAAGCTATGTCCAAGTATCTGAAGGCTGTTATGTGGAAGAAGAAATCAGATTTATTCTGGTTGGCCTTGGAAGGAAGGGGGAACAAGCATTTATTAAGCACTTACTATGTTCTAGGCACTGCACTAAGTACTTTATAAATATTAACCTATTTGGAGAGAAGAATTAGCATCAAGGAAAAAGCTGACCTAGAGTTAAATGGAATGCTTCACTAGGTAACAGGTTCCCAATCATTTCCATTCCTTCTCACATCATCTCCTTGTGAAGTTGATTGTTTGAGCCCAAGGATAAGACTTTACATTTATCTCTATTCAATTTCATCTTATGAGATTAGAATCAAGACTCTAGCCTATCAAGGCATTTTAGACTCATCCAGTGTGTTAACTATGTCTACAAATTTTGTTACCTGTGAATTGGAGGTCATCTATGCCTTTATACAAATCATTAATTAAAAATATTGGAAAGCACAAGAATAAGTGTAGCTCTCTGGGAGACTCCAATGAAGAACTCCTACCAAGTTGATAGTGAATTATTAAGGATTTTTCTTTGAACCTGACCATTCTACTAATTTTATGTCCATCTAATTACATTATTGCCCAATCTATATCTCCCTGTCTTATCCACAATAACAGTATGCCTACAACATTCCCTAATCTACAAATTTAGTAGGGATAAGGCCTGGGTCTGTGATTTCATTGGTAGATGGAATTCCCAGCTGAGGAAATTTCCTTTACCAGTGAAGGATAATATTTTCTCTTTCTTAGAGAGCTTCCCAGAGTACTGAGAGGTTACTTTCCTAGGATCATACAGCCAATATGTGTCAGAGGTGGACCTCGAAGTCAGATCTTTAAGGTTCTGAGGCCAGTTCTCTATCCACTGCCCCATGCCGCCTCTCTGTTGGATTAGTAAAGCTGTCAAAAAATAAAATAAGGTCTTGGCATGACCTGTTCTTGATGAAGTCATACTGGCTCCTTATCATCAGTGCTTTCTTCTCTAGGTATTCACTGCCTCTTTAATGATACCAGAGTCATTTCTTATCCCAGACATCCTGGAATTTGCCAAGCAATAAAAGACAAGGTCACCAATCTATACTTGTAAGATTTTATTGTCTTCCCTTTAAAAAAAATAGAAACAACATTTGCTTTTCTCCAATCCTCTTCTACCTCTCCCACTTAGGCACCATCTTTCAAATACTAGTGGCTCAGCAATCATACCCATCAGTTCTTTCAGCATCCAAGGATGTCAGATTGTCTGGGCCAGGGAATTTGAATTTATCAAAGACAATGAGATTCTCTCTTACTATTTCCTTACTTATCCTGAGTATTTATTCTGTTTGTCACTTCTGTTCTGTCATTTTCAAAGGTCATTTACCTTGTGAAAATAAGAGAAGAGCTCTGTTCTCAGTCATCATTTGCCCAGGGTCTGACAACTAGTGTCTGAGGTCGAATTTGAACTCCAGGCACGACACTTTATCCACTGTGCCACCCTCCTCTAGCTGCCCCTAGGTATAACTAAAGAAAACCTTTTTCGTTAACCTTAATTTTCCTTTCTAACATCAAGTTATTCTGAGCTTTAGCACTCTTGACAAAATTATACAGGACGGTTTTAGGCTCTGATGTTCATCCGCAGTTACTTACCTTTGCTACCATTAGATAGAGAGAGAGGTAGATAGATAGACAGACAGACACATAGATGCATAGACAGATGGACAGACAGATTATGGAGAAGGGCACTTGGGTAAAAATCAACAGAAGAAGAAAGAGAAGTAATTTTTGTCATCAGAATATATTACAGACCACCTGGACAGAAGGAGGACATAGATGAGGAGTCGACAGAAACATAGATAAATAGATGTGCGTGTGTGTTCCTAAGTTCCATATGGTGAGTTCTGTATCTCTTCAGACAACTCCTATTTTTCTTCCTCATTACAACTGTTTCTTTTGTTTCTTCAGAATTATATTCTTGAGAATTACCCACTCCTCCTGGACTGAATCCCCTGTAGGATTCTAATGCATGCAATCCCACCTACCCTACCTCTGAACACTTTGAAATCAGCTCGCCAACAACTTCCCTCTTTAGCAAGAATCTGATCCAAAATAATATTTCCTCTTATTGATTTCTCCACCTTTTGAAGAATGGAATTATTAAGATAAGTGAAAAGTTATTAGCTCTTCTCCTTTTGGCAGAGAAAGAATTCCAGCAAGGGTCTGGACAATTGAAATCTCCCAGCATTAGTACATAATGGCTCTGTGCCAGGCTTGTGATCTGTTTCTGTGAACTCCTCATCTATTTCCTCTTTCTGTCTGGGTAATCTGTTATTACTCTGATGACAAAATTACTTCTGTTTCTCCTTCTACCAGTCTTCATCACTGTTCTTCCCCCTAGATTTCCTCCCATGAATATAGCTTATTATATAATGTTTCTGTTCCTTTTTTACTTAATCTATTTCTTTTGTATGAGATATGCCCATCTACAACCATATTTCAATCAGGGTTTCATCCCATTAAGTCCTAGTAATAACTACACTACAAGGTCAAATTTGCCTCAAGTTAGCTCCTCTAGATCCTCTTGATGTTGGGTATTTGTGTATAGACATTTGAGGCCACAGGTTTTACTATTGGCCCCTCTCTTGGATTTCTATAAACTTCTGAGTATCTCAATGGCTACTACTTTCTCTTTGTTGTAGCTACTCTCTAGGGTATCTAACTTGGTAGATATATTCTTCAGCAGTTTACTCTGTCCCCTATCCTTTTGATTTTAAAATCCTTTTGATTTCCTGTAAGACACCAGGCAAATGAAACTCCTGCCAGCCTATGTTAAGTACCCTCCATCCCTGAACAGGAGTCTGTCAAACCAATACTTCAAGCTATGATCAAGAAATCTGTACCTGATTCTCATACACCATCTTTTTTCCAGATGTTCCTTTCCCAAGTAATTTTTTCTTTTCTATATCCTTTGCCTTCAATAGGCATTAGTAAGGAAAATACAACCTGTCCCTGTATCACCTTCATTTTCTTGCCTAAGACTTTGTAATCTTGGGCAATACTTTCTAGATTCCTCTGACAGTATCACTTGTACCCATCTAAATTACCACAAGTGAGTAGTAATCTCCATTTTGACAAGGTTTAGAGGGTTATACATGGAATATGATGAAAACATCTTTCTCTTGTCCTTATTAGATCCAAAAATAGCCATCTCAGTACTCTCAAGCAGGGGAGCCGTATGCCTTCTTCTCTCTTCCTCGGAGCCATGTTGGACTTTCTGTCACTTGATATTATCTCTGACTTTACTTTCTCATTCCTTGAAGGATAAAGGACTCTTCTCCTCCTCCTTTTCCTCCTCCTCCTCCTCCCTCCTCTTTAGGAAGAGTCTCAAATTTGTTCTTTAACCACAGGTGTAAATACTTGTCCTTTTCTTCCCTTTCTTCTGCATAAGATATTTTTCTGTTCTTCAACCTTCCACAAGGATAAAGTTTCCCTCTGCTGCTTCAGATCATCTTTATTTTCCCCATTTAAACACTGCTTCCAATTTGTTTTTTAGGAGTGTTTATTGCCCCTGAAAACACTCTTGGGTGGAGTATAGAGAGGTAGTCTTCAAATCCCTTCCCCTTCTCTTTGAAGAAGGAGACAAGCTTACACTTGGAGCATAGATAACAGTCCCTTAGCTTTGGCAGAAATAATTGAATACTCAATCAATCAATAAACATTTACTAAGCACCTACTAAGCGCCAGGCACTGTGCTAAGCACTGTAGATTCAAAAGAGGCAAATGATAGGCCCTACACCCAAGAAGTTGGAAATCTATTTGTAGGAGAAAACATGTAAATGGATATATATATATATACAAAAATACATGACCAATAGGAAATAAGAGAGGAGGGAAGTCACTAGGGTTAAGAGGAGTTGGGAAATGCTTCCTGTAGAAGGTGGGATTTTGGTTGGAACTCAAAGGAAGCCAGAGAAACCAGCAAGTGAAGATGGGGAGGGCATGCATTTTAGGCATGGAGACAGTCAGAGAAAATGCCCAAAACTAAGAGATGTTCATAGAACAGAAGAAAGGCCACAGCATTGTTGGATCAAAGAGTATGTGACGAGAAGCAAGATATAAGAAGACTGGAAAAGTAGGAAGGGGATAGATAGGCTATAAAGGAATTTGAAACTCCAAATAGGGGATCTTGTATTTGATCCTGGAGGTAATAGGGAGCCTCACAGTCCCCAAGGTGACTCATATCATCAGAACTTTTAGACCTGAAGTGCCAGAACTGAGGAGCCTCTGTTTCTAGGAATTTGGAGGCTGGAAGCTGAGTACTTATTGAGTGTCTTCTGGGTCTACTTTGTCTTCCTCCATCTTGGGATCAAGTTACAAGTGGATTTGGAGAATGAGCTCAGCATAGCCCCCAAGGACCCAATCTCCACAGCCTCAGAACTAGAAGTTATTCTATGTCTCATGGAGTCAGAATCAGTAGAGTGTCTCCTCAGAAGGGGGATCATATCCATCAAAGATTTTGAGCCCCAGAGTCCCAAAAGGGGCAGTGGAAGGAGAAGCAGCAGCAGCAATAGTAATAATAGTAGTAGTAGCAGCAGCAGCAGCAGCAGCAACAGCAGTAGTAGTACTTATACATTTATATGGTACAGTAAAGTTTGCAAAGTACTTTTCATACGTTATTAAGTCCTTCCTAACCCAGCCCCACTCTTACCTTTACAATCTTCTTATACCTTACTACATGCTATGTACTCTCTGACCCAGTGACATGGGCCTCCTATATCAAGACACCCCATCTCTCAGTTCTGGGCAATTTCTCTAGCTGTTTCTCATGCCTAGAATGTTCTCCTTCTTCATCTCTGCTTACTGGCTTCTCTCTTTTCCTTTAAGTTCCACCTAAAATTTCACATTCTACAGGAGTTCTTTCTCCACCCCTCTTAATTCTAGTGCCTTCTCTCTCTTATTTATAACCTATTTATCCTGTATATAGCATTTTTATGCATTTGTCTGTTGTCTCCTCTATTAGATTGTGAGCTCAAGGGCAGGGACTATCTTTTGCCTCTTTTGTTCCCCCTGCACTTAGCATAGTGCCTAGCACATAGTAGGCATTAATAAATGTTTATAGACTATCTCATTTGATCCTCACAATAACCCTGTGAGATAAATATTCTCATCCCAATAGATAGACCAGGAAGACCTGTGATCTCTGAAACTCGGAGATTGGTAGGTCAAGAGCTCCCCTACATCCACGGTAACTTCCGGATGTGTCTCATCTCTCACCATTTTGATGTACTACAGACAGAAAGCTGGTTTTGGAACCAGAAAGACCTGACTTCCAGTCCTAGCTTTGAGAGCTACTGGTTGAGTGATCCTAGGCATGTCACTTAATCTCCAGAACCTCAGGCAATTCTTTTAGACTCAGAGTTTCAGATTTGGTGCTGATTTCAATTGGTTGAGGAAACTACCTTTCAGCAAGCTCCCTACACTAATGAAATCATAGGCTTGGTAAATAAATACATACATACAAACACATATATATATCCTCAAGCATGATTTGACTATCTTCTCATTATTTTATTGTCAATGGGACTGCACAGGAGAAAAGAGAAACTTTAAATATGCTAGAAGAGACCTATATGTGTATTGTTTATATGTATACACTCACATATATCTGTGAAGCAGGGTGTGGAGATATGCAGGGATGTCTGATATTAAGACTAGAAGCAATGCTAAAAGGTAACTTCAGAGGCAACCTCACCACTCCTAGCACTTAGCAGAGTGCCAGACACATAACAGGTACTTAATAAATGTTTATTGATGGACTAATTGACCCTTCATCGCCTTGTTAACGCTCGGATTCAAAGGTAATCTAAGGGACAAATATTGGAATATATTATAGTACAGTCCATTCTGCATTCTGGAATGATGGTGCTAGTCACTGAGTCCAAGCCTCATGAACATTCAGAGCACCACTGATGTCCAGGACAGTTGTGTAAAAGAAGTATCTTGGACAGGAGGGATGTGGAAAAATAACTACACTAATGCCTGTTGGTAGAATTATGGACTGGCCCAACTATTTTGGAGAACAATTTGGAAATATACCTAAAGGTATATAAAACTCTTCATGGCCTTTGACCCAGCAATACTACTACTAGGTCTGTACCCAAAAGAGATCAAAGGAAAAGGAAAAGAACTTATATACACAAAAATATTTATAGTAGCTTTTTTTGGTGACAAAGAATTGGAAATTGAGGAGATGTCCATTAATTGGGGAATGGTTAGACAAGTTGTGGTATATGATTGTGATGAAATACTATTGTGCTACAAGAAATGATCAACGGGGATGGGTTCAGAAAAACCTAGAAGCCTTATGTGACCCAGTGCCAAGTGAAATGAGTGGAACCAGGATAATACCATGCACAGTAACAGCAATATTGTAATGATGATCAACTGTTAGAGACTTGGCTCTTCTGATAAATACAGTGATCTAAGATGTTCCAAAGGAGTCATGACGAAAAATGCTATCCACCTCCAGAGAGATAATGGATGAACTCTGAGTAGAGATTGAATCATATTTTTATCTTTATTTTACTTACTTTTTGCAACATGGATAAAATAAGTTTTGCATGTTTTCAAATGGACTGTGCATATCATATTACTTTCCATATTGCTCAATGTGTGAGGGGAAAGAAGAGTGAAAGGAGAGACTTTGTAACTCAAAATTTTTAAATGAATGTTAAAAGTAGAAAAATAAAATCACTTTAAAAAAAAAGAAGTATCTTGGCCTGACTTTTGAACGTGTATAGACGTTCTGTAACTTTTTCCTAACTACTAACCATATGTTGAGGGAGTTATGAGCCTGGGATGAATCATTCACAAGGCACTACCTGAGCTTCTTCTCTTGATTGGACCCTTCTTTGTGCGCCTTCTTCCTTGCTGACAGTGTCCAGGGAAAGACAGCGCTGTAAGGGAAAACCTCAGGCCCTCTCCTTCCAAGGCTGACATGTGGCTAGTAAATATGGACTGTGGTTCTTTGCCTCAGTGTTTATGCTTTCATTTTAGGTGAAGAACATTAATATGAAGGTCACAACCATTTTGAATTTTGAAAGATCCAAAAAAAAAAAATGAGCCACTCAAGGTCCCAAAGTTAGGGTTTTGCACCCAGTCCAACATCAACATTAGAGTGAGAAGTGACCTTAATGACCAGCCCTGGGTACTCACATGACAGCAATGCCACATTTGAATGTTAATTTGGTGGGACCAATCCTATGCTGAAGCTTTGTTAAGTTAACCCACTCTCTCCAAAGACCAAGGTGGTACAAGGAAGAATGTGGCCCTTAAGGTGTTGGAGGAAAATGAGTATACTTTTGCTCTTGTTTTATCTTCCAAGTAAATATCCTTTTGTAAAAGCTAATTGATGTTAATTGGTTAAATGGAACTGAGGCATTAGTCACTGGTTAGAGGAAAACATTCAGAATGAGGACTCAAGTTAATAACACTAGAAAAAGAAGCTCCCAGGGGCGGCTAGGTGGCTCAGTGAATAGAGCACTGGCCCTGGAGTCAGGAGGACCTGAGTTCAAATCCAGCCTCAGATATTTAACACACACACCAAAAAACTAGCCGTGTGACTTTGGGCAAATCACTTAACCCCAATTGCCCTGCCTTCCCCCCTCCAAAAAAAAAAGCGAAAAAGAAGCTCCCAATCTCTCAGGGCTATGTAGTCAGCCTCACTCTAGTTGAGTGAGGCCAAGAGTATTCACTATACTGGAATATATTGCGAAATTATCAAAAATGCAAAATGTTCTCTCTCTAATTAGCTTGAGCCACCACTTTTTCTCCATGGATTGACTTCCTCCCTCAATCCTGAACCCCTAAACTCTGAGGATTAGACAAATCATTGTTAATGGCTTTGTAATTTATTAGCTGTATCAGATAACATAGAAAGCACAAACCAGACATTAAAACAATGCCTAGGAAGCTGTAATAATGTGGCTGCTTGGGATGATTTATTTCCCTTTCCTTCCCTCACCCTTCATGCCCACCAGTTGGAGAAGGAATGAGAAGAAAAGTGGTTGGGTGGGTGAAAGGAAAGGCAATTTCCCCATGATAACACTCTAGTGGAGAGGGGCTGGAGAGAGGCAGAGAAAAAAGCTGTAGATTGGACTTTATTTCCACCATCAACCACCCATCTTCTGCTTCAGTCTACTCTACTATAAAGTCTCTTCTGATTAGCCACAGCTTGTCCCAGTGTTCATCTGCTGTAGCACACTTGCCTCTTATGCTTCCTTAGCGAAGAAGAGCTGACTCTTGGTTTACTTTCCCCCTACTTGCTCATGTACCATGATGTTCTCATGAGATATAGCCAGCATGTGATTTTGATGTTTTGTCATTGAAGCAGCCTGTCAAGGGGCACTTGATATTATGTGTCTTCACTATTATTTCATGAAATGTTAATGGGGATCTGATGTAAATGGCACCCTGGCATGATTGCTGATGGTGCTGGAATAATTGTCCTTGTTACATTGAGCATTAATGCTCATCAGAATGCTTGTGGTGCATAAGTGCAGATGTCAAATATGTCTGAGAAAGGTTAAGGGATTAGCCCAGGATCACACAGCCAGTAATTGTATGAGGCAGAATTCGAACTCAGGTTTTCATGATTCCAAATCCAGTGATCCACCCACTAGTCACTGGTTAGATTCCCTTTCCACCCTATCCACATCAGATGTTGTCATAGAGACAGTGGAAGATAGTAGGAAATAGAGACTTGATGGGCTAGAATATATGTGGGCATACAAGAAAGTCTGAGCTTCTAGTTTCAATGGCCTTGACAGAGATTCCTATCTGAGTTTTTAGGGGCCACCTGACAGCAAAGAAGAGAAGGATGAACTGAGACCCTACATGCTTGTTCCAATATGTGGCAAGGTATGGAGAAGAGCATATATTCACATAAGAAAATAGCCATGGGGCAGCTAGGTGGCATAATGCATAGTACCAGCCCTGGAGTCAGGAGGACCTGAGTTCAAATCCAACCTCAGACACTTAACACAAAAACCTAGCTGTGTGACCTTGGGCAAGTCACTTAACCCCAATTGCCCTCCCCCCCAAAAAAAGAAAAAAAAAAGAAAATAGTCATAAAATGAATGCAAAATGAATTGGGTGGTTGTTGTCCTTCATTCTCAAAAAGAACCAAAATGGCATTACTACGTCAGTGTGTCCAACTGTGGCTGATCAAACCAGTATTAGCTCAGAAGGTTGTGCCACAAATAGTCCACATGAACATTTGGAGTAGAAATGTCTCTAAATTTTCACATCTCACATTTCTTTTGAGCTATTGCAATTCTGCTTCTGTTATAGAGCGCGATACCTTCTCTTATGAGGATGCACCATGCTGGGCAGTCCTGTGCCAGCATCTGTCATGTCTCCCAATCAGTTCCAACGTTCTTCACAGAGACCTTGAGAGTGTCCTTGTATCACTTCTTCTGAGCTCCATGTGAGTGCCCCACCGGAGTTTTATTCTTTGCTGTGGAGTCTGAATGCTTAGATGTTTAACTTGAGAAAAGACGTCAGTGTTGGGCACTTTACCTTGCCGACTGGTCTTCAGAATCTGGCTAAGACAATTCGAGAGGAAACCAGAAAGTTTCCTGGCATGGTGCTGGTAGACTGTCCAGGTTTCACGGGCATACAACAATGAGGTCAGCACGACAGCAAAATGAGTAGGATCGATATAAATAGGTCCATAAAGTAATAACACATTCATATGCATTGTAATATGTGCAAATGAAGAAACTGCAGAACAAGGCACAGCTGATACATAGAGCTCCAGTATATAAATGATACCAGTATACAAGAAAATATGAATAGCAAAGCAATAAAACAGAAATTAACTCATAAACACGCTATAATTAATCATACAAATATGCAAGACGCCTGTAAAAAGTGTTGGGGGGAGGTCACGAGGGCTTTGAATGCCAGAGGATTTTTCTATCCGATCCTGGAGGCGACGGAGAGCCGCTGCGGTTTGTTGAGGAGGAGGCATGATGGTCAGACCTTCACTGCAGGAAGATTATTTTGAGAGCTGAGTGGAGGATGGACTGGAGAAGGGGGACAAACCCACAGGCCGTGACGATAGTCCAGGAGCGAGGAGACGCTGGACCAGCGTGGTTGGTCAGACAAAAGATGGGAGAGCAGGTAAGAAATGTTATGAAGGGAGAACCACCAGGCTGTGGCACTAGATTTGATATGGAGGTTGGAAGGGGCGATGTGAGAGAGAGTGAAGAATCGAGGATAACAGTTTGGTTTCAAGCCTAAGTGACTGGAAAATATCAAGTTCAAATTGATAAATAGTCAAAGGATATGAACACGTAGTTTTCAGACAAAGAAATCAAAGCTATCCATAGTCATATGAAAAATATCTTAAATCGCTATTGATTAGAGAAATGCGAATTAAAACAAATCTGAGGTACCACCTCCCACTTATCAGATTGGCTAATATGACAAAAAAGGAAAATAATAAATTTTGGAGGGGATGTGGGAAAACTGGGACACTAATGCACTGTGAACTGATCCAACCATTCTGGAGAACAATTTGGAACTATACCCAAAAGGGGAACCAAACTGTGCATACCCTTTGATTCAGCAATACCACTGCTGGGTCTGTATCCCAAAGAGATCCAAAATAAGGAGGAAGGACCTATTTATACAAAAATATTTATAGCAGCTCTTTTTGTGGTGGCTAAGAATTGGGAATCAAAGGAATGCCCATCAACTGGTGGATGGCTAAACAAGCTGTGGTATATGATTGTGATGGAATATTATTGTGCTGAAGGAAATGATAAGCAGGATGATTTCAGAAAAACCTGGAAAGACTTACATGAACTGATGCAAAGTGAAGTAAGCAGAACCAGGAGAACTTTGTACATAGTAACAGCAATATTGTATGATGAATTGTGGATGGCTTAGCTATTCTCAGCAATACAATGATCCAAGACCATCCCAAAGGACCAATGCTGAAGTCTATTATCTGTCAATATGTGGCAAGGTATGGAGAAGAATATATACCCATATAAGAAAATAATCATAAAGAGTTTTAAACTAATGCAAAATGAATTGGTTGGTTGTTGTCCTTCACTCTCAAAGAGGTCGAAAATGACAGCACTATTTTGCAGTCATGGTATAGTGTGTCCAACTGTGGCTGATATTGTATGCTATTTTCACTTTCTTCCTTTCTTTCATTCATTTATTCTTTTTTTTATTCAAATCTTCTTGTACAAAATGATTAATTTGGAAACGTTTTATATGATTGCACATGTATAACCTATATCTGATTGCTTACTGTCTCAGGGTGGGGGGAAGAAGGGAAGGATAAAATTTTTAATTCAAAACTTTTTTAATGTTGAAAAAAATTTGTTTTAACGTGTAATTGGGGGAAAATAAAGTATTATATATGTTTTTATAAAAGAAAGAAAAATAATGAGTTCTGTTTTGGATATGTCAAATGTAAGATGTCTACTGGACATCTAGTTTAAGATGTTCAATAGGCAACTGGAGATGTGAGGCTGGCAGTCAAATGTTGACAGTCAAAGGATGGTCATACAATTTACTCATTCATATCCTTTGACCATTGATCTTTTGGGGAATGGCTCTTTTTCTTATTTATCTTAATCAGTTCTCTATATGTCTTGAGTATCAGACCTTTATGCAAAGGTTTTTTTCCTAATTAACTCTTTCCTTTCTAATTCTAATTGGGTTGATTTTGTTTGTATTAAAACTTTTCAATTCTATGTAATCAAAAGTGTCCATTTTATGTCATATAATCCTCTCTATTCTTTTCTGATCAAAAACACTTTCCCTATCCACAGTTGTGAAACTTAACTCCTTCCCTGCTGCTCTAAATTATTTACAAGGTGACCTCTGATATGTATCCATGTGGAATTTATTATGATATGTGGTATGAGGTGCTGGTCTAAACTTTTTTACCATACTACTTCACAGTTTTCTCACATGATTTTTAAAAAATCAAATACTCTGTCCTTATGCCAGTAGTTATAGTTTGTTAGTTGTAGCTTGTTAAATAATGTGCTATTATGTTCAATTGCTTCTGAGTCTCCTATACCTAATCTGTCCCCCTGGTCAATATTTTTTTAAACCAGTATCAAATATTTTCAATGATAACTGCTTTGGAATTATTTTGAGATCCAACTAGGTTCACCCCCCTTTTTTCATTATTTCTCACAAGATTTTTTTTTTACTTTTGTTCCTCCAAATGAGTTTTGTTATTATTTTTTAGTACTAAAAGTAATCCTTTGTTAGTTTAATTATTATGGTGCTGTA
>CM053586.1:198321780-198394687 GCA_028646515.1 Pseudochirops corinnae
CTAAAAGTAATCCGTTGTTAGTTTAATTATTATGGTGCTGTATAAGTAAATTAATTTAGGCAGAGTAGCATTATAATTTTAATTATATTGACATTACCTTTAAGAAATCCTTTCAATGATTTTATAATGTTCTTATTTTTACACTCCACATTATTCCAAATATCAAGAAACCTCTATCTGTCTCTATAACCATTACATAATACATTTCAAGCATCAACTTCCATTTCTTCAAGTGTTTATAATATTATGATTATATTCATGCTTATATACCATATATATGTAGTATATATACACATACACATATATAAGCATATATACTATATGCTTATATACTTCTTAACTAGGTGGTAGAGCAATCAAGCAATCAAATAACACAATGAACTGGGAGTTGCATGTAATTAATATGTTCCCCAGAAGGTGGTGCAGTGGATAGAGTGCCAGACCTGGAGTCAAGGAAACTCATTTTCCTGAGTTCAAATCCTTCCTCAGATATTTACTAGCTGTGTGATCCTGGGAAAGTCATCCTGTTTGCCTCAGTTCTTCATCTATAAAAAAAGCCAGAAAAGAAAATGGAAAACCACTCCAGTATCTTTGCCTAGAAAACCCCAAATGGGGTCACAAAGAGTCAGATACAACTGAAAAAAAAAAAAGACTGAACAACAATAACAGCTAGAAACAAACAAGGCAGCCATCTATTGGGGAATGGCTGAATAAATAATAGTATATAAACGTAATCGCATGTTATTGACCCATTAAAAAAAGATAGAAGGAAGTATTCCAAGAAACCTGGGAGAATTTATATGAACTGATGCAAAGTGAAGTGAGCAGAATCAGAAGATGTGACTACAACATTATAAAGGAAAACAATTATGAAAGGTTTAAGAACAATGATCAATGAAATGACCAATCAGGACCCCATATGATTAATAATGAAGAAAGTGGGAAGGAAGTAGCATTTATATGGCCCCGATTAGGTGCCAGGCACTCTGCTAAGTGCTAGGTACTTTTTTTTTTTTTACAAATATTATCTCATTTGATCCTCACAACAACTTTACAAGGTGGGTGCTGTAATTATTCCTACTTTACATCTGAAGAAACTGAGGCAAACAATGACTTACACAGCTAGTAAGTATCTGAAATTGGATTTAAACTCAGTTGTTCTGACTCTAGGTCCAACCTTCTATCTGTTGTGCTACCAGCTGCCTCTGTAATGAATCATGTTTCTAATTTCTTGGAAGAGGAGCGATGGACTATGGGTGCAGACTGAGACACAGATTTTCAGATATGATCAAGATATGGAATTGTTTTGTGTGACTATGCATATGCTTTACAGGAGAAGACTTACTTATTTGGGGGGGGAGAAGAGGAGGAGGAGGAAGGGGAGGAGGAAGGGGAGGAGGAAGAGGAAGAAGAAGAACAAGAAGAAGAAGAAGAAGAAGAAGAAGAGGACGAGGAAGAGGAGGAGGAAGAGGAAAAGGAAGAGGAGGAGGAGGAGGAGCTAGGGGAGTAAGTGAGGAACAGATGAAAGTAGATGGAAATTCAGAAGGAAACCCAGACAAGCAGGGCAGTGTTGGAACTACTATGTTAAATGCGAAATACCTTTTTTTTTTTGCCTTTTTTTGGGAGGGCATTTGGGGTTAACTGACTTGCCCAAGGTCACATGGCTAGTTTTTGTGTGCGTATGTTAAGTGTCTGAGGTCGGATTTGAACTCAGGTGCTCCTGACTCCAGGGCCACTGCACCACTTACCCACCCCAAAATACTTTTTAAGAACTCACAAATTGTATGTGGCAGAGATTCATGATTTTCTATGCAGCCTTATTTTTCTATTCTTTGTATGGTAGAATGTTCATGTTTGTTGATGTTTGTCAAGTTCATAGTTACAAAAAGGAATTTTAAAAAGAGTAAGGCAGGCAAGCCTTGCAAAAATGGCATCCCCAACTTTCAGTGAAGGACATTATTATAACTGTACCGACATACTCACAACTAGTATATAAGTAAGCAATCAATATTCAGTAAATTGGTATTACACACACAGGTGAATCTCCCTATCACAGCATGGAATTGAATGCATCACTCGGCAGCAATAACAATCTCTTTGCAGTAACAGTGATGTGAATACAATGTATCCATCACTGAGAGATGGCATACCCAAGAGAGAAAAAACCCCAAAACACAAAGTCAAAAGATTAAAAAGCCAGGATTTTACAAAATCCAGGACTAAAAATAAGTCAAATAACAAAAAATACATTTCAAAAATGCACATTTAATGAGATCCCTAGGAAAAAATCCCCATGACTAGATGGATTTACAAGCAAATTCTACCAGACACTTAAAGATTAATTAATTCCAACACTATATATAAAGTTTTTTTAATAGGCAAAGAAATTCTATCAAATTCCTTCTATGACACAAATATGGTTTTGATACCTACACCAGGGAGAGCAAAAAGAGCTGAAGAAAATTATAGACCAATTTCTGTAACGAATATTGACACAAAAATTTTAAATAAAATATTAGCAAGGAAAACAATCAATATATAAAAAAATATATCACTATGACCAGGTGGATTTATACCAGGAAAGCAAGGCTGACTCAATATTAAGAAAACTATAAGCATAATCAACCACATCAATAACAAAAACAACAAAATTCACATCAGTTTATGCAGAAAAAGCTTTTGACAAAATATAATACTTAGTCCTATTAAAAACATTAGAAAGAATAGGAATAAATGGAGCATTTCTTAAAATGCTAAGTAGTATCTATCTAAAGTGGAGAACAAGTATTATTTGTAATGGGAATAAAGTAGAAATCTTTCCAGTAAGATCAGGGGTGAAGCAAGGACATCCATTATCACCATTATTATTCAATATTGTACTAGAAATGCTACAGTAATAACAAAAGAAAAAGAAATTTAAGGAATAAGAATAGGCAATGAGGAAACAAAACTATCATTCTTTGCAGATATATGATGGTATACTTAGTGAACCCTAGAGAATTACCTAAAAACTAGTTGAAATAATTAACAACTTTAGCAAAGTTTAGGATATAAAATGAATCCACACTAATCATCAGACTTACTGTATATTGTCAACAAAAAACAAAAAGAAGAGATAAAAAGAGAAATTCCATTTAAAATAATGGCTGATAGTACAAAATACTTGGGAATCTACCTCCTAAGACACATATAGGAGCTATATGAACACAAGTACAAATACAGATCTCCATAATTAGAAGAATATTAACTGCCCTTACCTAGGCCAAGTCAATATGATAAAAACAGCAATTCTACTAAAATGAATTTACTTATTCAGTGTCATGCCAAACTACCAAAGAATTATTTTATGGTGCTAGAAAAAAAAATAATAAAATTCATCTGGATAAACAGAAGTTCAAGAATATCAAAAGAATCATTTTTAAAGAAAGTAAAGGAAGGCAGCCTAGCCAGTACCAGATTTCAAACTGTATTACAAAGCAGTAATCATCAAAATAATCTGATACTGGGTAAGAAATAGAGTTGTTGATCAGTGGAATAGATTAGGTACACAATATACAGAAGTAAATAACAATAGTCATCTAGTGTTTGATAAACCCTAAGATCCAAGCTTTGGGGGTATGAACTCACTATTTGATTAAAAAAAAAATTATGAAAACTGGAGAACGGTTTGGCAGGAACTAGACATAGACCAACATGTCATGCTATTTACCAAGATAAGGTCAAAATGGGTACACAATTGAGAAAATTAATTGATCCAAATTCATGAAAAAAAAAAGCCATTCCCCAATTGATAAATGGTCAAAGGATAAGAAAAGTTTCAGAAGAAGAAATCAAGGCTATCAATAGCCACACGAAAAAAAATGCTTCAAATCACCATTGATTAGAGAAATGCAAATTAAAACAACTGAAGTACCGCCTCATACCTATCAGATTAGCTAATGTGATAGAAAAGGAAAATGACAAATGCTGGAGGGGATAGGGGAAAATAAGTACACTAATACATATTGGTGGAGTTGTGAATTCATCCAACCATTCTGGAGAACAATTTGGAAATATGACTAAAGAGCTATAAAATTCTGCATACCCTTTGACCCAGCTAGGTCAAACCACTACTAGATTTGTACCCTAAAGAGATCAAAAGAAAAAGAAAAGGACATATATGTACAAAAATACTTATAGCAGTTCTTTTGTGGGGAAAAAAAGAATTGAAATTGAGGAAACATCTATCAGTTGGGGAAACAAGTTGTGGTATATATTGGGCTATAAGAAATGATGAACAGTGATGGGTCCAGAAAAACCTAGGAAGATTTATTATGACCTGATGCCAGGGGAAGTGAGCAGAACCAGGATAATGTGTGCAGTAATAGCAATATTGTAATGATGATCAACTGTGAGAGATTTAACTCCTCTGACCAATACAATGATCTGAGACAATCCCAAAGGATTCATGAGGAAAAATGCCCTCCACTTCCAGGGAGATCTCATGAACTCCGAGGACAGATTGAAACATATTTTTTCACTTTATTTTTCTTGCTTTTTCTTTACAACGTTGCTAATATGGAAATATTTTGCATGATTTCACATATATAATATATCATATTGCTTGCTTTCTCAATGGGTCGGGGAAGAACTGAAAAGAGAAAGAATTTGGAACATAATATTTTTAAATGGATGCTTAAAAAAATGTGCATTTGAAAGAAAGAAAGGGCTAAAGGAGAAAAAATTCTACCAGGAAACAAGAATACTGAACCAAACCAGTCCAAAACTCAGATAACTCCTGTGTCAATGGGATGAGCCTGCTCAAAAAAGAAGAGCAAGAAATAAAAGAGAAAAACTTGCTTCCCTTCCCAATAGGGAAAAAATTCAAAATCTCAGATGAGCCCCAACATGTAACCAGCTCAGGGCTGGCTAGATTTGAAGTGCAGGATGTGTGATTACCTGAACAAACACACCAACCTTCAGTTCTCACTGTTGTTGGCTCATTTTCCTATTAAATTTTTCTCTGGGTTCAAAGTAGTCTTAGCTATGAATACCTCAGAGATGATCAAAATCAGAGAAATTCCCTCTTGAATCATTTCACTTTCACATCAGCCTGAACTGAGAAAAATCCCCGCTTCCTTTTAGGTTAATTTTCCTTTGCTTAATCTCCAATTGAACACATATTCAGGCATGGACAGGTGTTGCCCTAGCATCTCATCAGTCCTGTCCTGCTGCTGAGGTTCCTAAACAGACCACAAAGCCTCTGTACCAGGTGAAGGACCATATGGATGAATTTAGACCTTGATCATCTTGCTCACTTGCCTTCATCAGCAGAGTTTCATCCACTGATACTTTGCCTAAAATCATTCCCAAATGATAGCAAAATTTCACCCTCTCTTATTCCCTCAAACCCTGTGATATCAAATCTCTGTCTGCCAAAGAGCAAACCTCCCTCCTCAACCTCTGATGTCCACTCTATCATCCCCACCCACCTCAGCACTATTGCCCCAACATCCTACTCCAAATCAGCCCATCCCTCCACTATGCCCTCTGGAACCTCCTCTCTTTAATTAACACACTTCCCTTCATTTGAGACCACTTCCTCTCATGTTACTTGCATCCTCTGGCATTGAACTGGAAAAGGAAATGGCGAACCATTGAAAACTGGCTTCCACCTCTTCCCCTGCCCGACAATGACATTGCATCTCTGGAGATCTCTTCAATGCTAGTTGCATCATCTCTCATACTGCCTGACTCATTGGTCTTAAGAAGGAGGTGGAACACTCCTTGCTTCCCCCTCCTACTTCCAGACTCCATCTACTGTTATCACTCAGCAACCTCTCCTCTTCTGAGGTTCACTCTATCCAAATTTATCACCCAATCTTGAACCTGGTGACTGAGGACATTCCCCCTCCTTTCTCAATGAATTCATTCCCTGGTTTAGAGCCTTTGTCTCCATAATAACTCCTGCCATCCCTTTAGGGGATTTCAACTTTTATATGTTGATATTCCCTCAAATACTATAAACTTCTGTTAATTAGTCAGTCAATAAACAATTATTTAAAATATATTATGTGCCAGGCACTGTGCTAACCTTTTGTTCTTCAGTCCTGTTGCGACTCTTCAGGACCCCACTTGGAGTTTTCTTAGCAAAGATACAAGAGCGGTTTGCCATTTCCTTCTCCAATTCATTTTACAGATGAAGAAACTGAGGCAAACAGGGTAAAATGACTTGCCCAGGGTCACACAGCTAGTAAGTGTCTGAGGTCAGATTTGAACTCAAGAAAATGAGTCTTCCTGACTTGAAGACCTGCACCACCTAGCTGCCAAATTTACTGGGCTAATCTACTGGGTTCCCATGTTCTATTCTTCCACTCCACCAGAGCTCTACACAAATTTAGGGTTAAAACTAAACACAAATTTAGTCACACCTTTCATATGATCATTGCCCTGAAGAAGTTGCTCTTCCATGATCAAAATCTCTGGGGTTCCTTTGTTAGATCATAATCTCCTATAATATTATTCCATCCTCCTAAAAGTATTTTTTACCCTCACTGTGATTTTCAGCCTTCAGTACTTCCCAATACCAATACTCTCATTGTGACTACATTCCCTTTCTTTCCCAATCTCAATTCCTTTGTGACCCAGTTCAGTTCTCTACTCTTAAATCCCCTGGCATCCTTTTTCTATTGCCATTCACATGATGCCAAGCCTTAACCTTGAGTTACTCCCACCATCTGCCTCCTTCTCTTCCACTAATGTGCTCCTGAAGAGAGAAGTGGGAATTCACAAAATCATGCTGAGTGGTTCTACCACAAATTTATGTTACCTAATCCCAACTGCACCTTTATTTCAGCAAGGAGGTCTTTTTACTCCTCCCCAAATGGTTCTATATCCACATCAGCACAGCAACTGTTCCAAACTTCTCTCCTCAACTCTCCCACAGCATCCCCTCCCCAATTCTCTCATCTGAAAACCTGCTTTACTGAGAAAATCTAGGCCATTTGCCATAAGCACCCTCTTCTCCTCTCATCTTCATCTCACAAATCCTTACAAATGCCCCATGATTTCCTCCTTTACTCCAGTATCTGATGAGAATGTGGCTCTTCTCCATGCCAACACCATCCTCTCTGGATGTACTCTCAATCCCATCCCCTCCTGACTCCTTTTAGCAAATTATCCCCACTGTAATCCTCCCTCCAATCCTCAATTTCTCCTTATCTACTGGTTTCTTTTCGGATGCCTAAAACCATGCTAAAATCTCCCCTTCTACTGAGAATAAAAAATTCTTAATGGAATTCTACCATCCTTTCAACTTATATCTCTTCTCCCTTTCTCAGCCATTTGATGCTGTTCAGTCATTTCAGTCATGTCCAACTATTTGTGACCCCATTTGGGGTTTTCTTGGCAAAAATACTGACGTAGTTTGTCCTTTCCTTCTCCAGCTCATTTTACAGATAAGGAAACTGAGGCAAAATGGTTAAGTGACTTGTCCAGGGTCACTGTATGCAGGGTGGATTTTGTTATTCTTTTTAGATACTAATTCCCAGAATCCACAGCCATAAACAATCTACTAGTTCCCAGGATCATAGATACTAGTTCCCAGGATACGTGGCCATAAACAATAGATGGATAAAATAAACATAAGGATGGATAATATAAACATTTTAATTAAGTTGTAAACAGCACACACTGTGTGTATTCTGTGCTAAATCACCCTGATATTGCTAGAGTTAATATAAACTTGTGAGGGTATTGCTGGCAAATTATCTTCTTTGTGTGCTTCTCTATAAACCAAGTGAGTACTGGTCAGTGAGTGGGGGATGCACAGACTTAGGGGAATGCAAACCTGTACCTGCCTTGACTGGCCCCCATCAAGGTTGCTAGCAGTTGGAACTCCCATTCTTGCTCACCCCTTCGAGAAGAGTAATTAGGGGATGCTATAGGAGTTGGTGTTCCCATTATCAGCAGTCCCCTTGAGAAGAATAAAGCCAATAACCTCTTTATATCTCCATTGCTGTCCTTCTGGCTCCTCAGATCAAGAGTGAACCCGCAGAGCCCCAAAGCTGCCGTGTCTCCTGTCTGACAGCCGCACAACTAGTGCTTGAGGCCAGATTGAACTCAGGTCTTCCTGACTCCAGAGCTAACACTCCATCTACTGCACCATCTATCTTCCCAGGTTCCTCAAAAAAGTCATCTATACCTGATGATTCCATTTAACATCATGACTAGAAGGGACCTGAAGCCATCTATTCCAACCTCCTCATTTCATAAATAAGAAAACTGCGGCCCAGGAAAGTTAAATGACTTGCCCAAGGTCACTAAGATGGGATTTGAACAGAGGGCCTCTGATTCTAGAACCAGAGTTCTTTCCATTGTACCTTCCTTCTACCTTCCTTCTCGTCAAGTGAGATTGCTTTCTCCAATATTACCTCTGATGTCCTAGTTTTGAGCAGGAGTAAGAGTGTTTGTAATTAGGGCAACTAGACGGTGCAGTGGATAGAGTATCAGGCTTGGAATCAGGAAGACTCATCTGCCTGAGTTCTAATCTGGCCTCAGACACATACAAGCTGTGTGACCTTGGGCAAGTCAATTAACCCTATTTGCCTCCGTTTTCTCATCTGTAAAATGAGCTGGAGAAGGAAATGACAAACCACTCCAGTAACTTTGCCAAGAAAACCCCAAATGGGGTCACAAAGAGTCAGACACAACTGAACAACAAGAGTGTGTATGAGGGGGAGTCTACCCTCCCCCCTACCTCAAATTAATATAATCACAAAAGGTCTAGAACTTAAGCAGAAAGAGTAAGGTAGGTGTTGTGGAATTTTCCTATATCCTCACAACAATGTAGTCACATATGATGAGTCACATATGATGTGTAAATAAGATTAATGTCCTCATCACTTTATCAGGTTCAAACTCCTCTATAATTAGGTCAAGAATGGAGCAATGTCACTTAACCTCACTTGCCTTGCCTTTCCCCCTCCAAAAAAAATGCAACTAGTGGAGAGAATCAGTCATGCCTTTTGTGCCTATACATAAAAAAGTAGCAATTCATTCAACAATTCAGGAATTCAGGCTCATGAACACTTTGTGAAGACAGACCTCCTTGGCCTATACCAGAGGATGGTATATATATATCTGCCTATGGGCCATGCTATCAGAGATATTGGACCAGCAAGAGATAATGCATCCAGCTAGGAACAGAGATATACATTGAGATATGGTTTGTCCTTCATTTTTGAAGAGTACCAATGATAGCAGGGCCAATGTCTTAACTTGCACATAAAATAGATTTAAGTGAGGCAGGGTCATACAAAATCATCAGCTTCATTCTCACTTCTAGAGACATTACAGTCCAGCGGCAAGACACAAGTCAAGACAACAGGCCATGGCCTTGGATGCAGTGGATGACCTTGGGGCCTTTGATGTCTGACTAAGCTCTAAGTGCTCTGAAGTGCCTGCTTCAGCTGCCTTCATGGCCATTAGAGCAAATTGTCCTCATCTGCCCATTCTGCTGGGGGAAATCTTCACATGCATAGGCTAGACATCCCCCTAATTTGCTGAAGGATTTGAGGACCATAGGTTATCCTCAACCTGGTTTAGCCCGTCTGCCAAGACAGTTTACCAGGGCATGAACACTACATGTGCTACAATTTCCTGGAGCCATGGGTGATAGTTGGGTGACAGGTAGATGTCAAAGGTGTATGTGTAGTCCTGAAAGGGGCTTGGCAAGCCCTCACCCCAGAGGTGATAGTCCTCCCTGAACACCCCACACATACACACACTTTAGTTAATTTCCAGCTCCTTTCTCTCTAGAATTATCCATCTCCTCACCAACAGTCTCCTCGCCCTGGAACTGTCTCTGTCTTGTAGCCCTCTCTTCACACTGGTGAGTTCCTGGATCTACTGTTTCATGAGGCATAGTTCACTCTAAGTTCTCCTCACTCTCTAGACTTCTCTCCAATATGTCCCCTTCTTACCTCTGACCTCACCTTCTTTCTATCACCCTGGTCCAGGCCCTAATCCCCCTCATGCCTGGACTATGACAATATCTTGCTGGTTGGTCTCCTTGCCTCTGGGCCATCAAATTAATTTTCCTAAGGATTGATCAAGTCCAAATTCAATAAATTCCACTAGCTCCCTCCAAGATCAAATATAAAACCCTGTTAAGCTTTTAATAACCTTTAGCTTTTATATAACCTTCCTACCTTTCCACAGTCTTCTTATACCCCTTCCTTGTACTCTGGAATCCAGTAACACTGGCCTTGCTGGTCCTTGCACATGCCTCTCCTCTCAACTCCAGGCATTTTCACTGGATGACCTTAATACCTGGAAGTCTCTTCCTCCCAGTCTTGGTTTCCTGGCTTCCTCTGCTTGCGCGAAATCTCAGCTACAGGCGCCCCTTCTACAAGAAGCTTTCCCAACCCCTTCTTAATGCTAATGGTTTCCCTCCAATATTATCTCCAATTTATCCTGTAAATCTCTTGTTTGGACATAGTTGTTTGCATGTCTCTCCCACTGGACAATGAGTTCCCTGAGAACAGGGACTGGTTTTTACCTTTTTCTTTCTTTCTTTTTCCTATCCTTAGCATTTAACACAGTGCCTGGCACAGAAAAGATTCTTAACAAATGCTTGTTGACTTGTCTTCCTCCATTAGAATATAATTTCCTTGAGGTTAAAGACCGTATTTTTTTTTGCTTACATTTGCATCCCCAGAGCTTATCACAGCACCTGGCACATAGAAAGCACTTCAAGGCTCTACTGTGTGTGTGTGTTTGTGTGTGTGTGTGTGTGTGTGTGTGCGTGTGCGTGTGCATGTGTGTGTTTGTGTGTGTGTGCGTGTGTTGGGGGGAAGAGTTCCTGAAAAAGTCCAGAACTTTGAGTCCCTCCAGTCCATGTAACTATTTCATCCTAGACTAAACTTCACATTCCACATCCTGCAAACTGTGACTTTCACATTTATCATCCTCAGCAGTAACCATCCATCAAATCTCTCTTGGAAGGAAGAAGAGATATCCTCCGAAGTTTCTGAAGGAACGAGTTGTCTTGTGGAAGCCCAAGAACACGGGAAAGACCTGATCCCCATCTCTGTGTCTGCCAACACAGCTTCTAAGTTCTTCAAGTGGGATTTTCAGGATAACAGACTGAATCCAGATGGTGGGTCCTGACACAAGTTCTTCCTAGGAAAGGAGGAAATGGGGTATCCTGCAACTGTGGAACTTGGCAAAAGGAGATGACAGAGGATGTCAGTCACTATGCTCAGATGCTAAGGGCTCCGTCATCAGGCTTGGGACCTGCCATGTCTCCAAACTTCACAGAAGCAGATGTGGACAGAACAACCAAGATCCACTACATTGTTGATGATGGCAACACCAAACTTCCAGGCATGTTTCAGGTTAAAACCTGAACTATCATAGCTATCATCAGGGACCAGTCCACGGCAGCATCCTCACCATTACCAATACCATGGGGGCCCAAGACTATGCCCTCTTCATCTAAGTAGACACCGGCAGCCTGGGCACTGACCACACTGACATTCAGATTATCAACATTAGTCTCTTAGACCCCCCCCCCAAAAAAAAAGGTTTAAGAATTGTGAATATCACCCATCACTCTTGCCATGGAAAGCAGCTTTTATCAAGTGCCTGGAACAGAGGCTCTGTGTCAGGTTATTTGGCACTGGGGACAACAGGGTACCTATATGTGCATGTTTTCTCCCCTCAAGTCACAATCATCACCTTATATTATTTCTCCCTGGTGGCCATCAATGTCCTGGGGGAGAGCATCCTTGGCTATTAGGGAACCTCGTTCCCATTCACCACAGGGAAAACTGAAAGAGTCATCTGAGGAGACAGAAGGAAGACCAATTCCCTCTAGAACCTGAATTCTCTCAATAAGTCCTATTCCCATGCCCTTTGCCCTGGAGTGCTGCTGCTCCTCTCCAATGCCTCTTATATAGGGTATAACTATATAGGATATCCTCTGAGGGTAGAAACATCATGAGCAACCCACAGAGAAAGCCAAAGACAAGAAGGAAGTCAGAGACTTTATCTGGGAAAGAAAGTAAATTCAACATCAGGGTCAACCCAAGCGCTATGAGAAGTTCAGCAGAAGTTTAACACTATTGTGGTAAGAGTCCATGAAGTACTTCAGCACCCAGTTCCCCCCAACCCCTGAAGGGGAACCCCAATATCAAAGTTTCTGAAGTCATAAGTATGAAGAGGTGATGAGTCCTGGACCCCTGTACAATGAAGGTTCCTCCTGTCTGAAACCCACTACATAGAAGAGCAGGTAGGAACCCATCAGCTTGAATAATGGACACAAGGGAAGTATGGGAAGCCAGTGACGATTTGTGGTTTGTTGGAAGACCTGACTGCAGGAAGTCAAGGCTACTTGCCTTTCAGCCGAGGGGAGAGCTGGTGTGATGTGGGCCAAAGGCCTAATAACTATAAAATGTCACTCTTGTCCTCCCATTGACACTCCTGATAGGAATCAATACTGTGGGCCAATGGTTGCATCTGAAAACTCCAATAGTCTTCTCACTTTACAAACAGGCTAAGCTCATCTAATAAAGGGTACCAAGGAAAAAATGCTGACTCTATCCATCCATCTATCTATCCATCCATCCATCCATCCATCCATCCATCCATCCATCTATCCATTCATCCATCCATCCATCTATCTATCCATCTATCTATCTATCTATCTATCTATCTATCTATCTATCTAATCTATCTGCCTACCTAGGCAGATTGGTGGTACAATGGAGAGACAGCTGGGCCTGGAGTCAAGGAAGACCTGAGTTCAAATCCAGCCTTAGATACTTACTAACTGTGTGGCAAGTCACTTCACCTCTATTTGTCTCAGTTTCCTTAACTGTAAAATGGGAATAATAACACTCAAAGCGGTGATCAAATGAGATAATATCTGCAAAGCATGACACGATGCTTGACACATAGTAGGTATTTAATTCTTTGTTTCCTTCCCCTCTCCCCCATCTGTCTGGATAATTAAATAATTATTTAAATGCCTTTGACAAAAGCTAATTGAGTGTACTGCCTGATTATTGATAGGAGGCACACCAGTGGGAACTCGTGAGTTACAACGTGAGAAGTTCCAGCCCCCAAGGTTTGCAGAAGGCAGCAGCCGCCCTTTGCCTGGGAGAACACAAGCAAGATGCATTGGGAAGCAATGTTACACCACAGGGACTTCATCTAGGACATATTTGGGTGCATAGGGTGTTAACAGATTTAGAGTCATATGGGATTTTCTTAGAGGCCATTATATACATGAGGAAACTGAGTCAGACAAAGGTTTTAAGTGACTTGCCTGAGATCACATAGCTAGTAAATGTCTGAGGCAGAATTTGAATTCAGGGTTTCCATCATGCTCTATCTACTGTACCACCTAGAATTAATTACATCATGATGCTTCTTTTTTATTATCATAATCTTGACAAACACTGATGAACATGAATATCTCCTTATAAAAAGAACAGAAATAGGGGATAGCATATGCTACTGTCAATTTCTATTATATATAGTCTGGGTTTTAAAATTTTAATAGGATATTTTTAATAGGGCCCTGCTTGACTATGTTCCCTTTTGAACTACCTTCTGCTCTCAATTATATTTTAAAAAGTATTTCCTTGGCAAACCTTTTTCTTTTGTTTTTTGGCATCACTATAATAAGTACTTAATAAATGCTTTTTCATTCACACTATCATTTACTCCTTCTCACTGCAACGAAAATAATTAAAGCCCTGACTTGGACCAATCCATTGGTTCAGGTATGGGCCTGCAATAAGACACTCGCTTTACTTAGCCATAGCATGGAAAGAACATTTGTCAAGGACACAGCATTGATTCATTTGGGTAGAGCTTCCTGCTTCTATGGTCTGCCACCCAGAAGCATGTGTCAAGCCTAAGGGAGGAGCTAGGGACTCCTTTTGCCCTGGCTTTGGTACTTAGACCAGCAGGAAGCTATTTCAAAGGCTGGAGCCTTAATCTCTTGGGCCAATTACATTTCAAGGACAATTTCACCACTTCTTTAGGAAAAAAAAATAAGGCTAGAGGTATGCTGGTAAATGTTTAAAAACTGGCTTTCTAAAAACCTGCAGGACACTTTTTAAAAACTTCATCTGCATCAACATTTTTCTCCATCATTTTTTGAAGTCTAGACAATCAACAAAACAATAAATCAAACCCTGATTTGATAATATTTGCCAGTTTCTGAGGTGCAAATGTTTGTACTTTAAATTTAACAATCAGCTTTTCCCAGCTGAGCTGACTCCAGCACATGCTTCCTACATGGCATACACTAATTCTACCAAACTTCTCTTATAACAAATAAACACAGTCAAGAAAAGAAATCAAAAAATTCGTGTCTCATTCTGTACCTCTAGTCTCTGCCAAGAGGTGGGAAATATGATTCATTGTCAGTCTTTTGGAGTTCTGATAAGTCATAGCATTTTAAAAGGTGGGGTAGATCAAGTCAATCACTCGAACTTGCTTAATATAACTAACAAAATACTCTAGCCCTGACACCCTAACCAAATGAAAACACTTCTACTGAATCAATCAATCAACCAATCAAAGGCATGGAATTAAGTTCAAACTAAGTAGTTCATCACTTTGGAAGGAGTGACGACCATTAGATGAAGTGAAATGACCCTGCAAATATTTGTACTGGCTCAAAAGACTCAGTTTAGGTCTTTCTATAAAATAGTCAGCCAGGAACCTCCTCATGGTAGCTCTTATACAGGATGGGTGGGAGTCTTCAGAACCACCATGAAGGGAGAAACTCTGCTTTTTGCCCCTGAGGAGTTCTGTTCACTCCTCACCTTAGATGGACCCACCACAGTGATAAAGAAAAACAAACTACAGTGACCACATCTGGCAGTATTCAAGAACATTATTCTGTCCTCGTTGTCTCTTGCCTCTTTGCTGTGATGGACAAACATTGGTCCTCTTCTCTCCCCAAAGCCAGTCAAGTTACCCAGCCAAGTCAAAGTTACCATGCACTCCAGACCAGATTGGATCATCATAGCCAACACCAGGAAAATGTCATGCTTCAGCCATCAGGCCAAAACATCACCCCTTTTTTATACCAAGACTACAACTGTGTTCTCACTATGATTCAAGCAGTTATTCTAATCCTGACTGATTAACAATGACTCTGCCATTACTTGTTTTGAAATTTGGACCAGGACAGAGCTAAACCATGAACACAATGAACAGCTTATGACACAGCCATAGGTTTTCCCTTAACTTGCCTTGCCTCAGGGCCACGGTAGCTGTGCTTGATCTTAAACAATGTGTTTCTCTACCATGGGTTCTCAACCATTGGTCAGAGGGTCCTAGTGGCCCTAAGAACCTGCTCAAAGTTTTCTATGGCTGGGTTGCTCTCGCTGAGTCACACCTCAACCAGAAACTCATTTTCTGACCACTGGGCTAAGATTCCACCATTCACAGAACTCAAAGTAATTCAATATGTCTTGAACACCAGATCAAGGATGCACCTGTCCCAGTAAACCACCCCCACCACAATTCCCCATCAACTGGCAAAGGCCAATTCTACAGCTATCTGAAACTGGCCACAGTTACAGCATCAACCTGACGACTGGTTCAGAGCTCCAGCTTTTCTTAAAAATTATTTTATTGTTTATTATGGAATAAAACAAGTATTTGCATAACATAGTACAATTTAAAAAAAGATGATTGCACATAAAACTGCAAATCTGCTATGCACAACTTGCTATTCCTTTAAAATATTCAACAAAATTATCATGTAAATTTCTTTTTTCCTTTTTTTTCTTCCCTCCCTCCCAAGATGGCTACCATTAGACACACACACACACACACACACACACACACACACACACACACACACAAGCTCCAGCTTCAAGAATATCAGATGTGGACCAGGCAAAAAGCACAAAACAGAGACTGCCATGGGCTCTAAAAGCCAGATATTTTTACTATCAAGCTGAGGAAATAACTAGGCTCTGTTTTCTACACCTAACATTCACTGGGTCTTAAGCACCAAGCTGAGTTTCTATTGGTTCTGAAACCCTAGACCACAGTTCCACTAGGCCTGGACAAATGGAGCTAAGCTGCCTGGCATTCTGAACTTCATGTCATATTTCTGTTCTTCCAGGACCACCAGGCCAGCATTCTCTAAAAGGGACCTAACCACAAAGATGTTAGCCTTGTCCTACCTCCTCAGTCTACTCTTTCATTAGGCATGGGCCAGAAGGATATACCTTCAGTAGAACCTGAATATTGGATTGAGGTTTTAAAGAATCCTCTAATCACAAGCAGCACTTCCAATGGACATAAAACTTAGGGGACTGAGCTACCAAGTATCACCTTCCCCAGACTTCTGGGGACCACACTTCTACCTGGCTAAGACAAGTGGATAGCCCTTTTAACTAGCCCTCACCACCAGTCAAATGCCTCAGTCACATAGCCAGTCTACCAACAGGTAAACAAAACCAATAGTCCCAGACCTCTAAGACAAGTCTCCAGCAGTCCTGTATCACTGGTCAACAGCTTTACAACCCAAACAACCAGCCTATGACACCTTTACCCAGCCCCTACCCTGAGACCACAGCTCCATGCAGTCACACTTATGCAGATGAACTCACATCACACCTGAGCAACCCATAGGCTATGTACCTGTCAAATTTGGTTAAACTAGCCAATCACAAGGCATTATCTGGGCCTCAGACTACTGTATCACCTCAACCCAGCCCTGACTAGTGGCTACACATTTACCCAGTCCTGACCACCAGGCCCAGGCTATGTCATACTCCAAAGCCCAGACTAGGACTCCATTTACCCATTCATTCAATATACTTTTAAGTACCTACTATGCATTAGGCATTGGAAATACAAAGAAAAAATAAAGACAGTCCCTTTTCTCAAGGAGCCTACATTCATTTGGGAATGGAGGAAGAGGGGAATAACTTGTACAAAGATAAGTAAATGCAAAATATGTTGTTCCCCCCACCCCCACACCCCCCAAAATAGCAAGTCAGTTCACAGCCCAAGTATCCTAGTGTCTGGCAACTCAGACCAGGTCCAGCTAAGTCTCTGAGAGGGAATCACTTAGGAGAGAGAGAAGGAGGAAAAGAGCTTCTGTCTCCTCCATCCATCCCTCCTTGACCAAAGAATGACCCTGTAAACTTCTGGGGGTGGGGTGGGGATAGAGGGGTCTGATATTTTGACCTTCCCATCCGTATTCTAGCAGTATCCTAGAAAGAGTCATAAGCAATGGTGGTGCCTGTATCAGGAGTTGAAGACCAACCAGCCCCCTTGAGGAAAGACAGCTTCAAAACTCTTCAAGGAGCCCAGTAGAAGCTACCACACCTGAGGGGATTTTCATGAGTGCTCCCCGAAGGGGGAAAAGGAACTTCTAACAACCAGAGACTGAGTTACTCTTTTGCTACTTTTGAGAATTGCTTGTTTATATCTACTGACCATTTATGTATTGAGGAATTTGTATCAATTCCCTATATACCTTGGATGTTGGGCGCTTACCAGAGAAATGTGCTACAAAGCTTTTTCCGTAGTTAATGCTTGCCTTTTAAATCTAACTGTATTGATTTAGGTGATGCAAAAACTCTTTTAATTTTAATTTTAAATAGAATTTTTTAATTTTAAATACAATTGTCCATTTTATGCCCAGTGATCCTCTTTATTCCTCTTCTAGAATAATTTTGCCACCATGCCTCATCTGCCTTCTTGTCTTGGACGTTCTCTCAGCTCCCATGACCTTCTCACCTCAGAACATCACTACGGCCTCCTCCCACTAGTGAGTTCTTCCTAAGAATCTCTATTTTGAGGAAGGGTGAAGTCCACCCACCCTTCATCTCTCAGCTCTGCTTCTGACTTTCTGGACTTTGTCATCATGTCCCCTGCCTTTATACCTCCCCCCAATCCCACTTTTCAGCTCCCTTTTATGTATCATATTTCCCTATTAGAACGTAAACTTCTTCAGGAAAGAACCATCTTTCTTTTCATTTATGTTTGTATCCCTAGTGCTTAGCAAAGTGACTAGCTTATAGTAAGCACTTAATAAATGCTTTTTGACTGACGGACTGTCTTTTTATGCCCTGTTTAGTGAAGAATTCTCCCCTATCCATAGCTGTCAGTTATCTTCTTCCCTGCTGTTCTAATTTATTTGTGACTTCTCATACCTGGGCCATGTATACACTTGGAGCAGAAAAATTAATGTGCATATATGGTCTATATGGCATAAGATACTGATCTAAACCTAATTTCCGTCAGACTTCTTCCTCATTTTCCCAAAAGTTTTCATCAAATATTGAAATTTTATCCCAATAGTTTGCGTCTTTGGGTCTCATCAAACAATAAGCTACCACGTTTAGTTGCTTCTGAGTCTTGTTTACCCAGTCTGTTCCATAGATAGACTTTCCCTGTTTTTAACCACTATCCAGTAATTTTGATGATTATTTCTCTGTAGTATATTTTGAGATCTGAATCTGCTAGACCCTCTTCCTTTGCAGTTTTAAAAAATTATTTCCCTTGAGATTATGGACCTTTTGTTCCTCCAGGTAAAATTTTGTTATTTTTTCTAGTTTTATGAAGAAATCCTTTGGAAGGTTGATTGGTGGCACTGAATAAGCAAATTAACTTTACTACATTAATATTGTCATTTTAATATAGCAGCATGACCCAACTATGAACAATTACTATCTCCCCAATTATTTACTTCTATTCTTATTTCTATAAAAATATTTACTTCTATATTTATTTCTATAAAAAGTGTTTTATAGTTTTCATAGAATTGTTTTATGTATTTTGACACTAGGATTTCCAGATATTTCCTACAGTCTTTAGTTATTTCTAATGAAATTTCTTTATCTCTTCCTGATAGCTTTTGTTGGTAACATACAGAAAGGTTGATGAGTCTAGTAGGTTTATCTGATGTCCTACTACTTTAATAGAGTTACTTTTTCAAATAATTTTAGTTGTATCTTTAGGGCTCTCTAAAAAAACTATCCCTTCATCATCATCATCACAATCCACAACAATATCAACATAGTATTTCTATAACACTTAAAGATTTGCAAAGCACCTTGCATATGTCAACTCATTTGATCCTCCCCACAACTGTGTAAGGTAGGTGCTACTATTACCCTCATTTTACAAATAAGAAAACTGAGTCTGGGAGAAGTGAAGTGACTTACCCCAGGTCACACAACACAGCAAGTGTCTGAGAAAAGATTCAAACTCCAGGCCTTCCTGATTCTGAGTCTCCTACTCTATCCACCTAGCAACCTCTATCTCAGCTGCAAAAAAAAAGTGAAAATTTTGTTGTTCTCTCTGCCTCTGTTTCTTTCTTCTTTGATTTTCTTGGGGTTTTTTTGCTACAACTAGCATTTCTAGAATTATGTCAGATAAACAGGGGTGATAATGGGCATCCTTACTTTACTTTTGATCTTATTGGAAATGCTTCTGATGTTTTTCTAATACATGCTAACTCTTAGTTTTAGATAGATGCTATTTATCATATTATGAAATGGTCCACTAATTTATAAGATTTTTAATGATTTTAATATAAATGAGGGTGGTATTTTGTCAAAAGCTTTTTCTTTATCCATTGATATAATTATGTGGTTTTTTAAAATCAGTTTTGTTATTAATAAGTATAAACACTGGACTTGCGATTTCATTGGTATAGGGAACTCCTGATAAGAAACTACCTTTATCAACTCAAATTGGTACTTTCTCTACAATGCTTAATTTTAGAGAGTTGTCTAAAGCACTGAGAGATTAAATGACATGCCCAGGGCCACACAAGAACTCCTGGAGTCAGGAGGACCTGAGTTCAAATGTGACCTCAGACACTTGACCCTTACCAGCTATGTGACCTTGGGCAAGTCACTTAACCCCAATTTCCTTGCCTTCCCCTCCCCAAAAAGAAAAATTAGTTCAAGGCCAGTTGTCTATCTACTATGCTTTGTTGTTGTTGTTGTTGTTCAGCTGTTTCAACTGTGTCCAATGCTTTGTGATCCCATTTGGGGTTTTCTTGGCAAAGTTATTGGAGTGGTTTGACATTTCCTTCTCTACCTAATTTTACAGATGAGGAAACTGAGGCAAACAAGATTAAGTGATTTGCCCATGGTTACACAGCTAGTAAGTATCTGAGACCACGTTTGAACTCAGGTCTTCCTGACTCCAGGCTCAGAGCTCTCACTGCACCAACTAACTCCTTATCCACGACGCTATCCTCTTGTTATTACTATGAATTATTACGTTCATAGTTTTCTTATTTTTAAGTGTAACTTGCTCACAGGGTATCTTTAGCATATTATTCTGGCCTTTAGAAAATATTTTATTCACAATTTTTGTACTGATATTCATTTGAGATTTGATCTATAGTGTTCTTTCTGTGCTTTATCTCTCCCCATCTTTGGGATCTGGACCATATTTGTCTCTGAAGAAATTTTTTCAAACAATATTCAATTGTTATAGTATTTTCAAATGTAATATAGTATTTGCAAACAGTATATAAAATACTGGAATTAATTTTTTTAATGTTTATAGAATTCAATTCTAAAGTCATCTACTCATTGTCTTTAGAATGTCCTTTATGACATATTATATTTCTTTTTTTTGAGACTGGATTATTTAAATTATCTATTTTGTTGTTATGCAACCTAGGTATTTTATCCTTTCACAAATATTCTTTCATTTGATTTATGTTGCCAGTACTTGGACAAAAATAGTTTCCAATAATTGCCTTTATTTCTTCTTCATTTGTTGTAAATTTTTATTGACAATTAGTTTCCCTCTCTGTTTTTTTAAAAATCAGATTAGCTAGTTTTTTTTAAATCAACTCCTAGTTTTGTTGATTCAATATTTTTATTTACTCTCTTTTTTTATTTTTCAGAATTCACATTTTTTTGTTCCGTTAAGGCTTTTTGATTGGTGGCTTTTCTAATGTTTTTAGTTGCATGCCCAATTCATTGATTAGTTTTCTATTTTGTTACAGAAAGTGTTTGGAGATATTCATTTTTCCTCATCAGAACTGCTTTGGCTGCATCCCAAAAGTTTTGGAAGGGTATCTTATTGTTGTTTTCTTTAACAAAATTATGTATAATTTCTATGATTTGTCTTTGAGCCACTAATCCTTTGTGTTAAATTATTTAATTGCCATTTAAGCTTTAATCCTTTCTTCAAAGGATCTTTTATTGCTTTAATTTTTATTGTGTCATAGTCAATAAAGGATTCTGCTTTTCGGTATTTATGAGGTTTATATTTATTAGCACATAGGCAATTTTTGTAAAGTTGCTATGCACAGCTATTAAATATGTGTGTGTTTCTATTTCTATTCCTTTTCAATGATCTCCAGAGAGCTATCATTTCTAACTTTTATTGAATTCTGTTCCAGCCCTTAACTTAATTCTTGTTTATCTTTTTGTTAGATTTGTCCAGGTCTGAAAGGGTCATACTGGGGTCTCCAACTATATAGTGCTGCTGTCTATTTCTCCCTATAATACACTTGTCTTTTCTTTTAAGTACTTAGTTGCTACATCTCTATTAAGCACTGATATTATTTCATTGTCTATGTTACCTTTAAGCATAATATTGCTTCCCTGCTTGTCTCTTTTTACCATGTCTATTTTTACTGCTGCTTTGTCTGAAATCATGACTGCTACTGCTTTTTTTTACTCACCTAAAGCATACCAAATTCTACTCTCAATCCTCATTTCAACTATATGTGAAACTTTATATTTCAAGTGTTTCTTATAAACAGTATATTTGTTGGATTATTTCCAATCCATTCTTCTAATTTCTCCCATTTTATAAGTAAGCTCATCTCATTTACATCAGTTATGATTATTAACTGTATCTTTCCCACAGACAAGACCTCTTGAACTTTTTTCTCTTTTCCTGCTCCTCTCTTCACAAAAAAGAAAGGTTTGACAATTCTTTTTGTGGTGGCAAAGTGGAAACAAAGAATGATATGTAAATATAATGGAATAATATTGTGCTAAAAGAAATGATGAAAGAGACAGTTTCAGAGAAACCTGGGAAGACTTTTATAATCCGATGCAGAGTGAAGCCAGCAGATCCAAAAGAACAATTTATACTATAACAACAATATTGAAAAAATGAACAATTTTGAAAGACTTAAGAACACTAATCAATGCAATAATCAACCATAATTCCAAACAACCAATGATAAAGGATGCTACCCACCTCCTTATGGATTCAAGATACAAAATGAGACACATTTTTTTTGTTATTTTTGTTTTTGTCGGGTTTTTTGGAAACACATTTTTGCATGACGTGGATAATATAGAAATTAATTTTGCTTAACTATGCATATTTGTCATAAGGGTTTTATTTTTTTTTCAAGGGGAGGGGAAGATAGGAAAGGAAAAAATAAATTTTTGTTAATTGAAAGAAAGTATTTTTTTAAGTGTTGAAAAAAATTTAATTAATACAGAAGGGCTTGAAAAAGAAAAGAAATCTGAACACTACTAACTTAAAATTCAGGTAGTCTGTTCTAAACTCTTCTTCCCTTCCTCTTACAAAACCCAGGCTCCAATCTCTATTTCTTATACTTCTTTCTTTCTTTTTCCTCTGTGAAAGTAAAATTTGTTTTGTTTGATACCCTTTCCTTTCCAGATCTGTCCTTTATCTCCATCTCCTCATTGTCATTCATCCCACAAATCCAATCAGTTGCCAGATTTTCTTGTTTTTATCACCAAAATATCTACTGAATACTAGGGGTGGGGGGAGGGTTGGTACTAGAGACACTAAGAAAAATTACTCTAAATACATTCTATGCCCTCTTGGCACTGAGTCATTCTCTTGCCACCAACGAACTATGATGAACTATAACCACCAACTCTCTTCCACCACCCTAGATCAAGTCTTCATTGCCTCTCACTTGTACTACTGCAACAGCCTTCTAATTGTTCTCCCTGACTCAAAACTCTCCCTCCCCAAATGCATCTTCCACACAGGTGCCAAAGCAACCTTCCAAAAATGCAGATCTGATCACGTCATTCCTCTCCTTCATAAACTCCAGTGGTTCCCAGGGTCAAATAATAAATTCCTCTGCTTAGCTGTTAAAAATTTCAGTCTGTCTATACATTACTCTCTTCCATGAATTCTGTAGTCCATCCAAACTGGCTTAATTACTCTTCCTTATACATGACCCTCTACTACTTGGTCCCAATTGTTACTGATTTTTTCCTCCTCAAATCATCCTATAGTCAGGATATGGTGGAGCCAGCTCTAAATGGTTTTCAAGATCCAATTATTAAATTTTCAGTGTGATCATTTATACATCAGAAATCAGCAATTGTTATAAAATCAAGACTTGATTTGTGGTTTTGTTGATTGTCTAGACTTATGAAAAGTCTAGACTTCATCGACTTGTATTAATGATGCAGATTAAACTTTAAGATGTGTGAATAGGTTTTGGGGGGGTTTTGTTTTTGGTTGGGGGTTTTTTTCTGGAGGGCCTAGTTGTTAAATATTTACCAGCACATCATATGTTGTTCTATAAACATTGCTTGAGCTCAGAAGGAATACAGCTGAATACAGCTCAGACAATGAAGTCATCACTAGACTGGAGACCTACTCAGCCTTGGCTAACAATACTAGCGGTAATAATAGCATTTATACAGTACTTGAAGGCTTACAAAGTGCTTTATATTCATTGTTTAATTTGACCTTCACAACATCCCTGCCCATATTTACTTTTACAAGAACATGTTATATGTTCACCACAATAGAATGTAAACTCCTTGAGGGCAGGAATTGTTTCATTTTTGCCTTAATATCCCCACCCCCTAGTATAGTGCTTTTGTAATGGGTTGGTCCTGACTCAAGCCAGTCTCCTGGTAGTTTAGGGCCATAATTGGAACGAGAAGAGACACTCAGTCCATATAACAATTAACAACAGGAGGTTAATAATTCATAACAGTGGAAGGATATTTGGAGCAAGAAAGGGATGTTGATCCACAAGGAACATTGATTAATTTGAGCATGCTTTCCCAAGGTTGTTCATGTAGCAGGGCAAAGGTTTGAGGCCTCAGGGAGGAGCTACAGTTCCTCATGTCCAGAAGTCTAAGAACCTGCATCAATGGTCCTGGCCTTAGTCCCCTGAGCAAATCAAATCTCAAGGACGATTTTAATAGCTTTTAAGAAAAAGCTATCTTGCATGGAAGAGGTGATTTAGGAAATATTGTTCCACCATAGGTTTACCAATACCTTATTGGTTGGGATGTTATCCAACAATGTAGACAGCAACCCATCCATGGCTTCCCATCCTATGAAACTCTTGTCCATGTCTTCCCTTAAGTCTGACACAAGGGGTCTACCCAATATATTACAGACCTTTTTCAATTTCTCCTAACATTAAAAGTATAGTTGACCTTGGGCATGTCACTTGCCCAATTGTCCTGCCTTCCTCCCTCCAAAAAGCAAAAAAAAAAAAAGTACAATAGGGGACTGACCAGTGAGTGTCTAGTCCCTTAGCACAGGCACAGTTAAGTTATACAGATCATACATAATATTCTCTGCCTGTTGCCAATCCAAAATGTGGAACATTGGAGCTAATATCTCATTATAAGTGACTGGGGGAGGGGCGAGGGCTGTGGGTGACTGTGTGATGATGACAGATCTTCTGGTTGACTGAGAATCCAGAAGGACAGTCTGTAAAGGCTGGGCTAGAACTGACAGAACACACAAAGATTCTAGAGGACAATGTCTTCTTCTTTTCCCTGGCAGTTTTAAAGTAAAGGAGAAAAACTCCAGGTAGGAGTTTATACATACACATGTATGTCCCCACCAGACCACATGCGGCCACATGTAGTCATAAACATATAGTGTCTGTTTCTTTTGTCTCTTGTGTCTGCTCTTCCTTGATTGTAGGTGACTATTTCAAGATAAAATTGAGTGCATTACAACTTTGTGAGCTTCAAAAGGCTGAAAGAGTTATCAAATGTCCAGCAGCTAGAGTTCACAGAGTCTGCAGATCACTGTAATTGCTACATGCTCGACCCATCCCAGTTGTGTAAGGAAGTAACTCATCCGTTGCTACTCCACACTCAGAAGCGAATTTAGTGAGACCCCTCTAACCAGGGGAAAATGCATTCCCAGATTTGAGGGGATGTTTCTTTACTTCTATCCTTACTGTATCTTCTCAGTAAATATCCCTTTGTAAAGCTAATTTATATTAAGTGATTAATTTATATTAGTCAATACATTCAATGATGGGGGCTCAAAAGCAATATTATTTTTAAAAATCTTCAACCCATCAAGGTTACCTCTAGAATCCTGAAATAAGGATTAATCAGCTACTTTCTGGAGACCTGTGGAAAAAGCAATATCCTAACTCTTCTCCCCATACAAATTAGACTTATTACTTTAAAGGGTACTGAAACCATCCTCCAGACTTGACTGGCTCAGAAAACTAAAGGCTCAGACTGTTGATTTCAATTCCTCATCACTTTAGCATAAAACAGGCATGAGCTCCAGGCTCACACTCTGATGCCTTACTGGTAGATCACAATGGACAAGGGGTCTTCTTTCAACTGAACCAACTCAAAGAGTCTTCAATACCTATTCTTGTTGAATATTTTTCTCCTGCCATGGCTAAGTAAATCTCTTTTTGTTAACTATTGTATGACCTCTGTATGAGTATCTCATTTTGTTCCAATATCAAATCTAAACTATTAGGAGACTATTTTGGGTCAAGACCAGCCCAGAACAACATTTAACCTGCTTGAGTGGGAGTTGGGAGAGTGAGTCCATAGAGGGTTCTACATGAGGATAAAAGTGGAACTGGTCACCCCTGTCCTCACTGTGTGACCAGTCCATCTTCTCTCCCTCTCCTATATTTCCCTGATGACGTCTTTTACTCCTGTTCATTTTCAAAGTTCTTAATTGGTTACATGTTTCAGCCTGCTCATACCCACCATGTGTCTCTCCACTGCCACCTTCATGATATTAATTTTCAATTCTTTGGAGGCTGTTGTGATCCATTTCTCAAAGCCATGCAAAAATACTGGTATAATGTTGCTATTAAAAAGATAGGTTTTTGTTTCTGAGAGAAGCTTAGGGTTATTAAAGGAGCTTTGCAATTTTCTAAATGCATTCTCTTCCTCTAGTTTTAATTCTGGGCCCAACTCGCTCTCCATTTGTACTGCCTGTCGCAGATATATACATATTGATGGGTAAGATCTAGTGGTTGTCCATCCAAATGCAAGTCATAATGTTGGCACTGAGAGCTAGCATTGCATAATGGATAAAAAAAGATGATCTCAGATTCAGGAATACTTGGGCTCAATTCCTGACTCTGACACACAATGATTGTGTGTGACCCTGAGTCAGTGAACATTGCAGGGCCCCCAGGCAACTTCTCAGTGTTGCAAACAGGTGCTTAACTGCATGGGTAGAGGGAGTGCTTCCCTGGGAGCTCCCTCTCCTGATGAAATCACAGTTTCAGTCACAAAGAGATCTTGGCAATGAACATTCTTCATCCATTTGATCTTTCCTATTTGGTGGTCAGACCAGATTCTTTTGAGTGGTTATGGATCTTTTCCAGGAGGCTCTGCAATTTTTCCTATTTTGATGCAACCAATCGGAGGATTACGGAACAGGGTTATTTCTGTTGTTTTCTCTTTGAATGAATCTTTAACGTATAGTGCTCTAATGTGTAAGTACATTATCTTGATCTTCCTTAGCTCCTGATGGGTTAGGTCCCTAGAGCTTAGCAGCTTCTCCCATTCATTATTAGTTGATATCAATAAGCCAGCCAGTCTTAATTAGCTTTTGGAAATGGATCATTTACTGAGAAAATATAGCAAGAACCAAATTATAGAAATATCCCCCCAAATCAAGGCACGCTCTTCTCTACCACTTCAGACCCTGGGCAGAGTGGGCTCACACTAAAAGTGGTAGCCACAATGCATTCTTCCTACTAAGTTCACCTCCAGTAATGGCATGGCCGATGGCCAAATTACTCTCTTGTTTTTGGGACACAGCATCTCAACAGCCAGATCAGTCCATGACTAGGCAGGGTGAAGCAAGCAAGCCACTCTTCAAGGCTTCTCTGGCACACTGAACATGGCTGCTGCAGCTACAGCAAACACTGAAATGGACTACCGTGGATGGACCCCTGGGGACCTGCCAACTTTTGATGTCATGAAAACATTGTCTCTAATCTGTCACCTATTCAGGAAAGAAAAAGTATAACAGAAACAGAAGAAACAAAGGTGGCATGTGTTCAAGGCCATGTGGCTGCCAGGTAACAGAGGGGCTTTTCCACCCAGAGGCTTATGGAATTTCTTTCCCATCACTTGAAAGAGAGAGAGGGGGAGAGAGAGAGAAAGAGAGAGAGAGAGAAAGGGAGGGAGGAGAGGGAGAAGTGGGAGGGAGAGGAAGGGGGAAAGAAAAAGGAGGGGAGGGGAAAGGGAGGAGGAGAGAAGAAGAGAAAGATAGGAGAGCAGAGGAGAGGAGAGGAGAAGGGAGGGGTGGGGCGGGGAAGGGAAAGGAGGGGAGGGGATGGGAAAGGAGGGGAGGGGAGGGGAGAAAGAGAAAAGGAGAAAGGGAGGCTGAGTTCCTCTGCTGGAGCTTTTTGTATGCATCCTCAGTTCTGGCTCTATAGCCAGTTACAAGGCTTTTCACTACTATAAAGTGAATGCACAGGAAATGGTCACCAGATTGACACCTGCATAGCATGCTCTGAAATGGAGAGCTGGGCCCTTCGTTATGCAAGAGCAGAGACAAGCTCACCAGGCAGAACAGACTGCATGATCAGAAGAACTGGGCCCCTGCTGGCCAGTCCCCCGCTAGAAATGATTTTAGTGTATGGCTGGGAGATACTCTTTGTTGAAAGACAGCTTTTAAGGGAAGATTTTGATCTACTGAATCAAACTTTTCATTATCATAAATATTGCTTCATAAATAACAGATAATAAGCAGGGTAGAATCTTGTAGTCTCTATGTCTTTGAGTCAACTGCAAAATGATAAAGATATGGTCCACTGTAGAATATTGCTTGCAAAAACCTGCTTGAGGATGCTTTCGATTTGTGTGAAGATAAATCTCATAAAGATTTTGCAAGGATCGGAAAATAGCACCTAAATCTACAGTTGTTCTCTCAGTCACCATTTTTCAGCATAAATAAGGTCCAAGACTCTTTCCCAAGCCTTCACATCTCTCTCTCATTCAGATATTCTATAAATTAACATCAATCTCCTCACAACTGTATCACCTCCAATACAAATTTCTTCTGCATATCCTTGGTCTAAACCAACTGCTTTCCCCATCTTTGTTCTTGTTAGTGGAAGATGCTGTTTCATTTGATCCTAAAAATAGTCCTGTGAGATGGCTCCTATGACTATACACATTTTATAGATACGGAAATGGTGGTTAGGAGAGGTAAACTCACTCTCCCCAAGAGAGTTTTGTGTCAAGAGTAGGATTCAAACCCAAGTCTTCCTGATTTTAAGCTCAGCATTCTATCTACTTTATAAATATATAAAAAAATATATAATATATATGTTTTTACATCTATACTATATATTTACATATAGTATACATATGTATACTTTAATATGTTATATAATTGTACATATAATTGTTGTTGTTCAGTCATTTTTCTGTCATGTCCAACTCTTTGTGACCCCATTTGGGGTTTTCTTGGCAAAGATACTAGAATAGTTCACCATTCCTTTTCTAGATTATTTTACAGATGAGGAAACTGAGGCAAACAGGGTTGGGTGACTTTGCCCAGGACCACACAACTAGTAAGTATCTGAGACCGGATTTGAACTCAGAAAGGTAAATCTTCCTGACTCCAAGTCTGGTACTCTATCTACTGAGTCACCCAGCTACCCCATGTTACATGATGTAGTCATTGTTATTCTATTATTTTTCTCCTGAAGAATATTTTTTATTCTTCCCCACTTAGGCTAGTGGCAGCTTAACTTTGCTGGTTTCACCCACAGCTAAAGAGCCTTATGATCCCACCCTGTTTCCAGGGGCCCAAAAAAGCAGTTCGTTTACAGGTATATGGAGTAAACCAGTTGATAACAACAGCTTATATTGGTTCTCAGTCACCTTTTGACCTGATCATCTCTTGGGTTTAAAAGTTAACCTTTTTTTCCTTTTAAATCCTTTCCTCTGCAGTTCAAGAATATATTTACCTTTGATCATAGGCAATTCACTTCCCCTCCCAAGACTTTAGTCTCTTCATCTCTAAAATAAGGGGATTGGACAAAATTATCTCCAAGGTTGCCTGTAGCTCTAACTCCACTGATCCTATGAAACTAGGCCCATCTCTTGGAACAGGTGAGAGAGCAGATGGTCGCCAAGGGCCTGGCCATGCTAGGGCAATGAAGAAAAGAGAGAACAGCCCTGTCAGTATCACAGATTTAGAGATGGAAGGAGTCTTAGAGGTAATTTCATCCAAACCCCTTATTTTTATAAATGAAGAAATCAAGGTCAGGTCACATAGGCAGTAAATGGAAGATTTGAGATTTGAACTTGGGTCTTCTAACTCCTGGCTCAGCCCTTTTTTCCACTATGCCAGGATAGAAACCAGAAGGAAAAATTTGTTACGAGAGAGCAAAAGGGAGCTATTCTAAGAAAATAACAATCACATTTCATCAAAGGAGTCTCAGGACCCCAACATAGTCCAACGCTACCACAGATTCCACCCTACCTCTATCAGTTCAAGCCCAGAGTCAGGAAGGCTCATCTTCTTGAGTTCAAATCCAGTCTCAGACACTTTACTAGCTGTGTGCCCTTGGACAAGTCACTTAATCCTGTTTGCCTCAGTTTTCTCATCTGTCAAATGAGTTGAATAAGGAAATGGCAACCACTTCAGTATCATTGCCAAGAAAACCCGAAATGGGGCTACAAAGAGTGTTTCATGACCAAAACGACTGAACAACAGCATTTCAAAAGCCTCTTCTACAGAAGCCACAGAAACTGTTAGTCAAAGAGCATAGAAGCAAGATTTTAGACTAGACCTTGTCATTCTATGAGATGCTTCTCCCTATAAAGTCAGAGAGAGTAAATGTGAATTTAACTCTATGATGAGCTATGAGATAAACTAAGGAGAAGACAGGGAGAAAGAAGGTAAGGAGAAACTTCTTTCTTGTTAGAACTGCCTTAACTGTTATTTTATGAAGAGACATTACAGAGATAATTCATGAGGAGTCAACTATAAAGAGCCTGTTTCCCTGTCATGGCTGGAGAGAGACTAGATAAGGTATAAAGACAGAGGATGAAGAGGATTCTTTCTTTAGAGAACCATTTTGATCTTTATTTTGTGAAGAGGATGAAGAAGACCCTTGAAAAGAGACTTGGTATCTTGAGATAATTGAAGAGTAAGACTGTATTAAATGAGAAGTCAAGAGTTGTAGTGATAGTCACATGTGACTCTGACCTTTCTCACAGCTTAAAAATTGTAAATAATAATTTATGTCTTTGTGTTGTTGTTGTCGGTGATTACCTTGTTTATAAACTGTATAGGCGGTAATTTTAATTTGTATAGGAGCCCCCCCACACACTAAGGGTTATGCTATATAAAGAGATATGAGCAAATAGGAAAGTGGTTTGTTTCTCCCATTTATTAAACAGTATTTAACAAACTGGGGTGGGGGTACAAGCCGATTGATTAATGATTTAGATGTTGCAATTTAATAATTATTGAGGAAATATCCAAACATACCAGAACTTGGTAACCAATCAAGGAGCAGGCTCAGAAATGAGCTAGAAGTGAGTGTGATTGACCTCAGACCCATATAACCTTGCTACAGTGAATAAGCCACATGTGAGGATTATTCCACTTACTATTGGTACATGGAATGTGCTTATGCTTATGGACAACACTAAATCCAGTAGATCTATCTGAAAGACAAACAGTTCTTGTTTCAAAAGAACTCGTCACCAAATGTCACGCCAATACGATATTTATGGCACCAGGTAGAATGGTGTGCAGGTGTTCAGGAAGGACTGATACCTCTGCTGGGGGTCTGCTGAACCCTTTTCAGGGCTCCTTTCTACCTGTGGTGTCCTTCTTTCACTCAACTCTTGCCTGTGGCTCCAAGAAGCTACAGCATGTGCAGCTGCCACAGCCTAGTAGGTCATCTTGGCAGAAGGGCTAAACCAGGCTCAGGGTAACCAACGGGCCTCACACTCATCAGTGAGTTAAGAGGTGTCTACCCTAAGCATGTGAAGACTTCCCCAGTGGAATGGGTGGATGAGAACAACCTGTTCCACTAGCCATGAAGGCAGCAGAAGCAGGCACAGTGAAGCACTTAAGGCTTGGTCAGACATGAAGATGCCGAGGTCATCCTCTGTATCCCAGACCTTCACTAGTCATCCTGACTTTTGTCTTGGCACTGGACTCTAGATGACTCTAGAAGAGAGAATGAGGGCATCTCTGCCTCACTTAAATCCAATTTAGGTCTGAGTCAAAAGATATCACTCATACCATTTTACCATTTTTACCTACATCAGAGTCCTGCATCAATAGGCAAGTAACAAAGCAGCAGGTATGGATACATGGGAGCTGCAGTCACACCCTGCACACAGGTGGCCCAGGCCATAGGCTTGTCTTCTCATTGGACTAAAGCAGCATGGGATTCAGCGTCCCCCTGGGTCTCTAAGCAGCCTTTTTTTAGGACTGCACTGCTTACCTCCTACAGTGAGAAAGGGGCTAGAAAAGGTGTCGCCAAAATTTTCTGTTTCACCTAACCTAACCTGGCCTCCTTACTTTGACAGGTGGTGATGCTACCTCATGATCAAAACGCACACCAAAAAAATGTACAAAAACTTTTGTGAAGATTATTTCACTTACCATTGGAACATGGAATGTGCTTATGCTTATGGACAACACTAAATCCAGTAGATCTGAAAGACAAACAGATTTTGTTTCAAAAGAACTTGTCACCAAATGTAGCACCAATGTGATATTTATAGCACCCAAGGTCACAATAAATATATCTGCATAGTGCTCCATCACAAAATATAATAGACTCTCCATATATAAGAAAGAAGCAAAACATTTATTCAGAAGCCAGAAAACCAAATCTCAAAACCAGTAAGCCAATTCCATCATAGTAGCAAAGAAGTTAATAAGCCACAACAGCACATAGAGCCACAGCATCCTTTAGCCTTCCCACATACCAATACAAGATCAATATTTACTCACAAGCCTATCTATCTCCCTCAGAAGCATCTTCTCCTCCCATCTAGCTTGCTCTGACTCTCAGCTTTCTATGGGCTCTCTTCTACCCTTCAGCAAACTCCTCCCACCACAGGTTCATGAGATTACATTTAGCCTATTAAGGGGCAGAGTATATTTTCAAGGCAGGGAAGGTCTTCAAATTCCCCTAAGCTTACTAAGGGGCAGAGAAGATCTTCAAATTCCCATTACCATTACAACATCGCATCTAAATAACAGCCCTGAGTAAAACAAACGAACAGCTTACAGAGTCAGAGCTGGATACAAGTTCTTCTGGAGTGGACACAATGAAAGGGAGCACTGTAAAGCAGGCACAGGTTTCACAATCTAAACTAATCTAGTCAACAGGCTTGTATGCCTTCCAAAAGGAATAAATAACAGGCTTGTGATAATGCTATTGCCACTTGTAGGTAAGTGCCATCCCATGATCAACCATCATCAGGGCACATGTTCCCACAATGACAAATCCTAATGAGATCAGAAAAAAATTTTTTGAATAACTGGAAACATTCATCATCAACATGCCAAAAGAGGACAAGCTTGTAATTCTGTGTGACTTTAAAGCTACAGTAGGCACAAACTATCAGATGTGGCAGAGAGTCCTTGAGAGGAATGGAGTAAGAAAAATCAACAGCAATGGTCACTTACTACTGAAGACTTCTGCATCTCATGACCTTCTTATGACCAACACTGTCTCCTGTTTACCTAAACACAATAAAACTTTGTGGATGCATCCTCACAGCAAAACTCGCATTTAATAGACCATGTCATTGTAAGGAGAATGTGAGAGTAACAAAAGCAATGTGTGCAGAGTGCTGGACCGACCACAGACATTCTCTCCAAGCTAAACATTCACATTCAACAAAAGTGGCAGGCCCAAGGCAAGACAACTACTAGAAGACTTAATGTCAACAGATTCAAAGCCTCTCCCAGCATGAACAGTTTATTGCTAACTTGGAGGGAAAGCTGAGCCAAAACATGCTTGGCAACAGTGGAGCAAAAATGGAGTAGGCAGCTTTCAGAGACTTGGTGTACAGTACCACATATCTCTGGGCCAAAATACTCACAAATATCAAGATGGGTTTGACAAAAATGATGGGGAAATTCCAAAGTTGTTAAACAAAAAAACAAGAACTCCACAAGGTTTACCGGCAGGATAGTTTATCTGTCTTTAAGAAGATAGCATTTAATTCCATCAAAAGCAAAGTATAAGCAAAGCTTACAGAGATACAAGTTTCTTGGTTCCAAAAGAAGGCAGATAAAATTCAGTTTAATAGTGACAGTAACAATCTAAAGCACTTTTATGATACCCTGAAGGCTATTTATGGGCCAAAGACCTAGGGTGTATCTCAACTACTCAGTCACATTGATTAGTGATAAGGACATGTTCCTGGAGAGATAGACTGAACACTTCCACGGTGTTCTCAACAGACCCTCATCAATCCATGCTGAAGCCATTGACCATATACCTCAGGTTGAAGTCAATCCCTCTCTAGCTGAACTTCCAAATAAAGAAGAGGTTTTGAATGCCGTTAGGCTCTTTCAGTGGGGCAAAGCACCTCGTGCTGATTCTATTCCAGCAGATATTTACAAGGCATGGGGTCCACAGCTCATACAAAAGTTGGCTGAAATCTTCTAGGTTATATAACAAGAGGTTAGCCCCTGGGAGTTCAAGGATGTCTCCACTGTGCATCTCTATAAAAGAAAAGGAAATAGGTTGTTCTGTGACAATCATGGTAGAGTGAGGTGTCTTTCTCTTAATCATTCCTGGCAAGATTCTTGCCAGAGTCCTCCTTAACAGGCTGATCCTTCACTTGCGTGGTCATCTACAGGAGAGTGGCTTCAGACAGGGCAGAGGAATGGTTGATATGGAGTTTGTTGCCCAAGAAATGGCAGGAGCAGAATGGAAGTCTGTATACAACATTCATCAATCTGACTAAGGTCTTTAATACTTTCAGTCATGAGGGCTTATGGAAGATCATGGCAAAATTTGGTCGGCCAGAAAAGTTCATCAGTATTGTACATCAGTTTCATGACTGCACACTTGCCTGGGTTCTGGATAATGGATAGTGCTCTCGTACTTTCCCAGTCATCAATGGAGTGAAACAAGGCTATGTGCTTGCTCCCACGCTTTTTAGCATGATGTTTGTCAGTGATGTTATCAGACACCTTCAATGAAGATGAAAACAGTATCAAGGTCAGCTGTGGCACTAGTGGTAAATTATTTAACTTGAAAAGGCTACAAGTCAAGACTAAAGTGGAGGGAGAGTTGATGCATAACTATTTGTTGGCAGATGATTGTGCACTCAATGGAGCCTTTGAGGCCAATATGCAACAAAGTAAGTATCAATTCTCTGTTGCTCATGCTGATATTGGCCTGACAATTAACACTAAGAAAACAGGCTCTCCACCAGCCAGCACCACACCGTCATACATGGACTCATTGGTTACAGAAAATGGAGAAATTTTGAACATGGATAAGTTACCTTGGCAGTATATTTTCCAGGGATGTACATATAGATGAGGAAGTTGACTCATGCATTGCCAGAGTTTGGTTTTTAGGAGACTCTGAAGAAAAGTGTGGGAGAAAAGTATTAGTCTGCCTACCAAACTGGAGGTCCACAGAGCCATGGTACTGACTTCATTGTTGTATGCCTGTGAAACCTGGACAGTTTACCAGTGCCACGCCAGGAAATTGAATCACTTCCATTTGAATTGTTTCAGGAATATCCTGAAGATCAACTAGCAAGATAACAATGAGGTTCTCTCCTGAGCTAAAATGTCAAGCATTCAAACTCTGCTGCAGAAAATGCAACTCCAATGGGCTGGCCACATTGTTTGAATGCCAAATGTATGTTTGCCTAAAAGATTATTTTATGGAGAACTCATACAAGATCTCACGTGGAAGTTGAAAGAAATGATACAAGGACACTCTTGAGTTCTCTCTGAAGAACTTTAGACTCAATCTGGGATGTGAGAGACACTGGCACAAGATTGCCCAGCACAATGTGCCCACATCAAAGAAAGCTCTATTCTCTATGAGCAAAGCAGAATTGCAATAGCTCAAAAGAAACATGGTATGCACAAATTTAGAGACATATCCACTCCAAATGTTCATACAGACTATTCATGCTTGACCTGTGGTAGACCATTCCGAGCTTCTATTGATCAGATCAGTCACAGGGGACACCTTATACCTTGACTCCAACATTTTGGTCCTCTTTGAGAATGAAGGTCAACCACCACCACCAGAACAGTGGTGAGCACAGTAGACTCATCTATCAATCATTCCTTAGCTTGAGCCCTGAACATGCTCAAGTATCCTCATGGGGTGTGGAATGTGCAGCCTCGAGGCCACATGTATCCTTCTAGGTCCTTGGGAGAAGCTTTTTGACTGAATCCAAACTTCAGAGAACAAATCTTTTAATTAAGGGGATCTGGGAAGTTTGGATTCAGTCAAAGGACTGCATTTGAGGACCTAGAAGGCCACATGTGGCCTCGAGGCCACAGGTTTCCCACCCCTGTTAAGATAACAACCCTTTGCATGGGCAGAGACTCCCTAGCAGCTCATTTCCTTCTGGGTCGTAGCTTTTCTTCCCAAAGAACTCATCCCCCTTCCCTTCACAAAGGCAAGGTTTCTTCTTAAAGCCCAGTATGGGCTGTGCAGCTGCCTTCCAAAGAAATGGAAAATGGTTACCACCTTTAAACATCATGGTTACTGGTGTGCCAGGAATACCTGGTCCCAGGAATATCTCTTCCTCCTGCCAATAAACTTTCCTCTCTATTAAATGTGTGGTTCACAAGGATATGTTTAGGTGACACACATAGAGTGCTGGGCCTGGAGTCAAAAGGCCTGCATTCAAATCCATCTTCACACACTTATTAACTGTGTAACCCAGGCAAGTCATTTACTCTGTCTGCCTCAATTTCCCCAACTATAAAAGAGAGATAATAAGAGCACCTATCTCACAGGGTTGTTGTGGGAATTAAATGAGAAAGTATTTGTAAAATACTCAGCACAGAGCCCGACACTTAACAAATGCTTGTGTAACCTGAATCCCAAAGCCCATTAGTATGGGATTCTCTCTTCATTGGTGAAAATAAATGCCCCCATGCCCGCATCAGGGTCAGGGTAGAGTCAGCAAAATTAAGAGAGATGAGACCTAGTCTCTTCAGTCTTTAGACTAGAATCTTTTTGGCCTCTACAGTCATTCCAGGTGTTCCTGGTTCTCAGCTTTGAGACAAAAGACTGATGGTGCCAACCTTACTTCAAGTGGCTAAAGGGAGAAGACTTTGGAAAGAAGCAAATATGAGAGGAGCTAGCAGTCTCCATCATGTTTCTATTCTATCCTCAACTTTCTGCACACTTGGATGAGATATGTTCTCCTATGTATACATTTTCTGATTTTTGTTTTGCTGATGGCTAGGATAAATGGGATTTTTTGCTACTTGTTATAAGTGTTCATTGTGGAACTGATATTTGGTGAGAAGGGAGTCAAGCCTTGGAGAGAAAAGCGTGGGTCCTCCTTCCCTCATTAATGAAGAGCAAACAGAAGTTTAGCTTGAACCTGAAAATCACATCCCTTAGACTTAATATTCATGGGAGCAGAGAGATATAATTCTAGCCTGGCACTCCCTCTCTCTGAGGAGAGTAGAATGGTCAGCCTTTGCCCTTCACCTCCTGTCAGGAATTAAAATCTCCCGGGGGAAAAAGAGTTGGGGGGAGAAGAGGATAGTCTATTGTTGCCTTCTTTTACATGATGTTTCATGCTACGTGTCAGGGACAGCCTCATTATCCTAGTTTCTTTCTTTCCTTCTCAAATTCTCCAGCCAGTTTGCACAAACAACGCCAACGTGAACTTACAAATAATTTACAATTCCTCCTCTCCTCCCTCCCTCGTCTGCCTTTTAGGAACCAGAACTAAGGGCAGATTCCAATATCTATCTGTTATGGTTTTTTTTTCTTTTTAATATAGCATCAATACCATTATTAAACCTTAAAACATCATTTAAGGAGATAACAGTTCTAAGGGGGCTCCTAGCAGCTAGAAATGGAAGGAGAAAGGGTATGGCTTGGTCTCCATCTTGCTCTACATTCCCCCCTTACATTACCTCAGATAAAGCAGGAAGTTAGGGCAGAAAAGGGGAGGGAGAATCTCTTCTTCCCTGGGGGTTAGGGCAGGACACCTCTAGCTAGTTTTGTCACAGACACCTTGTAGCATTGTCAGAGGGGTAATAGCAAGGCTAAGGCCTCTCCTTTCCCTACATCGCTGTCCCAGAGACCAGGGCTTCCCTTCCCCATAGGTAGTGAACATTGAGTCCACAGTTTAATCAACAATGGAAAAGAACGAAGGCTCAAGCCAGGCTTCTCTGGGCTCCCAGTCAATGTTACACTCCTGCCATTCTCCACAGCTTTGGAGGTTAAAGTACTCTGGATCCCAGGGTTGAAAGGGCGAGGAGGGAATTTGGTCATATTCCCCCAAACCAGTGGAAACCCAGAAGCCACCTCTAGACAAAATGCTTGCATTCAATTTAGCTCTTAGACCTCTGGTTCTCTCTGACCTATGGCAGAGGCACAAAACTTGGGCAGGGGTGGGGGGGTGGGGGTGGGGTGTCCCAAACTACCCTTTTTATTCAGGGGCCTTTGAACAACTTGAATATCTTGCCCTGTGTTGGAAATCTGTTTTAACTTATGAGAAACAGGCGTGGGGGCCCAGGAAGAGAGCATGGTGGGTGTCAGGAGCCTATGCAATGAGGGGATAATTATATTTTTCAACACTGGATCCTTCAGCTGCTGCCTCTGATCCTGAATATACAATACAGCTTAGAGTTTAAGGCATTTCCAAGGAACCACACAAAGGTTCTCTTCTTGGGGAGACCTCTGGGGCTTTGCCACAGAGGGCAACTCTGTGGGTTAGGGAAGTCCCTTGATGCTCCCCCACCCCACCTCTAGCCATGAGCTGGCCTAGAAGAGGCATTTAAGAGTGATGTATGCAAAATGCAACAGATTGAACCCAGGGGTCTAGGGGAAGGAATGAGAAGGGTAGTGAAACAAGCAAGTGAAAGGAATAGAAGAGAAAAAAAGGCAGAAATGGGCAATAACTCAGAAATAAAGAACTTTAAACAGTCAGGTCAAAGCATCTCACTTCTTAAATCAGGAACTATTTTCTCTTAGTCAACAAGCATTTGTTAAAAAGGCTTACTATGGGACAGCCACTGTACTAAGTGTGGGATACAAATACAAGCAGAGAAACTGCTCCTGTACTCAAGAAACTTCCACTGTAAAGCTAGAAGACAATCTAGAAAAGGGGAATGAAAAGCAAGAGGAACAGGCAGTGACAGCAGGACAGTCAGGAGGGGAGCCTAGAGAGGAAAGAAGACATGGCCAGCCCTGGGGGTGTCCCTTAAAAGGGAAGTGCTGGCAGGAACCAGTCAGTTGGAGGAAGGGGCTCCAGGGGCAGAGAATACTTCCAGTGCGGCAAGTCCAAGGCTAGAGCCAAATACCAGGGCGAGGGGGTTTGTGTATCATAGTAGAGAAAGTCTGGAGAGTCAGGAGTGGATTGAAACAAGCAAGAACAACATCTATTGTTGGCTTCAAACTTACCTAAAACTTTCAGAGACTTTTCTTAGAGATTAGTGATTGTAAAATGGAAGGAGGGGGGGAGGGACAGAAAGAGAAAGAGAGAGAGACAGAGAGAGAGAGAGCAACATGGTTAATGGGTAGGGCGTTGGACTCAGGGTCAGAAAGACTAGGGTTCAAGTCCTTCCTCATATACTTATTAGTTGTGTGACCCTGGGCAAGTTAATTAACTTCTCTGTTCCTCCCCTATAAAATGAGGGGTTTGACCTAGCAGGTCTCTAATACTCCTTCCAACTCTAAATTTATGGTCCAAAGACCTAAATTCAAGTCCAGCCTCCAATACTTACTGGCTGTGGGATGGTGGGCAAGTCATTTAACCTTTCAATGCCCCCAGACAATTCTCTAAGGCCATAATTGGTTTCTCTGGGAGTTCCTTGCACTGATAAAATCACAACTATAGAGACTGTATTCGTTATAATTCTTCTATGGCACCATGACTAACGTGAAAATGGATTTAATATTTAATGTTGTAGAGCCCATATCAGATTGCAAGCCATGTTGGGGACAGAGGTGAGAGGGAGGGAGAGAAAATTTAAAACTTATGGAAGTGAATGTTGAAAACTGAAAATAAATAAATTAAATATTTTAAAAAAAAAAAGAGGGACTCTACCCCAAGTCTGGACAGCTGGTGGACAGTGCCAGTCCTGAAGTCAGGAAAATCTGAGGTCAAATTTGACCTCACACACTTACTAGCTGTGTTACCCTGGGCAAGTCACTTAACTCTGTTTGCCTTAATTTCCTCATCTGTAAAATGAGCTGGAAAAGGAAATGGTAAACTACTCTAGCATCTTTGCCAAGAAAACCCCAAATCAGGTTATGAAGTATTGGACACAACTACACAACAACAAAGCCCAAGATTTCACTCCACCCATAGAGGACACTGTGCTTGAAAAATTTCTTAGAAGTCATCAATGGCCAGTCATAGATATAATAAGTAAGCACCAGAGGAAAGCATTTTCCACTGATTTTGCATTGAATAAGTCCTCCCCTGAGGGAAGTCAACCATGACTTTCCCAGCTGGGGAAATTTAAGTCAGATCTAGTTGTGAGTTGCTTGACATAAGCTATTGGAATGACTGTGTAACTCAAGAACTTCTGATCTCTAGGGTTGCGAGTCAGTTCCCCGTGTCCCAACACTTCTCCAGGATGGAGGCAGTACCAAGCAGATTTGAGGTAACCAAAGCATTCAACCTGTGGACAACGGTGGCTTAGAACCATTTTCTCATCCTCAATAACTGGTTTCATCAACCTTACAACTGGTGGTACATCTCAATCCCCTGCCTTCTGGTTTCATTTTACACATCCCACAAACATTTATTAGGCACCTACTGCATGCAAGACACTATGCTAGATATAAAGAAAATATACCTCTACCTTCCATAAATTTACAATCTAGTAGCTTCCACTCACTAACTCTGTAGTGAAACTGTTCTCTTTAAGATCTCATCAATACCCTCCAGACAGATTCAAGAGTCTTTCCAAAACCTCATAATCTTGATCTTTTTGTAGAATGTGGACATTTAGTCAACTATCCTTTTTGAAATTTCCTTCTTCCCTGACTTCTTTGATATTGAAGTTATCCAGGTTCTCTTCTCACTGGCCTCTACCACCACCTTCTATGGTTAACAACTCTTCCTTATTCCTCTCCCTTAATGTATGTATGCCCTAAAACTCTGTAATCAACCTCTCTCTGTCCATCTCTGTCTCTCTCCCTCTCTCTTTCTTTGTCTCTCTCTCTTCTTTCTCTCTGTGTCTATAACTCTGTCTCTGTGTGTCTGTATCTCTCTCTGTTTCTGTCTTCTTTCTCTGTCTCTCTTTGTCTCTATCTCTGTCTCTTGTCTCTCCTCCCTCCCCCCTTCCCCTCTCTCTGTCTTCATCCCTGTCTCTGTCTATCTCTCTCTCTGGTCTGTTTCCCTCTCTCTGTCTCTATCTTTTTGTCTGTCTCTCTCTGTATGTATATGTGTCTCTCTCTGGTCTGTCTCCCTCTCTCTGTCTCCATTTCTTTCTCTGTCTCTTTCTGTCTTCTTTCTCTGTCTCTCTGTCGGTACCCACTCCCTCCCAGGGATTCACTTCAATTTAATTCCCTTGATGATCTAATTCAACTAACCTCTATATTCTGACCTCTATAATCACTAGGCTTCAGTCCAGCATTTCTAAATGTCCACTAGTTGTCCAGGAAGCACCTTAAATTCAAAACGTCAAAAACCAAACCCCTCATCTTTTGTCCTAAACTAGCCCCTCCTACCAAATGTCTTATTTCTGCTAGTGGTACCACCATCCTTCTAGTAACCCAGTCTCTAAACCTGATGTCATCACTCTTTCCTTATCTCTAGCCCCTACTCCTACCCTATCCTACATTCTACCCACACCATACCTCTCTAATTTGTCCCTTCCTTACCACCATCACCCTGCTTCAGAGTGTCATTATCTCCATATCTGAACCTCTCACATGGCCTACCTCAATCTCTTCATAACCAGACTCCCTGCCTTAGGACTCCTCTAATTCATCCAGCAAACTACCTTCTTAATGCACAAGCCTGATTTCATCATTCATATGTAAAAAACCCCCAAAAAACAAAAAACCCTGCAATGGCTCCCCACTGCTATCAAAATAAAGTCCAGACTCCTTATTTTAGCATTCACAATCAAATACAGTCTTTATCTCATAGCTTTAACTCCCACTTTTCCCCTATGTTTACCCTGCGTTCAGCCAAACTGAACTCTTGATTGTTCCCTAACCGCACAGATTCATGAACCTTTTACCACCTCTGAGAAGCCTTGGCTCAGATATTCCTGGAATGTTCTTTCATCTCTGCTTATTAAAATCTTATCCATCTCTCAAGACCCAGTTTGAATTGATCAATCAACAAGCATTTTTTAAAAGCACCTACTATGTGCCAGGCACCGTATGTTAGGGACTTAGCAAATCAAGACAAAGGTGAACTATCCCTATCCTCAAGGAGCTTTTTATATTCTATTAAATTATATTTATATTGTACTTCTCTAACATACTTGTTGATTTATTGATTGAAGCAAAGCACTCTAACCTTCTGTAATACTAAGCTTATCCTGTTCTCCTCTTCCAGGCTTCTAGCTCCAAACTTCCTCTCCAGTTTGTTAGGTTTTTTTTACATTCTGTTTACAATCATTCTATATTCTGGCCAAGCTAGACTAATAATAGTATTAGTTATTAACTTTGATATAGCATGGTGAGGTTTGCAAAGTACTTTACATATCGAATTTGATCCTCCTAACAACCCTGTGAGGTGGGTACTATTATTTTCACCATTTTACAGATAAGGAAACTAAGTCTGGGAGTAGTAAAGCTTGACTCTCAGATCCTATTCAACCCTTAGCCATTACTATATCTAGGTTCATTCTGTACTCCATGCTTGACATGGTTTAACTTGAAATCTATGGCTCTTGAAATCTCTCTCCCTTCATTCTATGCTAAGCCCATGTGAAGTTGTTGTTAGTGGTAGTGGTAGTGGTGGTGGTGGTGGTGGTGATGGTGTGGTGGTGGTGGTGTGGCGGTGGTGGTGGTGTGGTGTGGTGTGGTGGTGATGGTGGTGGTGGTGGTGGTGTGTTGGTGGTGGTGGTGGTAGTAGTGGTGGTGGTGGTGGTATGGTGGGGTGGGGTGGTGGTGGTATGGTGGGGTAGAGTGGTGGTAGTGGTGGTGGTGGTGGGGTAGTGGTGGTGGTATGGTGGGGTGGGGTGGTAGTGGTGGGGGGTGATGGTAGTGGTGGTGGTGGTGGTGTGGTGGTGGTGGTGGTGGTGGGGTGGTTGTGGTGTGGTGTGGTGGTGGTGGTGTGGTGGGGTGGAGTGGTGGTAGTGGTGGTGGTGGTAGGGTGATGGTGGTATGGTGAGGTGGAGTGGTAGTGGTGGGGGGGTGATGGTGGTGGTGGTGGTGGTGGTGGTGGTGTTGGTGGTAGTGGTAGTAGTGGGGGCGGTGATGGTAGTTGTGGGGGGGTGGTAGTGGTGGTGGTGGTATGGTGTGATGGTGGTGTGGTAGTGTGGTGTGGTGGTGGTGTGGTGGTGTGGTGGTGGTTGTTTATCCTTTGTTTTCAAAGAGGATCAATGACAATAGGAAGTAAATGACTTGCAAGTGTATTGGATTTAAGTGAAGCAGCATTGTACCAGTCTCCCTCTCTCCTTCAGAGCCATCTGGGTCCAGTGGCAAGACATAGATCAGGACAACTGAAAATGGCCCCACTGCAGTGGGAGAACTTGGCCTTTTTTCAGCTAAGGTCTTTCTTAGGTCTCAGTTTGTCTGAGGCAACACCCATTCAGTGACTAAGGCTAGGTACGAAATGAGGCAAAGAATGGCCTCTTTTACCTAGTCCTCCTCCACCCCCCCCCAAAAAAAAACAGTCTGGATGGTGAAGACCCTCAGGGTTTCTGGCCAAAACAGAAACAATTGCTATTTACACTCAAGCTGAGCCATCAGAATCCAACGACCAGTGCTCCATGAAACTTCTATGACTTCTCTCCACTAAGGAACCCCTACTTACAATCGATAACCCCCTTTCTCAAATCTTTTGTGCTACTCTTTTGAGACTTTTATGCACTTAATATAACTTGCATTATAAATATTTGTCTTACCTCAGTTCTATATTGTAAGTGTCTCATTTTTGTATCCTTAGAGCCTAAATGAAGTCGTTCACAGAACACAGCAGACCAGGCATTTGGTGAATGGAACACCATTTCCTCCATGAAATCCAGCCTGGTGTAATTTCTTCCTCTAGCCTAGAACTTTGCACAGCTCTTACAGCACTTATATTCTGTCATGTACATTTTAAAATTATTTTATTTTTTATTTAATTTAAGCTTCCGTCATATATTATAATTACTCATCTTTATGTCATTCCCCCACCCCCACCCCAAGCTCTAGACTCCAAGCTCCTTGAGGGCAGGGACTGTCATTTTTCATTTTTGTATTTATCATTTTCATTTCATTTTATCATTTGAATGCATACAGTTCCGATATATTCACTTTAATCTCCTAGATTAAATCTCTGCTTTCTTTTAATATTCAACTCAAGCAACACCTACATAAAGTCTTATCTGATCACCCCAGCCACTTAGTGGCCTCCCTCTAGGGGTGTGCTAGTAATGTTTAACTACTGGCTCTCCAGGCAATAAAAATGTTCCTTCCCAGTACACACTTTTAAATTTAATCTACATTATTATCATTTTCTCCATCACTTTCTTAAGTCTAAACAATTAACAAAACAATAAATCAAGCTCTGGTTTATATCGATTTCTGAGATGTAAAACGTCTGCAATGAAAATTTTACAATCCGCTGGCTGTGGCACACCCTCATCTCTGTCCCAACACTACCTTATATTTCTCTTGAATACATTATGTATGTTTTCATGTTGTTGCCTTCTTTAAAAATGTAAGGTCTTTGAGGGCAGCTCATTTTCACTTTTGGCTTTATCTCCAGCACTTAGCAAAGCACTGTACCTGACACATAGTAAGTGCTTTGTGCTTTTAACGACAAGGGGCAGCCAGGTGGCACTGTGGATAGAATGCTAGGCCTCGAGTCAGGAAGACGTCTCCCCCAGCTCAAATCAGACCTAGCTAGCTGTGTGACCCTGAGCAAGTCACTTATCTTTGTCTCAGCTTCCCCATCTGTAAAATGAGCTGGAAAAGGAAATGGCAAACCACACCAGTATCTTTGCCAAGAAAACCCGGGAAGAGTCAGACATGACTGAAAAACAAGTGAATAGCAAGTGCTTAATGAATGTTTGACTGAAAAGCACTGGGTTTGGAGTCACATGGCCTAGTAAGAATCCTGTCTTTTCGGCTTTCTAACTATGTAACCTAATTACATTTCTTTGGGCCTCAGTTTCTTAATCAGGAAAATAGGGGGGTTGGGCTAAATCGGCAGTTCTGAAAGTGTGGTCCAGGGACATCGTCCCCAAAACCCTTTCGGGGGTTCAAGAGGTCAAAACTACTTTCATAATAACACTAAAACACTACCACAAAAGGCTTTCCAATCTGCATATATATAGTTCAACATTCGTTTTCCTCTCGATTTAAGACATCTAACTCTAGTTGAGAGCAATAAGGAGGAAAAAAGTGCAGAAATGTAAAATTGCTTATAAAACTGAGACGGTTTCATTGTTTAATACGGCATCTTCAATGGACAGCGTTTCTTATAAACAAAAACTCTTTGGGAGGCCTCAGTAATTTTAAAGAGGGTAAAGTCTTTGGTCCTGAGACAAAACAGTTTGAGAACCAACGTCCTAGGTAATCTCTCAGGTCTCTTCCAGCTCTAGACTCCAGAACCTTAGAATCCAAACCCTGCCCACAGGGAGTTTACAGTCTTCTAACACTCACTCTTTACACTAAATTTTCTAACACCAACTTTTGTCCGTCCCCAACTCTAACCAACTGAATATCCCCAGTTGTACGGGATTCACGGAAAAAAAACTTGGTTCTAATCCCAGTCCTGTGACTTAACTATTTTGTGAGCCCCTTTTGAGCCATGAATTTGGAGGGCCCGGAGGGTGGTATAGGAGGACCTTTGTACCCCCGGGCGCTTAGCCTAGCACACAGTAACACCATGTTTGTTGACTTAACTGTAGGATCAGGATCAGTTTCCTCAACTGTAAAATGAGTTGAATAACAGGGCTGGACGAGGCCTTAAAAATCTAGGCCAACCCCTTTATTTTATAAGTGGAAGAAGCTGAGGGTTTTGCGAGGATGAGAGCGAAGCTTTAGAAAGGGACAGGAAAGCATGTTTTGCAAAGTATACAGAGCTATGCAAAAGAAAGAAATTATTACTACAGATAAGGGTTTTTTGCCCTGAATTGGTGGAAACCAGGTGGGTAGAAAAGGAGGGGGCTTTTCCCGTCAGAAAGGGTGAAAGGACGCGCGCCTCCAGGGCCCGGAGGGGGACGGATACCCTCAGGTCGCGCCTAGAGCCAACAGCAGCGAGCAGGCGGTCAGAACACCTGGCTCGAACAATGAGCATCCGCCCCTCCCCCAGCCAGCCTATAAATACCAGGCGCGCGCTCCCTCTCCCCACGTGGGGCTGAATGGGGCTGTAGACTCCGCTGTGCGATTGGTCCCTCTGTAGCCAATCAACTGAAGTCGGCAGGCAGAGCCACTTGCCGGTTGGCTGAGGGCGACGGCGAGGTTGGAGGAGGGGGGCAACGTGGAAAGAGGTGAGGGGTTCCCTTTTGTTCTTTCTACTCGAGCGCTTTAACCCTGTAGTGGGCAGTCTGCTTCCCGGGGAAGGGACTCGAACCTCGTGCTCCCCACCTTTCCCTCCCCCACCCTGGAGCTCGCTGTCCAAGAGAGCTCTGGCCGTGCAGGCTCAGGACCGTTGGTGCCCAACTCGCCTGTTAAAGGATTCCGAGCTCTCTGGGATTAACCTACGTCCGAAAGGCAGGGTGAAAAATATAGGAAACGGAGGCCCTGAGGAGGTCCCCGGGTCCTACCTCACCTTGGCCCGGTCACGTGCAAGCAAGTCACAGGGACTTCGAGTTGCCCCGCTCCCACATAAATGAGAGCAGGCATGCGCCCCCTCTCCCCAACCTGCCCTCACCTTAGGTTAAGTGGCTGGAGGTGTTCCTCAGCCTGCTGGGCATTGACTGAGCCAGAGAGGCCGTGCAGAACATTCCTCTTTTTTTTCTGGTCACCTAACTGCCAGCTCTCCCACCTGTACCTCCTTCCCCACTTCGCCTCAACCCCCACAGACTTCAGACTTTCTTCGTTATTAGCAGACCAGAGGAAGGCAAGAAGAGTAAACCGAGGGTAAGGGGGTGGAAGCAATCTTGCTTGATGACCTTGGAGACTATGTCTCATCCTTAGTTTCCCTTTATATAAATGGGTATTTAGAAAAACTGTTTTTCGACCAAGGGATTGTGAAGGCGGGCCTTTTTTTTTTTTTTAATGATTTTAAGATCTTTGTAAACTGTAACTCATCAATAATGAAAGACTGGTGCCAAATTTCCCAGAGAAAACACTCCTGAGGAAGAAGATCTCAGGAAGGGAGGCTAGACGACAGGTTTTAGTAAAAAGAGATCAGTTTTCTAAGTGAAAATCCTATCACTAAATCAGAGTGCTGGATTCTCCCCATCCCATATGGGCCTGGGGAATTGGTACCTCCTGCTTTAGCCAGCTGTCATCAGGAAGGGTACTCCGTAAATTCTCCCTAAATCATCTCCCTTCAATCTCTCTCTGAACTGAACTCCCTCTAGTACTAACAGTTGCACTCTGGGGTACACTGTATGGGTTCCTATTGATCAAAATTCAGGTCAGGGACTCTCAGATGCTCCCCTTCCCTACTCCCTCCTTCATTTTAACACCTTGCCCAACAAACTAGATGGAAGCATTTCATGGGGAGGACTTGGTCCTAGCTTTGTCATTCTATCTTTGGTACTGGGTCATATCTGTAAGAAGACCATGAAAAGAGCTGCCCTAATTTTTCCTTCTTTAAGCTTGGTTTCCTTTCATTAGTTAAGAGCCCCAGATTGACTCTTCTTTTTCTGACCACCAGGTGGTAATTAAGGCAACCTACCAAGACAGAGTCATAGGCTAAGCCAAATGTAGTCACTCCATTGTGCTGGTGATGCTATTCATAGGTCTGGAGCAGGAAGAGACCTTAGAGGTCGTCTTGTCCAACTCCTTCATTTTACAGATGAGGAAACTGAGGCCTAGACAGGGAAAATGACTTACCCCAAATCATAGCAAGCAACAAGTTAGGATATAAATCCAGGTCTTTGAACTCTAAAATTAACATTCTAAACACTGCACCATGTTGGGTAGGGGAAACCAAGATAACTAAGGATCCTTTGGAATACAGCTGAAAAGATAATTTGTTCTGACACTAAAAAGTATCTAAACCTGGGTTGATACAGAACAAGAACACAATTCCTCAGTCTGATGATTAGTGACTGAGATAGCGGGACCAAAAAAATAAAGTGACTTGCTGGAGATCATAGATGCATACTTCTATTTCTTTGGGAAAAGATATAACCCAGAAAGGAAGTGAATTAGTTTGATGGAATTAGAATTTAAATTAGAATTCAGAATGTTCTGTTTGGTGTTCTCATCACTATCCAATCTATCTTTAGCTGATAACTCAGAGAGCATTCAGATTGAACCCTCAATTTTTGTGATGCAAATAACCCACTACTTACATTGTAGGGAACCCTGAAGTCTCTGGTACAATTCGTGGCCATAGGTCCTTGGCAGGGGTCTTCTGGGTTCCCCAGGGACAGAAAGTTGAAAGACAAACATCTGCAGTGTTTTTGCTGTTGAACAAATTAAATCTATTGCACAAACTCCTTCCGGAGTGGCTGGTGTATCAAGGGCCATCTCACAAAATGTAAAAAGTTCCCTTTCTTGCTTTTGGATGACCAGCATTTGGACATTTTGGAGATGACAAACTTCCTGGCTATTTCTACCTGTGTAGTGATTCAATATTTCATATTGCCAAGGACTTGGCATTTTGGTATAATCACCTTGGGTGATTCCTTGATCTTCCCCCCATTCCCTATAGCAGGAGGTGGGTGGGTAGCAGGGTGTTGTATCTGTTAAAGCATGAAACAGTTTCTCTTTTTCAAGTCTTTTGTATGATAAGCAGTATTCTGTGTCTTTCAAATTCCCTAGAGATGGGGGATGGGCAGTATTCTTTAGGTACCACTCTTTTATGCTCACCTGGTGGAGCATAGGTTCAACTAGGCAAGCTTTCACTTGGCTGGCTCCTGACTTGCCTTTTCCATTTTGTGTTTCCTTTCCTGAGTAGGTAGGTGATCAAACATTGTTTTTGAGATAATGAGTCCAGGTGTGGAGGCAACCTTGTGAGTTTGAGAGGTCTGGGACTCCTGGATCCAATGAGTGAATGAACTGATTTGCTTTAAGGGGAGTTTCTGCATCATAGAAGGCCACCAAGAAGAGGAGCCCAAGGCTCTTGCCTGGATTGTCAGAATGCATGGATTTTGAGGCAGACAGTGCAGAGCTAAAGGGAAACGCAGAACGCTTAATCAGCAGTCCAGCAAACTGCGTTATGTTTTGATGAGGTTTAAGTATCAGCCTTCTAGCTATTTGTAACAGTAGTTACAAGTTAAATTACTGAATCCTATTCTGTCATTATGCACTGTGAGTCTTTCATGTCTTTTAACATTTCTTTGTGGGTAGGAAATAAATATTTGTCCCATACCTGATTCATATTGTACAACGAAATGCTTTTCTGCACCCCTCTTTTAAGGAGCCTCTAGACATGAACCCAAATCAAAGTTTTAACTTTTTCCCAGGAGTGGGGTAGGAGACAGTGAGGCAAAGAGTATTAAAAAAGTGAGTCAAGATCCCTGTCTCAAGCTCTCCCAAGACTAAACCAGGTCTAGACCACATCTAGTATGGGCTCAGAGCAAAGGAGCCCACTAGGGAAGGGGTGCAATTGCTCCAGCCCCTTGGGTCCACAAGTGATTCTTTTTATTAGACTAAGAATGGGGAGACCTCAGGGAGTGGAGGGATGTAGAGGGAGAAGGCAGAGGGACTGTCTCACACACTTGTTGCCCACAGAAAGTTGATTCTGAATGCAGGAGAGGAGATGGAAGTGGTCATTTTTACTTGTTCTTTTAGAACAGGAGATTCATCATGTTGCCCAACCCTAATTGAAGGCTGTGAGTAAAGGGCATGAGGACAAAAGCATGTGGCAAACAAACACAGACTGGATAAAAAAAATCTAAGTGAAGAACATAGAGCACAAATAACTCAATGTAATATAGCCAGAGCACTGGGGAAAGGAGATAGGACTGCCCACAAAATAAAGCTTGTCCTAATCCAAATTTCTTATAACTCTGGGACTTTCACGTCCTACCGAGTCGTAATCATTGGAGGGCTGGAGGGGTGGGAGTCACAGTCCCTTAGGAAGCCCATGCTAACATGAAAGGGGTTTCACTGTTGTCAAATGGAGCCGTCAGGAAATAGCCAACATTTGGCTGGAAAAGATGGACTCAGCCATAAGAGAAGCTAGAGAGGTTAGAGAGGAAAAAGGAAACAGACTGCTGAGGTGATAGAGAGGAAAACCTAGGTCACCTCTCCCCCAGAGAGGAAATCACTCCTCTTGAACCATCAGGGTATGATTTAGGGACACCATCACCTCATGACCCCTGCAGCCACAAGGACAACCATTAGCTCTGGAGCTAGAATAGCTGTTAGCGCCACTAACACAAGCAGCTCAGAGATTTTCTCCTCCTTTACAGGGACTCCAAAACAGAGACTGAGAACTAGAGGATAAAAAGAAAAAGGAAAACAAAGCACAAAACTTGAGAAAATGTCCTTCCCCACAAATCTCAAATCAGGGACAGATCTCCATCCATTCATTCAGAATGCTGGCCTGGGACAAGATTTCCATAAGACAGTCCCTAGCTCCACCCTGCCCCAGTTGCCATCCAGAGTTGTCTGAAAGCCACCACCTGGCACAAGCACATGCCAGAGTGCCTTTTGTTCATCAGCATGCCAATGGTGATGGTGATCCCTGAACTGTCTGTCCTTGGATGCAAAGTGAAAGTTACTGTGTCACCTAATACAGATTCCTCAACAACCCAGCTTCAGAGGCAGGCAGGAAGGAAAAAAAGAGGTCTCTGCAACAGCTCAGTGTTCACCTATCAGGATCTGGGTTTCCTTGTAACATTTAAGCAGGAAAGATTCTATAGAACCCAGGAAAAAAAAAAAGGGCATTGACCCTAAAAGTGGTGAGGAACCAGGTGTTGAAGGTCAGAGGGCTCTGGAGAGAGGGTCAAGATTATTATATTATGATCCCAGAATTCTTCAGTTCTGGACCTAGTTATATGATTTACTTGCCCTAACAAGTACCTCCCCTAATCAGAGGTTTAAACTACCCCCATTCATGAACACAGCTAAGAACCCCTAGGAGGGCATAGCTTTGAATAAAAATGGTCAAGCAGAGTGACTGAATAAGAAAGAAATCTCCAGTTTTATTTCTCATTTTTCTACTGCTGTTTTGAGGGCAATAATTTATTCCTCATCTTAGTGATACCATATGTAAAAGAGGGATGCTGTAATGATGTCTTACCAGTAGGTATCTAACAGGGGTCATGAGGGTAAATCAGTTGTGCAAAGCCTTAAAAAAAAAAATCAATGGTTTAATTACTTCATTAAAACATTTCTTTATTTTCTATCCATTTTCTCTTCTGCTAAAATAGGATGAAATAAAAGCAGATCAAGGAAGCTGAAAACAAGGATTGGACCAATCTGACATCGCCAAAAGGATGACCTCCTGATTCCCTTCCCAGGTTTACAACCAAAGCAAGAATCAAGAGATCAATTTCTTCCTGACTTCTCTCCCTCCCTAGTGGGATGCCTAAATTCCCAGAACAACTGAAATAGTGCTGCAGTGCCCTCTAGTGTTTGCTTCTTAAATAACGTGATGAGGTTGGTCCTTGGTTGATTCCAAGTGCCCAATTGGAAAAGCTGCTTAATTAGGTAGAGTTGGAAGGAGGTGGCAATAAAACTCATCCAAGAAATCCAACCCTTGGAATGCTTTCCTTCCATAGAGCCAAGTATCTTGCAAAAAAGTATTTTCCCTTTCCTTCTTTAGACACTGCAAATTAGAGCCACTCACTGCAGCAATTGGAATGAGTTATCTTTGTGAGTTCAGAGTTTCAAAAATTAGTTTCTCTAACCTATTTCAGTTCCTGCATTTGATGGCAAATGCCTTTCAAAATGAATATGTGGTAACCCAGCATATGCATTAGAGAGTGGAAAAGGAAAAAAAACTAATGCATGAGACTTACCTTTCCAAAAGAGATTTATTAGAATTTTTTTTTTTAACAGCCAGCTGGAGATGGGAGTAGTATGTTTATAGGTCTCCAAATCTGCAACCAGACTGGGATGATGGTGTAACTCTTATGAGTTGGCTTCCCAGCTAGCTCTTTTGTAAAGGAAAAAAATCCTGTGCCTGAGTTATGGTAAAAATGAGATAACCTTTCTGGAGGTTCCAGATTGGTAGAGGGGCAAGATATTAAGCATTACCTCTGCTTCCAGATCAGTCTGCACTTTGATGGGTTGAGAGGAATAAATATGGGCCTTGTCATGTTTCTCATATCTCGTGTCATGAGTATACCAATGTATTCAAGTTTGGCAAACAGCCTCTCCTGATCTCCTAGGATTTAAGATCCTTTCTCTCGAACTTCATTGAATTAATTTTTTTAATAATATTTTATTTTTCCCCAATTACATGTTAAGTTTTTTTTAACATTTTCTAAAGTTTTGAGTTCCAAATTCTATCCCTTCCTCATCTCAGCCCTTCCTGAGAAACTTCACTGTATTTAACTACCTTTTGCTTATTTGTATTTATTCTCTTAATACTAATTGTTTATATACTTGTTGCCACTGTTAGAATGTAAAAACTCCTTGAGGACAGGGATTGTTTCTTCCTTTGCTTTTATCCCAGGTACCCAGTTCAGTGCTGGGCAATAAATGTTTATTGATTAATATAGAAGGTCATATATGTGATTCCAGGTGCTATGGGACATTGGGCCTAGGTAGACATTTATCTATGAGGTTATAATTGGAGAAAAATGGGGAGAGGATGATCTTCTTGGCTGAGTTCATGGATGAAAGGAAAAACAAAGCAGCAATCAATTAAGACTACATAGGTATACAAAATAGTATGAAGATGTGAATGAATGAAACAGCATTTATTAAGTGCTTGCTATGTGCAAAACACTTGTTCTGATCACTGGGAATAAGACACAAATAGAAGAATAAGACACAAATAGAAAAACAAGACAGTCTCAGTGACAAGGAGCTCATAGTCTAATAGAGGGGAATAACACAGAGAAGAGGTTTCAACCTCAAGACAAATGGAAACTCCCCATGGTCCTTCAGGGGTAGCCCCAAAGCAGATGGTAATGCATCTTATTTGTTGTCATCTCCCTTGACAAAACCATATCGGTTTCTGAAATTGAACCATTTGACCAGTCAAAGATGGTGATCACAAGGATTTTCTTTACCTGGTTTTCATTAGCTATGGCTGCTAAAGGAGGGACAGCCACAGCACCTGCAGAGGAAGTTACTAGGTTGTGTCTACTCAAGTGCTGCTTCCTTACACTGTGACTGAGGGAACCAAGCTAGAAGCCAGAAGTCAATGTCCACAGTATGGTTCTTAGGCCATGACCCATCTCTGGCAGGTGGTCAGTGTTTACTGTTGGAGTGTCAGGCATTGCTCCCTTCTCTGATGCCTGCGAGGGCCAAGTGGAAAATGGGGCCAGTGGTTTGGGGGGCACTGCCATACTTAGGGCTCTTAGGCTCAGGATCTTTGCCCATCTCCACCAAAGTCTGAAGAAAGGTAATAATTGAGGTAGTTTAACCTGCCTGGCACATGTCATCTGTTTCTCCTTCAAAGTGCCTTGCTGCTTTGGCTAGGCTGGTTTGCCTATATCACTATAGCCACTGGCTGGCAGTTGGTGATGATGTGGTGGTGGTGGTGGTGGTGGGACCCTTCTCCACATGGCTTGTTCCGTTCAGTGATGACTACAAGAATTGCATTGGAAGCAGGGCCATTCCTGAGGCTCCTGAGCTCAGGATCTTGGGCTGCCTCCACCAAGAAGGTAGTGATTTGAGATGGTGGTAGTTTGATCTGCCTGGCACATGCAGCTGCCTTTTGCTTCCTCAGGGTACCTTGCTATATAGTAGCTAATTAATATGTACATGGGTCTTACTAGGGAGTTCTGCTTCTAAACTGCCTAGTTAGGGACAGGATGGTCTTAGGAGGATGTTCTCTCCTATGCAAATCAGAAGCCTTATGGAAGATCTTATGGTTTTTCCCTTTGAGAGTTTACATGTGAAATGCTAACTCAGATTGTATAGGAGAGGGAGAATAAACTTCCAGTACGTGAAGATCCTTACAAGGGGAAAAAGACCATAATTATTAATATTGCTGTGTATAAATGTGTATATGCATGCATCTGTTTTTTAGCAAGCAACACCCATTTATTTACATTCTCCAAAGTAAGAAAAGATGACACTTGAACAAAATTCTAAGACACAAACATGCCTTTATCCATAAAATTTAATAAAAAGGGTCATAGACGTCATGAAATGACTCACAACAGTCATAGTATAACAGGCCCTACAACACCTTACTTGGCTGTTTTTGGTTTTGGGTAACTTAAGAACCAAGAAAGTCCCAGCAGCACCATAGAGAAACCAGAGAAACCTGCAACGTCACTTTTGGGGTGGTCACTTCAGGCCGAAGGATGGCACTGAGGAACGGAGGCGGGGGGTTTTAAAAGACCCTTTCCTCCTTCCTATAAAGCAAAGGCATTGTACCTCATAAATTGCTACATAAATACTTCCCTGGGGAACTGATGATATTCTTCAGAAATGGCAGGAAGGTCGGAAAGGAACATCTCTATTTCAACCTCTTTTTACTCAGGCCCAGAGAAGTCACCCATTTCACCTAGTGATAGAGTTGGGATTTGAACTCAGATCTTCGGATTCCAAGTCTAGGAAACTTTCTGCTGCTCCAAGCAGAAAGCAAAGAAGCCAAGAGACTACACATAAAATGAAGATGTCAGGCATACTATTCACTATTACTATTTTCTGGGAGTATGGGTTTGTTGTTTGTTTTTGCTCCTTTCTTTGTGACTTCCAGTTCTTTATTTTCTTCTGCATAAGAGGGTGGGAGTAAGGGGGAACAAAAGCAAATGAAATGTGGCCAGAAGAGATAACCTGCAGGCCCTGGCCAGAACACTAGAATTTTCTGGCATAAAAAGGTTGGGTTGTTTATAAAAAGCAATGGTAAAAGTAGGGAATGTTGAATCCAAAGAATACCTTGGCTGCCTACCTTGTCTGTCTATCCTCTGAGCTCTAAGCCACCTCTAGAGCTTGGCTCCCTAGGTAGTTCAGTGCATATTTGGCCTTTCCTGCTGCTTCAAGTATAGCATCTAGGTAAGCTGGGCCTGGAATCAGGAAGGCCCGAGTTCCAATATGGCCTCAGACACTTACTAGTTGTGTGACCCTGGGAAAGTCACTTAACCCGTTTGCCTTAATCCCTTGGAGAAGGAAATGGCAAACCACTCCACTATGTTTGCCACGAAAACGCCATGGACAGTATGGTCCATGTGGTCACGAATGGGATATGACTTAACTGTAAATCAGAGTTAGAAGGGACCTCGGAAGGCATCCAGTGCCACTGCGCAATCCACGGTGCTCCCACCACAAGAGAGCTAAAAAGTTCCTTCGAGATAGAGAGAGCCCATCTAGTCACAAATCTGGGCGTCCAACCCAACCCAGCTCCTGTTTGGGAAAATGGTGGCTTCATGTTCCATTTGAATGACTGTAAAGGGTAGAAGCCAAAGCCAAGGGAGAGAGAATTTCTGGCACAGAGACACTTGTGAACATCGTGTTGCACTCCAGAGGATGCTTTTGGACACTTGCAGCCCTGGCTATATCCCTAAGTCTGCAGAAGCTGAAATGCAGTTTCTGAGGCTGCTCTCAGCGATTCGTCCTGTGTGTCCTCACCGGAACAAGGCAGCCCCGCCCCCCAGCACCGGGCCCCAGGTGACCTCGTTGCTCTCCCGTCTGCCCTCCGTCTCCCCGAGATTTACCCACCCCCATTCACCATCTCCATCCCCACCCGCATCCCTTCCGCGGTTGGTACTGCGGTAGCCAGACAGAGCCCTGCGCCTATTGAGTGGGGGCTCATTCTCCCCAGCCAATCACGATGGATCAGAGCCGTGGAGCTCCCCAATAGAAGAAGAGCAGGGCGCGTTGGCTTAATCCTTGGCGTCTGGCATGGCCCCTGGCGCTTTTATTTCTGTTTCGCGCCCCCTCCTTCCCTCTCTCTCCCGCCCTAGTGCTTTCAAGGCTTCCTTGCTGTTGCCATCCTTTCTCCCCTTGTCTCGGTGCCTCCAATTCCTGGGCTGTGGCCACTCCCCACGACAGAACCCAGCTCTGGCTGAGAGTGGGGCTCCCCAGAGTGACGCCTGCCTCTCACTTATGGGAGGGGCTCTTTGAGCATCAGTCAATTTGATTTTAGTCTCTTCCACACCAGGATGTGATTCAGCTGGCTTTGACAATTCCTATTGCACTTGCTAGGATGTGTCTAATAGTGAATTAGAATGTAATGGCAGCAGTTGCACTAGGTGATGAATTCAATGAGTTAGGTGCTCTGCAAATGCACGTTTCAAAAGTACATTTTAAAATGTAGAAATTAGTATTTGCAGCCAAGTGCTTTGTTCCCCCTCGCCCTCTTTCTTTAAACATGATTGGAGCAGTCAGATTAGTCCCAGGACATACTCTCTCTCACAAAGCTTTTGCCTTTGGTATAGACTGGTATGCCTAGAGAACTGAAATAGCTTGTCGTTTACGGCTTCCTCTTAATCATACCTATCGCTGGTGTACTACAGAACTAGTCAGGAAAGGGAGGGGAAAGAGCGTTTCAGTTTCTGGTATCTTCAAAGCTTCATGCCTATTACAGTAATGGGTTGGTGTTGAGGACATCTGCCCTTTAGTAACTAGAGTGAGATTCCTAAGATGATGTCATCCACCCAGCTGGAGCTGCGAATGAACCAGTCAGCGCCCTTGGAACTGGTCTGCTATCCAGGATTTCATCTGGCCAGGATTCTCTAATGCCTCCTATCCCCCACCCCCACCCCAATGAATTTTAGCTCCACCCCTTTAACTCCCTGAGGTCAGTTTGGATGGCTGGTAATAACTCAGTGATTGCCACAGATTCAACTAGGAACATCCTTACTGGGTTACCTCTGTGTCTGTTTTTCCCTAAAAAACACTCAGACCTAGTGGCAACTCTCCACTCTCACTGGGTAATTTAGTGGCCTCTCCCTGGCCTTAGGAGTGCCTCTATTCTGTCTGATGACTGATCTTAAACAATAGCTTGAATTGGATGGGGGCATGCTAGGATCCAATTTTACGCTGAAGCACCTTTTCAGAAGCTGTCTTCTGCAAGCAGGGAAGGTGCATAGGGACTCCAAGACCTAATCCTAATATTACCCTCTGTCTCATTATGCACAGTCAGGATCTACCGGGGCCTTAGAGCACTGAAACCAGCTGAGATAGTGGAGATTTCTTCCTTCTTATTCCACAACACCAATTTGGAGCATGTTAAATAGACTGATCCCTTGCCCTTCTCCCAACCCCTCCCTGTTTCTCCTACATTCATCAATATCAAACATTCCTCCCGAAGCAGATCAGACTTCACTTTAAACATCCAACAAGTATGTGCAGTTCGAAGCATTTTGTTTTGCCGGGTAACTGTCATTATTATAAGAGAATAAATGTTTTAATATAAAAGGAGAAAGTAGAATTTATTAGACAGGCCCCTCTGGGGCTCAGTATGTGACATCTGGCTGTGGAATTCTCCAAGAGGAGGGTCCCTTTATCTGAAGACAAAAGAGTCCCAGGGCCCAGAATGCTGGAGCAGCAGGGGTCTCTGTCAGACCTTCGGAGACTGGAACAGAAAAGGCCCAGAATCAAGAGAGCCACGGGAGGCCCAGAACACAACGTGAAGTCTCTCGGCAGCTACTCTAATCACATTACCCACCGGTTTAGAGCACACAGCTTAGCATATTGGCTTCCATATTCAGGAGCAAATCTGCTTTCCCTACCCCCACCCTCTCTTTCTCTCCTCCCATGCATACCCCAACCTCCTCCTCACACCAATAAAGCAGCCAATGAGAGTTCAGCACTGCAGCCATGCTGTGAGGGTTAAGAGGAAAGGCTTCAAGAGAATTTTCATTAAGTCAACTCTGCTTCAGGGAATAGCTAATAGAATAAAGAGAAGCTCCAATCCTATCCCCTTCAGATGAGATAACTTATCACAGGTTTAAAAAGGTCCCACTGGGAATTGCCTAGGATTTTGCAGGACAGGATTTTTCCCCCTTCTCTTTAAAAAATCAACCCTTTAGACAATTTGTAAAATACAGCAGTGGCATCAACAACAGCAGCAACCACCACCATTGGGTATCTCCCTCCCTTGGTCTCTCACTAGCTGACTTGAGACTTGCAGGCCTTGGTGGCTGCAGCTGCCATCCAGGACAAGGAACTGCACAAGGCACTAGGCAAAATCGGTTGGATGTATGATTTCATCCTGCAGTGGCCATTTAAAATTCTGCACCTGGCAGGTCAATTCTGGCCCCATTCTGCAGTACATCTGTGTACCAGATGCTAGAGGCAGATCACAGAAACGAGCAGCACAGTCCAGCGGTCACTGCCCTGGGTCCTTTACTAAGAGACACTGAGTGAAAGCCAGACTGGTGAAGACATGAATGTAGAGAAATGAAGCAGTGGACGGAAGCAGCTCTGCAGAGCTTAAGAAGCCAGACACTATTTCTCTGATTAGAATTCCTGGTACTATTTTTATTTTTTTTTAATTCAATTTATTATTTATTTATTTTCAACTTTCTTTTAAAAATCTGAGTTCCAAATTCTCTCCCTTCTTCCCATCCCCTCCCCCACCCACTGAAAATGCAAGCAGTATATTAATTATACATGAGAAATAATGCATGCCATATTTTGATATTAGCCATATTTTTTAAAAGCAAGAAAAATAAAGAGAAAATTATACTTCGATCAGCACCCAGAGTTCATAAATTCTCTCTCTGAAGGTGGCCAAGCATTTTCATCCCGAGTCCTTTGGAATTGTCTAGCTTCACTGTATTGATCAGAGTAGCTAAATCTTTCACAGTTATACACTACTATAACATTGCTGCACAAAGGTCTCCCAGGTTCTTCTCACTTCACTTTCCATCACTTCATATGTTTTTCTGAAACCACCCCTCTCATCATTTCTTATAGCACAACTCCATCACAATCATATGCAACAACTTATTCTGGTACTACTTTTTAAAAGCCACATAGATTTAAACTTGGAAGCAACCTTAAAGGCCATCTCTTCATACCACCCAGGACCAAAAACCAAGCTCTGGAACATTTAACCTTTTTTTGCTTTGAACTCTTATCCTGGTCCCCCACCCCCACCCCCACTGTTCCAACCACCATGGGGGAGTTATCTCAGTTGTCTACTACAAGTAGGCCCAGACTCCAGCCAGGCTTCCCTTCATTCCCTGGAAATCTCTCCAGAGTCACCATCCTGTACTACATATACCTTTTTTCTCTTTCCCCTCCCCCATACCCCACTCTGCTTTCCACATGGTTCTGGAACCATAATCAGATCAGCTCTGTCATTGCTTCTGGAAAGCGATGTCTCCCTTCTCCTATAGTTCCACTCACCATCCCTGTAACCTTTCAGATCAAAATATCTCTCCCTGGTCATCACTCCTTTATGTATCCTGTCTCTTCCATCATCCTATTAGAACAGAAACTTCTTGAGAACAGAGATTATCTTCTCTTTTTCCTATTTGTGTCTCCTTTGTATATGCTTAATAATTGTTTTTTCTTGATGAGCATGAAGCTCTCAGAAAAACCTGGAAAGGCATAGAAACTGATGCAAAGTGAAATGAGCAGAACCTAGAGAGCATTATACGCAGTAACAATAATAACATACAATGTGAATGACTTTGCTATTCTTAGCAACATAATCATTCAAGACAATTCCAAAGGACTCATGATGAAAAATACTATTCACCTCCAGAGAAAGAACTAATGGAGTCTGAACATAGATGGAAGCATACTGTCTTTCACTTTCTCTATTTTTTTGTTGGTCTTACTTCAGGGGTAGGGGAGGAAGGGGTCTTACAACATGACTAATGTCAAAATGTTTTACATGATTGCACATGTAGATTCTATATCAAATTGCTTACCGTCTTAGGGTGTGGGAGGAAGAGGGAGGAAGAGAATTTGGAACCCATAATTCTAAAAATGAAAGTTAAAAATTGCTTTTACGTGCAATTGGGAAAAAATAAAATACTTAAAAATAAACAAAATTATAATTGCTTTTTTATCTTTCATCTAGTTCAACCCTATTTTACAGGTGAGGAAACTGAGGCCCAGAGACTTGCCCAAGATGGCACATGTAGTAAATGGCAGTGGTTCTCTGACTTTAAATCCATTGTTTTTCCACTATACCCTGCCTGTCCCATGCTATACTTTAATTTCTCCATTTATTGCATGGACAACTCCGTCATTTGCAGTTCACTAATCTGAGTCCTATATGCTGATTTTGCCTATTTGAAAAGACCAAGGCAGACAAAAACTTTCCTAACTTAATAGACCACTAAATGTGCATGCTTTTGTGATGATGAACAAGTCACTTATAAACCACAAGTCTTAATCCAGAAATTCTGAATTTGGCTTTACCAGAAAGAGGATGTAACAGCCAGTGATGCCTCTCAGCTTCTACTGTCTCATTTAAATAATGAGGGGGAAGCAGATCTACCTCAAAACATTGAGGAGATGATGAAATAAGGAAAACAGATATGAAAGAATCATAAAGCATTTCACCAATATAGAATATTAGTCTCACTAAGCAGAGGTATTCAAGATTTCTTATTCCCAAAGAAACCTTGGCTTTTAAAAAGTTCAAAGTATGAGTATAAGAAGCCCAAAATAGGGACAAGAGTCAGAGGACTTGTGTTCAAATACTGGCTATTACAAAATGAGGTAGATTGGACTAGGTTATGAGTTCTCACCCTTCATTGGTTCATATGGTTATTTAGCAATCTGGTGAAACCTATGGACCCCTTCTCAGAAAAATGGTTTGTTGCCTACAGTCATAACTGAAGGAAATACTGCCTTCTCACTCTGGAACATCCCTTCTTCTAGTGCCCAGGGGAAGAGCCCAGAGCTGCCATCTTTCATTCTTCATTATCCCTTCCCTGTTTTCAGTTCCCTTTTATGTGTTGTCTTTTCCCATTAGAATGTAAGCTTCTTGAGGGCAGGGACTGTTTTTCTTTTTTGCTTGATGTTTGTATCTCCAATATGCTAAGGCACAGTGCCTGACACAGTGAGCTCTTAATAAATGCTTTTTGACTATCTAAATGGTAAATTTCAGTTAGAATTTAGTGAAAGGACCCATATGTACAAAAATATCTCTAGCAGCTCTTTTTGTGGTGGCCAAGAATTGGAAATTGAGGGGATGCCCATCAATTGGGGAATGGCTGAACAAGTAGTATATGAATGTAATGGAATACTATTGTTCCATAAGAAATGGTGAGCAGGTGAATTTCAGAAAAACCTGTAAAGACTTGCATGAACTGATGCTGAGTAAAGTGAGCAGACCCAGGAGAACATTGTACACAGTAATGGCAACATTTTGATGACTGGCTTTGTTAGACTTAGCTCTTCTCAGCAATGCAATGATCCAAGACAATTACAAAAGATTCATGATAGAAAAATGATATCCACAGCCAGAGAAAGAACTATGGAGTTGGAATGCAGATCGAAGCATACTATTTTCTCTTTTTTATTTTTTCTTTCTTGTGGTTTTTGCCTTTTGTTGTGATTCTTCTTTCATAACATGACTAATGTGGAAATATTTTTACTGCGATTGTAGCCTTATCAGATTGTATGCCGTCTTGGGGAAGAGAGGAAGGAGGGAAGGGGGGAAAATTTAGAATTCAAAATCTTAAAAAAGTGAATGTTGAAAACTAATAATAAATAATTTTTTAGAAAGAAGTTAGTGAAACTAAAGATGCAACTTTTTCCTTTCTGAGTTCATAAACCTCCCCCCTGAAATCTCTACACAGACCCCTTGGGGATTCACAGACCCAAGATGAAGAACCTCTGCGCTAGATAATCTTTCAGGTCCCTTCAAGTTCTAAATTCTATAAGCCTATGGATACTTGTGTTCTAGGAAGTTGTAAAATGGTCATTGAAAATGGGTCTCTAATGGGGCAGCTACGCGGCGCAGTGAATAAAGCACCAGCCCTAGAGTCAGGAGGACCTGAGTTCAAATCTGACCTCAGACAATTAACACACTTACTAGCCATGTGACTTTGGGCAAGTCACTTAACCCCAATTGCCCTCCAAAAGGCAAAAAAAAAAAAAGTGTCTCTAACAGAAAGCCTATGTCAGTCGGTCTCCAAAATGAGATGTGCAAATCTCAGAGTGCACGCAAAGGTACTAGATTCAGAAAGATAATAATGCAACAACAATACAAGTATGTAGTACCTTAAGGTTAACAGAATACTTTGCATATAATATCTTATTTGGTACCCATAATAACCCTGTGGGATGTGTTATTATTATCCCCATTTTACAGATGAGAGGAAACTGAGACTGGTTGTGGTTGTGGATCCTGCAAAACCAGGATCACACAGCTAGTAAATACCTAAGCAGAATTTGAACTCAGGTCTCTCTGAATCCAACTCCAGAATGCTATCCACTGTACCATCTTGAAAATATTAGAATTTCCAGATTGTTTACCATCTTGGGGAGGGAGAGGGGAAAGAGGGAGGGAGAAAAAATATTTGGAATTCAAAATTTTATAAAAGTGAATGTTAAAACTATCTTTACATAAAATTAGAAGAAATAAAGTATTAGTAAGAGAGAAATATATTAGAATTTCTCTTTTTAATAAAAAAGAAAATAAAGTTTATTAAAATTTAATATATGGACTCACAATAACATCTCCACTTGGTCCCTGTATCGGATATGTCACATGCAGAACATGAAGTATTCTGATGGAAAAGCAGGAGTTCCATGGCACAGAGAGGTTACTAGTGTCACGCTTATTTTGTTAGCTCACTTTCAGGATATTGTGACATACCGCACTTTATGTGTGCTTGGTCTGGTGGATTTATGGATTGTATTATCTCATTTTAATGAAACTTACAAATCAGACAAGTTGTTTAAAGATTCCTGCAAAGAAAGTACTAAGAACATGAGCACAGTTGAACAAGGGAGTGTTAGAGACAATCTTCCAACTCCTTGGACAAATTCTCAAACTTATGATGAGGCAAAACAACCATCTAATCAGATCTGACAAGGACTTGGCCAAAAAAATTCAAAATTATCAAGAGGATTAACTGAAATGTGGATTTATGTCCAGGACTATCAACACTGGAAAGACCAAGAGCATCAACTAATGCAAAAATTTTATTATAATTTTTCCTAAAAAATAAAAAAATAATTTCTCCTATCAATCAGCACAAAGTCACTTTAAATATAAAAATTTATAAGCAGATTTGATCATTTCACTTTGAAGTAAAAATTTTCATCTTATTACCTGTTTTCTTATGAATTTAAAAAAAAATTGCACTTCCTCAATTGATGCAGCTTTGTCCTTTAAAGATATTCTTAAGGGTGAATGAATAGAGCACTGGCCCTGGAGTCAGGAGGACCTGAGTTCAAATCCAGTTTCAGACATTTTGACACTAGCTGTATGACCTTGGGCAAGTTACTTAACTCCAATTGTCCTGCCTTCCCCCCTCCAAAAAAAAAAAGACAAAGGTAGTCTTAAAATGATGAGCTTCATCCTAAGTATATATTGTGCCTTGTAATATTAGCTAATGATAGTATGTGGGGCAGTTAGTGTTTAAAGCTCTGGGCCTGAAGTTAGGAAGACTCATCTTCCTGAATTCAAATCTGCTCTCAGACAATTACTAACTGTGTGACCCTGGGCAAGTCACTTAACCCTGTTTGCATCAGTTTCCTCATCTGTAAAATGAGCTGCAGAAGGAAATGGCAAACTTCTCCAGTATCTTTGTCAAACGGAGTCACAAAAAGTCAAACACCTGAAATGACTAAACAACAGTGATCATATGAAATCATCACAATTAGTAAGCCATTTAAACCCTAAACGTTTGTTGCAGACAATGATATGTCTCACCTATAAAAACCCTTATCTCTGCCCAATTTAAAACTCAAAAACAGAATTTTCTAATCTGCTTAAAAATCTTCTGAACAGAAAATTTCAGTGGATTTTAGAATTCGATTGCTAAAAATACGAGTTTGGAAGAACAACTGCTTGACACCAGGGGAAATGGAAATGTACCACCTAAAGTTCAACGAACATTTTTGCATAACTAGTGGATGGGATTCAAAAATGAACAGCATGATTTAGGAAGCGCAACCAGCAATGTGCTCCTTCCGTTTGGATAGACATTTCAGTAATGTATCTTTGTCAGCTAGAATAAACATTAAAACTAAGGATTGAAAGAAACTGAACTAAGAACCAGAACTTGGAATCATTGTACCCCTAAATATTAAACTAAGATTCTCAAAAATAAGAAAGCATAATCCATCAAGTAACATTCACTAAAAAAATTATTAAAATAATATTTTAGTGAGAGCAAAAGTATTTATAACTGTTAGCAAATAAAATAAAAATTGTTGCTTTCATCTTTATCTTAGCCTTAAAAAATGTCTATTTTTATATTTTATAATATATACAATATGTTAATACAGTAGTACCTTATGTTGTTGTTTGGTTGGTTTTCAGTTGTGTCCAGCTCTTACGATCCCTTTGGGATTTTCTTAGCAAAGATACTAGAGTGGTTTGCCATTTCCTTCTCCAGCTCATTTTACAGATGAGGAAACTGAAGCAAACAGGGCTAAGTGACTTGCCCAGGGTCACACAGCTAGTTAAGTGTCTGAGGCCAGATTTGAACTCAGGAAGAAGAATCTTCTTGACTCCAGGCCTGGCACTCTGTCCACTGTACCATCTAGCTGCCCCAGTAGTACCTTACATAATTTATAAATAAATATCCATATATTAGGAAGCACACATAAATTTTTTACTGTTGGGGTACATGTTAATTTGGAGACTACTGACCTTGTAACAAGCAGATTTCATCACACTGAAACCATTAGGCCTTGCCGTAGAAAAGCTAAATCCCATCAACGTTTCCTGGGCAACCGTTGACTGTCAAAATACAAGCCAAAATAATCTGTACCAAAGAGCAGTCTTTAGGGCTTGTCTACTGGGGAAATGTCACTCAGACAGAGACTGAGACCTGAGGGTCAAGATCTTCCATGATCAATCTCAAGTCTCAGGTCTATGTGACCATGCTGCTGGATAAACTCCTTTCTCTGTAGGCCACTTGTCAGTGAGCACAAGGGACTGCTTGTCGTGAAGGTACTTTGCTTAGTGGAGAAGCCATTTCAAGGAAGGAAGTGTTCTCTCTGACCTGCCCCTCCCCCAAGCTGTCTTCTCCCAGGAGGAAAGAGAAAATGGAAACCCTTCACAAATATACTGTGATTACTCCCTCCCACCCCATCTCCCATGTGTTCCCCAACCCACTAATCATATCCAAACAAACAAACAAAAAGCCGAGAACGGGTTAAGAGAGATGGATTATGAAGGCAGAACAATCTCCCAGATTTTTCTGTGCTGTGATTTGCTTGATAAGGACATGTGCTTTAGTTGGACCTGTATTCTGATACCTCGATAAAGGATACAGGAGACGTAACACTTCCTTGTTGGTGCCCATTAAGGCTTCCTCAAAGAGGAATGACCACTGAGTGTCATGGGGGATGGATTCTTACGGAGGAACCTCTCCCCTCGTTAGGACATGAGAAGAACTATAAAAGAACTCTCTCTTTGGGGCACATAACCCTTGAGTCTCTGCCACATCTCCCTTGGACTTCCACTGGGGGAGTGAGGGGAGATGTCTATTCCTCCCCCTTCAGCAGCAATGGCAGCTACAAGTACAAGGTAGCAGCAACACGTGTTTGTCTTGGTGAGCCTGAGACTGAACCTCAAGCCCTGGGTTGCCTTATTTGTTTTATGTTTCTCACCCTGAGCCCAGGTCACTAAACAATAGTCCTGAGAGATGGATATTTCCAGACTTGGTGGATGTTGAAGAAAAAAACTTATTAGTTTATCATTATTCTAATCCAAGCTTTGTTCTGCTTGGAAAGAGAAATTTCCAAACGGGCAGAGTCTCCTCATGCCCTTGGGACATGTGTTTCCCATAAAGCATTTTGAAGTTGCATTTCTGAGATTCTTGAATAAGGAAATTTCACAGTGATAAAACATAGTCCACAACTCAGAATAAGGTAAGGGTTAATATTTTGCTCCATCAATCCCAAACAATAGTCATAGTATTAGAGAATCATTTTCCTAAAACTACTCAAATCTCTTTCTGACCACTCCCCTCAAGAGCTCTCCCCAACAAGTTGGTCATAGGCAAGTAGAGTATTTGTAAATATTTGATGATACACTTTAAAGTTTAATCTGCATTATTAATTTTTTCTCCATTACTTTATAAGTTTAGACAATCAAGAAAACAATAAATAGAACTCTAATTTGTAGTTTACTGTTTGTTGATCTGTAAATGCTTACAGTAAAATTTAACAATTCCCTAGGTGTGCTGGCACCAGCACACCCCAAGTCACAGGTATCCTGAAGTAATCAGAGACCCCTTCTTTCTCTGAGCTCCATCATTATCCTAATCCCTCAGGGCAGTGGGAAAGAGGTTTCTAGTCACATGGCCCTTTGCCCTCACCTTTCTCTAGTCATTGCCCTAAGTATTGCAAGGAAAGAGTCCTTCCTGGGCTGATCAGAGAGAGGAGAGCAAAACATTGTGTTTATAAATTGAAAGGCTAATGGGTTTGTCTTTCAGGTTTAGTCCAAAAGCTTCAGAGTAGGATACTTTAAAAAAATTATTGATTTTTTAATTTCTTACATCACCATAATTATGCCATGTATCCCTCCCCTCCTCCTCGCAGAGAGTTATCTCATATTTTTTAGAGAGGAAAAAAAATTCTTCACAACTGATGGATACAGTGAAAAATTCTGAAAATGCATGCAATGTATAATACCTGCAGACCTCCCATCTCTACTAATGGATAGGCTGGGGATGTCTTCTCATCTCTTTTTTATCAAAGTCCTACTTGATCTTTACAATTTTGTGACCTTTACTTTTGATGACTTGGCATCTTTTTGTTCTTTCCATTTACATTGCTGTAGTCGCTGTATATATTGTTTTCTTAGCTCTACTCACTTTACTTTGCATCAATTCACATAGATCTTCCCATGCTTTTCTGTATTTATCACACACACATCATTTTTTAAATATTCCATTACATTCATGTAGCACCATTTGTTTAGACAGTCTCTCATCGATAGACACCTACTTTGTTTCCAGTTCTTAGCTATCTCACAAAAAGTGAAGATATATATATATATATTGGAGTATATAGGGACTCTATTAGATTGTTTCCTTGAGGTATAAACCCATTAATGGTGTCTTTGGTTCAAAAGGTATGGACATTTTAGTCTTTTTATTTTTATAATTCTAAAAAGAACTGAATTACGAAACCTCAGTTCAAGTCCTGGGGGGGGGGGGGTCTGTCACTAATTAGCCATGTGATCTTGGGCAAATCACTTACCCTCTCTGAGCCATAGTTTCTTCATTTGGGAATAATACTGTATATTCTACCTACTTCCTCGGGCTGTTGTGAAGATCAAATGAAAATAATGGCCATGTATACATTTTAAAAGGTAATAAAATCCTATATACATAAAAGATAACATTACTATCTCCACATCCAACATTCAGAGAAGGACAACACTGTTCAGAAGTGCAGAGAATCCAGAATGGAAGACACCACTAGCCCCATCTCCAAACCAATGTGTCCATGATACCAACTTGCACCTGCCCAACTTTCTGATCTCTGCACCTATTTTTGGCTTCCCTGTGGTTAAAAGGTATTGTTGAGATTCTAAATAAAACTGGAATTTTGTTCAGTCCCTAATAAAAGAAAAACCAGGGCTGTTGTAACTCCGAGATCTCAGAACACTCAAAGCACTACATCCCCACCTGAAAAAATGACAACGTAGAAAGACAAAGTTGAAAGGGTTTTTTTCCTTTTATTTTACCCATTAGTGCCGGCTCCTTCCTCCTTCCTCTCCTTTCCTCTGTTCTCTCTCTCTCTCTCTCTTTCCCCCTTTCTTTCTCTATCTCTCTTTTCTCTCTTCCTGTATCTTTCTTTCTGTCTCTCTTTTTCTCTCTTTCTTCTTCTCTCTCTTTCCCTCCACTGTTCTAACCACGAAGATTATTTGGCATACATATCGAAATGACTGGAAGACATTCACCTCTCTGGTGTGACTTAAACACTGAGCTAAACACTGTGACGACGAGACAAGGAAAGTGGACTCAACTACAAGAGAGGAACCATGTAGCCAGGTGAAAGAAACTTAGCTCAGTCTCAGAAATTCTTATTAAAGAGCCAATAAATCACCAATCTATAGGCCTCCACTCCCTCTCTGCTTCCATGTCACTGCCTGACATTTTAAAAATCAATGCATTTAATTTATCTTTAAAAATGGGCGAGACCGTTCATTTGATTTCCACAGGGGCCAGCATGGGGCAGAGGGTTGACAAATCATCTTCTGACCCTCAGAGGATTGATGTGATAGGTTCCAGTGATGAAGGCCCAGCTCCCCTCCCACCCCTCAGTCTCACAGGTGGAGTTCCTAGGTCCATTCAGAGCATGGGGCTGTCCCTGGCCATTAGGCTGCTTGCTCAGTGCCACCATCCACCAATCGGTTCAGAATGCAATCTTTCACAGAGGCAGTCATCCTAAGACTACCTTTTCCACTCCATCTCCCATCTTCTACACTTCACGGGCTGCCATGAAATCACACAAGGAAACAAGTTCGCTTCTTCTGGACTCCTGGACTCTGGTGTTTTGCTGCCCAACAGTTCTCTGGATAGTGAGACGTAAAGTCAAAGAATCTCAGAGCTCAGAAATGATCTGGTCCAACCCTGATAGGAAGGCTGAATCTCCTAACATCAGTCTTTGCCTGAAGACAATGAGGAACAAGAGACCATAGGAACAGAGACATTAGAGTTCATCTGGTGCAAATGTCTCATTTTACAGATGAGGAAAAGCGACTGTAGAGGTCAAGTGACTTACCTAAGGTCACACAAGAAACAAGTAACAGAGCCAGGGATTCAAGTCCCCCCCCACACACTATAAATCTAGCACATGACATCACACTGACCTTCCTAGCTTCACTGTCTACAACATTCGAGTATAGGCAAGAATGTGGATCTTTGCAGAATAAAGATGTTTAGTTGTTTTTTCAGTCATGTTCAACTCCTTATGACCCCATTTGAGATTTTCTTGGCAAAGATACTGGAATGGTTTGTCGTTTCCTTCTCCAGCTCATTTTGCAAGACAGGAAACTGAGGCAAAAAGGATTAAGTGATTTGCCCAGGGTCACACAGTAAAGTGTCTGAGGTTAGATTTGAACTCAGGAAGATGAGTCTTCTTGATTTCAGGCCTGGCACAACACTATCCAGTGATCCACCTGGCTACCCAGAAATAAAGATAGACCTAAATAACTGTAGAAATAGTCATTGCTCATGGGCAGGTCAAGCCAATATCATAAGAATAACAAGACTAACTAAATTAATTTACTTAACCAGTACCATACCAAACTACCAAAGGCAGTATCTTATATAGCTAGAGAATGTAATAAGGAAATTCATATGAAGCAACAAAAGATCAAGAATCTAAAAGGTGACAGATTTTTTAAAGTGGCAAGCAAACTATAATACAAGGCAGTAACTGTTAAAAATTATTTGGTATTGGTTAAAAAAATAGAATGGGGGTGGCTAGGTGGTGCAGTGAATAGAGCACCAGCCTTGAATTCAGGAGGACCTGAGTTCAAATTCAGCTTCAGAAACTTAACACTTACTAGCTGTGTGACCTTGGGCAAATCACTTAACCCCAATTGCCCTGCCTTCCCCCCTCTAAAAAAGCAAAGAAATAAATAAAAATAGAATGGTCAGTCAGTAGAATAGATTAGGTATATACCATGAAGGAGCATATAATATATATAATACACATATACATATATTTATTATAAACATATATAATAATGGGTAAGACCTCACTATTTCATAAAAATTGCTAAAAAACTGGAAAACAGTTTTCCAGAAATTGGATACAGACTAACATCTCACACCATATTTCAAGATAAACTCCCAATGGATATGTAACTTAGAAAAAAAAAGTGATATCATAAACAAATTAGAAGAATAAGAAAGAAATTACCTCTCAGATATACTGATGGGGAAGAATTCACAAAAAACTAAAATAATATGGAAATGACACATGCAGAGAATGCAGTAGCAGACCCAAGGGAGGCAAATTCCCCACGTGGGAATCTGTAGTCAGAGGCTCTCTGTGAATGGGCCAGTCCTCATTATATACAAATAATCTGAAGAGCAATGGAAAGATTTATGGTGGAAATAAGCAGGTGACCAATGACCACTTATGTGGGAGACTTTTCTGAAGATTTATATGACTAGAGAAAGAGGCAGAGAGAATGATCCTGTAGAAAGAACAAGAGACAGCAGATGAAGAGCCAAAGTTGTACACAGAAGCCCTGATATATTAAAAGAAGAAAGGGAAGGTCTCTAGCCCATTGAGTAGCTTTTCCATGGAAGATTTATAGGGAAACATGAGCAAGAATCATGTGATGATAGACTATGTATTGGCTACAGAATGAATAAGCAGAGGGATTATGCCCGTCAGTGAAATCACACAGTCAGTCAACAAGCATTTGTTAAGCACTTGACTATGTGCCAGGCTCTAGGCTAAGTGTTGGGTAGGTAAAGAAAGGTGAAAACACTGTCTTCACTCTGAAGGACCTCACATTCTAATGGAACAGACAACATGTAAACAACCATGTATATATAAGATATGTACCATATAAATGGAAAATAACCTCAGAATATGGAGGGGATCAGAAAAGGCTTCTTGCAAAGGTTTAGAGCTACCATTAAAAAAGCAAAGCAAAGAAATGGAAGAAAGATTGGTTGGCAGACTAGAGCTTAAGGAAAAGTATTTCTGGTAATTCCAATACTTGTTATGATGAAGTTTTATTAATTTATTTGCTTTTATTATTTTGTTATTAATGTATAATTATAATATTAATGTTTTATTTAATTTGTTTATAATTATAATATGCTAATATAATATAAATATATTGATTTTATTATTTTAAGACAGTATCTTTTTTGCTTCTAAATGGATTTCAAGTTATTTACGAGATTAAATGTAACACAAAATACAATTAAAGAATAGAATACCCCAATTGATAAACGGTCAAAGGACATGAACAGACAGTTTTCAGAGGAAAAAAATTGAAGCTATCTATAGTCATATGAAAAAATGCCTTAAATCACTATTGATTAGAGAAATGCAAACCAAATCAAAATAACTCTGAGGTACCACATTGTACCTATCAGATTGGCTAACATGATAAAACAGGAAAATGATTGACGATCAATGTGGGAAAACTGGATCACTAATGCATCGTTAGTGGAGTTGTGAATTGATCCAACCATTTGGGAGAACAATTTGAAACTATGCCCAAAGGGCTATAAAACTGTGTATAACCTTTGATCCAGCAATACCACTTCTAGATCTGTATCCCAAAGAGATCATAAAAATGAGAAGAGGGCCCACATGTACAAAAATATTTATAGTAGCTCTTTTTGTGGTGGGAAAGAATTAGAAATTGAGGGGATGTTCATCCATTGGGGAATGGCTGAACAAGTTGTGGTATATGAATTAAATTAAATACTATTGTTTCATAAGAAATGATGAACAGGGGCAGCTGGATGGTGCAGTGAATAGAGCACTGATCCTGGAGTCAGGAGGACCTGAATTCAAATCCAGCCTCAGACACTTAACATTTACTATCCATGTGACCTTGGACAAGTCACTTGACCCCAATTGCCCAACCTCTCCCCCTCCAAAAAGACAAAAAAAAAAAGAAATCATGAGCAGGTGGATTTCAGAAAAACCCGGAAAGACTTGTATGAACTGATGCTGAGTGAAATGAGCAGAACCAGGAAAACATTGCACACAGTAACATCAACATTGTGTGATGACCAACTTTGATGCTCTTCTCAGCAATGAAAGGATCTAAGACAACATCCAGAGGAAGAACTCTGGAGTCTTAATGCAGAGGGAAGCAGACTATTTGCTCTCCTTTTCTTTTATTGTTTTGTTTTGTTTCTTTTTTCTCATGGTTCCTCCTATTAGTTTTAATTCTTCTTTACATCATGACTAATGTGAAAAAATGTTTAATATGAATACATATGTAGAGCCTATATCAGATTGCATCTTGGGGAGGGAAGAGGAGAGGGAGGAGAGAAAATAAAAAATTCAAAATCTTATGGAAGTCAATGTTGAAAACTAAAGATAAATTAATTTTTTTTTAAAGAATAGACTAGAATGGAATGGAACAAAAAAAAAGCAAAAAGTGAATATTGCAAGATTATAAAAAATAAACAAGGTTCCAAAGAAGAAATACGAGAAGATATTCCCGCCTCACCCCTTTGCAAAGTTGGGAGGCCCACAGGTGTAGTACATTGCATTTATTTTCAGAGCTCTATGATGAATTGATCAGTTTTACTGATTTTTATTCCTCTTCTTTTTCTTTTTTTTTTGGCGGGGGAAACCTTTAAATTATTATTTGTTATATAGAGTGGCTCTCTGGGAGAGGACAAGGGAAGATACTGGGGAAAATTTTGATGATATAAACAAAACCAAAAAAAAACAATATAAATTTATTTTTAAAAAAGAATAGAACAGAACAAGGACTGTCTTTGGGCTAGTAGAGGAAGAAAATACTATTAGGCACTTGAACCGCACTAATTATTGCAACTGGGCATTGAATTTAGCTTTAAGCTTAACAATGAAAACTAAGACAGAAAGAGAAACATTCTTCCAAACTTCCTTATCACTGTCAAGGGTGATCAGCCTGAATTCCCCACTCTTCCTCATTCTACATACTTAATCAGTTACCAAATCCTGACTTTTCTGTAACTACAAAAACTCTTGACTATATTTGCTCCTCTGAACTCTCATAGCTACCATTCCAAGGTAGGGCCTCATCACCTCTCACCTGGATTATTGCAATAGTTACCTATTCACCTCTGTAATGTACCTCTGTCTGTTGGAATCCCTGGTTTCATTCAAGACTTGCTTAGACACCATATTCTAGATCAATGGTTCTCAACCTTCCTAATGCCATGACCCTTTAATACTCATATGTGGGTGTATCTGCATGTGGATGGATAGAGGACCCACTTGTTTTTTTTTTTTAATTTTATTATAGTTTGCATCATTCATTTCCACAAGATTTTGAGT
>CM053586.1:198395187-198425709 GCA_028646515.1 Pseudochirops corinnae
GATGGGTAAAAATCCCTCTAGGACGCCCCTTTTTACACTCCTCTAGGTGACAGTTCTTGTTCCTGCCCCTGGGATCTGAAGTAAATGGGGGGAAGAGAGGAAGGAAGGATGGGAGTGACCCCCCCCAGGATCGTGAGGTGGACCCCCAAATTTTAGAGTCACAGCTCCTGGAAATTATGGGGGCCGTAGGCCCCGGGGGCTTCTTTCCCTTTGTGCCATGCTAATCCCCACCCCCACCCCTTTCTACTCCCCAGAAGGGGCTCATACTGGTCTTCTGTGGGGGAGGGTATCCAAGCTGCCAGTAAGGCGCTCACCTAAGGGGACACCCATTCCTTTGGGTCAGAGCTCAGGTAGCCAGGAGAGTATTGGAGGAAGGGGGGGGTGGAGTTCCTCCTCATGGGTCCTGCAGAGTCCCAGGCAAACAGGGTTTTCCCAGAGGCTTCGGGCAATCCCTCTCCTTTGTTAGTTGGGTCACCTCTAAAATAAAAAAGCCTGGAGGGCATTTACGGGGTTACCGGGAACTAAATTGGGGCTGGGGGAGCCGGTCCCTCTTAATGGACCCCTTAGAACAGACCTTGCCTTTCTGCATTTGGGGCTGTTTTTAAGAGCCCAGTTTCAGATCTGAGGGGGTTGGGAGGACTTTAAGAAATCATCACATTTCCCTCTCTCCCAAACAATGGAAAGGGCACTATTTCCCCTTCTCGAGCTCAGCTCCACTGAAACCCCGTAGAAAACAATCATCCCTCTATCCCAAATACTGGGAGAAGGAAGGTGGCAGCTGTGAATGGGAAAGGAAGAAGAAAGGAAGGGAAGGAAAAGAAAAATCTGCATCTACTGGGTATTAATCATCCCCACAGCCTGGGAAGATTTTGAGAGCTATAATCCATCCCGTGTCTGGAGAGAGCTGCTGCGGATGCACGTTGGAGTGGGAAGGAAGAACATGTTCTCCTCTACACTTCATTGCTAGAGCTCAAATTTTCACCTCTGCAGGGAGATGAGGGAGGGTCCCCTCCCATCTGTTCTACTGGCATAGTCAAATCTCCACTCACATAGCCCCTGCTCCATCTCCTCTCCCAAAACTCACAGTTCAATAAACCCATTTCCTTCACAGACAATGCACAGAGAGACAGACGGACGTGTCCAGTCCCTCTAGACAGGAAGGCAGGTTGTCACAGAATATGGGCTCATCATCCTGACTTTGGGAACATAATCTCCCTTCCTCCTGCCCAATTGGCCAGATGGTAAAGGGTGGACTGAGGTTGCCTTATTTTTCTCCAAAGTACTCTCTGCACCCAAAGAATAGAACCTCTTTAATCTGAAAATCTCTGAAGTTATTCATCTTCCTTATGCCTCCAGGGAAAGGAATGAGCTCATGCCTAATTTTTAACCCTGTGGCCAACTGGGGATATTGAGGCAAGGGAAGGCACTTTCTCAGGAGGCAGGGCCGGGACCAGAAGTCCATACCCCTGCTTTATGATGTTAGGAAATCATCCAGTGGCAAAAGGGGGGGGAGAATAAAACTCCATCGTTGTCTCTGTTCTGTAACTTGCTGGAAGGACTCTCTCCCTTTCCCAATTCACCCGATCTATTCCTAGCTGCTATTCCCCTCCCATCCCCCGACTTTGGCCCAGGGAGGACATGGCCTATGAGGATTCTTTATGGTTGTTCACCATGAATTATTTGCCAGGAAGCCCTGGAGTCAGCAGTCTGTCTCCGAAGCTGGGACTGGAGACTCAGCATGGAAGGAGTGAGCTCCTTAATGGATGTCCGGACCTAGTTCTACCTTCTCCTCAGTATGCCTGCTGGTTCATGTCTGGAAGCCCAGTCTATCAGTGCCATTTCATCTGTTAGTTATCCTTAACCAAGGATTCCAGAACAGGCTAGACAAATACTCCTAGACTTGGGCCGTTTCAGTTCAATTCAACAAGCAATTTGTCAAGAATCATTAAATGTGCCCAAAGGACTAAAAAAGTGTGATCCAGAAATATCCTTTGATCCAGCAATACCACTACTAGCTCTGTATCCCTGAAGAGATTTTTTAAAAAGGAAAAGGAAAAAGACCTTTATGCACAAAAATATTTATAGCAGCTCTTTTAGTGTTGGCAAAGAACAGGAAATTGAGGAGATGTCCATCAATTTGGGAATGACTGAACAAGTTGTGGTGTATGTGTGTGTTAGAATACTGTTGTGCTATAAGAAATGATGGGCAGGGGCGGTTAGGTGGCACAGTGAATACAGCACTGGCCCTGGAGTCAGGAAGACCTGAGTTCAAATATGACCTCAGACACTTGACCCACTTACTAGCCATGTGACTTTGGGCAAGTCACTTAACCCCAATTGCCCTCCGAAAAAAAGAAATGATGGGCAGGATACTTTCAGAAAAATCTGAAAAGACTTATATGAACTGATGCAAAATAAGCAAAACCACAACATTGTACACAGCAACAGCAATATTGTAATGATGATCAACTGGATGACTTAGCTATTCTCAGCAGCACAAAAATTCAAGATAATTCCTAAAGACATGATAAAAAAAATGCTATCCATCTTCAGAGAAAGAACTGATGGAGTCTGAATACAGATTGGAGCATACCAGCTTTTACTTTTTTGTGTGTGGTGTTTTTTTTGTCTGTGTTTTCTTTCACAACATGACCGATATTGAAATGTTTCCCATGACTGCACATATACAAGCTATATCAAATTGCTTGCCTTCTCAATGAGAGAAGAGGGGAGAGAGAGAAATTGGAACTCAAATTTTTTTTAAATGTTAAAAATTGTTTTTACATGTAATTAGGGAAAAAGTTAAATGAATGGAGGAAAAAAGAATCTACTAAGTGTGATGCACTAGCTAGATTCTGGGGATACAAAAACTTTACAAGCCAAACTGAGGAGTTTGTATTTCAACCTAGTGGCAAATAGGCAGCCCCTGAAGATTCTTGAGCCAGTGAATGACATAGTCATATTTGTACTTTGGGAAAATTATTTTGGCAGGAAGATTATTTTGTGTGAATGATGGATTGGGGAGGGGAGAGACTGGAAGCAGGGATACCAGTTAATCTAGATGAGGAGGTAATGAGGCCCTGAATAAGGGTGGTGGCCCAGTGAATAGAAAGAGGGAACAGATAAGAGAGATGTGGTTGAAAAAGAACCAAAGAGACTTGGCAGCTGATTTGATATAAGTGGGGAAAGCATTAGAGATTGCAAACATGTGTGACAGGGAAGATGGCATACTCAACAAAAATCTATTTTTCACTTCTGAAAAAAAGTAAAGTCCCGCTATGCTTACATTATTATGTCTCACATTTTGTATAATTATATACATGTTTTATATTTTTATGTTTTCTTCTGAGTACAAATTTCTGGTTTTCCTTCTCCAAATAGACCTGTTTTTTCAAAGATTTGTGAATCGACCAAAAGAGAAAGTATGATTTTACATAGAAAAATCCTCAGAGCCTAGGATTTGAGAGGAAGACTGAGTTGTATGATTTCTCTATTTCCTTTGTTATTAAAGCTCTTGGCCACTTGAAATTTAAAGATTAAAAATCAGAGAACCATCCAACGGAAAGAACACTTGACTAGGAGAGTCAGAATCAAGTCAAGTCAAGGGGCACTTATTACTTACTATGTGCCAGGCATCGTGCTAATCGCCGAAGAGAGACAAAAACAGTTGTTGCCCTTTAGGAATTAGGTCTGGTAGAGGAGACGACATGAAAACAACTATGTATGAACAAGATATATACAGGATAAACTGGACTCAATCTCAGAGAGAAAGCACCAAGATAAAAGAGAATGGGGAAAGGCATCTTGCAGAAGGTGGGGTTTTATCTGAGGCTTGAAGGCAGCTAGGATTTTAGTCTAGGCTCCGTTACCAGCTTTCTATATGACACAGACAAGTCTCTTCATTTGCCTGGTTTTGAGATTCCTCATCAATCAAATTAGGGGGTTGGATTAGATGTTCTCTATGGTTCCTTCCAATTCTAACAGTCTGTGGTTCTATTCTAATAATAATCAGAAAGTGTCAGGAACTAAGTCAGGAAATGGCAGGAATGGATACTGTTGTTTTCTGGCCTTCAGTTGTCATTCCCTCCACCATCTTTATACATGTGGGTTCTGTCTTTGAGTCTGGGCCCCAAAAGCTTTGTCTGGGATGGGACTTTCATACTCTAGGGGTGCTCAATTAATATTTGTTGACCTAATAAGTGAATAAATGGAAGATATTTTACACATATCTGATCTTTCACAACATGCCAAAAAAGTGTTGTGAACCCCATTGAAATGGGGGAAATGAGGCATGATGAAAGTGAGTTCACTTCTCCAAGGTCACACCATTCTCTTCGGTAGAGAAACTAGTCAGTTAAGACCCAATCCAGTTTTTGTAGGCTAAGGACCTGAGACTTAGGAGAATACACCTGGCCTCCCCTTTATTTACCAAGGACCTCAGTATAGAATCTAATGGAAAATTCTGAGAGGATCTGATTGATGGTGAAAAATATGTACACTATGGGGATTAAGAGATTGGAGCCTCTATTTTCATGGGTTTTTTTTAATGTTGGTCCAGTCCTTTTCCCTTGCCTTGCCTTGCCTTGCCTTATATCACAGGATAGTACATATCTCATCTTCAAATACTAAAGCCCTGACCTGCTTCCCTGGGAGAGGGTGAAGAATATCAAATCCAAAATGTCTGAGACCTCCTTGGTGCCAAAGAAAAAATAATGACCTTGAGGCCCTTTAACACCACAATGTTGCGTGTGAAGATGAAAAAATTTCCAAAGGGAAACTAATTTTCTTCTTGTTTCCATGGAGCTAATCTTGTACACTCAGTGTGGAAAGGTTCCATTTATTTTTCAAAACTCCTCACCCAGCTTTTTTTTACAGTTCTCTTTCCTAGGGTATGCTTGGCCTGGGTTCTGCATTCCAGTCTCTGCTCTAGTCCTGGGGCCTAGCTGCATCCTTATTTCCCCCAGAGGCTCCAACTTCTATATTCTTTTGGGTACAGGAGAGGAGGGAGGGCAGCCTGTGGATCAGGTTGCTGAAAACACTTGGTCTCTCAGACTTGTTGTGCCTTGTGCCTGATTCCAGGGAACCAAGGCTGGGCTCCTACAAGTCTTTCTATCCTTTCCTCCTAAACTTGAGGCATCAGCTCAAATTGGTAGACATATCTTTAACCCCCATTTTGGTTACTCTTCTAACTTCCTATGAATACTTAGAATGAAAACAGAGGGTAAAAGGAGGCCTCCTGTGATTATCATGAGATAGAGGGAGATTGTTGATAGTTTGAGAGCTCTAGTTTGAGAGGACTCTGAAATCTGATGGATTGTCCACTAAGCACATCTTGTTTAGTAAGGTAATAGCTGTAGCACATAGTATTAGGAAATCCATATTTATCAGGTAAATGAATGAACCAATCAGCCCTGAAGTCACATAAGGGCCTTTCATTTTTCTTTCTCTTCCTGTACCCCAGCCAAGTTGGACACTGAGATCCCCATAACTGACCCCAATCTCTCAATCCCTTACTCTGGTTCCTCAAGGTTGCCCAGTCTCTGACCTTTGATCCCTCGAATAACATTAGAGCTAGGCAAGACCTTAGAGATAAATGTCTGTTGAACAGAATTTAATTAAAGAGTCTCTAAAGCCAGAGGTTTTTAACTTGGGACCTGTAATTTTTTAAAACATATTTTGATAACCACTTCAATATAACTCGCTTCCTTTGAATTATTACGTATTTTTTTTCTAAACCATTGCACCTCCAGAGAATAAAAGCATGGTAGTGGGGGAAAAGATTCTTAAGTGTGGGCAGGAACTAGGCTAAAATGGGTGCTTTCTTCCTTTCTCTTCCCCTTCCCCCAAACCATTCTCAAATCCAGCCAGCTGTGAGTCTGAGCAGTTTAAGCAGCTATTTCCTCTTAGGCAGCCAGTAGCAAGTCACCCTAGGGAATGTGTCATTCAGATGGGTGGCCTGACTGGGAGTGGGGCAGGAAGGTGGATGTTGAAACCAAGGTGGGGCTAGCCAGTGCAGGTGTAGTAGGGAAAGAGGAGAGCTGGGACAGCTAGTTGCATGTCTATATTTGGTGATTTCGGGCTGCAGCTCTGGAGCCCCGCCCGATGCCAAGAAACCACACACATACACCTACCTCCCACCAGCAAACACTCCCACGGGGGTGGTGCACTTAGGGGCTGGACTTTCATTCCCCACGGAGAGTTCCTGAGTCACTGACACAGCCCAGTACCCGAGTTAGGGCCAGCTGGGCCAGGATGTACCCTGCAGACTTATATAAGCCCTTCTGTTTGTCATTAAAACTTCACATCCTGGGTCCTTCCTACCTTTGTGGCCTTATTACACATTACTCTCTTTCACGAACACTACAGTCTAGCCAAACTGGCTTTGTTACTGTTTCTCACACACATCCCTCCACCTCCAGTCTTGGTGCTTTCACATTGACTTGCCCCCATACCTGGGAAAAGACTCCCTCCACACTTGTACCTGTAGGGTTCCCAGCTTCTCTTCAAGCCTTGGTTCAAGAGCACTCTGCATGAGGGCATGAGGCCTTTTCTCATACCCCGTAGTTGTTAAATTCTCTCTACTCAGTTACCTTTTATCTGTTTTATATAAACTTATATAAGTACTGAACTTCTCTCCATTCAAATGTAAATTCCTTGAGGTTGGGATTTGCTTCAGTAACCTCCTTGAGGGCAGGACCTGTTTTGATTTGTGTTGTTATTCTCCTTCCAGGAATTTAGTAGGCTTGTTGGTGCATAGACCCAGCTCCCTGGGAATTCTAGAGTGGGAGGCAGCCCTGAACTGGCTTATGGGCCCAGGTTAAGGACTGAATTGATTTAGGGAACAAATCAGGAGGCTGGAAATGTAGGGAGAAAAGAGATGGATCATCCAGGGTTTCCCCTAAAACTTAGTAAATAATGAGTGACATATAAATAACTGTGGTATTTTCCTTATTATAATAAGGATCCCATAGTCAGAATTAGGTTGCTCCATAGGACAAAAAGGACATTTCTTGGGCCCATCTCCCTAAACCTGCCCTTCCTTCAATTTCTGTATTTCTATAGAAATGTAGACCCAGACTCAGCTTCAGAATCCTTTTTAACTCTTCCCTCTCCCTTAATCTGTGGTCAAACTTGTTTATATTTGTCCCCATTTTCTTGCTACCACTACAACCACCCTAGTCCAGTCCTCAATGGTCCCCTAAAGTATTATACTAGCCACCTAACTAGTTGTCCAGCCTTTGACCTTTTGTCTAACACCTGGGCTTGAAATCAGAAAGACGAGTTCAAATCCTGTCTCGGACAATTAGTTATCTGAGTGATCCTAGTCAAGTCACTTAAACCTCTCTCACTACCTCACAGGGTTGTGGTGAGGATCGAATGAGTGCACTGTACTTTACAAATCTTAAAGAGCTATATAAATGCTAGCTATTATCATTTTCATTATCCTTCATACTTCTACCCCTCTATTTTCCAAACGTTTCACTATATTCATGTCACTATTGATAAAACCTTCAGTGTTTTCCCCATTGCCTGACTGGAATTCGAAGCCCTCCACAGTCTGGCTCCAATCTACCTATTAAGATTTAACTCATGCTGCTGCTTTCCATATACTCCAAATCTGAGCCAAACTGAACTATTCCTTGTATTCCACATTTTCCTCCTAAATGCTTTTGTGTAGGTGAGGTGCCCACTACTCCAAAGCTGATAAATCCCTGAGAAGCTCTGAGGGTGAATGTTCTCCCCTTCTTCACCCTTTGTTTTCTTATTTCACAGAATCATAGAATCCCAGAGTTGAAGGGAACCTCAGAAATCACCTATTCCAGCCTGTCCCTGAACCAGAGTCCTCTCTGCCAGGTGGCAATCCACCGGTGATTGAAGACCTCCAGTATGAGAAAGCCCTTTGCCTGGTGAAGCAGCCCATTCCACATTCCAGAGCTTTGGAAGAGTTTCCTTACAAGGAGAGGAAACCTGCACCTTCTACCCACTGCACCTGGCTCTACTCTTGAAGCTCAGAACAAGCCCAGTCCCTCTACCATACTGATATCTCTGAAGACACTCGAACAGCTGGCCCCCCTAAATCTTCTCTTCTCCAGGCTAACCCACTCGGGTTTCCTCACTTGATGGTTTTATAACATGGTCTCCCGTTTGTTTTCCTTATCCTGGTCATCCTCCTTGGACAGGAGTGCAGTTCAGGAAGAGCCGAGTTCATATCTCAGACACTTACTAGCTCTATGAACTGAGGCAAATCACTTAATTTCTGTTTTCTCATCTGTAAAATGGGAATAATCATAGCACCTACCCGAGAGGGTGGTTGTTGTGAGGAGTCAGTAAGATATATATGAAAGCCACATGTAAAGACTAGCTTATTATCACTCCGGCTTTTCAAAGTCTTGTTTCCCTTGTTGATTATTTTCAATTTGTCCCGTCTAAAGCTTGATAGTACATGTTATCTCCTCCAATAGACTATGAGCTCCTTGAGGGTGATCTTCTCCCTTTCTTTACATCCTTAGCACTTAAAACAGAAGTGCCTGCGATCTAGTGAGTTAGGTGCTTAATACATTTTTGTTGTCGTTGTTCATTCATTTTAGTTATGTCTGACTCTTTGTGACCCTGTTGGCGGTTTTCTTGGCAAAGGTACTGGAGTGGTTTCCCATTTCCTTCTCCAGTCTGAGGCCAGACACTTAACATAAAACCAGCCGTGTGACCATGGGCAAGTCACTTAAGCCCAATTGCCCTACCTTCCCTTCTCCAAAAAGCAAAAGTACAAAAAACAAAAATTAAACACAATACTCTAGATAGGGTCCAATCACCACAAGTCCAGAAGGACTATCACCTCTCTCCTGCACTTAATCTTAGCTGGAATAGGCTGAGAAACATCCTCCATACTTTTGAAGACTACATGGCTTAAGGTTATGTTAACTTTTTTTGACGGCCATATTGCATTGTTGGATTTATAGTTGTCCACTACAGAGGACTGTTGAGAAAATCAAGTAAGATAATATGTGTATAGTTGAATTTGTACACATTCATGTCTATGTAAATGTCAGCTGTTACTACTATTATCCTTAAGGGTTTGTTGGAGATAATATATGAAGGTAAATCTAACACAGAGACAACAAATATTAATTGGGCAGCCACAATCCTGTGGGAATGAAAGAGAATAAGGCAAGTTTCCTGACATTGAATTAAAAGTCTGGTAGAGAAGACAAGAATTATACCCGGGAAACAACCGGAGAAGTATAGGAGGCAAAATAAAATCTCAGCCTAGCCGGGGAGGCAGGAGGAAATGAGGAAGGGGGGAGGGGGAGGGGAAACTATTCTATTCCACTTGACACCTGGACAAGTCGCTGAACCTCTCTGGGCCTCAGTTTCCTCATCTGTAAAATCAGGGAGTTAGATGTGAGGACCATGAGGACAGCTAAGGTTCCTCCCGGCTCTAAATCTGTGATACCACAATAGGAATTCATAAGGAAGCTATTCAGTGCAAGGAACTCAGAATACAAAGACAGTATTATACATTTAGGACCTCTATGGGGTACCTCCCCCTAACCTTCAATTTAGGTCATCCAAGGGACAATTACCTCAGGTTCAAGGTACTCTTCAGGTCCACACTCCCCAAATAATATAGCTCATGTGTCTCCATGGTTTGTTTATTTTATTTTTTTTAAAATAAGTTTTTATTCATGCCTTTTGTTCTTCACATCTTCATAGTATTCCTCAGTATTCCTTCTCTTCCTCCACCCAGAGAGCTGCCCTATATAACACATTATATTTTTAAAAGACAAAAAAAGAAGAGGAAAAAACATCAGCATAACTCATCAATACATTGAAAAAGCCTAAAAATATGTGCGATGTACAACATTTGTGGGCCTCCCACTTCTGCAAAGGAATGGAGTAGGGGTATCTTTTCATACCTCTTTTTTTTTTTTTTGCAGGGGGAAAGGCAGGGCAATTGAGGTTAAATGACTTGCCCAAGGTCACACGGCTAGTAAGTGTTAAGTGTCTGAGGCCACATTTGAACTCGGGTCCTCCTGACTCCAGGGCCGGTGCTCTATTCACTGTACCACCTGGCTGCCCTCATACCTCTTATTTCAAACCATACTTGTTCTTTATAATTTTGGAACATTCACTTTTGGGTTTTTTTGGGTGGTTGTGTTATGTATATTGATTTCTTAACTCTTCACTCTGCATCAATTCATAAAGAGTTTTCCATGCTTCTCTATTATCACATTCTACACTTCTTACAATGTAGTAATATTCCATTACATTCATGTACAACAATTTGTTTAGCCATTCCCCAGATATCGTCTCTCTAATTTTTCCTATCACGGTGTTTCTATAAATACTTAAATGTATTTACATGGGAACTTTCTTCTTATTGGTGGCCTCCTTGGGGTAAAAGTAATAGAGTCTCTCATTCAAAGGGAAGTCTCTCATTCAAACATATCAAACCCCTTTATTTGAATAATTCTAAATTGCCTTTCAAAATGGTTTACTGACTCACAGCTCTGCCAACAATTGACCCGTACACCTATCTCCTCCTGACCCCTTCAACATTGAATACGTTTACTTTCAATTGGCAAGTAAGTTGACATAATGAGTCCAAAGCAGGCATTCACTGAAATGACGTGAGAAGAACAGTAGCTATAAAATATCCCTTCCATAAACTTGGGGCACACTCTCCCAGAAACACACATAGAACCAGTGGGAAAAGTGGGCATATACATAGATAAATACGAAGGTGTATATGTAGGGAACAGGGTGCTCTGTTCTCTCTTTCATTCTTGTGGTCCCCTTAGTCTTCTGGATGGAAGATCTGCTGGGTAGTTTGCTCTGCTGCCGTCCCTGGGCCCACAGTTCCATTCAGCCCCTTTAACAGGTCCCTCTGGGATTTCACTTTGCTGGACTCAGGATGTCTCACTAGCTGAATTGCTCCATTGCAAGAAGCCATTACTGATGACAGTTGGGGGAGGGGAGAGAAGAAGAGAGAGAAATCCCCTTCCCTTCTCACTTGACTGCAAAGTTCTTGTCTCAACTAACTCTAGCACTGGCAAGCTTGTTTTTTAAAAGCCAACAGTAGTATGGTTGATCCTATGATTCTATCAAGTATGATTGAGGAACTTCTAGAATCAGAGTGGTAACCACTTCTTTTTTTTTTTAATAATAGTTTTGACAACTTTTGTTATTATGTCATTTAGATTTCCCCTTGGTAATATATGTCTTTCCCTCCTCCCAGATACCCATCCCTTACAATTAAGATTTTTTTTAAAGAAAAAAAGGAAGGGGAAAAAAAAGAACAAAATTGATATATATATTGAAAAAAATTGACATTATATGAAATGTTCCACACCTGTAGACCCTAACTTCTGTAAAGGAGGGGGTGTGTGGAGGTGGAGGTGGAGGTAGAGGAGAGGGCTGTCTTCCAATATCTCTTCTTTGAGTACAAGTTTGTTTTAGAATTTTGCAACATTCAGTTTTTATGGTTGTTCCAATTACATTATTGTAGTATATTGTTTTTCTGGTTCTGCTCGCTTACTTTGCATTAATTCATGTTAAACCTTTTCATGCTTCTCTGCATTCATCATGTCTATTGTTTCTTACAACAGAGGAATATTCTATTGCATTACTGTAATGCAATTTGACATTCACCAATTGATGGGCATTTGTTTTGTTCTTTGCTACCACAAAAAGTGCTGCTATAAATATTTTGATGTATATTTGGAGAGGGGGGTGTCAATGATCTGCTTGATGTATATTCCTACCAGTGGGATTTCCAAGTCAATGGGTGTAGACGTTTCATTCACTTATTATTTAATTCATTTGGTCCCAAAAGATTGTACCAATTCACAGCTCCACCTAAAATGCATTAGCTTGCATATCTTTCCAACGATCCCTGCAACATTCACTATTCCCATCGTTTTGTCATCTTTGTAAATTTGCTGCGTGTGACCTCAGTATTCTTTTGAATTACATTTCTTTTATTATCGGTGATTTGGAACATTCCTTCATAAGACTGTCAGTTGATTCTTATTCTCAAGAAGCTTAAAAGCAAATAGAAGAAAAATATATAAATAACTACAATGGATGTTTATATGGGGGGAGGGGGAGAGGGAGTAGGAAGCAAAGAGCTCTGAGAAATTTAAGGAGAATAGATAACTGAGGTGTGGATGTGTGTGTTCCCAGAGGGCTCCTTGCAGGAGAACTTCAATAGATAGAGACGTGGGAAGGGGAAAGTTAACTCCCAGGTTATGGGATGGCATGAGTAAAGGCAGTATGGAAGTCATGAAAACAGAGTTCAGAATTAGAACTTTATAGGTCTAGTTTAATGCCCTTACCTTACAGATGAGGAGACTGAGGCCTCTAGAGCTTTAGGGACTTGTTCAAGGTCACACAGCCAAGTAAGTAACGATCTTTTAGCGATACCATAGTTGTCTCCAGTTCAGGCCAGCAGATTGTGTTGTGTTATAATTTCTTTGCAACTTAAGTCCAGAATCATTCCAAGTAGAATGTGATTTTCCCAAGGTCACAAAGAGATTCAAAGGCAGGGTAGAGATAAAAATCAGCTCCAAGGACCTCTAGTAGCCTAAAACTCAATCTTCTCTTCCCTAGAACACCACCCTACTTCCCAGAAGGGAAAGGAGAGGGAATAAGCATTATATAGTCCCCACCATGTTCCAGGAACTGTGCTAAACACTTTACAAATATTATCTCACTCGATCCTCACGACAACCCTAGGAAGTCAGTGCTGTTATTATCCCCATTTTACAGTTGAGAAAACTGAGGCAAACAGAGGTTAAGTGACTCACCCAGGGTCACACAACTAATGTCTGAGGCTGCATATCCACTTCACTACTTAGATGATGCCTCTAAGGCTTCTCTGGGTCTTGTCAATCACAGGGATCTTGGGAAGACACTGAATACTATCATTTTCCAAGCCAAAAATTAGTAGATTCTTTTGTGAAAATGTTGGTGGAAAACTCGGTTTTCTCCAAATTTTGGCACAACAATTTTTTAAAATTTATTAATTTATTTTTAATTTTCAACATTTACTTCCATAAGTTTTACATTTTCTCCCTCTGCCTCCCCAAGACAGCATGCAGTATGATATGACTCTATACACACATTCCTATTAAACACATTTTCTTTCCATTTTAAAAATCAAATTATTTATTTTTAGTTTTCAACATTCACTTCCATAAGTTTTAAATTTTCTCCCCCTCCCTCTCCCTCCTTCCCGAAGACAGCCTGCAATCTGATGTGGGCTCTACACATATATTCCTATCAAACTCATTTTCACATTAGTCATGTTGCATAGAAGAATTATAACAAATGGGAAAGACCATGAGAAAGAAAAAACAAAATGAAACAAAAAAGAAAATAGTCTGCTTAGCTCTTCATTCCAGCTCCATAGTTCTTTCTCTGGATGCAAATGTCATTTACCATCATGAGGTCTTTGGAATTGTTGTAGGTCCTTGCATTGGATGAGAAGAGCAAAATCTATCAAAATCAGTCATTGATCACTGTGGCTGTTTCTATGATCAATATTCTCCTGGTTCTGATCACTTCACTCAGCATCAGTTCATATAAGTCTTTCTAGGATTTTCTGAAGTCTGCCCATTTATCATTTCTTATAGCACAATAGTAATCCATTCCCTTCATATACCACAATGTGTTCAGCTATTCCCCAACTGAGGGGCATTCCCTCAATTTCCAGTTCTTGGCCACCACAAAAAGAGCTGCTATAAATATTTTTGTACACATGGGTCCTTTTCCCATTTTTATGATCTCTTTGGGATGCAGCTGTAGAAGCAGTATTGGCATGAGAATTTTGGAAGGACACTGAAAAACCAGAGAGTGTTCCAAAGAGATTAACGATGGTGAATTGCTGGGAGATTATCCCACCCACATGAGGATCTGTTGGAAGAAATTAGGGATGTTTGCAGGGAATGGACAACACATAGGACACTTGATAGCTCTATTTATGTAGATGAAGGATTGGCACATGAAAAGGCAGAGAATAGACTTCTTTTGCTTGCTCCAGAGTGGGGAAATCAGAGCAATGGTTGTTAGCTTGGAAGGCAAGATCATAATTACAAAGGTTAACTTTATAATCTACCCCCACAGTGGTCTTGGGGATGCACTAAAAGAAGGGAAACATGAGGAGAGAGTGGGTGGGTGGGAAGGTGTGATTTTTATCACATTTAAACAATTTTATTGATGGTATTAAAATTCACTGAAACAAAAAACCCAAAAGCTGGGAAGTTTGCCTGGAGGAGATTTCAGATCCTGTTTCTATTGCCCTGTATCATTGCCCAGGATCTTGAAGAAGGCAGAAGGACACAGAATTGGACAGGGGCATCATCATCCTATATACTTGCCAGATTAACCCTCCCCAAATAGCAATTTCATTTTATCATTCCCTTCTTCAAAAGTCTCCAAAGGCCTTTGCCTAAAGCAGTGGTTCTCAACCTGTGGGTTGTGACCCCTTTGGGGATCAAACGACCCTTTCACAGGAGTCACAGGGGTCACCTAAGACCATCGGAAAACACATATTTCTGATGGTCTTAGGAACCGAGACACTGCTCCTTTATCTGTCTCCAGGCGAGTTTGCCCACATGCAGATAGGCCCACATATGAGTATTAAAGGGTCATGGCATTAGGAAGGTTGAGAACCACTGAGCTAAAGAACATGGAGAACAACAACAAGAGAAAAAAAATGTACCACATATGGCCTAACAAGACTGGAAAGTCTCTACCATGTAGGCTAGTTTTTAATTAAAAAGACAGTGAAACCACTTAAATTTCAAGAATTAATTGACCCTGGGGCAGGTAGATGGCAAAGTGAATAGAGCACCAGCCCTGGAGTCAGGAGGACCTGAGTTCAAATCCAGCCTCAGACACTTGACATTTAACTAGCTGTATGACCTTGGGCAAGTCACTTAACCCCAATTGCCTTGCCTTCCCCTCTCCAAAAAAAAAGCAAACAAACAAAAAAATAATTAATTGACTCAAGGGACTGAGGCTTGAACTGACTTTCTGATTGAAAAGTCCAGTGCACAAATAATCAGCACTCCTCAGGCTTGTCAATTACCTGTTGTTGTGTGAGTCAGCACATCTTTCTGATCAGCTATGTGATTATGGTAAACGGAGAGGTGAGGGGAGCTGTCCCCACCCCAAATGAATCAACACTGTATCTTTACTGAATATCCTTTCCACACTATTGTTGAGCAACTTTTCTTTTGGGGAAATCTTATGATCTATGACTATTTCATTCTATCCCACTCCTAAACTTGAACCCATCACATCAGTCTCAGGCTTGGTTCAAAACCCAAGAATAAAGAGTTTGGACTTCCTTCACCAAGCAGCAGATGCAGGTTTTTGACCCTCAGCTCCATGACTTGGACAGATTACTCTGGAAAACTTGTAGAGAGAGGGGGAGAAACTGCATCCAGGAAAGCCAGTTACAAGAATAAATGAAGAGGAAGAGAGACTATGGAGATGTTGGGAAAGAAGACTTTATGGAACATGGAGACTGATTGGATTGGGAGAAAGGGAATAAAGGAGAGGGAAGAGTTAAAGATGACTGATTCTGGAGTTAACAGCTTGAGGGACTGGGAAGATGGTGGAAACATCAACAGAAATAAGGAAGTGAAAGAAGAGGAAAGTTTGGGGAGAAAAGTATTTTATTTTGACCATTTTTCTTATTAATTTGTCCCCCTAGAAGTCAGGACCCTTTATTTCTCTTTGTATTCTTCATGGCCTTGTATTATGCCCTACACTCAATAGAAGCTCAAGAAATGTTTGTAACAGACCCACTGAACTAGGGAACCCCCTTTCACTTGGGGCCCCTTTGCCTGATTCATCAATACCAGATTCTATCCTGGGGGGAACCTGACCTTTTGAGAGAGAAGTCTTTTTCTCCTTGTCTCTGGATCATTATGATCCCTTAAGAAAAGAGTCCTTAAATCTTTTAAAGTTGCTTATCTTTACAATGTTTTGGTTATTGTATAAATTGTTCTATTGAGTCTGCTCACCACATTGTGGATTATTTCATATAAATCTTCCTAACTTTCTCTGAGGCTATATCATTTTTTAAGACATTTTCTTAAGGCATAATAGTATTTTATCATTTTTTAAGGCATAATAGTATTCCACTATATTCATATATTATGATTTGTTCAAGTATTCCCAGTTGATCAGTTGAACTTAGGGAATAATTTCTTAAACTAAGGTCAATACCATGCCCGCTCCCCCCCAACCAAAAATAAAAAGGATTAACAGAATCTCTTCCTGAAAGATATTCAATATACAAAGTACATCAGGTCTAGGACAGCTATTTATTTTCTCCATGACAAAAGAAATGCTTGAACACAAAAGGCTCATGAATGTGCCCTGACAAATATATAAAACATGATGCAAATAAACACAGACAGGCATTTCACTCTTGTCTCAGATCTGCTGTCTGATGACTCACTTAAGGCTGGTATCTTCTGGCCAGCCCAGTATGCATGCCTCGTTCTCCTGTTGGTGGACATTTTTTTCCTCCAAGAAGTTGTAACTTCAGAGAGAACTTCCTACAACAGAGCCAGCACCAAATAAGGGCCCAGGAACTCTAGAAGTAACCACTAGCCTTGGAAAGGCTCTCATGATCGTTATTTCGTCACTTGTATTCAGGAAGGAAACACAAAGCACAAAAGGCCTCTAGAGCCTTAAGATTCAAACTCAGCCTCACCTAGACCTAGATAGTACATGCTTTTACTACCACAAAGAAGCAGTTGCAGTAGTTGTTGGGGCTGAGGGAGGCAGGAGATTGGAAGATCCTCTGCCCTGTCCATCATGAAAAGCCCAAGGGAAAGGCTCCATTACCCTCAACAGAAAGGAAGAGGGAAAACTGAAGAGAGCAGAGTCACTCCTTTTAAAGTCGACTGAGTTGGCCAATAGGAAGATGGAGGATCCAGTAAAGGTCATCTCAAAGAGAAAGGCCTTCAGGGCTGAGCCAAAGTACAGAGCACATCACCCAGTGACCAGGGGAGCTCATTTAGCCCCATGCATAGCTCAGTGATCTGCTAACTAAGGTAGACCAGGGGGGATTCCTTGACTTTCCCCATTACATATTTATTGATAGTAATGATGACTATTTCCAGTCCTTTCACTTTTTTAATGAGCATTTTAAAACATGTTTAATTCCTTAAATTTCTTTTCTTATTATGAACTTTACAATCATCAATAAATATGTCCAAATACAAAGACCAATAAGGAAGATTTCATATGAACCTGTCAATTCCTCTTAAACAGTGAGGTTTTTTTAAGTATATTAAATTTAACACAGAAACAAAATGCCCTCTTTGAGTCCTCTTCCGAAATTCTTTTTGTTTTTTCTTGTATTTGAAAAAAAATCTATGTTTTTTTGGGAGGAAGGATCTCTATCACTATCTACTAACTCACTTTACTCTCCTTACAAATAAAAAGTCCCCCCCTTGTAACACTAATTAGTCAAGAAAAACAGTTCATCACATTTCCAAAAATCCATGTCTTTTTCTCACTTCTAGTCTATCATCTCTCTCTGCCAAGAAATGGGTAGCATGTTTCATAATCAAGATTCTGGTGCCATAATTGGTCACTGGATTGATGAATCAAAGTTCTACAGTCTTTCAAAGTTGTTTTCCTTGACATGTGGTAAAGGATGTAGTCATTATGTACTTCCAGTACTTTCTTCTCCTCTCCCCCCTCCCGGGTCCTTTCCCTCTTCACAATGATTGATTTTCCTTCAGGACTCAGCTCATCTCTACATCCTCTACAGGTCTGTAAGACAGATCAAGCCCATTGTGATTTCCTCCCTTTCTGACTCCTAAAGCACCTATAAGTACTCATCTCTATGAGTTCTCTGCTCAGTTCCTAAGAGTTCTAGCCTCAGCAGGGAGGCAGGAGAGAAGGACTTGGATGAGTCATTCCCTGTTCTGGGCCAGAGTTTCCTCTTCTGCAAAAACAGGGGTTTGATATATATGATCTCTAACTACCCCTTTAGCACTACAATACAATACATAATAACTAGCATTTATATAATAGTTATGAGGTTTTCAAAGGGCTTTACAAATATCTCATTTTATCAACCTTGGGATATAGGTATTATTATTATTATCTTCATTTATAAATTTGGAAATTGAGGCAGACAGTGGTTAAGTGACCTGCCCAGGGTCACACAGCTAGTTAAGTGTCAGTGGGATTTAAGTGGCAGCATTTGAATTTGGGTCTTCTTCGCTCCAGGTACAGCACTCTATCCATGAGCCACTTGATTGCCTAACCATAAAGCATCTTCTTTATGGTGGGCTGAGCTTTGTCCTAGATCCTGCAGGGTACGAGGTTGGGGAGGGAGATTATAAGATATGGTTTTACCATGACAAAGTTTACAGTCTGGTAGGGAAATAACATACCAAGACAGATAATATTTAATATCACATAATAGATGCATTAAAGTTACTAAACACTATGTTAAGTGAAATCCAAGGTGGAAGGTCATTGCTGACTTGGAGTATCATGAGAAGTTTCATGGAAGAGGTTGCATTTGAGTTGGGAGTAATTCTGCAGGAGAAGATGGAGAGGACATGCCAGGCATAGGCGACAACGTGAACAAAGGCATGGAGGTATGAAAAGTAAACTATGTTTAGGGAGGAGTGTAGAGTATGTGTGTGTGGAAGGGAGTAATATGAAACAAGGTTGGAAAGGCATGTTAGCAGCAGATCATGGAGGGCCTTGAAGGCCAGGCAGAGGAGTCTGAGATGTATTCAGTAAGCAATAGGGATTCTACCTCTCACTCCCCCTCCCACAAGATTATTGAGCATATACATGATATAACCAAATCTATAAAGAGCAGGAAAGTTGAGAGTGGCAGTGGTATGTAAAAATGGGTTTAAGTAGAAAGGCTGCAGAGGTACAAAGACCTGGGAAGAAGCCACAGGCATTAATTTAGGTAATGAGTTCCTAGGATATTTGTAGTGGGAACAGATTTTGTGGGTGCTCATTCATAGGAGGAGATAAATATGGAGAGGTACTGGGCATTAGAATTTGATGACTGATGACAGGGGGATGATGAAACAAAGATAACAGTAAGTTTATGAATAGTGGACAGGGTAAATGGGGGTACCACATTCAAAAAAAGTGTAGTCAGAGGATGAGCAGGTGTTCTTAACTTTTCTGGGCCATAGACAGCTTTGGTATTCTTATGAAGCCCCTTCCAAATTAATGCCTTTGAATTAATAAAACAAAACACATAGGATTATGAAAGAAATCAGTTATACTGAAATACACTTACTAAAAAAATTTTTTTTTCAAGTTCACAGACCTCAGGCTAATAAAGAACAACAGTTACTTCTTAGTTTCTTAATAAGCTTGACTTGGGACATGTTCTCTTAATGGTGCTAGTGGAATATGCAAGTAGAGATGTCCAATAGGCAGCTGGAAATGTAGGACTGAAGGACACAACTGGAAACATTGATTTGGGACCCATCTACATAGATGTAGAGGTTGAAACCTAAGGAGTAGATGAGATTCCCAAGAGATAAGAGGGCCAAGAACAAGTCCTTGGGGAACTTCTAAGGAGCATTCCCTAGATACCCTCATGTCCCCTGGGATTCTGTACAAGTATAGCAAACATGCATGAGAGTCGCTGGCCCTCGGCAGAGGTGGACTTTCTCCCCTTTGTCCCTTTTTTAAAAATTTAGCTTAATTTTTAATAAATGACTAATAATTTGTTAATGATTAATAATTAATGTTTTCAATGAACAAACATTTCATTTTTTCCCTTCTTACACTCTCTCTCCACTGAAAAATCAGAAAAAACAAATAAACATAGCCAAGCAAAACAGATTTTCACATTGGTCATATCCAAGAGTGTGTGTCTCAAATGTGGATCTTGAGTCAATCAGCTCTGCGTCAAAAGGGGGGTAGTATGGGCCACTTCGGTCCTCTGGAATTGTGGTTGGTCATTTCATTGATCAGAATCTTCAGTCTTTTGAAGTTGTTTATCTTTACAATGTTGTTATTCTACGAACTGTTCTACTGGTTCTGCTTGCTTCACTGTGGATTATTTCATGTTAATTTTCTCAGCTTTCTCTGAAGCTATTTTATTTTTTTCTATGGCATAATAGTATTCCACTATATCCACATACTATAATTTGTTCAGCCATTCCCTGATTGACAAATGCTCCTTTTGTTTGCAGTTTGTTAGCCTTACAAAAATATCTGCTATAAATATTTTTCTACATATAGTCCTTCTCTTTTTTTCTCTTTCTCTTTTTCCTCTTGTTCTCTTTAGTACTAATTATGTTATCATTGGGTCAAAGAATATGCACTTTAATGACTTTAGGGGCATGGCTCCAAATTACTATCCAGAAAGTCTGGGTCAATTCACAATTCCACCAACAATGCATTAGTGTGCCACAGCCCCTCCAACATTTGTCGTTTTCCTTTTTTTGTCAACTTTTTCAGTCTGATGGGAGTGAGGTAAAACCTCAGAGTTGCTCTATTTTGCAAATCATTAGTGCTTTGTAGTATTTTTCACCTGGATATTAACAGCCTAGGTTTCTTCCTTTGAAAACTGCCTGTTCATATCCTCTAACCACTTAATTCCCTACTTTTCCTCTTGATTCTTCTTTGTGAGGGGTGGAGGACAGAGGTGAGAGGAGATGAGCAGTGACAAGAAAGAATGAGCCTTTCCATTATGCATGAAAAGGAGCAGTGATTATTGGCAAGAAGGACATGGCTTCTGGGAGAAGGTAGCAATGAGGAAGAGTAGCCAGAAGCTGTGGGCAGACAATAGCCACTGGGCTATTTGCTAGGAGTGCCTGAGAGACACTGAGAACTGTGGAAGACTCGACTAGAAGATGGGGTTAGTGACAGCAGCACCAAAAAGGCCTGAATTACCATGATGGGCATGAAAATAAAGGGAATATTGCTCTCAGAGAGAGACTAAGTGATGGGGAGGAGGGAAGAGTATCTTGTAGTGAATTGCATTGAGGACGCAAGAACTTCTCCATCGATGGTACAAATTTTTTACAGGGATTGAGAATGAAACATTCTGGGAAAAGGTACTGATCTATCCATACACATGCATGTACACATGTATATATGTATGCATATATATACACACATTTATGTATGTATATATATTCCCTCATGAAATGAATTTGACTGTAAGCCCTTTATTTGCTTTTTTCATATACTTTTTTAAAAATTTGCTTTAAAACTCCTTGGATAACTGATATTTGCATAGCAGCAATTGAATATCCCTTGGGAAGAACCAGATTCTGATACACCCAGAGAAGATCTCTTTGGTGAAGACAAACATGAGTCATAGAGAATACTAATTATTAAGACATCCACAAGATTGAACTCAGGTCTGTGTGAGTCCATGGCTGCTTTGGACCATGGGTTATTATCAATAAAAAGCATTATTATTGGTGTCATTTATTCAATTATGTGCTTCCCTGCATTGTTACTTAACCATTTCAAGCTTTTAACAAGATGACAAGCATCTAGAAAGGAGGGATTGTATCTTTCTTTTCCTTCTAAGATTCCTAACTCCTTCAGTGCTTAGATAAATAGGTCAGAATTGGTCTGTTTTCCCAATTTTGTGCGCTCCCTAGAAAGGGGGGTGTATGGAGAGGAGCTGCAGGACAGGAGAACTTGGAGTTTTTACAGAGCACTGCAAAGCAATGGACAAAATTATCGCATACAACTCCTGCTCAGATGTACCCACTTTTTTCTTTTTTGTTTTATTTTTCATAGTGGAAAACTTTTTATTGTGAGTAGAGTTGGATGCAGTTCCAAATTTTTTTTTTTTTGGCAACATCCAAAGCATCCTAATCTAGAGCAAGTTGGACATAAATCTTTGTGGACATAAGTCTTTCCATCAGGCTGGATCAGTGTGTTGACCTTGGCTACAATGATGTCATGTAGCTTCTTTACCACTTGTTTGCTGACCTTGATGTCCACAGTGAAGACCAGGGTGGTAATTGTCTTAAATCTTCTTCACAGCAGGTCAAAGGAAACTTAATGATAGCTTAGTGATGAAACTTGTTTCTTCTAAGGGCACTTATTTGAGGGTGTTTGGGCTGCCTTCCATTCTTCAGTTATTGGAAGGTGGGGGATGTTTAGATAATCTTTTTGTGTCCAGGGATAACCTTCAATACCACCTTCTTGGTCTTAAAGGCCTTGACATGGCTTCTTTCTAGGAGGGGTGGTAAAATAACCATTTCCTTCCTTACCTTTGGTGCCATCTTGGGGAAAAGGCTCACTTTTTTTCGATGAAAACACAAGTAATGGGTGTCTGGTGCATGTTCAGACTCCATCAGTTTGCACAGACTGAGATGACATCCTAGTGCTTCCAGAGGAATCATGGTGCCCTGTAAGGGAAGTGCCTTGGAGAGACAGACTATGGAGCATTCTTGAACTGTTTCTGGTCATATAACTATGTGTTGAAGGGGAGACATTGGCTATAGAGGCTTTCGAAGAGGTTTATCAACGTTAGCTACTATCTGTTTGCTTTTTCTTCTAGGACATCTCCTTTGCTTGTGATGAAGGGATTGGAGACTACAACCTTGGGAGTTTTGATCAAGAAAACAAGCCCCAGGAATCCAGGAGTCAAAATGTAAGCTAGTTTCCTCAGATAGTATAGCATAGATGCCCCAGGGACCAAGGTACAATCTTTGGGAGTGACCTTTGGGATTCCAGCCCAGAGGAAGCATTCATCCCCATGTTGAGTCACATCTAGACCTGAACTTGGTGAGACCAGTGCTACATAGGAACTGAGCAAAGTTTAGAGCCTACTCTTCCAGACAGTAAGGTATCTAGGGAAAAGTGTACCCCCAAAGTGTTGGAGGGGGACAAATGTTTGTATATTCATTTTTGCCATATCTTTGAAGTAAATATCTCTTTGTAAAAACTAATCCCACATTAAATATTTAAGTGGAATGGGGCTGTTAGTCATTGGCTCCCTAACAATGAGGAAAACACAGACAGTGGGGGCTAAAGTTTTTGCCATTAGAGAAGAGAGATGCCCACAAACACTCAGGGTACCCTGGAACCATGACAAAACGATGCAGCAGTCTGGCCCTGAAAAAGTGGGGCTAGAGTGTATGCATTGTTGTTGTTTAGTTGTTACCCTTGTTTGGGGATTTTCTTGACAAAGATCCTGTAGTGCTTTGCCATTTCCTTCTCCCGCTCATTCTGCAGATGAAGAAACTGAGGCCAACAGGGTTAAGTGACTTGCTCAGGGTCACATAGCTAGTGAGTGTCTGGAGGTTGGACTTGAACGTGGGTCTTCCTGACTCCAGACCTGGCACTCTGTCTATTGTTCTACCTGGCAAAGCCAAAGTCAAAGTCAACAAAATCAAGAACACGATAATTTTACTCTAATTGTTGGTAAATGCAGTCCAGCAATTATTTTATACAACTTATTTGCATATACAATCTTGAAGAGGATGTGATCTACCACTGTCACTATCAGTGAGGCACATACTCTTGAAGTAAAATAACTTTTTTTATATGTTAAAAGTGCCATAATATCAGTAATATTTCTGATATAGGTAAGCACATTATAAAAGACTAGATTTAGAAAAACAACAAAACTATAACTTGTTTAAGATTGAAGTAATTTGTGAACTAACAGATTATCATCTGAAATTTTCAGCAGATTCATTTTTTACTTTAAAAAATTTTTTTTATTTCTTTTATCTTTATATCACAGTTATTTCCTAACCCTCCCTTGGGGCAAACAAACCAATTCAGCAAAAAAATCAAAAGGACCATGTGCGACAGAACATGCAGTAGTTTGTCCTGATATCCTCCTCTCCATCTCTGTGCTATGAGGGAAGAGGTATGTTTCGTTATCATAAATCTGGGAACTTTACTGGTATTTCCATTATCCAGAGTTCAAATTTTTTTTTGGTGATTTTTCATTTACATTGTCGTGATTATATATGTTACTCTCTTGGTTCTGCTTATTTGATTCAGCATCATTTCATAAAACCTTCCCTGATTTCTCTTTATATTTTACATTTCTTACTGAATAATACTATTCCATTACATTCAGATCCCTTCCTTTTCTTCAGCTGTTCCTAGATCGGTAAGCTCCCTCTTTGTTTCTAGTTCTCTTCCACTGCAAAGGCTGCTGACACCAACATTTTGGTACATATTAGACTTTTGTTTCCTTCTTTGACTTCTTTGCCTTGTAGAAGGATTGCTGAGTCAAAGGGTATGGACAGTTCAGTCAGTTTTCTTGTGTAATTCCAAACTAAAATCCAGAACAATTGGATCACTAAACAGATCTACTAGGAGTGCGTCAATGTCCTTTTATTCCTGTGGCATTTATGGTATCGACTGTTCCAGGGGTGGAGAACCCTTGACAAGGACTATACTTGAGGACCTAGAGGATCACACATGGGCTCGAGACCACAGGTTCCCCACCCCTGGACTATTCCCATTATTTTCTGTCTTTAACAGTTTTCACCAAGTGAGTAAAGATCTCAGGGTTATTTTAATTTGCATTTATCTTATTATTAGTGCTTTGGAGCATGTACTGGTCTTTGGACCACGTGGAACATTTTCATCTGATCATTTTTAATTGGAAAATCTCTTTTTGAAAACTATTTTTATCTATTGACCACTTGCCTATTAGGGAATATCTCTTTATGTAATATATTTGTATCAACTCCTTGTATAGTTTAGCTATCAGACTTTTATCAGTAGTGAAAATTGGCATATTGCAATAGAGGGAGAAAGCCAATCTCAGTCAAGAAGACCAGGGTTCACCTCCTTTCTCTGATGTATAATGGCCGTGTGACCCTTGGTAAGTCACTCTGGCAACTGCATAAGACTCTGAGTTGCAGAGGAGATGCCAGTCTGAATTGGCAGCTACTCCCTAGGAGTCTCCTGCACCAATGAAAGAATAGGTCTGGCCCAAAAGAATTTTTTAATGCACATATTTTTCTTACTCTTACTCTTCTAATTCTGTCTTCATTGATTATATTTGTACCAAGGCATTTTAATTTTATATGGTCAAAATCATCTTATTATATCTTTTATGATCTTCTCTATCACTTGTTTGGTTAGAAATTCTTCTCTAAGACACAGTTTTGAAAAAGGCCTGATCTTGTCATCTTTTTTCTTTGTGATTGCTGAAACATAGTAAGATATCTTAAGGTTTATGGGCTCAATTTCTTTCTTAAGGACCATGCCTTAAACCCAATTCACTCTGGCTCTCATTGATTGGCCAACAATAGGTCCCAGTCCATGCTTCACATAGTGGTCATTGTTTGGGCCTTGTTGGCTCAGAGTGAATGTAAATAGCAATCATTTCTGTTTTGCCAGACACCATGAAGGTCTTCCCCTCTCAGACTGATTTTTTTCTTTTTGACTAGGTAAAAGAGGCCATACTTTGTCTCATTTCTTACTTAACCTTAATCACTGAATGGGCTTGCCTCAATCAAACTGAGACCTTAGTTTAAAAAGACCGAAGTCTCCCACTGCCTCAGGGGGCATCTCCAGTCCTCCTGATTTATATCTTGCCACTAGACCCAGATAGCTCCAAAGAAGATAGTGAGGCTGTTGACTTTACATAGCCCTGCTTCACTTAAATCCAATTCATTTGCAAGTCATGGCATCACCCTCCTGATGCCATAATCCTCTTTGAGAACTGAGGACGAACAACAACAACAATAACTCTGTACCACTAAACACATTTTCTGTCTTTTAATCAATATTAAATAAGTTTCATGACTCTTGCTTATTAATCAACTCTTAGCTTTATTTATCAGGTCTTTTTTCCTTTTGGAGTTTCTTTATTTCTCCTCTACTTCTCAAGATTTTTTTTTCTTTTAAGCTAATTTGGGGTGGCTAGGTGGCACAGTGCTCTCTCACTGGCCCTGGAGTCAGGAGGACCTGAGTTCAAATTCAGCCTCAGACACTTAACACTTACCAGACATGTGACCTTGGGCAAATCACTTAACCCCAATTGCCCCACTAAAAAGAAAAAAAAACTTGCTAATTTAATTTTTAGTCTTTTCAATTGTATGTTTATTTTATGGATCCCTCCTTTCTTCTTTTAATTTGCTGATAAAAGTTCTCAGAGCTATAAAATTTTATCTGAGGACCATCTCAGCTGCACCTCAAAAGTTTCTATATGTTGTTTCATTGTTATCATTGTTGTTAATGTAGTTATTTATCATATCTATGATTTATTTATTGACCTAGCTATTATATGCAACATGGTTACTTAATATCTTTCTCTCATATTATTTTTATTATTAATTTATTTTATTATAACCTTAAAATGCATTTATTATGTCTCTTTTTTTGCATTAGTTTGTGATTCCTTTATATTCTAGCATGGGATCATTTTTGAAAAGGTACTGTTAGATGCTGAAAAATAAGTGCATTTCAAAACATTTCCGTTTGCAAATTTTTTACAAGCCATCAAGGATGCGATTGTGATTACAGCCGATGATGAGCTGCCTTTCTGCCCATCAAATAAAAACTTCTTCTCGCCTTGTAAAGGGACAACAAAGTGAAAATTCTTTGAACCTGGTTGAATACATCAATCAATCAAGAAACAAGTATTTAACAAGTGTGTGTCAGTCAGATGCAGGGTTAGGTGTTAGAGATATAAATGCCAAGAATGAGACAAGCCCCGTTTTCTAGTTTACACTCCACCGGAGATACATCATGCACCCATAGAAGCATAGCAGAATAAATATAAACAGAATAAGTGGGGGCGGAGGGAGAATATAATTGGGAGAATCTGGAAAGGCATGACATAGACTGGTGCTTAAGCTATGCCCTAAAGCAAAAGAAGGATTCTGTGTGGCGGAGGTCAGGGGGGAGCACAATCCCAACTGAGAGATGGTCAGAATAAAGGCATGGAAACAGGAGATGGAGTTCTGTGTGTGAAGAACAGAGAGAAAAAGGCTAGTCTGATTGGACTCGATAGTGGGAACAAAGTATAATGAGGCTGGAAAGACAGGTTGGGGCTAAAGACGAAGTTTAATTTTTATTCTAGAGGTAGTAGAAGAGCCACTGGAGTTTAGTTAAGAAGGGAAATGACTTGGTCAGATCTGTAATTAGAGAAAATCATTTGGCAGCAATGTAGAAAATGGATTGGAGGGGGAGTGACTTAAGGCCGGAGGACCAATTACAAGGTTATTATAATGGTCTAGAGATGATGGGGCTCTGAAATAAGGTGGTAATTTTGTGAGTAGAGAGGAGTCAGATGCAAGAAATATTGTGGAGGTAGAACTGGTCATTGATAGAATATCTGAGGTGAGAGAAATTGGGAAATTTAGTATAATGCTGAGGCTATGGATCTGGGAGACTGGAGGAATAATGGAACCTTAACAGAAATAGAGAATTTTAGAAGGACTTTGGGGAAAAGATAAAGAATGCTGGTTTGAACATCTTTTCTACTTATCCTACTCATCATTTCTTATAGCACAACAGTATTCCATTACATTCATATACTACAACTTATTCAGCCATTCTCCAATTGATGGATGTAATACCCATTTCTAAGAAGTGTTTCCTTGTACTCTTCTCTCAACTCTTCTATTTATTTAGTCATTCATTTATTTAGAATGTATTCCCAGAAGACTATATCTCAGGGGAGACAGAGAGGTATTGTGAGAAGTATTCCATAATCTTGTGGGGGAAGGGCTGGTTTCTATCTTGCTCTTTTTCTTCCCCTTTCCCCCTCTCCACCATCACTTATCACCTTCCCTCACTTTGAACCTGGGCACCCCTGTTCTACCATCTCTATTCTGTGCCTTCCTTGATATTCATTCACTTTTGCCCTGCAGTGGGAATTAACACCAAGACACTCAATTTGCTTGTAGAAATTGTTCTAAATTGTCCAAAACATTCTCAAGCAGAATATGTTTCATTCTTTCTCCCCACCCAAAAGGCTTTCCTCTGTATTATCCTACTAATGATAATATTGGGGAGGGCCCAAAGCCTCTCTCTCCTTATAGCATTGTATCTTACTGATTGCCATGAGCAAAGGAGTCTATCCAGGAACAGAATGTCCAAGAGAATGGTCAAGGCTACTATGACCTTTTTGAAGATACCACCAGTTCTGCATGTAGCTAATCAAAATACGTTCTCCTTAGCAGATCAGAATCAGTTACAGAGTAACTGTGTGTGTTCTATAGTCTCTCCACAACACTTCTATTTTATATCAAAATAGGAAAAAGGAAGTTTTATGCCCTCTTTTGTATGGGAATTTGCACACAGAATTTGAGAATTATAATTTGATTTATTAATGAGAGGATGCAATTATTTCCTCCAAAATATTCATTCATTTCCTCCATCCATATTTTTTTAAAATTTGTATTCTGAACTTAAATAACAAAAAAAGAGAACATTTCCATACATATAGCAGAACACAAAAAGAGGATTTTATATAAAACCATAAATCTCTGTTGTTTTGAAAACTGTCTTATTTGTGCTTCCTTCTAAATTACTTTCTGTAATTTAAATACTCTTCTGTACATTTAAAAAATGTTTCAATGGCCCTCTCTTTTTTGGCATCACTATTATTAACCTTCTCTCCTCCTTAAAATCCAAGAGAAAGAAAGAAAAAACCCTTGTAACAAAGAAATCTAACCAACCAAAATAAATCTAAGCAGTGGCCATGTCCAAAAATGTTGTCTCCTTCTATGCCTTGTGTCCATCACATCTTTATTAGGAGCCGGGTAATATGTTTCATCATATGCCCTCTGGAGACACTGCATTGATTATCTTTCAAGGGTGTTTTCCTTTATAATATTTTTGTCCTTGTATAAATTGTTCTGGTTCTGCTCATTTCACTTTGTATCAGTTCATATTAACTAGGATTCTCTGAAATCATCTCATTCTTTCTTATGGTACAGTAATATTCTATTACATTCATATATTACAGTTTGCTAGCCAATCCCCAAATGTCTTGGAGGCAATATAAAGCACTCGCTTAAATTCTAGTTCTTTCTTTCACCCTTACCCCCATTTTATAATTTCCTCTTAAAGATCAAGTAATTTGTTTTGTTTGTGATTATTCTCCCACCAATATTATCCTTCCTCTTAAACCTCTTCCATCTCCATTAAGTTTCATGCATGTCCAAACCAAACTCTGTGTGTGTGTGTATGTGTGTGTGTGTGTGTTTTCAACCTTTCTTCTTCTTTTTTTCTTTTTTTGGCTTTTTGGAGGGGGAAGAGCAGGGCAATTGGTGTTAAGTGACTTGCCCAAAGTCACATGGCTAGTAAGTGTTAAGTGTCTGAGGCTGAATTTGAACTCAGGGCCTCCTTGTAGGAAACCAAAAAGGCTTGATCCAAGACTCAGATAAATTCTTGGCAGCTGGCTCTAAAGGAAATCTTTTGAGATGTGGCTTTTGAAGCTAGCTCCTGGATTTTTCCTTTATGATGCATTGCATTTTTAAAAAGTGTTACCTGAGTTCTGAGATCAAAGACTCTGTCTTGCACTAAGATTCAAGCCAAAAGGTGTTACATCCTTTTTAGATTAGAGACATTCTGTTACATCCAGGATATTGATACATTACCTAAATCTCCTATACTAATTGTGATAAGAAAACTAGTTACATTTTCTTTTGTCTCATTGCTTTGTAAAAACCTTGTCCAAAGAATCAATAAATGGAGCTCGTCCTTGAACTACCCACATGGCCTTGTTCATGCTCTATCATGTCTCTGAGCACTCTTAGTACTGGACATTAAGCAACTCACGGCACCTCCTGACTCCAGGGCTGGTACTCTACTCACTGCACCACCTAGCCGCCCCACTTTTGGGGTTCTTTTAAGGAAATGGTCAGTAGATTTTTTCTGTCTTTACCCCTCCCTTCTGGTTTTGCTAGATAGAGGCATTTATGTTTTACTAAAATATAGTGTCCAGGCTTTTTTTTTTTCATGGTATAGCTTATACTTGAAGCTCTGAAGTATCCTTATCCCAGCTCCCACTCCTCTCTGGAGATTTGGTTCGCCAGACCTTGGATAACCATGGCTCACCTCAGGGTTCTGGGGTAGCATCTCAAGGGTACCCACTCAAGTCCCCATCAGTGTACCTCCCCCTAAGAATATCATTTGAGAAGCACTTAGCTAGCATTAAGTAGCTTTTAGAAAAGGAATATTTACCAAGCTGAAACAATAAGAGCAATTGGTACAAAATGTCCCCCCAAAGTCTGTGATCCACTCTTTGAGAAGTACACATAGAGTCAAGGGGAAAGTGGGCTCAAACTTGGAGATCATATGTGGTAAAGGGACAATTCACATCTCATTGCTATGATTTTTCACATTTGTGGGGTACTCAAGAATATCCCCCTTAAGCAGCGATTCTCAACCTGTGGGTCGCAACCCTTTTGGGGGTTGAACAACTGTAATAGTAATTAGTTTAGCAGGATACTTAGCACTTAGTACTAAGTGCTAAGTGTGGAAGGTGCAAACTCTGTCCCACTGTTGAGAAGGCATGAACTCCCCTGTTGATGTGGAAGA
>CM053586.1:198426209-198493894 GCA_028646515.1 Pseudochirops corinnae
CTATTGTGAATTGATTGAATGACTGGTGACTGAGTTGCCCCATGAGTGGAAGTTTGAGTATTCTATTGTTACGTGTTCTGAATACTGTGGCCACTGTAGTGAAAACTGTGTGGCCATTTTCTGTGATAAGATGTAATGTTGTGAATATTATAATGTTTTGAATGTTTGTCTTGATTTGTAATGGAATAAACAGAGTGTTCACTATATTTTGTAATCTGAACTCTAAAAGCTGTTCACAGTAGCATTCCTTTGGGAATCTGCTGGTACATGGCATTACAACAACACTTTCACCTAAGTGAAAGTCACCTAAGACCATCGGAAAACACATATTTCCGATGGTCTTAGGAACTGAGATACCGCTCCTCTATCGGTCTCCAGGAGGGTCTGCCCACATGCAAATATGCCCACATAGGGGTATTAAAGGTCACAGCATTCAGAAGGTTGAGAACCACTGTACTTAAGCATGATGAATCTTTGTCCTTGATATATGATGATGTAGGCAGTGGCACCTGATGCAAGGAAACTGATGGGAAGGTGAGAATTCTGATATCATCCTGACCCTTTAAAGCTGAAAGGTCTTCTTCCAGTCAAAAGGGAGGGGTAGAGGAGACCCAAGTGGCTGATCTTCAATGGTGTTCTGGAAAACCACAATTTCTCATGTTCCCTTGATGCTTCTATATGTTACTCAGAAGGTGTAAAAAAAAAAAATCCCTCAGTCAATTACAGGGACCTATTGTCTAACTTCATTTCACTTCATCAAATAGCTTTCAAAGATTTTTTTCACACTTAGTCCAAGACCCATGATTGCTTAATTGAGACATGTTTTCACTTAAGAAATATAACAAGACTAAAATAGTGTTGGGATGGTTTAAACTCACCCTTACAATGGTTTTAAGTGAGTCTACTGATTCTTGAATTATTTCTTCTTGACCTGTTTTTCAGTCAGTTGTTTTAGACATCAGATATCTTAACATTTCCTTTGTCTTCTTTTTTTTTTCAACTTTTCATTTTGTTCTACTATTTCTTCCTCTCTCATTATTTTAGCTTTGAGGGAGTCCATCTCGGGCAAAATTTACCACTTTCTCCTTTAAGTAATTTGCTCTTTTCCTGATTCTTATTTGAGTGTTTTAAAATCTCTTTTTTTTTTTTTGTCTTTTGCTCAATTTCTTTCTTTTTTTTTTTTTGCTTTTTGGAGGGCAATTGGGGTTAAGTGACTTGCCCAAAGTCACATGGCTAGTAAGTGTGTCAAGTGTCTGAGGCCAGATTTGAACTCAGGTCCTCCTGACTCCAGGGCTGGTGCTCTATTCACTGCACCACCTAGCCACCCCCTTTTGCTTAATTTCTGCTAAGTATTCATTCACTATGGAAAATTTTTTTTTTCCTTTGAGACTTTACTTACAATTGTTATAGAGCCACTTTTTCCTTTAGAACCAGGTAGGTGGCACAGTATATGGAGTACTGGGTCTGGAAAATCTAAGTTCAAATCTGAACTTCAAATATTTTTTTTAAGTCATTTAACTTCTCCTGCCTCAATGTCCTCAACTGTAAAAAGGGGCTAAAAATAGCACCTACTTCCCAGGGTTGTTACAAGGATTCAGTAAGATAATGTCTGTAAAGTTCTTAGCACAGTGCCTACCATATAGTAGTTGTTGAATAAATACTTATTTCCTTTTCTAGACTGGATTTTGGGTCATTTCTATTGATTCAGTCAGTCTATTGATTTGTGTCTTTCTTGATCTATTGTTCTCTCCAGCTTTCATTGCTGATCTGGGGCTTTATGCCAAGCTCAGGCTCTACACCCTGCTTCACTTTTGGGTAGAGTGGTTGGCCCACCTTTGTCTTGCGCTGAGAACCTTAGGTTCCAGCTGTGAACTCCACCTCTTGGGATTAGACTCCTTGTACCCTTGAGATTCAGAGTGCTAGGATCTTCAGGTTCCTCTTTGGCATCTCAGGACACAGTGTTAGGGACCGTGGACTTTAGGAATATTGATTTGAGTACTGGGACACTATCCTGATTACCAAGTTTTCTAAGGTCCTCAACCTGGAGCTTTCTGAGCACCTTGGGATTTCTCAGGGAGGCCTCAACTCTGCTGCCTTTGGACACAAAGCCTTGCAGGCTACATGTGTTGATGGTTCCTCTTGGTCATGCTGGCACTAATTTTGCTTGTGGTCTCCTTTCCTACTCCCCTTATGCTTCTGACTGACCTTTTGTGTAGTTCAAGGGTAGAAGAAGTCACTTACTATGGTTTCTCTTTGGATTTTTTGGGTCATTTTCAGTCTGGTATGAACTTTAGGGTTTTACTAGCATAGATTGGTTGGTGGTGGTTCTTCATTCTTGAAGAGGACCAAGATGACATCACTATGCTAGAGTCAAGCTTCAATGTGTCTGACTGTGACTGATCAGACTAATAATACAAGGTCGGAATGTTCTACCACAGGTTTGGCACAAATATTCCATGTGAACATTTGGGGTGGATTCTCTAAATTTTTGCATCCTGTGTTTCCTTTGAGCTGTTTCAATTCTGTTATATTCATAGAGCATAGCACCTTCTCTGCTGAGTGGTCCTGTGCCAATGTCTCCCATGTCACACAATCAATTTCAAAGTTCTTAAGAGAGACCTTGAGAGTGTCCTTGTATTGCTTCTTCTGATCACCATGTGAATGCTTGCCCTGTATTAATTCTCCATAAAATAGTCTTTTTGGCAAGTGTACATTTTGCAATTGAACAACATGACCAACCCATCAGAGTTGCACTCTCTGAAGCAGGGTTTGAATGCTTGGCACTTTAGTTCAAGTAAGGATCTCAGTGTCTGGTCCCTTATACTGTTGGATGATCTTCAGAATCCTCCTAAGACAATTTAAATGGAAGCAATTCAGTTTCCTGATTTGGTACTGGTGTACTGTCCAGGTTTCACAGGCATACAACAATGAGGTCAGCACAATGGCTCTGTAGATCTTCAGTTTGGTAGTCAGACTAATACCTCTTCTCTCCCATACTTTCCTTCAGAGCCTCCCAAACACTGAACTAGCTCTGGCAATGTGTGCATCAACCTCATTATCAATGTGTACATCCCTGGAAAGTACACTACCAAGAAAAGTGAACTTATCCACAGCATTCAAAACTTCTCCATTTGCTGTAACTGATGGTTCCATGTGTGGATGGTGTGGTGGTGGCTGATGGAGCACCTGTGTTTTCTTGGTGTTAATTGTTGGGCCAAAATTAGCACAAGCAGCCAGAATTGATCCATGCTTTGTTGCATCTCAGCTTCAGAGGCTGCACTGAGTGCACAATCATCTGCAAACAGAAAATCATGCACCAACACTCCCTCTACTTTGATCTTGGCTTGTAGCCTTTTCAAGTTGAAAAATTTATCATCAGTGTGGCAGCTGACCTTGATACCATGTTCATCCTCATTGAAAGCATTTGACAATATGGCTGAAAATATCATGCTAGGAAGCATGGTAGCAAGTGCACAACCTTCACTCCATTGGTGACTGGGAAGACACGAGAGCATTGTCCATTATCTAGAACCCAGGCAAGAACACCATCATGAAACTGATGTACAATGCTAATGAACTTCTCTGGGAAACCAAATTTTGACATAATTTACCATAAGCCCTCACAACTAACAGTATCAAAGGAGCTGGCAGTCTGCCTCCTATACAATCTTATCCAGCAGCGCCTTATTTTTCTCATTATACCTTTTATGTATCAGATTATTTTTATTTTGCTTTTTTTTTTTTTGGAGGGGGGAAGGCAGGGCAGTTGGGGTTAAGTGACTTGCCTAAGGTCACATGGCTAATAAATGTTAAGTATCTGAGGCCAGATTTGAACTCAGGTCCTCCTGAGTCCAGGGCTAATGCTCTATTCACTGTGCCACCTACCCACCCCTATGTATTAGATTCTTTAGCCCATTGCCTTTTCAATGTCAATGTGTGATATAAATACATATGTGTATATATTTAAAGAATATCAAACAACCACAGAAATATTCACCTTCACACCTATTTGTGTCCTTATCTAGCCCTAGCCATACAAAAATAAACATTTCATTTCTCAGTCTTTCCTTATTATCTGAAATTTGACTTTTTGCTGTTTGCTCAGCTTGTAAGTTGAATACCCTGCTCATATCGGAGTGTTTTTTTAATAGCACTTTATTTTTTCAATTACATGTAAAGATAATTTTTAACATTCTTTAAAAAAAAATTTAAGTTCCAGATTTTTCCCTTCTTCTCTCCCCTCTCCCCTTCCTAAAATGATAAAATTTTAAATAGGTTATTATATGCAATGATGTAAAACATATTTCCATATTAGTTAGGTTGTAAAAGAAGAAAAAGACCAAAAGAAAAGAAAATGAAAATAGTCTGCTTTGATCTGCATTCAGACTTTATCAATTAGTTTTTTCTCTGGATGTGGATAGCATTTTTCATCATAAATCCTTGGGAATTGTCTTTGATCATTGTATTGCTGAGAAGAGCTAAGTCATTCACAGGTAGTTGATCATCACACAATGTTACTGTTACTGTGCATAATGTTCTCCTGGTTCTGCTCACTTCATTTTGTATCAGTGTATGTAATTCTTTCCAAGGTTTTCTGAAACCTGCTTGCTCATCAATTCTTATAGAGCAAAAGTATTCCATTACCAAACCTGGGCTGTTCATTGTTTTTTTTTTTAAATGAATGATTCGAATTCCTCCCTGTTCCTTAATATCTAGTTTTGGGATTTTTCAGCTTTGTAATATATGTTATTTTGGGGTGTCAGTTCATGTCCTCTCCACTGAAGTGCTATATTGTAGTCGAGCATCCTTTACATTTGATGATTAAGTATCAACTTCCTTTTGTTAACTGTTGAATGGCCTATTGATGTCTCATTTTGTTCCAGTTTTAAACCTGAACTACCAGCCTAGCTTAAGCCAGACCTGGACCATTACAGCAGGAAATTTGACGTAGCAAGAGATAAATAAGTTTGTCTTGTGGAGAACAGAGTTACTCAAAATCTGTGGCAAAATTGCTTGCCCATCCTACGTGATTCTTGTTCTCTGTCTTTCCCATAAAGAGTAGACCCATTGTGCTGGGGACTTTTCTCAATTTCTTTTGACATCTCAATCATACCAGGGAAGCCCATTGGTTATTCATTCTTTGTTCCTTGCTCTTGCCACCCCAACCCATATTGCTTTATGCTCATATATTTCCTTGATGCCACTTTTTACATCATTTCTTTTCCATAATTCTTTGTTTATAAAGGGTGGTAGCCTATTCATACCCACCATTCACCTCTCTATTACTCTTTGGGTGATCCTCAATAATTCTTCAGAGACTATTGGTCACCATGAATCATAGCCATACAATATTATTTGGAGGATCTGGTAATTAAAAAAAAATGGGCCTCAGTTTCAGGGAGAGGCTTAGAGTCATTTGAAAGACTTTAAAGTTTCCTAAAGGCAGGACAACGTGTTCTTATTTTCCTGTTCATTTCTGGACCCAAAACACTGTCCATTTGCAGTATCTGTTAAAGATAATTATACTAGGGGCAGCTAGGTGGCACAGTGAGTAGAGCATCAGCCCTGGGGTCAGGAGGACCTGAGTTCAAACGTGACCTCAGTCACTTAACACAAAACTAGTCATATGACCATATATACACATGCACACACACACACATACACACACATATATATACACATACATTATATATATGTACACACATTATATATATGTAATTATACTAGTAGATAAGCTCTATAGGTTCATTCAATGACATGTAACTGGAATGTATCCTGTACCCAAGTTGCAATTAGCATAACTAACAAGATGCTGTAAGGCCTCATCAGATGAGAATGACTTTTTGACTGAATAACAGAATCAAACATATAAAATTGGCTTAATCAAGTTTGGATGGTCTTTAACCACTGGATAAAACCAGATGATGAAACGTGTTAGGATTGGTTGAAAAACTTAGACATAGCCTGTGGGCCTAGGAGTATGGGGCAGCTAGGTGGTGCAGTATATAGAGGGCCAGGTCTGGAGTCGGGAAGACCTGAGCTCAAATCTAGATGCAGACACTTACTACCTGTATGAATCTGGGCAAGTCACTTAACCCTGTTTGCCTCAGTTTCCTCATCTGTCAAATGATCTGGAGAAGAAAATGGCAAACCACTTTAGTGTCCTTGCCAAGAAAACCCCAAATGGTGTCACAAAGAGTTAGACATGACTGAACAACAACTAGGCATATAAGAGAAGGAGATTCCAATAGAAACATTCCAGCAACACTTTGGCAACCAAGCTTCAGAAGCACATTGAGAAAACAGACGACTTGGGTCGGGGGTGGAGGGTGAGGAGAGGAATGGGGAAGGGACTGTGTCCTGTGCACATCACAAACATTGGACAGACCGTAACTGGCTGGGAACTGGGAGGCTAGAAACTAGATATGAGGAGAAGAATACGACTTCAGGACTCGGGAAGGGTCCTAGAGAATAACAATACATATCTCAGGGGAACTTCATGAAAACTTGACACGAAGAGAAAAGAACTTCCCTCCAGAAGCCATGAGTTACCTCCTTGTTGTGTTTGCTTTGTAAGCTTGAGTCCGTTTTCCCAGCTTGGGGGAGAATGTGTCCCAAATTTGGGGAGAATATGTTTACATCAACTATTTCTACTATGGTTGTTCAATTGTTTCAGTCGTGTCTGACTCTTTGTGACCCCATTGGGGGTTTTCTTGGCAAAGATACTGCAGTGGTTTGTCATTTCCTTCTCCAGCTCATTTTATAGGTGAGGAAACTGAGGTAAATAGGACTAGGAGACTTGCCCAGGGTCACACAGCTGCTAAGTGTCTGAGGCCAGATTTGAACTCATGAAGATAAGTCTTCCTAACCCTAGGCTAGGAACTCTATCGACTATGCTGCCTAGCTGCCCTAATCATATGTGTTGATAATGATTGATGTCCCATTGATCATCATTTTTGGTTAACAATAAAGATTTTTTTCCTGCACCTTTGGTACATTGAAAATCCTTCACGTCATACCCTCAGAATTGTGTTGTTTCTTCTGTATACCTCCCCTGTATACACTGGCTCTAAGTCTGCTGGCTTTGCTCATCTTTGTTTTCTTCAGTGCCATTTCCAGTACAAGTACATTTAGGACTCTTATATTAGTCTCCAAATATCGTGGCTTCACTGTCCTTGATGGTAAAAATAACTTGTTTTTAAATTTTTTTGCAGATATTTTCTATCTTTTGTCTGTTTGTTGTCCTTCCAGTTCCATCCTTTTAAGGATGGCTTTACTTGGTTAGTTAGTCTCTAGCCAGGAGATTGAGAGAAAGATTATTCAACAATGTGTATTTAGTTACAAATTATTTAAAAGCGCTTTAGATGGTATAATATGACAAAAGAGATTCATTTAATGTTTGTTGAAAATCTATTTTTTTCCATTTAATTTCTGTAGTTGTTGTGGAGTTAGATATGCAATAATCTATGATATTGAAAAAAGTAATCTATGATATTGGTCATTGTTTTCTCTGATTCACTCATCTCTTTGGCTTTAGTTCTGGAATTGGGGTTTTGTGCCAGGGCAGGGCTCTGCTCTTGCTTTTTGGTAGGTTGGTCAGTCCAGCTTTATCCTACCCTGTGTTCCCTACATTCCTGAGCTGACCTTTTCTTCCTAAGGTTAGGTTCTATGTCTAGATCTTCGAGGTTCAGAGCACTGGATCTTCAGAGTCCTTTTGGGCATTTTGAGATAGAATCTTAGATCCTCAGAGCCCTTAGGCTTGGGTTATCCCAGTCTGAGCTCTGGGACACAAAACAGTCAGCTCCAGCCACTCCCTGGGATTTCTAAGGTCCCCTACCCTGGGGCTTTCTCAGAGAGCCCTTACTTCTTCTTTTTTTGTTTTTTTAAAATTAATTAATTTATTTACTTTAGTTTACAACCCTCAGTTCCACAAGCTTTTGAATTCCAAAAGTTCTCCCCTCCCTCTCCTCCTGCCCCTCCACCCATGGCGACATGCAATCCCATTTAGGTTCTACAAATACCTTCATGTTAAACATTAGTCAATTTGTAAAGAAAGATTATAACCCACGAAATGAACAACGAGAAAGAAGGAACAAAATAAAACAAAAAAGAGAGCAAGTAGTTTGCTTCAATCTGCATTCGGACTCTGTAGTTTTCTCTGGATGAGGACAGCCCTTTTCCAAATCCATGAGTCTTTTGGAGGCGTCTTCTAGTCTTGCATTGCTGAGAGGAGCCCAGTCTATCAGAGTTAGTCATCACTTCTTGGTGCCTCTGGACAAAGAACTTTGTAGGCTAGACTCTCTCTTGTCACAACTTAATTTCTTTGAGGGGTCCCGTTTTCTACTGCTTTGGGTCCCCTTCCCTATTGCTTTTGGATTTCTGGTTAACTTTTGGTACAGTTCTGGGGTGAAAAATATTACTTACTATAGCTTCTCATTGGGTTTCTTGATAATCATTAGGTCCGATTCAAACTTTAGGATTTTGCTGGAGCACTTATGTGGGAGTTGGGTAGTTCGCCTCACATTCATGTGGTCATCTTGTCGGGAAGTGTGCCATAACAACCTATTTGCACAGTGTTTCACAATTTACAAAATACTTTCACCCATTTTATTTCACTTGAGGTAGGCTAAGTCAATTAGCCATTTTTATGGATGAGAAAACTGGGGCTTAGAGAATTTTAATGCCCTTACCCAAGTCCTATAGCCTATAAGAGGAAGAGTTCTGCCTGAAAGCATTCCTTCTGGCATCCACTGGCTGCATATGTGTCTTTACATTGGTTTATCTGTGACTCCACAGAAGACAATGGGAGCCATTTTCTCTTCCTGAATTGTCTTGAGTCGCCAGTTATACCTGGTGACCTTAGAGGGCTGAGCACCCTAGAGAACAGCTTGGTGCCACCTTGATGTCCCCCCTAGCCCTTCTGTAGTCCTCTCACTGTCACCCACCCCCATCCCCGTACTGAGTTCCCAGTCCTTCCCTGAGGCCACTGCTATTAATAGACTGAGGTGTTTATGCCAGAAAGAAGGAAGATTGGGGAGGAGTAGGGAGATGGGAGGCAAAAGTTGCTTCAGGCAGACAGGACTCTCCTTCCTAGATACGGGACCCCTGGGGACAAGGCAGGAGACAGGGCTAGAGATTGAGATCTCCAGCCCCAAGTTGTTCTAGCCCCAGAGGGTGTGGAACGAAGGCCAATTATTAGTCCTGAGCAAACGAACATGAGGGTTTACCTCCTTTGACTACATTTTTTTTCTGTCACAGCCTCCCCCTTTAATATTTGCCTGGGGAGATTGGCATCTTGGTATCTGGAGGGTTGGGCCCAGGCAGTTAACAGAGAATTTGGAGACAGGTCCCAGCCCCACCCACCTTGGATTCCATGACTCAGTCCCTTCCCCCTTCACTTTCTGCCTTTTCAGAGCTGGAAAGTCTCCTGCTACACCCTTCCCACACAGTCTTATCTTGGGTTTTCTATCCTGGAAGGTTAACAGGGCTTTGAAGGCCGGGGCTGGAGAGCGGGCCCTCCCATTCCCAGGATTCTAGCTCAATAAGTGGGCACCAAGCCATTCCACTGTGTATGTGTGGAGAGCAGGGTAGTCAGATGGTGGGGTAGGACTGGCAGGGAGGTTCTGTCTTGGATGTCGGTGAGGATGATAAGAATAATGTTCTTGATAATGAACATGGCAGGCATATTATCCCCATTTTACAGATGGATAATTAGCATGACCTCATAGCCTCTCACCACTCCCTGCTCCTTAGCCCCTACATGGGAAATCATGTAAACAAACTTTTTTTTTTTAATCTTTTAAGGGCAAAGATGAAGGGAAGGGAGCAGCTGTTTCCTGGTGTCCTGGAAATGTTATGCCCAATGACTTGGAACCTTATAAATTTGGGGTCTAGGATATGGGTGGAGAAGAAATCAGAATGACCCACTCTTAAGGGCTCCTAAATCCCCTAGTATATGCTGGGTTTCCTTTGAGAGCTGAGGGAGAGAAGGAACAATCAATTCACTGAGGGAAACTGGGAGGTGGGTGGAGGTGTCCTGTCATTCCCCAGGTGAGCCACCAGGTGGGTCCATCCCATACCATAAGGCAGGCCTGGCTGGAGAGCTCCCAGAATCACAGGATCTCAGGAGGAAAGGGAACCCAAAGGTTCCCCAGTCTTCTAATCCACACCTGAGCAAGAATCCCCTCTATGGCAGAGCAGACAAATGGCCCTCCAGCCTCTCCTCAAAGATCTATAGTGAGGAGAACTCCATACCTCCAGATGAAGCCCATCTCCCTTTGGGATAGCCCTAATTGTTGTTTTAAATTGGTGCCTTTTGTTTTTATAGATGGGGATTACAGTTATGATTTAATTAGTGTAGGGAGCTCTCAAGAGAGGGAACTCACTCTACCAATGCAGATTAACATCTTCCCTGCAAGTGTTAGAGCAGGGCTCTCAACCTGTGGATCCTGACCCTTTGGGGGTCGAACGACCCTTTCACAGGGGTCACCTAAGACCATCGGAAAACACATATTTCCAACGGTCTTAGGAACCGAGACACTGCTCCTCTGTCTCCAGGCAGGTCCACCCACGTGCAGATACGCCCACATATGAGTATTAAAGGGTCATGGCGTTAGGAAGGTTGAGAACCACTGTGCCAGAGCATTGAAAAGTCAATGGCCTGGCCCAGGGTCACAGCCAAATATGTGTCAGAAATAAGGAGAGCTCTCTCTCCACTATACTAGAATAGATACTTCCCCACCTCTCCCTCCCAGGTGGAGCCTTTCCTTTTAACAAAGATGAAAATGGAAAGAAGAAAAAAAGTCAGCAAGAGCAACACATGGACCACATCTGATAGGATATGCAATATTCTACACTCAGCTCCTCTGAGCACCAGAACTTTGCCATCATAATGATAGGATTGTTTGGTTATTTTTTTGTGGTTCTTTTCCTTTACATTATTATAGTATTATTTTCTTGGTTCTGCTAGTTCACTCTGCATCAATTCATATAAATCTCATTTTCCTCTGAATTCTTCACATTTACTTTTTTTGGCTAATTTTTCTTTTCAGATCCAAATTCTCTCCTTCCCTCTCTTCACTCCTCCAGAACCCATTGAGAAGGCAAGGAATACAATGCCCATTACACATATGAAGTCACGCAAAACATTTTCACGTTAGCCATGTTGCCAAAAAAAAAAGCAATGAAAACAAAGTGAAAGAATATAGTTTTTTAGGGTATGTGGATACATGGCATTCATATACTATATGACTATACAAGTGTATACATATAAATACATACATTCATACATATATATTCATATAGTATGTGAATGTTGTGTGTGTATAGGTGTATATAACATATTTAGTCCTTTCCTAATCTGCTACCACAAAAAAGTGCTGGGATGGCTCTAATTTTTACTGAAGTTTTTTCCCCCCTTCTATCAGGCCTAGATTTTACTTTGCCTCTTTTGTGATTTCCCACTGTTGCTCCCAGCTCTGCTGTCTGAGGCCATACAGAATTTTGGTCCTTTTTCAGTCGTGTCCAACTCTGTGACCCCATTTGGGGTTTTCTTGGTAAAGATACTGAAGTGGTTTATCATTTCCTTCTCTAACTCATTTGGCAGATGAGGAAACTGAGGCTACCGAGTTAAGTGACTTGCCCAAGGTCACACAGCTAGTAAGTGTCTGAGGCAGAATTTGTACTCAGGTCCTCCTGACTCCAGGGTTACTGTGTCCAGCACAGTTGGGTGGCCTAGCAACCAGCTGATTAAAGAGAGAGACAGGGATGTGTTCGACAGTCTGTTTATTACAGAACCATTTCATACAGAGCTGAAGATACAAGGAACTTACAAGGTTTAGATTCCCTTTAGCAGAAATTCTTACGGAACCAGAATGCAAGGACCCTCCTTTGGTCTCAACCACTCCTTACCCATGGCCTAGGCTAATTATTCATTAAGACTTCATCCTAGGACCATGTCCAGAGGCACAAACAAACAGGGAATCACAAACAAGACTTGCTAATTAACAACCCTGAATTTTCCTTAGTTATTCATAGGACCAATGGAGGCATCAACAAACAGGATTATACTCCTCCTGCACATCTGCCTAGTGACCTCATAGAAGAGTGGAGCATTTCCTTAATGGGGCCAGGGGACCCCTGAAAGTCTAGTCCACTACACAGAGTCAGTGCTCTACTATGCCACCTAGCTGCCCCTTAAAAATGCTTTTTCTGAGAAGGGAGTCCAGAGGCTTCACCAGACTACCAAAGAGATCCATGACACAAGAAGGTTGAAAACCCCTATTTTAGAGGAAGTTCTGTCTAGCCATGTCTTTCCCATGTTGCATTTGTGAAATTTTTAAAAAATATTTACACATATTAAATTTCATTCCATTAGATTCAGTCCCAAATTCCTGGCTTTGTCTGCAACTTGGAGGAAGTTGTGTATCATAAGTGCTTAATGAATGATTTTTCATTCATTCTTCTACTTTTATCTAAACTGCGGATAAAAGTGTTAAGCAAGAGGCAGCCAGGTGGCACACTGAAGAGAATACCGGCCCTGGAATCAGGAGGACCTGAGTTCAAATCCGACCTCAGACACTTGACACACTTACTAGCTATGTGACCTTGGGCAAGTCACTTAACCCCAAATGCCTTGCCTTTCCCCCTCAAAAAAAAAAGTGTTAAGCAGTAGAGGGCCACTGAACTCTACAGAAGTTTTCTTCAAAGTTGTTGCTCAAGACTATTCTTTGGTTCACCTTCAGAGAAAGAACTGATAAATAGAGCATGTATAACATGGTTTTACATATATACACATATTTGTTTCTAATGGTAGTCTTCTCTAGGGCAGGGTGGGGAGGAAGGGAAAAAAACAAAAAGTGCACAGCAGAGAACAAAAGAAAACTTAAAAAGAAGCACAGAAAAGCAGGGTAGCTTTGAAAATGATGAGTAGTATTTATTACATAATTTAAAAAAGTAAACAGCGTGAGACAGAAATTCATGATTTTATACTGAATCCTCTTTTTATGTTGGGTTGTGTACATGGAAATGTTCTTTTTGTTTGTATCTTTTTGTATTTAAGTTCAAAATTAGTAAATAAATGAATAAAAAGGACTACATTCTGGGTATGGCCCATTCATTAGCCCTCTTTGGAAACAGGATAAACAGTACCAATTCAGCCCGTTCAGAATCTAATCTAATAAAGGCCAGTTCTGGTCCACATCGTGTCATCTTTTCCACAAGGATAGCAGGGCAAATGCTTGTTGTTATCAAACGCTTTGGCCAAATCTAGACAAACTGTGTCTGTGGTGCACAACGGCTTCAGAGCCCTGTCTCTCTCCTGTACACTGCTGTCTCTTCCAGGTATGTGATCAATCACCACAACAGCTTTAAGATTTCACCCCTATGGGAAGGGGCTGGGGTTGGCCAGCCAGGGGAGCCCTATGGGATCGAGAGGGAGGAGCAGCAGAGGTAACTGAGCTCTCATTCCCACAGGGGCTGGATGGTGACAAGTTTCCAGGACCTGAGCTTGTGTTTAGAGATTTAGTAATGTAGGGAGATTCCCATGGTGCTGCTGGGTGAGATAAGAGCTTTGGGATGATTCACTGAGGTCTGAATCAGTGTGGACTTGGCATTTAGGGCTCTTTGAATTGCCTCACCATGGGGGAGGCAGGAAGCCATTCTCAGTTATTAAGAAACTAGTGTGTACCAAGGGCTGTGCTAGGCATTGGAAAAACAAAGACCAAAATGAAATATTCCTTGCCCTTTTAGGGAATTTACATTTTTGGGGGGAGAGGGATAGACATGGACTCAAATAAGTAAAATCAAAATATGTACAAAGTGTTTTTAAAAAGAGAGAACTAGTAACTCGAGGGATAGGATAGTATGATAGGACCTGGGTTCTGATCTCAACTCTTCTCCTTTCCATGTGATTTTGGGCAGATCCCTTCTCTAGGCCTATCTTTTCCTCTATAAAATGAAGGCATTGCTTCAAGGATCCCTTCCAACTCTAAAGCCATGGTCATTGTCTACGATCCTTTGAACTGAAGGTGAATCAGGAAAGACCTAGTGTAGGAAGCAGCTTATTTCTTAGATATATGGGGAACTGAGCCAAATTTATGAAAATAAGAGCCATGCCTCAGTTGACAAATGGTCCAAGGATATGAACAGGCAGTTTTCAGAAGAAGAAATCAAAGCTATCAATAGTCATATAAAAATGCTCTAAATCATTACTGATTAGAGAAATGCAAATGAAAACAACTCTGAGATACCACCTTATACCTATTAGATTGGTTAATAATAATAGAAAAGAAAAATGACAAATTCTGGGGAGAATGTGGAAAAATATGGACTTTAATGTACTATTGGTGGAGTCATGAACTAGTCCAACCATTCTGAAGAACAATTTGGAATTAAGCTCAAAAGGCTATAAAATTGTACACACCCTTTGATCCAGCAATACCACTACAGGATCTGTGTTGCAAAGAGCTCAAAGAAGAGGGAAAAGGACCCTATTTGCACCAAAATATTAAAAGCAGATCTTTTTGTGGTGGCAAAGAGTTGGAAATTGAGGGGATGCTTGTCAATTGGGACATGGCTGGGACATATGATGGAATATTGTCATGCTATAAGAAATGATGAGCAAGATGGTTTCAGGAAAAACCTGGGAAGACTTATATGAACTGATGCAAAGTGAAGTAAACAGAACCAGGAGAACATTGAATACAGTAATAGCAATATTGTAATGATGATCAACTATGAAAGACTTAGCTATTTTGATCAAGACAATTCCGAAGGACCCATTATGAAAAATGTTATCTTCCTCCAAAGAGAGAACAGATGGACTCTGAGTACAAGTCAAAGCATACTTTTTTTAAACTTTCTTTATTTTTATTGATTTACTTTGTGTGTATTTTCTTTTGCAACATGGTTAATACGGAACTGTTTTGCATGACCTTATATGTAAAATTGAAATTGCTTGCCGTCTCAAGGAGAGGCAAGAGAGAATTTAGAACTTGAATTTTTAAAAAAAGATAGTTTAAAAAAATTTTACATTTAATTGGAAAATATTTAACAAGATAAATTTAAAAATTTTTTTTAAAAAAGAGTAGGAGGCAGCTCCTGAACCGTACTTCAAAAAGAGCTTAGAGATTCTTTTTTTTTTTTTTTTAATTTATTTTTTATTTACTCATTTGCTTTTAATTTACAAGATTCAGTTCCACAATCACTTGGGTTTCAGATTTTCTCCCCTCCCTTCCCCCCCCCCCATGGTGGCGTGCAATCATGTATAGGATCTGTAAATACTGGGCTTAGAGATTCTAAGAGGTAAGGAAGGAGTGTCTATCAGATATGGGGAAAAGCCTCTCCTGGATGGGAGGTGGGATATCAGGTTTCTCAGGAATAGCAAGCACATAGTCTTATTGGATTAGAATGAGGAAAAAGTGAAGAATAGGAAATGAAACTGAACTGTGGAGGACCAACTTTAAAAGTCAGGCTGAAGATTTTGTATTTTATCTTAGAGGCTATGGAGACTTAATGAAGACTTTTAAGGAAGGAAATATCATGATCATATCTGTGTTGTAGGAAAATCAGTTTGGCAAGCAATGGGAAGGTGGGTAAAGAGAGAAGAGAACCCTAGTAAAGGAATGGAGCTCTCTCCATATATGCTGCACACAGTAGGTGCCTCCCAAATGTTTGTTCAATGTTGACTGAAAAGATGAGTAGAATTCCAGGGGTAAAGATAGAGACAAGGGGAGGGCATTCAAGATTAAGAAAGCAGCTTGAGTGAAAACACAGGCAGAAAGGGACACAATTTATCAAGTTGCAGGCTAGGTGGTAGGAGAGGCATGGCCAACTCCCCACCACACTTTTCCTCAGCAATGTCTCTTTTCTTTGGCATCACCCAGGCTAAGTCCTAGACCCATTGCCTTTTCTTAAGGCAACATTTAACTTAACTTTTTGTGTGTCATGGGAGGGGAATGGAAGTAAGCATTTTTACAATGCCTACTATATATAAGGCACCGTATAAATATCTCATTTGATCCTTACAACAATCCTGTGAGACTAGTACTATTATGCTCATTTTAGTAATTTTGAGTAAGAAAACTGAGGCAGAGGTTAAGTGACTTTCCCAGGGTCACACACCTAGAAAGTGTCTGAGGCTGAATTTGAACTCATGTCTTCCTGATTCCAAGGCCCAGTACTCTGTCCACTGTGACACTTAGCTGCCCTTTGGTAGTCTAGTATATCTGTGGGGCCCTTCTCCAAATAATGTTTTTAAATGCATAAAATAAAATACAAAATATTTTAAAAGTAACTAATTATATTACAGACAGTTATCAAAATATTTCTTGAAGGTCCATGAACCTCAGGTTAAGAATTTCTGCTCTTATGGTTCACACTGCCCCTGCTTTCCTTCTTTTTTTTCCTTCCAGTCCTCCTGCGCCTCTCTCCTTTCCTTCCCTCTTTCCCTCCCTCTCTCCTTTCTTTTTTCTTTTCCTTCTTCCCTCCTTCTCTCCTCCCTTCCTTCCCTCCTTTCCTTCTTTCTTTCCTTCCTTCTCTCTTTTCTCCCTTCCTTCCTTCTCTTTCTTTCTTCCCCTTACAAAGGATGGCTTTCTGGGGGAGAACTGTAAAGAGAGTTGCATTTGGAAATAAAGATAATTATAAAATCAAAATATATTAATAAAAAGAAGAAAAAAACATTTTAAAAAGTATAAAGGAGAAAATGCACACGGAGTATTTGGAAAATATGAAGGAGACTATTGTGGTGGAGTATAGAATTCCTGTAAGGAGTCTCCTCTGAGCTTCCTTCCAGGTCTACACCTATAATCCATGCTCCTTGTGACCTCAAGTTTAGAGAGAAATGATGAAGTACTTTGTTTTTTTTGGGGGGGGGAAGTTTTGAGGGATGAAGGCAAGGCAGTTGGGGTTAAGTGACTTGCCCAAGGTCACATGGCTAGTTGTGTCAGGTGTCTGAGGCCACATTTGAACTCAGGTCCTCCTGACTCCAGGACCAGTGCCCTATGCACTGGGTCACCTAGCTGCCCCCATGATGAAGTACTTCGGACTTCATTCAGTAGATAATGAGGAGCACTTAGTCAAGGGGGCTTTTGGAGGGAGGGGCAAGGTGGTCAAGGCTGTATGTTGCTCTGCCAGCAATGTGGATGCCAAGGCTGGCCTGGAAGAAGGTAAGAGCAGAAGCAGAGGGACGAGTCAGAAGAATGCAGTTGGCATGATCCAGACATGGGAGGAGGAGAGCTTGAACTAGGGTGGATGGCCTTGGGAATGGAAGCGTCCCTGGCATCATGGAAAAAGCTGTGGGTTGGAAGACCTGACTGTGATGCTTTCTATCTGCATGACAGAGAAGGCAAGTGGCTCCTCTAGGGGAGCTTCGTATTTTAGGGAAGTAGAGTGCTATAAAGTGAAAAGAAAGGAAGAGAACAAGCGTTTATTAAGTAGCTGCTACATGCCAGCTCTGTGCTAAAATGCTTTTACAAAAATATCTCATTTGATCCTCTCGATAACACCAGGAGGTAAGTGCTTCTTTGTCTTTAATTTACAGATTTTGAAACCAAGGCAGACAGAGGTTAAGTGACTTGCCCAGGGTCACACAGCTAGTAAGTGACTGAGACCGGATTTGAACTCAGGTCTTCCTGACTCCAGGCCACGTGCTCTATCTTCCGTTCTATCTGTTTGTCTCTAAGAAAGAACACCGAATTTAGAGTTAGAAGTTTGTTGTTGAGTCATTCAGTTGGGTCCAATTCTTTGTGACACCAGCGAACCAGGCCCCTCTGTCCTCCACTGCCTCTCAAAGTCTGTCCAGGTTCCTTTTTGGAAATTAGAAGATCAGAGTTCAAATCTGCTATCTAGCACTTATTTCCTATGTAACCTTGGGCAAATCATATGGTCATGCTGGACCTTGGTGATCTCATCTGTAAAATGAGAGTGGGCTAGATAATATTTTAAAAGGTTTTTTTTGTTCTTTCCATTTATATCCTTGTAGTCATTTTGTATGTTGTTTTCCTGATTCTTATTTCATTTCTTGTCAGTTTGTGTCTTTCCATATGTCTCTGTACATATGTCTTCCTATTTATCATTTATTACAGTGTATCAATACTCTTTTTTATCATGTGTTACGTTACAGTTCATTTAGTCATTTCCCAATTGATGGGCAACTACTTTGCTTTCAATTTTTTCCTACCATAAAAAGTGCTACAAATATTTTCACATATATGAGACTTTTCCGTCTTTGACTTCCTTGGGATATATGCTTAATAGTGGGATCTCTGGGTCAAAGGGTATGAACCCTCTATAGACTAGAAAATTTTTAAGGTCCCTCCCAGGCTTACAACCTACAACTGCTATTTTCTCTCCTTTTTTGTTCTTTGTCATAAGGACTGCGTCTCTAAGTGAAGTTAAGAGAGGGATATGTTGGGTAATAAAAGTAAAAAAAAAATCAAAACTGACACTTGTATGATTAAAATGACCAAATCTGGCCCTGAAGAAGAACTGTGAGGATTCATTTCTCTCTCTTCTTAGCAGAGGCAGGGTATTATGAGTGTGGAACACTGCATTGGTGCATGGAGCATGGTGGACGTTTAAGAAATATGTCCATTTATTGATAACATCCTTTCCTCTAATTTCCATGTTTCTGTTGAGGGCACCACCTCACACATGCATCAAATGGGCTTGTGACCTTGGGCTCGTCTTTTATTGCTTATTCTCTCTTATCCCACATAAAACAGTTATAAAAGCCTTATCATTTCTGCCTTGCTTCTGTCCTGTTTTCTCTACTCAAATAGCCACTGTCCTAGTACAGGACATCACCTTGTTTATCCTGCTGCTATAGCCTCCTATAGTAGTCTGGTCTCCAGTCCTCTGGTCCCTCCCCTCCCCAAGTTTCATCCTTCACACAGTTGCCAAAGTGACATACGTTTGGAAGGGCCCGACTTACCCACTCAAGAAGCATTGTAACTTCCTATGGCATCTAGGGTGAAGTGCAAACTTCTTTGGCTTCTAAAATCCTTCACATTCTGGCCCCAGGCTATCTTTTCAGGTTTGAATTTTCATTCTCCTTTATACATTCAAAGTTCCAGGAAAACAGGCCTTCATACTATTCTCCAGACATGACATGATAGACCATCTCCCAAGCCCGGAATGCATTTGAGCCTGGTTGTAAAGGACTTAAAATCCAAAGAGAGGAGGTAATAGGGAATCATTGAAGTTTACTGATCAGGGGAGTGATATCATCAGATTCGATTCATACTTTAAGAATATTAAAATTAAAAGAATAGAGTTTCTACTTTAAAAGCTTCACAGTCACCAGATCAGAAAAGCATTCCCTGTAGGCCATAGGACCTTAGATACACTATCTGATGAAATTCCCACCTAGGCTGAGCATCCAAGCAGCCAGATGACTGCACACCCTTATAGGATCAGCCCAGTCTATTGCTGCTTGAGTCACTACCCAAAATATAAAGTAGTGGGTGGAGCTACTGATGAAGGAAAAGGGAGAGGTTAAGGATAAAAGGGGTTAAGGACAAAAGAGAAAGGAGGAAAGAAAGGCTCCAGCCCTGGAAGGAGCACAGATAGGATCCTATTTTCAGTGCTACATAGGAAGAGCAACCTAGCTGTCCCTTCTCTATGATAGTCTAAAACAAGCACCTATATCCCATTCCTTGGTGGAAAGGTCCAAAACATTTTCTAGGGGACCTTCCACTACTAAAAGAATATCAAAACGACCCTAGCAACCAGAAGAGATGGTACAAATAATAAAAACCCCAAACAATATAAACAATATTCTAAAAAAAAAAAAAAGAGATCATGTCAGTTCACTACAGGTCTTTGAAGGTCGTGATGTCCCTGAACAACACCCCCAATATAAATGAAAGTATTTTCACTGCCATTGCAAGTCCCCATCACACAGAGAAGCATGGAAAAAATGTACCCGTCAATTCTGTGGATAAGGGAAGAATTTATGGCCAAACAAGAGCTAGAGAGCATCCCTCAAGTAGAACAGATAATTTTGATTACGTGAAATTAAAAAGGTTTTGCACAAACCAAACTAATGCAGCCAAAATTAGAAGGAAAACAGGAACTTGGGGGGGAAAATGTATAGCAAGTATCTCTGATAAAGGCCTCATTTCTCAAATATATAGAGAACCGAACCAAATTTATAAAAATAAGAGCTATTCAACAATTAATAAATGGTCGAAGGATATGAACAAGCAATTTTCAGAAGAAGAAATCGAAGCTATCAATAACCACATGAAAAAGTGCTCTAAAGCACTCCTGATTAGAGAAATGCAAATTAAAACAACCTTAAGGTACCATCTCACACCTACCATTTTGGCTATCATGACAGAAAGGAAACTAACAAATATTGGAGAGGATGTGGAAAAATTGTACCTCTGGTGGAGTTATGAACTAGTCTAATCATTCTGGACAACAGTTTGGAACTATGTCCAAAGGGCTATAAAACTGTACATACTCTTTTATTCAGCAATATCACCCTTTCCCAATACCTTTTAATGCCTTCCTTCTGTTAATTACTTCCATATAAAGATTGTTTGCACATAGTTTGTACATAGTACCTAGAGGATTTAAGGTCAGGATTATATGTGATAGCATTAGACTGTGAGTTGTTTGAAGGCAGGAATTATCTTTTGCTTTTCTTTGTATACCCAGAACTTAGCACAGTATCCTGCACATAGCAGGATTACTTAAATAAGCTTTCATTTATCAAAACTATGAGTAAACATTTCCATTTGCTGCATATCATTAAAAAAGGCACCTCCTTATAATTTTAACCCTTAGATCCCCAAATCCATTGTAGGAAGGAGTTGTCCATGCCAGGGAAAAGAAACCTACCAATTAAGTGTGACCTGAATTGTTTTCCTGCATAGAGGATAGGATTAGGAAAGGGTAGATAGGACCTTTTGATAGTGAGCAACTTTTTTATATTTGGCAGGACCCAGCCTCATCCCTTTACAAACCATAGTAACTCAGGTCTGTGGCCTCCCTCCCAACATAGTACTGAAGTTTGAAAGTCTTGAGGCCTAACACTGCTACTAGGTCTGGATCCCAGAGAGTGAAAAAAAAGGAAAGGAAAAGGACTTCTAGGTACACAAATATTTATGGCAGCTCTTTTTGTGGTGGCAAAGAATTGGAAATTGAGGGGATGCCCATCAATTGGGAAATAGCTGAACAAATTGTGATATATGATTGTGATAGAATACTATTGTGCATTAAGAAATGCTGAGCAAAATACTTTCAGAGAAAAACCTGTAAAGACTTACATGAACTGATGCAAAGTGAGGTGTGCAGAACTGGGAGAACATTGTACATAGTAATAGCAATATTGTCACCATGATCAATTGTGAATGACTTGGCTATTCTCAGAAGCATGATGATCCACAACAATTCTGAGGGATACATAATGAAAAATGCTGTCCTTTATCAGAGAAAGAACTGATGGAGTCTAAATACGGATCAAAGTATACTTTCTAAAACTTCATTTTTGTTTGTTTGGGACTTTTTGTCCGTGTTTTCTTTTACAACATGACTAATATGGAAATATGTTTTGTGTGACTACATATGTGTAACTTATATTAAATCGTTTGCCATCTCAGTGAAGGGGGAGTTGAGGGAAGGAGACAATTTGGAACTCAAAATTAAAAAAAAAACACAAATGTTAAAAATTGTTTTTATGTGTCATTGGGAAAAAATAAAATATTAAACTAAAAAAAATCCGGAAGCCCAGGAAATCTTTGATCCCCCGACAAAGATACGTCCAACTGATCCAAAAATCTGAATGCTAAGACTTAGGTGTCTCTGGGTATTCAGTCAGGGGAATGGCCAAATGAGAAAGAAGTTTTCAGAGATATCCTAAATTTTGTCAGGACAGATTCTTATTGGTCTGATTCCCTATATCCCAAATAGACTGATCATCAGTCATCTTCTTGTCCATTCCATGTTTAAGCAATACTCAAAATTCCTTATGAAAAAGAGTTCCTTTACCCTCTGCCCATCTCACATGGAAGGAGACATTATTCCTTCTCCTGTCATCCTCATATGTGTACAACCCTATTTGCCCAGAGTTGCTGAGGCTGCCCCAATCTTTTGCTCAAGTTTTATCAACTGATTTTCTGAGGCTTCTATAATGGTTTTGAGGAGAAAATGTATAGCTAAAGACTGACACCACATAGGTAAGACTTTGCTCAAAAGGCAGGATCTAATTGCACTCAAAGTAGGTTGGTCATAAGGGAAGCAGAGGGGTGGATCATAGAAATCATGGATAAATCCAAATCACCAAATCCATCTCTCTTAAAAAGATCACAACCTCTTGTTAGAAAACTGGCTATAGAGGGAATTCATCTTTATGGGGCCAAACACACAGAGCTCTTCATTTTGTCCTCCAAGAAATGAACCAAAGGCAATCACCATTCAAAGCTTCCAAATAATTTAATTGACTTTGCAAGAGCAAGTCATCTATAAACTGTAATCAGGGAAGGAACCAGTACATAAGGATGTGTTTCTTGCCCTGATGACCCTGTTGTTGAGTTAAATCTGACCCTTCATGACCCCATTGGGTGTTTTCTTGGCAAAGACACTGGAGCGGTTTGCCATTTCCTTCTCCAGCTCATTTGACAGATGAGGAAACTGAGCCAAACAGAGTTAAGTGACTTGCCCAGGGTCACATAGCTGGTAAGTGCCTGAGGCCAGATTTTAATTCAGGAAGATACTCTTCCTGACTCTAGGCCCTGGATGCTGTCCACTGTGCCACCTAGCTGCCCAATGGCCTTCTACAACAAACAAATACTCAAAATTTTCCCCGTAAGACCACAGTCTCATTGGCTATTATTTTAATGATTCATTATTTTAATTATTAATAATTATTATAATAATTTAGATAAATATAATATTTATTTGTATTTTATATATTTATAATAATAAGTATTATAATAAATTATAATTATTTAAATAAATCATTTTAATGACTTGCTGTTTAAATTTCTTCTGTAGCCTCCTGAGTTCCTTGGGGGTGAAAAAACCCCTCTCTCACTTCCTCCATAGAGGAAGTCACTCCTTGGGAAGCAGTAGTAACAGGATAAGCCTGAGACTCACCACCTGTTTGTTTTCACTCATAATCACCCCATCTCCTGTTTTCCTCTCTTATAACTCTAATCTTAACTGAGCTGAACACACTCTTCAAAACAACTTCTGGGTTAAAGATCAAAGCTCCCCTCTCAGACTATTGGTTGGTTCCCATCTACCTTGCATTGCTGTCTGGTCCTTCTAAACTTGGTTAATCACCACATTCATTCATCTTTTTCTTGCCTTCAAACACATGGTCTTTAAAAATCACAAGTTCATCCACCTCTGCCTCTAATGGTTTACACACGGGCGAATTATCTTTACTCTCTTTGCTTCGACAATACTGATTTTCCAAAGATGCCAGTAAAAGCCAGAGAATATATTTTTATTGTCCCTGTCGAGCTCCTCAAATATCCTTTATGCCAATACCATAGAGTGAATGCACACTTTCTTCTTATTCCAATGAAAGGGCTCCCCATATAGCTCCACAACAATTTTGCCACTGTCCATCCCATCACTCAGCGATCCCTTCTTTCCTAGCTTAAAAAATGGGGGTGGGGGGGTGGAGGGGCCTTAAGAATTTAATCACAAAATCATTGCAAAACAACTCCCTGCAGATCTATGCCAAATATTTTGGGCCATATCTAACCCCAACCCAAGCCAACAATTGAGGCTCAAGGGTTCAAATAGTATTTATAGGCCATAAAATAGAATAAAATAAAACTAATTTTGCTATTCACAAGAAATTAAAAGAATACTGTATTTAGTTTTAAAGGATATAAAACACTACTTCTCTTCACCTCCTCATCAGGTCAGGAACTCAGGAAATCATTCCTTGCAAGGCAAATTTAGGTATAATCTTATATGCAGTTTTCCCCCAGGCTAGGCAACAAGGAAGTCAAAGGACCTTTGTCCCTTTTCAAGGACCAGTCCAGGCTATACTGTCTGGAGTGTAGGGTGCTGAAGGAGAAGGACGAGGGGTGAAAGGGAAAGGAGAAAGAAGAGACTGTGGCTGCAACTGCAGAGAAAGTGTTAGGGATCCCCTCCCCAATTTTCTCAAGTCCATGGCCTCCTCAGCAATAGCCCCTAAGCCCCTCTCCCCACCCACACAAAACAAGGACAACCGGACTAGAAGACGGATGGCCAAGGGTTGAGAAAAGAGCGAGAGGAGAGAGTGCTATCAACGACTATAGACAGCTTTCTCTAGGATTTTGGTTATGAATGGGAACAACGATATTCGAGGATAGCTTGAGGGGTAAAGGGTTTTTGTTAGTTTAAAGAAGGGAAATTTGGGCTTGTTTGGAAGAAGGAGAGAGGGAATTAGTGCATAAAGACGTACTTCCCTTTTGCTCCAGACCACCGAACAAATCTTAACCAAGTTAGCCCAGGAGGCTTTCCATCTTCTCCATTCCTCTATCATCTACAAGCTCTGACCCCCACTGGGAGCAAATCATGTTTTGGCACATTTCATGTATTATCATATCTGTTAGTTATCCCTCTGCATGTGCATCATTTCTCTGAGGGGTGTTTAAGCTTCTCAGGGGGCAAAAAAAATACTTAGTATTTCCTGTAGTCCCTGGCTACCCCCAGCTTTTTTTTTTAATAATACTTTATTTTTTCCCAATTGCATGTAAAAACAATTTTTAACATTTAAAAAAAATTTTGAGTTCCAAATTGTCTCCCTACCTTCCCCTCCTCCTCTTCCCTAGGACAGTAAGCAACTTGATATGGGTGATACATGTGCAATCATGCAAAACATACTAGTCATGTCGTAGGAAAAAACCCACAGACCCAAAAAAAGGTAAAGATTATGCCAATACCATAGAGTGAATGGGAACTTTTAGTAAAGAAAAAGAATATGCTTTGATCTGCATTCAGACTCTATTATGTTTTTCTCTTGAGATTAGGGGTTTGGGGTGCGCAAGATCCCAAAATACCAACACTCCGGGTCCTGACAAATGAATTTGACTCAAGTGTCTCAGCCAAAGAAAAGCAAACTTTACTAAAACTTTGCCATATTGGGTAGACTCTTAAGGAGCCTCGATATCTGTGACACTTGCATTGGACAAGCAGGCCAGAATCATCTGACACAGAATGAGTCTGTGCTAGAAAATTCTCCGGCATTGTCATGGAGGCAAGATGGATCTTATATACAGAAAGGTTGTGGGAGGAATCTAGGGGTGGTCTAGGGGAAGAGTTTGGGGGGGAGGCCTTCTGGAGGAGTCAAATGAGGTCAGACTCCAGTAATGAGAGATTAAGGGTGGGAAATAGCTGAAGGATACCTGGAGATGACCCACAAAGGAGAGCTAGGCTAGTTTAAGGGTAACAGATTTGGGCATAGATATTTTGGGAGGATCAAGGGTACGGACAAGCTGGGCAAAGGAGGACTAGGCTAGTAACAGAGATTTGGGCTGAGCTATAATGAAAGGCTTATGGTCTCAGGAATATGCCTCATCAAATGGGAAGATTAAAGGAGAGTTCAAGGGGGTTCCCAGAGCCTGTACCTCATTATCTGGAGGTGGATATCATTTTTCATCATAAGCCCTTTGGGATTGTCTCGGATCATTGTATTGCTGAGAATGGCTAAGTCATTCACAGTTGATCATCATTACAATATTGCAGTTACCGTGTACAGTGTTCTCCTGGTTCTGCTCACTTCATTCTATATCAGTTCATATAAGTCTTTTTAGGATTTTCTGACATCTACCTGCTCATCATTTTTTTTTTTACAAATTAATTAATTTATTTTTAGTTTTCAACATTCACTTCCAAAAGTTTTAAATTTTCTCAGCCCTTCTCCAAGATGGCATGCAATCCAATATAGGTTCTACATATACATTCTTATTAAATATATTTTCACATTAGACATGTTGTATAGAAAAATTAGAATGAATGGGAGGAACCATGCGAAAGACAACACAAAACAAAACAAAAAAAGAGAATAAATAAGTGTGCTTTAATCTGCATCCAGACTCCATATTTCTTTCTCTGGATATGGATGGCATTTTTCATCATGAGTCTTTTGGAGTTGTCTTACATCCTTGCATTGCTGAGAAGAGCTAAATCTATCAGAGTCAGTCATCACACAACGTGGCTGTTACTGTGTACAATATTCTCCTGGTTCTGCTCACTTCACTCAGCATCAGTCCTTATTAGTCTTTCTGATGAGGTTACCATATAAATGATGAGGGTCACCATAAAATGATAAGGTTAGGGTTAGGAGCGCTCGAGACCCCAAAACAGCAACACGCCGGGTCCTGCTGAATGAATTCCAATCAAGTCTTCTCTCAGCCAGAGAAAAGCAGTTCATTAAAAGTTCACCATATTGGGTAGACTCTTAAGGAGCCTCCGTATCTGTGACGCCTGCATTGGAAAAAGCGTGCCAGAATAATCTGACACAGAGTGAGTCTGCGCTAGGAAATTCTCAGCATCATCATAGAGGCAAGATGGATCTTATATATAGAAAGGTAATGGGAGGAGTCTAGGGGTGGTCTAGGGGAAAAGTTTGGAGAGGGTCTTCAGGAGGAGTCAAAGAGGTCAGACTCCAGTAAAGAGTGATTAAGGGTGGGAAATTGCTGGAGGTTACCCAGAGACTACAGACAATGATGGGCTAGGCCAGTTCGAAGGTGTAACAGATTTGGATATTATAGATATTTTGAGAGGATCAAGGGTCACAGTTAGTGTGGGCTAACTGGATAATGGAGGGCCCAGCTAGTAACGAAGGTTTGGGCAGAGCCCCAATGAAAGGCTTATGGCCTCATGCAAATGCCCTATGTGGGAAGATTCAAGGAGAACTCAGGGAGGTTTCCAGAGCCTGACCTCATCATTTACAAGTTTTTCTGAAGTTGGCCTGCTCTTAATTTCTTATAGCACAATGGTATTTCATTACAAGAGCTGCTAGAAATATTTTTGTACAAATGGGTCTTTTTCTCTTTTTTTTCTTTAATCTCTCTGGGATACAGACCTGGTAGTGTTCTTAGGCCTCAGATGCCTATAGAACAGCTAATCTGAAACATCCGATAGCCAGTTTGAGGCACGTGACTGGAGAACAGCAGAGAGGCTAGGGATGGATACAGAGTTCTGGAAATCATAGTCAGAGTTTTAAGCTATTAAAGCCTACAATTACACTAAGACTTTTGGGATACCTTGAATGTTAATCCCCTTTCTGCATTCTGTGGTCCAGGCAAACTGGCCTTTTTTCTGGTCCTTCCATCTTCCACTCCTGTGCCTTTGAGGACAGTCTCCTCTGCCTTAAAGGTCTTCTCTCATTACCTTTTCTTCTGAAAATTCCTTGTTTCTTTCAAAATTTCTCAAGTACCACTTTCTTTTTTTTTATTTTTTTATTTTTTTTATTTTTATTTATTTACTCATTTACTTTTAATTTACAAGATTCAAGTACCACTTTCTTTATGAAGCCTTTCCCAATACCCCCAGCTATTAATTTTACCTTATACTCATTGGTTTATATTTCACATACATTTCATTATCTACATGCTTTCTCTTCCTGATAGAATGAAAGAAGTATCTTGGAGGTCAAAGATGGTTTCGTTTTCATCTTTTGCCTGGTATGTTGTGGGTACATAATGCTTGGTGATAAACAGATCACTGGATCAATCAAATGACTTGTGAGTTAGAATTGTAAAACCACAGAATCCTACAACTGAAGGGGACTTTTGGGGTTCTTCAGACCATCCCCCTCCCTCTTTCCCTTAGAGAGGCTAAGTCTCCTACCTGCATTCACATAAGGCATTAGGGTCAGAGCTGTTAGCTGCTGAACGTGTAAATATTGATATGGGTACACCATTAAATGGAGTGGTGCACACACATGAACAAGTGTACACATACACATGCATATTTGTGTATATGTATATAAAATGTGTTAGGGCAGCTAGATGACACAGCAGATGGAGTACAGGGCCTGAAGCCAGGAAGACTCATCTTTGTGAGTTCAAATCCAGCCTCAGACACTAGCTGTTGACCTTGGGCAAATCACTTAGCCCCGGTAGCCTCAATTTCCTCATCTGTAAAATGAGCTGGAGAAAGAAATGGCAAACCACTCCAGTATCTTTGCCATGAAAATCCCTAATGGGGTCATGAAGAGTCAGACACGACTGAAACGCCAGAAGAGCAACAACAGCAAATATTTGTGTGCACACGTGTCTTTGGGTGGTGAGGTGAGAGTGAGAGCATGTGCCAGATTAAGTAATTTATATAAAGTACTGTGCAAATCTTAAAACCCTACATAAACAGCATCTATTTTATTCTATGTGTGGCAACTTGGCAAGGTGACTAGAGAGCCATCTTTAGAACCAGAAAGACCTGAGTTTAAGGCCTATCCCTTACCTGTAAGGGGCTGTGTGACCTTGGGGGAGTTACTTAATTTTTTGGTGCTCTAGGCTCAACTCTTAGGATTTGAGTAGCAGAGGAGATGCTCACCTGTATCTGCAACAGGAATTTCCTTTTATAGTTCAGTGTACTAATGAAATCCCAGGTTCAGTCACTATGCTTATCTCTATCTCTACCTGTGGGTAACAGAACAATATGTAAAGGATGGGTGATTTTGGAATTAAGGGTAATAAACATGTCTTGCAGGAACCCCATCAGCACTAATAACAACCCATTTGTGACTTAATTCTAGAGAGCCTTTTTTTTTTGGAGGGGGGAAGGGCAGGGCAATTGGGGTTAAGTGACTTGTCCAAGGTCACATGGCTAGTAAGTGTCCAATGTCTGAGGCCGAATTTGAACTCAGGTCTTCCTGACTCCAGGGCCGGTGTTCTATTCACTGTGCCACATAGCTGCCCCTAGAGAGTCTTTTAAGACTCAAACTGGTGTGACCCTTGCCCAGAGACCCATAGTGGTACATGTACAAGGTGAAATTTGAACTCAGGTCTTTCTGGTTCTGAAGATGGTTCTCTAGTCACAATAGCAAGCTGCTTCTTAATAGCTTATTGCAGTTTATAATACACTTCACATTTTTACTTGAGGTCACACAACAAGTAAGTACCAGGGGCAGAAGCAAACCCCTGGCTTGGCAAGGTTCGGATCCCGTGCCTTTTCCCACTCTGCACACTCCAGCTGCCTCTGCGTGGGAGCCTAAGCGTGGGACCACACTCATGAAAACATAGAGTGGCAGCCCAATTTTAGGAGCTTCTCCCGGGGAGCCCAAGTTCCCATGGCAACAGCCTTTCTCATCCTCCAAACAGCTTCTGCATTCCAGTGCTGGCTTGTTGCCAGTAAGCGTGCCCAGTGAGAGTGTCACCCTAAACCACAAGCGCAGGGCTCGAGTAAACCAACCCAGTGCTGAGGAAGACAAGCGCTGGCCCAGCTCAAGTGTAAGTGGAACCACAGAGGAAAGAGAGATCTCAGCCATGAAAAAATCATTAGCCAACCAATCCCCTGGGCCTATTTTCAGGAACAAAGAGAGCAGCCTGGGCCCAGAGAAACCTGACCAGGACCCTGGGGGGAACTGGGAAGCTGGGCCGGAGCTAGAAAGAAAGAAATCAGGGCCTCTGGCTAGTTCCCTGAAAGGTGGACCAAATGAATTTCTCTTCTTCCTCCTTTGTTTTCCTCCTCCTCTTCTTCTTCCTCCTCTTCTTCCTCCTCCTCCCTTCTCTTCCTCTCTGCTCTAGATCCTAAAGAACTGAAGAAACCAAGAAAAGGAGTGGAGGGGCTAAAAACTGCCAGGGGAGGCTCTGACAGGCACACACAGTGGCCCCAAAGCCTCCTGGGAGATGACCCTGGGAGATGACCCATCTAGACTGGCTGTGGGCTGAGGGATTCCAGAGAGCTGGCACTTCTTTCTGGAGCTAGGAAGATTTCTAAATGTGCCAAATTTTCTATTATTGTTGACGGGGTTTTTTTTGGCGGGGGGAGGGGGAGGGACAGTGTCCCCAGAACTATCACCAAGAATTTTTTTCATTTGGGGCAAAACCATTGAGGGAAGAGGCCAATGCCTTGATCCTGGTTCCCTTAATTGGGAACATTCTCTTCTCTCTTTCTCTTCAAATAATGAAGTATATGCTTTTCTGTTTAATATGTCATATCCCTCCAGCTCTGTCACAGTGGGTCTTGCTAGTGCACACAAGAGAGGGGATGGTCTGGGACCAGAGCAACAGGATGCTGGGGGCAGTTGTCAGGAGCTGGTTGTGTTACCCAGTACCATGAAGGAATTCATAGTGAAGTTCAGGGATAAAGGTAGAAGAGTCAGCACACAGCGTCCTTGGGAGGAAGTACCCCACCCCCACCTCTACCCCTGAAGTCAGTGCCCTGGGACAAAGCCTTGTTCACCTCAGGCTAGTTATGTTCTGGGTGTTAAACTCTAGCCTGGCTGTTCAGTTCAAGCCTTGTAGTCCTGCTACAGACTCAGGAATATTTAGGGCTGGCTCTGAGCCTAGAGACCTAAGCTGTTTGCAGGTGGCTCTGACAAGATGTTTCATTCACCAGGATAGCCCCTGGAGGATTTCCAGAGATTTCCAAAACTTCCGGGCCCTTTTCAGCCTCAAGGAGTCTGTCTGGGGCCTGGTCAGGCCTGCTCACGGGAGCTGTCAGACCTCTGCCAGCTCACGCCACCCGTCACAGCCTCTCCTGGGCACCAGGCCTGGGTTCACTGTGTGTTGCCATGGTATCAGAGCCTGAGCCAGCTCTGGGAGCTTTGCACTGGCTTGAGCTTGCTATATAAGCCTGGGGGAAAAAACCTGCCTAGAACTTAGCCTCAGGGAGGAGTTTTCCTTACCTCCCCCAATTTGGGACCACCACCACCACCCCTGCTGCCATTCTGAATTTATTCTTAGAGGGAAGAGAGGAGCATCCCAGGGAGCTGTGTTTTGGTTGGTTGGCTCCTAATGTAGGCTCAATGGATAAAAGACCTGAATTTGAATCCTGACTGTGTTACTCACTGCAGGGGGAGGGGGGGGGGGGGCGCGCCACTGTGGTCAGATGTTTACCTCTTTGGATGAGGGGGTTAAGCCAACAGGAGTTCTTAATTTATAGGTAGATTTTAGTAGGCCTGTGAATTTGGAAATAATGACACCTTTATTTCAATATGATTGGTTTCCTTCAGAATCCTACTACATTTTATGAACTTAAAACCATTCTTACATATCCCTTGGGTAGAACATAAACTCCAGCACCGCCACAGTGGGTCTTGCTAGTGCACACAAGAGAGGGGATGACCAAAGGGGAGCCTATGTCCCCCAAAAGCTAAGGAACCCCTGGACTAAAAGATTTTTAAGATCTCTCGTAGCTCTAAATCTGACTATTTTTAGCACTATTCCCAGACTGGCCTGTGGGGAGCTGGCCATTCTCCAGGAAAAGAGGGAGAGCCCCATGTCTGGCATGGTCTTTCCCTCTCCCTCCATACTGCAGTGGTTCTCAACCTTCCTAACAGCCCTCGATCCCTTAATACTTGTATGTGGGTGTATCTGCATGTGGGCGGACCTGCCTGGAGATGGATAGAGGAGCTGTATCTCGGTCCCTAAGACCATCAGAAATATGTGTTTTCCAGTGGTCTTAGGCGTCCCCTGTGACCCCTGTGAAAGGGTCGTTTGATTCCCAAAGGGGTCACGACCCACAGGTTGAGAACCACTGCAGTGCTAGGGGAATACAGGAGAAGGAAGAATGTTCTGAGAGTAAGTGAGGAGGGAAGCATCCCAGGCTGAGACCAAAACCACCTTTCCCAAAGGAACAGATGGACTGCAGGTGGCTTCCAGGTCATTCCTTTCTAGGCCAGTGGATCTGGGGCCTGAAAGCTTGAATTCAAATGCAGCCTCAGACTCTCACTAGCTATATGACCCTGAGTAAGTCCCATTACCTTAATCTGACTCAGTTTCCTCAACTGGAATATGGGGATAATAATAGTACCTACCCCTTGTTGTGAGGATCCGATTAGGTAGTTGTAAAGCACTTTGCAAACCTTTAAGTGCTATATAGATGCTAGCCAATATTATTGTTGTTGTTGTTGTTTTTAAAGAAGAGAATCAGAAGCCTGTCTATCAGTCTGTCTGTATAGGGAAAGCTGAGAGCTCAAAGGGGAGGGGGAGTGGGTGGCTATTAAATGCGCAGAGCATTGCCTATTTTTGTGTACCTGGGTTAATCGGACCATCCCCAAGCCTGGAAGGTAAGTCCCTCCTCATCTTCACCTTTCAGAATCCTAGTCTTTCATTAAGGCTCAGCTCCTGAAGCCTCCCCAGATTTCCCAAATAGTTAAGTGCTTCCTCAAGTATCCCAAAGGCTCTTTGCTTCTCGTTCTCTCTTCCTACCTGGTATTATATTTATCAGTCTGCATGTGGTACATCCCTCTCCTCAAGCACCTATAAAACTCAAGCTCCCTGAGGGCTGAAGCAGTTTTTTTGGCTCTATATCTCTGACACCTAGTACTTAATAAAGGTTTTGTGAATTAAGTCATCTCCAACCTCTTATTTTACAGATGAGGAAACTGAGGCCACGAGTTGCCCAAGGACAACCAGGGTAGGGGCTAGAATTCAAAGCCAGGATCTGATATTCTTTCCATTACCCTGCCCTGCTCTCCTCAGAGAAGGTGAAAGATATCCATCCCCAGCAAACCAAGCTGTTGAACAAAATTCCCAGGGGTCCAGACCACCACTACTTACTTCCCTTGTGGTTGAGTACAAAATATACAGTCTGCCTCCCTAAGGACCTCTGGACAATTTCTTGTCCTGAAAGGGGGCACTGTTGCTTCATGAGAATAGAAAAATGCAAAGAACTAATAACAATGGGGGCACAAGAGGTCCTAAATGGCATGGGCCCTTTGCATCTCAACCTACTCCTGATTTCTCCATATTCCCAGAGAGTGTCTTAGCAGACCCAGTGGTCCCAGGAAAAGGACCTCGTCCACACTCTTCTCAAACCCCCACCCCAGCTGCCTCTGGCTCTCACAAGAGGTCCAATTAGAGCCTCCATAACCACCCCCTGCTCCAAGAGGGCACCCCATGCCCATTAGTGAGCTGTCAGTAGCCCATTCATATGCTAATGAGGCTATTAAGCTAATCAGCAAGAATGGTGTCCAACAGCCCAAGCATCTCTTACAGGGACATGGTAGTGGCCAGAAGTGGCCCATAGCTCTTTTGAAATGAAGCCAGGGTAGCACAGATGTGAGTCAGGAAGTTTTCTAAGTGGCCACACAGGCAAGACCATTCACACACAAACATATCTTTGTGCAATTACTGTATGTCTTCCTGGCTCAGATCATCCACACCAAACTTTTCATCGCTATACATGTCTTTGTCTGATTTTATCCATAGATTGGAATATGCCCCTGATACCCACACACATATAGCCCCTTAGGCCACATAAACAGTATAATAATTTAGGTTGTTTCTAGTAGTGGTCCCTTAAACATCCACCATTCCTTCCTTTCTTTCTTCCTTCCTTTCTTCCTTCCTTCCTTCCCTCCTCTCTTCCTTCCTTTCTTCCTTCCTCCCTTTCTCCCTCCCTCCTTTCCTTCCTTCCTTCCTACTTTCCTTCCTTTCTCCACTAACTACACATTTATTAAGCACCTACTATGTGTAGAGCACTGAATTTAGTGTTGGAAAAGATACACAGTTTACTTCAGACAAAAACCCCGCCCTTGTGGACCTTACACTTTAGTAAATCTCTTCTCCCTACTCTGTTCTCCATTATAGACCTCCCTGAACCAGGTTCCTGGGCCAAGATCCAACTTCTGTCCCGTCAACTGACACACAAACACACTTGCCTGCCCATACTCACGGGTCCTTGTCTGGGGACGGGATCTCTGACCTGGGGATATCTAGGCTCTTCAGACCTCAACTCCAATCACCCTAAAGGTTGCTGGGTTCCCTGAGGGTCAGAGGATCGGACATTTAAAGCTGGAGAGAACCTTAAGGGTCATCTAGACTGATCCCTTCATTTTACCAAGAAAGGAAGGAATCCAAAGCTTAGAAAGGGTTCGTGACAAGCTGCTTGCAATAGGGATTCTCTCCTTCAAAAACAAATGGTTAATAATAATAATAATAATAATAATAATAGTAATAATAGCTGGCATCTATCTACAAAGCACTTTAATGTTTGTAATGTGCTTTAGAAATATCTAGTTTGATCTTCACAATAGCCCTGGGGGTAGGCGCTATTATTATCCTTATATTCCATTTGAGGAAACTGAGGCAGATAGAGGTTGCAGGACTTAGGGGCACACAACTAGTGAGTGTCTGCAGTAGGCACTTAATAATTACATGTTGATGGATTGGTTACTCTAGGCTCACAAATAGTAAGTAGTAGATACTACAGATAAGCTTCCTAACCCCTCTGGGGCTGTGCAGGAGTGTGAAGAATCAGCTAAGAGAGTTAGGACAAAGAATATTTGCAGAGACTCCTAGGTCTTGGTCCAAAATTTAGGTCCAGAGAAATTCCCCTACCTCTTTCCCCACTCTCCCTCAGTCCCCTTCCCCTCTAAGTCTCTAGGGAGACATTTGGGTCAGAAGACCAAGATGAGGAAGAGGACACCTTGGTTGGTCGCCTCCCAGGATGGGGAGATCCAATTTCTCTTCTGGCTCCCAGCCCTCAGGGCAGGTGCAGAAGACAGGCTGGCCTGGGGATGAAGACAGAATGACAGCAAGTTGAGGGGGTGGGGAGAATGAGAAGGGGCACTGCTTCAGAGAACTCCCGAGACACTGTGGGGACACATAAGAGCTGTGTACACAACGACAGACTTTAAGCCAAAACTAGAAGAACCTATTTCAATATTGGGGGCCATATTTCTCAAACAGCCCAGCGAGACTGTGGGTACAGAGAGGAGGAGGGGAGGAGCCCCTGAAGCTGTTGAGGAAGAGGAAGGCTGAGGGAGAAAGTCTCACCTTCCTCAGTACCCCAAGGCAGGATCCTGGCTGTGTGTAAGCTCTGCCTCCAGTCCTCCCAGGATGTGTAGCACTCTGTGTCCCTCTGTTAGCATTAGGCTATGACCCCTAGAAAGCAGGACTAGATCTCTCACTCCCTTCATATGGTACCCAGTGGACTGTCCACATGCAACATCATAATTGTGACAGTTCACATTTCTACTGGTACTTTGAGGTTTACCAAACTTATCTCCCCAACAGGAACTTGATCAATCAGTAAACATTTATTAAGTGCCTAGTATGTGCTAGGCACTGTGCCAAGCTCAGTGAGTTGGGTGGTATAAGTATGATTATCTCCATTTTACAGATGAGGAAATTGAGGGGATAAGTGACATTTAACCAGAGTCATACAGCCAGTCAATGTTAGAGTCTATATTCAAACCCAGGGCTCTCCTGACTTAAAACCCAACTGTCCTTCCTCTACAATACCCTTGGGCCATTGTTGGCACTGCTATGAAAAATTCATGCTCTCTGCTGCTTCTTCCACTAATGCTGAAGAGAAAATATACTGGGGGAAAACACATTGACTCTGGAATCAGAAGCCTGGGTTCAAATCCTGCCTCTGACACCAACATGTGAACCTTGGGCAAGTTCTTTAATCTCCCTGGGCCCTTTCTCAGCTTCTTTAATTTCTCAGTAAAATGGAGGGGGTGTGTGGGTTGCCTCTAAGGGTTAGCCCTAGGTCTATGTTCCTCTGCCCAAGATTTCTTCCCTCTCCCCAATAATCAAGTGCCTTTCAGAACCACTCACAAACCTCTGCCACCACATCCCACAAACCTCAGCTCCTGTTATCTCCCAGCTACATCAAGAGCACTGGAGGTGTCCAAGCAGGAGATGAAGGCTCATTTGACTGAGGGCACAGAGGGGTTTCAAGCACTGTTGACCTTGTGGTCACCAAGCACCAAGGTGGTTGTCCTTGAGGACCGCTCAGGCCTCTTAAATCTTTCAGGCTCAATGATTCTGTGATTCCTCTGGCATAAACAGCTGGGACAGAGGTAGGGAGAGAAGTGGTGTCAGATGGCCTATTCTGGAGGTAGCTAGGCTTTTCTTGATGTTAAGGGTTGGTTGTGTCAATATCAAAGAAAAATCCACTACCTTCCCCTACTCACCCTTTGGTATAGCTTCCTTTTTCCAAGGTCAGAGATCTGGGGACTGAATCACAGGGTCAAGGCCAAGAAGTATTTACCCTCCTGTAACCCATGCCAGCAGATCCCAGGTCTTTTCCCTCTACATGACAAAGTAAGGTCTGCCTAATGGGAGGGGATAGCAGGCTTGGGTCAAGGAGGTCAGTTAGGCCATTTCCTGCCTGGCCAAAATGGCATCTTTGAGGGGACCAGGGCAGGACACCAATGGATTCTCCTTTCCTAATCCCCTGAGCTGGAGTCGGGGCTGGGAGGATGCCCAGATGGACAGATGGAGAGGGCAAGGGGCAGGAGGAAGGATAGAAGGTCTAAACCAATAACAAGTTGGACTAATTGATAAGGAGCTTATGGGCCCACCAGGCCAGGAGGGGTGAGATGACCCACTCCTGGCAGCAGTAGGAATCAGAGAAGCAAGTAATTTTATCCCGACATGAAAGGGAACAGATCTGGAAGGCTGGCTGAGGGAGGCATGGGCAGTGATCAGGTTACACTGTAAGTTTTCCACCAGAGCTAGACTGTAAGGCTAGGAGAGCAAAGATCCAGGGAAAGGGACCCCCAGGAGAGGCTGAGGGAAGGGGCAAGGGACAAAAGGGCTGGAAGGGAGGAAGAAGGGGCAGAGCGGCTGGTAGCCAGGGGTTCTTGGGGGTGGGACAGAGAAAAGGGCCATTGTCTTCCGCACTGAGCCCCCCTACCTTCGTGGGGCTGACTGTTGGTTACTGATGGCTCTGGCCTCATTGAGATCTGGGAGAGCGCTGTAATCCTAGCTGTGGCTAATTAAACCAGGCAGCAGCTCCTAAGTGTGCACATTGTCTGAGCCACCTCCTCACTCCTCTCTCTCCCTCCCCTGCTCTGCTGGTCATGTAAGAGGTGACCTGGCAGTGCCTCAGAGGCAGGGGGAAGAGCAGGTGGCCCCAGGGACCCCTGACCCATGGGGTTCAATGAGGGGATCCCAGGTGACAGCTAAGGAATCGGCACCCAGGGCAGGTGGCCCCTGACCTGTGACGGCAGAGATACTCAGTTCCAACTAGCTAAGCAGAATTTGCTAGTGGACAGGAGAGTCTGGAGCAAAGTGAGCAAAGTGGGGACCCACACCAGGTGGGGCAGGATAAGCCATTGTTGCAGGGGGTCCCCTGGGGGCCCCAAAGATGCCAACCAATGGGATCCACCAGGTGCTGAAGATCCAATTTGGCCTGATCAATGAAGAGGACCGCTATCTGACAGCTGAAAGCTTTGGCTTCAAAGTAAATGCCTCAGCCTCCAGTCTTAAGAGGAAGCAGATATGGGTCTTAGAGCAGGACGAAGGCAACAGCTCAGCTGTCTTCTTCCGAAGCCACCTAGGACGCTACCTGGAAGCTGATCAGGATGGGAAGGTGTCTTGCGAGGCAGAGAAGCCGGGTCGGGATGCCCGCTTCCTAATCGTCACCCACTCAGATGGACGCTGGGCCTTGCAGTCGGAACCCTATCGGCGATTTTTTGGAGGCTCAGAGGACCACCTCTCCTGCTTTTCACCAACCATCACACCTGCTGAACTCTGGACGGTCCACCTTGCCATCCATCCCCAGGCCAATCTGTTGAGCATTAGCCGCCGGCGCTATGCCCACTTGTGCCCGCAGGAGGATGAGATTGCAACTGACAGCAACATTCCTTGGGGCGTGGATGCCCTCATTACTCTTATCTTCCTGAACAAGCAATACTGTCTGAAGACCTGTGACAGTCGCTACCTGCGCAATGACGGTAAACTGGTGTGGGAGCCAGAGCCCCGGGCTCGCTACACTCTGGAATTCAAAGCTGGCAAGTTGGCTTTCAAGGATTGTGATGGCAGATACCTGGCCCCCATGGGGCCCACTGGGACCCTCAAGGCTGGGCGCAGCTCCAAGCCAAGCAAGGATGAACTCTTCGACCTGGAGGAGAGCCACCCCCAAGTGGTGTTTATGGGCTCCAATGGGCGCTATGTTTCCATCCGACAAGGTAAACCTACTATTCCCTTTCCTCCCCTTCTTCCAGACTCTCCTGTGACCAGCAAGGTAGCTCCACTGTGTCCAGACCAGAACTGGGGAGGGGGCTACCCAAGCGGAAAAACACTCATCACTGTATTAACCCCTTTGAGGTAGGGAAAGATGCTGAAAAACTCAATAGACTTGGTGAAGTTGAGGCATTCAAGACCAGGGAAAGGAGCATGCAGAAGTCAAGGTTATTGAGTACAGGAGACTTAGCACAGGCACAAAAAAGAAGTAGTTTCAGGAATTGCAGTCAGTTCAACAGCTATTTGTTAAGCATTCCTTCATTCATTCGTGTGTGCATATACACAACAAACATTCTTTTTTATTTTTATTTTTGCTTTTTGGAGGGCAATTGGGGTTAAGTGACTTGCCCAAAGTCACACGGCTAGTTAGTGTGTCAAGTGTCTGAGGTCAAATTTGAACTCAGGTTCTCTTGACTCCAGGGCCGGTGCTCTACTCACTATGCCACCTAGCCGCCCCTCCAACAAACATTCTTAAAGCATCTAATGATATATGCACCTAATACTGTGCAACATACTAGGGATACAAATATAGAATTTTACATAGCCTTGGCCCTCAAAGAGTTTACCTTCAATGGCAAGCAGGAGTAGAGAGGAACAGGGTTAATTAGATGGCAAAATGATGGGGTCAAGGGAGGGATCCAGATAAAGTGCTCTAGGGAAACTTCCATTTAGCTGGGGATCAGAGAAGGCTTCAGGGAAGAGGAGAATTCTGAGCTTAATCTTTGAAGGAAGAGAGTGATGCTGAAATTTTGGCAGAGATGAAGAGGGAGTGCATTGCAGGTGTGGAGGGTTAGGGTAGCCTTATGTACATGCAATGTGCGAGGACCTGGGGCAGGCATACAATTCCTCCTCTCCTCGAATCTGTCTTCTAGTGAGCCTGGTAAACAGGTAACTATAGCACAAATTAGAGGGTGATAAGTAAGGGAGAGATCAAAACAGAACACTTTGAAGAGATTCAGAGAAAGACAGATAACTTGAGATGGAGAAATTAGGGAAGTATTCAAAGAAGCCTGACCTTAAAGGAAGGAAAGGTCTTCTATAGACCAGAGGATCTTATTGGAAGCCCATGAATCTGTGAACTTGGATAGGGGGAAATTACATCCTGATTTTCACTAATCTTTGGTTTCCTTTTTGATCAGATATATTTTATTTTATGCATTTAAAAGCATTATTCTGAGTAAGTTCCATAGATACTTCGCCAAATACCCTGCCAAAGGAGACCATGACACAGAAATGGTTAGAAACCTCTGCTCTAGATAGATGGGGGAGAGGGGAAATTGGGGAGGGTGGCCATTCCAGGCATGGGTAATTGCACGAGCAAGTAAGTGTGAAGACAGGAAAGGGAAGGATAAGTACACCATTACTGTCTGTGCTTAAGGCACATTGGAGATAGAACCAGGGGAGTTGAAGTGTTTAAATGACCAGGAGGCCAGGGCTAGGGGTGGACAAGAAGACTATGAGACAGCTCTTGAACTTTTGAGAGAGGGGGACAGTGACTCAAAGGTCTTCAGATGACAGCCACAAGGATCTGGACAGGCTGGAGTGAAGTTTAAAGGAGAAGAGGCCGTGGGTGGGTGATAGAGCGTGTCTCCCCTTCTCAGTTTCCTTATATGTGTTGTCTTCTCTGATTAGACTGTAAGCTCCTTGAGGACAGGGACTGTGTTTCTTTTCTTATTTGTATCCTCAGTGCTTTGCACAATACCTGGCATATAGTAGAGGCCTAATAAATGTTTATTGAATAGAAGCAGAGGAAGAAAGTGGAAAATACCAAATATGTCAATTCCTTCTGAGTGTCAGAGGGTGCGAGAGAAGGAGCAGTGGCCTCAGAGAGACTAGTTAGCCTTGGAGGGAATGTCTGGAAGTGTGGGGTCTTCAGGAGAAAGCTAGCTTTCAGTGAGAATCAGAAAAATAAAAGGAATGTTAGAGGAAAAGACATAGGATGAAACAGAGCTTCCTTCCTTCCTTCCTTCTTCCCTCCCTCCTTTCTTTCTTTCTTTCTTCCTTTCTTTCTTTCTTTCTTTCTTTCTTTCTTTCTTTCTTTCTTTCTTTCTTTCTTTCTTTCTTTCTTTCTTTCTTTCTTTCTTTCTTTCTAACAATAGAGTGTTCCAAAGAGCCCAATAGAAAGGGAGAACAGAAGACAGTAATCATGATAATAGCACTTATCAACATTTATAGAGCACTTTAAGTTCTGCAAAGAAATTTACCTGCATTTTTCATTCAACCCTCACAAAACCCAGCACGGTAGGTACAATGATCCCCATTTTACAGATGGCTGAACTGAACCTGAGAGAATATAAATAACATAGCCAGGGTCTGAGGAGGACTAGGACTGAGTAGTATACAGAAGAAAACATAGAGAGAGGTAGTAGGAAAAAAAAGTTTCTTAAAAAAAAAAGTAATGATTTTTAAAAAAAACAAACCTATTTCCTGGGGGTAACTAGGTGACATAGTGAACAGAGCACTGACCCTGGAGTCTGGAGGACCTGAGTTCAAATGTGACCTCAGACACTTGACACTTACTAGCTGTATGACTTTGGGCAAGTCATTTAACCCCAACTGCCTTGCTTTCCTCTCTCTGAAAAAAAAACCCATTAGAAAAATTTCTCTCCTGTTCACTTCCTCCTGTCCAAATTAAAAAGTAAAAAACAAACTCTTGTAACAAATATATACAGTCGAGCAAAACAAATTTCCTGCATTGACCACATTTAAAATATATCTCAGAAAAAGGAATGTCAAAGTTGGGGCAAAGGAAGGGTAGTGGGCTCTAAAGAAACAGTCCACTAGGGGAGGAGTCACGGGGTGGGGGCGGGCAGGGAGATGAGAAGGCAGTGTCTCCCTGACTTATCCTCTGTTCTTTCAACTTCTCCAAGAGCAGCCTTCCCTCCCTGGGGTAGGGAACTAGTCAAGGCCACAGGTGGCCCTCTAGGTCCTCAAGTGTGACCCTTTGCCAGGATGTAGGTCCTCAAGTGCGACCCTTTGACAGGATCTAGGTCCTCGAGTGCGACCCTTTGACAGGATATAGGTCCTCAAGTGCAACCCTTTGATTTTATACTTGAGAACCTAGAGGGCAGGGCCTGGATTCCGTCAAATGCCCGCCTCATCCTTAAACAAGTTCCTTTGGTGGTCTTAGTGAGGGAGGCAGAAAGAAAGAAGGACCTCCCCAACCTTCAGTTCTGAGGGAGGAGAGATGGAGCCATTTACCACTTACAGTAACTGTCTGAGCTTGAATTTGAATTCAGTTCTCCCTGGCTCCCAGTGCCTTGCTGTGTGCACTATGGCACCCCCTAGCCGCCATAGCTTTTATTTTTTATGGCATCATAGTATTCTATTATACTCATTTACCACATTTGTTCCCGGAACCAGACTTTTTTCCGCCATTCCCAAATTGATGGGTAGCCCCTTAGTTTCCAGTTCTTTGCCACCACAGAAGAGCTGCTTTATATATTTTTGTCCACGTGAGGCCTTTTCCTTTTTTTCTTCTCCTTCAGCAACCACCCCATTTTATGGTAAAGGAAAACTGGAGCTAATAGCATCTCTATTAAGCGTCTGGCCCTGGGCTCGGTCCCTGAAAGGGCCACTCTGCTTTTGCTATTAAACCGCCTTCCCTCCCTTGAAATTAGGAACCATTTCTAGAATCAAAGAACTTTTCAGCTGGAAGGCATGTGAGAGATCTGCTTCATCTCAGTACTTTGTGCAAGGGAAGAACTTAATTAACTGCTTGTCGAATGAATCAATAACTCAAACAAGCCCTCACTCGAGTGATCCCAGAATGTACTTTGCACTTTGCAAAACTGAAATTGCCACATAAATGTCAACCCTGATGATTACGATGAAGTAAGTCCAGAAACTTTTCTTAAAAAGATTTTTGGTAACTATTGGAATATAACTGGTTTCCTTAGAAATCTTATGTATTTTGTTTCACGCTTTTAAAATCTTTAATCTGAGAAGGGATCCATAAACTTTACCAGATTAACAAAAGGGTCTGGCTAAGAAAAAAAAAGTTAAGAAATCCCTAGCATAGAATAAATCAGTTCCTAAAGTCCAGTCAGCCTCCTTTCTTATTCATTTTTCGTAAGGGAGGCCCACTCTCCTCCCCTGCCCCACCCCAATAGCCTTAGGGAGACATGAGGGACACCCCAGGACCTGAGGCCGGAGGTTTGAGGCCGGGTGGACACTAGCATTCTGCGTTCTCTATGCAAATGAGGACTGTACAGTCTACTATTACAACTCCTTCTCCCTCTTCCTAGTAACAGAGTCAGGGCCTGAGCCTCTGGCCCTGGGGCCCAGACTGAGCAGAGATGGGGAGCGAAGGATTGTAGGGATTTAAAAGCACATTTGAGAGCTGTCTACTCTTTCTAGCCTCAGACACTCTGGCACTAGACTTGGAGGACCTAGATTCAAATCCTGCCTCAGATACTTGCTAGTTGTGTAATGTTCCATCCCTCTGGGCCTCAGTTTCTTCATATGTAAAATGAAGGGGTTGAATTCAATGATTTTCTTTTCAAGATCTCAATCTGTGCTCCTCTGACCCTATGATTGCCCAGACCCAGGGTCCAGCACTTTGGGGAAAAGGAAGAGAAAGCTGGAAGAGGCAGAAGGGCCTAGGCATCAGTCAGTCCACCAGCATTTATTAAGCACCTACTATGGGAAAGCTAGGTGGTGCAGTGAATAGAGCACTGACCATAGAGTCAGGAGGACCTGAGTTCAAATCCAGCCTCTGACACTTAACACTTACTAGCCGTGTGACCTTGGGCAAGTCGCTTAACTCCAATTGCCCTGCTCTTCCCCCCTCCAAAAAAGACCAAAAAAACAAAAAAAAAAAATTGTCAGAACAATCCAAGCTCCCAAGGAGTTCTTAGTCTAATGGGCAAGACAACAGGAAAACAACTATGTGTAAATAAGAAATGTTGTTATTCAGTCATTTTTTGGTCGTGTCCAACTCTTTCTGACCTCATTTGAGGGTTTTCTCAGCAGAGATGCCAGAGCGTTTTACCATTTCCTTCTCCAGCTCATTTTACAGATGAAGAAACTGAGGCAAAAGAAAGTCACAAAATGTTGAATGTGACCGTGCAACGGCAAAGACAGAATCTACGTCCTGGTTGTTGGGATGATCAAGTGAGAGAATAATTAATTGTAAGGCACTTAGCGCAGTGCCCAGAGCATAGTAAGCGCCACATAACTGTTAGCGGTTGCTGTGGTCTGCCCCAGGGGGTAATGGGCTCTCTCTCCATGGACCAAAGGCTGGAGAACCACTGCCAGGTGTCTTGTCGTTCTGGGGATTCCTTGTCCTGGTATCGGTTGGACTTGGTGCCCTCTGCTGTCCCTCTCACCTCTCAGATTCTGTGGTTTGGCCAGTCCAGTGTATGTATCTATCTATACACACACACACACACACACACATACACACATCACCTACTATGTGCCTGTTATCGTGCTTTCTAAATATTATGTCATTTGATCATCACAATAGCTCTAGGAAGTAGGTGCTATGATGACTCTCTTTTTACAGTTGAGGAAACTGAGAGCCTAAATGACTTGCCTAGGATTTTGAATATCCAAGACTGGATTTAAACTCAGATCTTCCTGAGTACAGGCCTAGTGCTCTATGCACTGAGCCACCAAGATTCTATTTTTATATCTCCATTTTACAGATGAGGAAAATGAGGCAAATAGAGGTTAAGTGACTTGCCCAGAGTTACACAGCTAGTAAGTGTCTGAGGCTGGATTTGAACTTGGGTCTTGCTGACTCCAGGCCCAGTACCGATCCACTGTGTCACCAGCTGCCGAGGAGAAAACAGGTCCCAACAGGAATCGGTGACGGGCCTAGGATAATAATAATATCTGATGTTTAAATAGGATCATAAAGTGTTTTGCATCCCAATGTGTCAAAGTCCTGTGATTTCATCTGTGGGAAAGTCTCCTCTACAGATTACAACCTTCATTCCTTATAGTGTATTTTGGAAAGTTCCCTGAGGCTTAGAAAGATGAACTGACTTGTCCAGGGTCACTCTGTTAGTAAGGTCCAGAGGCAGAATTTGAACTTACAACCCAACAGGCTGTTTCGTCTAATCCTTAGAACAGGAGTCCTTAACTTCTTTTGAGTCACGGACCCCCTTGGCAGTCAGTCTAGTGAAACCTGTCGACCTCTTCTCAGAATAATGTTTGTAAACAATTGAAGGAAAATGTTAGATTTCAGTTAAAAATTAGTAGGAGGAAGGAAACAAGCATTTATTAAACTTTTACTATGCACCACGAACCTGCTAAGTGCTTTATAAATATTATCTCCTTGGATCCTGGCAACAACCCTGAGAAGTAGGTGCTGTTTTTCTTCCTGTTTTACAGTTGAAGAAACTGAGGCAAACAGGTTAAATAAGTGACTTGTCTAGGGTCACACAGGTAGGAAGTGTTTGAGCTGGATTTGAACTCAGATCTTCCTGACTCCAAGCCCAGTGCTTTATCCATTAGGCCACTTAACTATGGTTAGTATAAATGAAGATATGATCTTTTCCTCTATCAAAGTTCACAGACCCCACTGAAATCTGACACTTGGGAATTTGTGGACCCCAGGTCAAGAGCTTCTGCCTTAGATCCACAGGTAGGTGGCCTCCCCAAGAACAGCCATTGGGCAGAAATCTGGCCTGAGACTTTGTCCTCCTTTGCTTTCACCCCAGGGAGATGAGTGCAGCAGCCTCACTGTCAGAATACACAGCCTTTGAGGGCCGCCTCTCCCTCTGTCCCTTCCCAAACGGATGAGCGAGCCCAGCAGAAGCCAGGCAGCAAGGTCTGGCCTCTGAGGTTCCTCACAGACTCAGAATTCTCAGTCCTTCAACAGGTCTGTGGACTCATCAAAGTGGGCATTCCCCTCCCCTGACACAGCTCCTGACCCAGCCACACCTATGCGCCTTAAAACCTCTGTCCTAAACTGCCCACAGTGGAGTCCTGGCTGATCTCATCTAACAACAAACAGCAACAGCAGCTAGCACTGATGGACCATTTTAAGGTCTGCAGAGGACTTTACAAAGACCTCAGCTGATCGAGGACAAAGCTGGCAAGTAGGTGCTATTCCTACCCCTGTTTTTACAGATGAGAGCGCTGGGGTGGAGACGAGTGATTGTCCCAGAGCTACACAGCTAGCAAGTGTCTGAGATGGGACTCGGGTCTTCCTGACTGTCGGTCCTACGCGTTACATCATGTAGCTGCCTCTTGAGGATAGCAGAGGAGCACACGGACCCTCTGATGGATGTCCTTCTCTCTCTGTGTATCACTGGGGTCTGGTGCCCAATCCTGGGGCACCCGGGGCAAGATCAGAACTATCCACTGGACTCCAATGATGATGATGATGATGATAGCAGGAAAGCTAGGTAGCACAGTGGATAGAGTCATGAAGACTCACTCATCTTCCTGAGTTCAAATCTAGCCTCAGACACTTACTAGCTGTGTGACCCTGGGTAAGTCACTTAACCCTGTTTGCCTCAGTTTCCTCTTCTGTAAAATGAGCTGGAGAAGGAAATGGCCAAAATGGGGTCAAGGAGAGTTAGATACAGCTGAAGTGACTCAACAACAACAAGTGATAGTAGCAGCTTATATTTACACGTCCCTTTACAGGGATTCTTTCCTTGACAACAACCCCGTGAGGCAGGTAACACAAATATGATTGTCCCTCTCTTTTGGATAATGACATCAGGGCACAAAGAAGCTGCCCAGACACTTGGGATGACAGAGCTGGGACGACTCCCTTCCCAGTGTTCTCCTGTGAGTCGGAGAAGGCTGTTTTGGGGGATTCCTTCATTCTGGCAGAATCCTAACCCTGGGTAGTCCTTAAGGACAAGACCCGCCTTCAGGGCCCTGTGACCTTTGGATGCCTGTCAGTCCTAGGCTGGTAGCTACTTGCAGGACCAAGAGATCTGAAAGGCAGACAAACAGGGCATTCTTGACAGGAGGAGGGGTCACGGCCCCTGGCATGGATCCCGAGCCTCCTCTCACCTTAGGTAGGCGAGATCTTGTCTGATCTCCCTCTGTGATGGGGGAGGAGAATGCTGGGCACCAGAGGGACCGGCCCTAACCCTCCGTCCACCTCCTGAAGGGCTGCGTCCTGCGCCACACGTGTGGGCTGGTATTTACTTGCAGTTGTCAAAGCTGCCTCCTCTTCATCACTTCCCCCTCCCCTCCCCTCATGTGTCAGTTAGCCCCGACCACTGGGGTACCACGTGGGAAGCAGGTGGTACAAGGAGGCTCTGTGATCTGCCAAGGTTCTGAGCACTGCAGGGTTGCCATGGTAACCGGGCCTGGTTTGGGGATGATGATGAGCTTGGGGTTTGGTTTACTCTGGGTTTGGGGGGGGGGGAGGGAAGGGAAGGTAATTGGAAGGAGGAACTAAGAGCATCTGGGTAGGGTAGAGGGCTCTAGCTGATTGCTCCCTTTTCCAGTTCTGTTTGGCCCCCTCCCTCAATTTGCCACTAATGCCCCTCACTTTGTTATGTCCCTAAACCCAAATCGTGGCCCTAGCTCAGTCCTCAGTCTGATCCCCTTCCTTCAGTGTCTCTTATTGGGGAGGTAGGGAGCCAGTGTGCTCAGAGGACTCAGGCATTGGTAACCTCTCTCTTTCCTAAATGGGGACAGGCCCCCCGGGATTGCTTCAGTGGCCTAACAGGTCCTTGAGGCCTCCGGCTCTCCCCCATACTGGGGCCCTGGGAAGGACAGAGCCCCCTGCTGTGCCTAACCCAAGCTGATTAAAGGGTGAGTTATAAATAGGGACGTCAACTCCATCTGATGGGCAGATGGAAACTACAGCAATCAGCTTAGCCTTCCAATTAGCAGTGATGATTTGGAGGACTTTCTGGGCAAACAGAAGGAGGTTGGCTTGACTATTTAGGGAGGAGAAATCAAGCACAGGGAGGGGACAAAGTCCATTTCCCCCCAAACTGGATTTGAATGGATTTCCCCTCTTGCCTGATTTTGTCTCACTTGCTTGACTCCCCTTTGTGCCAGCTAGAGATCCCTGCAAGAAAAGGCTGGTACCGCAGTGGGCAAGGGCAGAAGTGTCAGACAGGCACCCCAGCTTCATGCTGCCAGCAATATTCCCAAGTACTACTAACCAGACTGGGAAATATTTAACAAAATAAATTTTAAAAAGGGGCAGCTATGTGATACAATAGATAGAGCTCTGGCCCTGGAGTCAGAAGGAACTGAATTCAAATCCAGCCTCAGACACTTATTATCTGTGTGACCCTGAACAAGTCACTTAACCCCGATTGCCTCCAAAAACAAACAAACAAAAAGCAAAATAAATAAACGATATAATAGAACATAACGTTAATATGTGGTTTTCTAAGTTAATATGATCTTTATGTCTCGTGTAATGGCCCTATTTCTATCTGAGTATGACACCAGTGAGGCAGCTAGGTGGATAGAGCACTGGGTCTGGAGTCAGGAAGAACTGAGTTCAAATGCAGCCTCAGACACTTACTAGTTGTGTGGCCCTTGGCAAGTTTTTAAAGACATCTGCCTCAGTTTCCTCATCTGTAAAATAAACTAGAAAAGAAATCGACAAACTGCTGTAGTATCTTTGCCAAGAAAGCTCCATAGACATTATGGTCCATGAGGTTGCAAAGAGTCTAACACAACCGAATGGACTGTACAACAACAACAATTGTACCACCATTTAAGGGGGGCTTGTGAGAGATTCTGTGATCGATGCCTCCCTTGGACCGTCTTTATTCCTCCCTTCAGGGAGCTCTAGAACTTCTGAACTTTTCCTTCCCTTGTAACCCACCTCCTCTTTTCAGGGATCAACGTCTCAGCCAATCAGGATGAAGAGCTGGACCATGAGACATTCCAGATGCAAATTGACCGTGAGACCAAGAAGTGTATTTTCCATTCCAACACTGGGGATTACTGGACCCTGGTCACTCATGGGGGTATCCAGTCTATTGCCACACAAGTGTGAGCAGCCCTGACTACTCCTGGCTTTGCCCAGTTTCCCTTCACCATCACTACCTCCATCACACTCACCCATCACCACCACTGATGTTATCACTGTTACTGTTACTACCACCACCACACTCACTGTATATATAAACATCAGCACTGTCACTATCACCACCTCCTTCCTATCACCATCAGTCAATAAAATCCAATCAAACACTACTTGCCGAGTTCTGTGAGAGGTGCTAGGGATATGAAGGTCAATATGAAACCATTTTTCTTTCCAAGATTACATTCTATCAGGGAGATATGTATATATTTACATGAGGATAGATAGGTAGGTAGATAGATGTATATGTGTATATATATGTATATATATATATATATATACATATACACAAATATAGTATATAAATAAATGTGGATGTAAAGACAACATATAGAAAAGAGATATAAAGTAATTTTTTTTTTTGAGAGGACAGCACTAGTAGCTTGAGTGATGTAGAAAATGGGGCTTGAGTTGAATCTTAAAGAGGTGAGGATCTTCCAGGTGTGAGGGACAAACTGGGCAGAGGCACATGGGTTGGAGATGTAAGAAACAGCAAGAAGGTCAGTTTAATTGGACAATAGGGTGAGTGAAGGTGAATCATGTGTAATAAGGCTAGAAGGTAAATTGGAGCTAGGTTGTGGAGGGCTTTAAATGGATTTGATCCTAGATATAATAAGAAGAAATGGGGGTTAATTGAGTAAAGAGGTGACACAGTCAGACCTGCATTTTAGGAAAATCCCTTAAATAGCCTGTGGAGGATAGATTGAAGACTTGTTGTCCAGGTGATAGATAATGAGATTCTGAAATAGGATGATACCAGTATTAGTAGAGAGAAAAAGACATATGGGAGAGATGCTGTGGAGGCAGAAACCACAATTTTGGTTAGATATATGGGGGGAGGAGTCTAGAATTTCACCCATGTTACTCACTTGGATGGATTCAAAGAATGATGGTGCCCTCTACAGAAACAGGGAGGGGTGGGTTTGGGGGGGAAAGATAATGTGATCTGTTTTGGTCACGTTGAGTTTGGGATACCTACAAGACACTACAGTTTGAAATGTCCAATAAATAGTTGGTGATGTAGGATGTGAGCTCAAGAGAGAGACTAGGGCTGGATAGAAAGATATGGGAATTGTCTGAATAAAGATGATAATTAAATGATAATTAAGCTCATGGGAGTTGACTAGCCCATCAAATGAGAGAATATAAAGAAAGAAGGGCCCAGGACAGAAGCTTGTGGTACAGCCACAGTTAAGGGAGGCATGAAATGGATAATGATCCAGCAAAGAAGATGAAGGAGGAGCAGTCAGACAGACAGAAGGAGGATCAATAAAGGACATCACAAAGTACACAGAGGAGATTCCATCCTGGAAGACAAGGTGTTCAGCAGTGTCATCTGCTGCAGAGAGGTCAAGAAGGAGGAAAGAATGGAGGGAGGACCATCAGATTTGGCAATTAAGAGATAGTCCATAACTTTGGAGGAAGTTTCAATTGAGTGGCAGGGTCAGAAACCAAGAGAAATTGAGACAACCTGAGAAAGGGAGGAAAGATTGAGGGTTATAACTTGAAGAGGAGGGTCTAGTGATTTTTTTTTTTCAGAACTAGAAAGATGTGGATGTTTTTGTGGTACCATCAGATTTGGCAAGTGATAAATGATTCATAACTTTAGGAAAAAAAGCAGTTTTAAGTGAGTGATAAGGTCAGAAGCCAGACAAAAGTAAGGAGAGAGAGAGACAGAGAGAGACAGACAGACAGACAGAGAGAGGCAGAGAGAAACAGAGAGAAAGAGAGAGAGGAGAGACCTAGGATTATAGCTTGGGGAGATGGTAGAGCCCATTGAGTTTTTCCAGGATGAAGGAGATTTAGATGTGTTTGGAGGCAGTAGGAAAGGGAGCTATAGCTAGGGAGAGATTAAAGATTCTGGGGTAGCAGTGATAATTGGGAGGTGATAGCCTGAAGAAGCAGAAGAGGATAAGAATCGGTTACATGGTCACTCCAAGAGGGCTAACTCGAGCAATTAATCAATCAACAGGGTTTTAAGTGTCTACTATGCGCCAAGTACTGTCCTACATGCTGAGGATACAAGTACAAAGAAGACAACAATTCCTAACTCAAAACGAGCTTACATTCTAATGTAATGTAACAAGCATGTATAAACAATATATGGGCATATGTGAATATGTATGCATATATACATACAACATAAAGTGATTAAATGCAAATACATGCACAGTAGTTAGATGCACAAGGCAGTTTGGGAAGAGGGGCACGAGCAGGAGGATTAGGAGAGACTTGGTGTGGAAAATAGTATTTCAGCTATATCTTTTTTTTTTTTAAAGCAATTGGTGTTAAGTGACTTGTCCAGGGTCACACAGCTAGTAAGTGTCTGAGGCCTTCAAAGCCTTCTAAATCTTGCCTCAGTGTACCTTTTCAATCCCATTGGACATTAGTCCCCTACTATACTCAGAGATCCAGACAAATTGGTCTTCTCTTTAATCCTCACTTTCAACAATCCATCTCTAATCTCTGGGCCTCTGTACTGATTGTTTCTCAAGCCTAGTATGTTCTTTTTCATCTCTACCTTACAGAGTCCCTTTTTATCTTTAAGGTGCAGCTAGGGAACACAGTACTGGATGGAGTACTGGTCCTGGAGTGAGGAGGACCTGAGGTCAAATTTGGCTTCAGACACTTGACACTTACTAGCTGTGTGACCCTAGGCAAGCCACTTACCCCTGATTGCCTTGCCAAAAAAAAAAAACAAAACCAACAACAACAAAAAACTAGACTGAGAAATTTTTATTTTATCCTAGAGGTAATAGGAAGTCCCTGGAGCTGTTCAAATAGGGAAGTGACATGGTCCAATCTATGCTTAAGGAAAATTAGTTTAAATGCATAGAATGGAGTTGGATAGAGAGATACCTGAGTCAGGGAGACCAGTTAGGAGACTTTTACAATAATCCAGGTAAGAGGAGATAAGGGCCTGAACTAAGCTGAGTGAGTGGAAAGAAGTGTTTCAGAAATGTAATGAAGGTAGAAGTGCCTTGTGGAGAGGGGCACAATTTTGTCCCCCTCACCACCACCATTTTCTTCACCATCATCTTCCTTGCTAACACTGTCACCTGATCACTGCCAGCCCTATTATTATCACTACCTCTGTTGTCACAGTCACCAAGATCATCTCCAAATGAACATCACCCCATCACTGCCATCACTGTCACCATCACCACCACCATTGCCATCGCCGCTGTCATCAATACCACAATTATACCACCATCCTACTCACCACTACCATCTCAACTACAATTATCACCATCACTCTGTCTAGCCTCACCCTCATCAGCTTTACTCTTATCCACTGCCGCCTTCAGCAACAGTGTTCATGTGACCTAAATGACTGCTTTTCCCTTTTCTTCTGAGTCTTCTGCTAGATAGGCCCCAGCCAGCGGTGAGTCAGTGTTCTATGGCCCAAGGTATTTATTACCTAGAAAGGGAGGTAGAAGGGAGAATGATACCTCAATCTAGGGAAGAAATATCAACTCTAGGGGGCCAGTTGAAGGCAATTCCAAGGGGTACGAGGAGCCTGGAGAAGGGTAGATGGCTGGGGTTGAGACCACAGGTGAGGGTAGACAGAGCCTTCTCTTCTACTTTCCCCTTGAGGTAGGGTTGTTGAAACCAAAGAGAATAAGAAAAATGGGCTTGGTTCCAGAGTCCAGAGCTGTGATCTGGGAGGAAGAGCAGAGAAAAGAGACCTGGGAGGGACAGCTCCATTCTCAAGGTTAGAGCAAAAGTTCTTAACCTGGGGTCTTTATCTATTTTGATAACTATATTTCCACATGATTGATTTCCTTTGTACCCCTATGTATATTATTTTGTGAATTTTAAAATTATATTCTTTGATATCCATAGGCTTTGCCAGCCTGTCAAAGGGAACCATGACACAAAGTTAAAAACTCTTGATTTAGGGAGGCATCCCCCCCATCTCCACCTGATATGGTGATTTTGAACCCCTGGGTTAGCCCTGGCTAGACCTGCTCTGATTTTCCTGGGATGAAGCAGACCTTCTGGGTGGCCCCAGTCAAAGCAGGACTAGGTGGGTGGTGGGGCAGGCAAACAGTTATCAGATCCTCCCTCCCCCACACCAATGACACAGATTATATCACTCTTTTCCCCCTCCCTAGTGCTGCCAAAACCATGTTTGAGATCGAGTGGCGCAGCCGACGAATAGCACTCAAGGCAAGCAACGGGCGCTACATCTGCACAAAGAAGAATGGGCATCTAGCGGCCATCAGTGACTTTATTGGTGAGTGCCTGACAGGCCAGGAGGAGCCTGAAAGCAAGCAGATTTTAGAGTCCCTAGCAATGCCTAGTTTGAGGTTCAAGTAATGACAGGTGATAGGGAAGAGGTTGGGCAGGAGAGAAGAAAAGAGCCTCTATCTACTAATCTAGAGGCAGTTAGGTAGTGCAGTAGATAAAGCGCCAGGCTGAAGTTAGGAGTTCAACCCAACCTCAGATACTTACTAGCTGTGTGATCCTGGGCAAGTCACTTAACCTCAATTTGCTTCAGTTTCTTCAATTGTAAATACAGAATAGTAATAGCACTTACTTCCCAGGGTTGTTGTGAGCATCAAATCAGATAATCTTTGTAAAGCACTTAGTATAGTGCCTGGCACATAGTAGGCTTGTTCCTTTCCCCTTCCCTTCCCTACTAACCTCCACCGAGGCACTAACCTTACCAAAGAGGGCTTACAAGGTGACCCCTCCCCAAAACACACATACCAGGACAGATGAGTGAAAGGGGTGGGTACAAGGTAAGGCATCCCCATCCCCACAGCAGTCCTTCTCTCCTTGGCCCAGGTGAGGATGAAGAATTTATCATCAAACTCATCAATCGGCCCATCTTGGTGTTACGGGGCAATGACGGTTTTGTCTGCCACCATCGAAACTCCAATCTGCTCGACACAAATCGATCCGTCTATGACGTCTTCCACATCAGTTTCAGCGATGGAGCCTACCAGATCCGAGGTACAGCCTTGGGGTGGGGACTGAGACCACCCAGGGGTTTGGTGTTAGCTGGGAGCCTCCCTGCCTCTCCACTCCTGCCCCTGCCCCCACCCCCATTCCCCATTCTGGCCTGACAGGACGGTGAGGGAGAAGGCAGCCTGAGGAATCGGCAGTTGTTTCTACCTTTGCTCTGGCATTGTTAGAGAATCATAGTCAGACTGTTGCTCTCTTCCCAACCCCATGTTTTTCTCTTGTGTTGTATCAGTAGGAAAGGAATGGGAAATAGAGGGCACAGCTACTGGTCCTGTCACCGGCAGAACGAGCTATCTATAAGCATCTGGCCAGCCAAATATGATGTGGCTAAATCAGAACCACCAATGGCTGAAGGAAAGCTTACCCAGCCACTGACACTGATAACAGGAAACAGGGAGTTAGCTTCCTTTTCATAACTATTTCTGGGATTTTTGTTAATGTAACACCACCCTGATACCAGTAGAGATAGGGATAAAACCTAGGATGGGAAAAGGGGCTGGGGCTGAGACAGAAGAGGATAGAACCTACTCTTACTCATGACCCATATGTGAATAATATACTTAGGGCCTGGTGGGAGGGGGCTGGCCCCCTTCCTGCCACAGAAAGGAATCATACATTGAGCACTAGGGATAATGAAGAATGTGATGGGACTGAGAGGGGCAGTGGAGGACTGTGCAGCAGGAATTCAAAGAAGTCTCACCATCCTCAATGTCACCCTGCATAGACTTTCTAACCCCCGGCAGCTTCACTCCCATCCCATGGGGTCAGAAATGTTCAGAGGAAGGCAATTTGGGGGGGGGGGGATGAGAAGAGTCAGATTGGGAAGGGAAAGAAAAGGAAGGATAAAGCCTGGGGGGAAAGGGAGGAAATGGGCCAAAAGCAGGCACAGGAACCCCTAGGACTGACCCACTTGCCCCCCACTCCACCCTTAGGCAGAGGCGGTAAGTTCTGGTACATAGCCAGCAATGGCAACGTGTGCAGTGATGGTGAGAGGTCAGAAGATTTCTTCTTTGAGTTTCGGGAGCGGGGCCGAGTGGCCATCAGAGGCAAAAATGGCAAATACCTGCGGGGAGCCTCATCAGGCATGTTGAAGGCTGATGGGGACTCCCTCGCCTGTGCCACCCTCTGGGAGTACTGATTCCCATCTACCTGGATGAACCGCCCACAGAGCCTCTCAGGAAAGAAGCAGGAAGATAGAAGAGAAATAGAAGCAGAAGCAGGGAAGGAGCCTGGATGTCTCCCCGGGGTGGGGCGGAATGTGTGTGGGGGTCTCATCCCTCCCTCTTCTGACTACAGCACACAATGCATGATCACAACTTCCCCGTTCCCCCATCTCCTACATAAAAATTCTGTCTGAGACGGCTTTCTCTGGTTTCTTGACATTCAATGTCCACCTGCCCTGTGGCTCACATCCCATACCCTGAAAGGCAATAAGAGAGTCTTTGCAAAGTAAGCCAGATAAATTCTGGGAGAGCTACTCTGGCCTTCCTGTGATGGCCACCATCACAATGTCCAGGGTTTCAGGTCATTACTGCTTCCTTCCTCTATTCCCAGGAAAAATATACACAGCCAAGGTTTGCCCACAGACAGCTCTCCCATAGGAACAGGCCCCATCATCCTCCAAGAGTGATTCTACTCCACTTTCTGTGATGAGCCTGGAGAGCTCTGAGGGGCTGTAGCCTCCCAGAATCCCCCTTGCTCATCATGATGAACTCAGGATAAAGGACACAGCCTGAGAAGAGAATGAAATTAGAGTTGGAAGAGAAGGGGGAGGAGGGAGGAGTACAAGGAAAACAGCCTGTTAGAATTCCTGGGATAGAAAAAATGGACAATCCCTGACAGGAACAGAGCCTACAGAGAAGAGGGGCTTGGCCAGAACCAGAGTCAGGGCCACACAAGTCAGCTTCGTACATTCCTCTGGCCCAAGTATCTCCCTGACCTGTCCAGTTTCCTTATTCCATCCCTTCCACAGCTTTCCTTCCCCCCTTCTCTTATGTCTCCCTTCTTTCCCTATCCTGCTCCTTCACCTGGCTGGAGCCCTCATTTCTCTGATGCCTACTTTGCTAAGGGACCCCGAGGCCTGGTCCCCTTGGACCCTTACATCAATTTCAGAGGGCAGAGCCAGGCCAAGACCTGTCTCCCCTCCCCATTTCCAATGAGCTGCTAGTTTCTGGGGTCTCAGGGAGGACAAAGAAAGCCTTGGCTCTTCTTTCCCTTGGAATTTTTTGTATGTCAGCTTCACAATGAGGTCTCCCCATTGTGATACCAGCTGGTACTAGTACTTATAACCACATTTCTAGAGTGTCTTAGGAAGAAGAATTTTCTCTATCAGACTGCAAATCCACTTCTGGCGTGGTTTCCCTGTTCTCCAACCCCTCCCCTAGACACACTTAGAGAATCCTGAATCCCTCCCACTTTACTGCGGATCACACAGGCTGCAGTATACCCAGGGATATCTTCAAATACTTGTCAGCTTTGGCCAGCCTGAGGTGCCCACCCCATGCGTGCACACACCACCATGGGCACAGTCACTAACTTCACGGTGTATTGTGTACATCATATATTTGATTCCAGCCCCTCATGAAACTAGAGGTCATCCAATCCAACCCCCCAGAGAAGTGATCTGCCCTGGCTCATCCCCAACATTGGAGTCAGTGTTTGGACCATTCCTCCAAACTGTGGCCAGGCCCTCCACAATGTAGCTTGAGGATAGCTCTTCACCCAGAAAGCACTTGGGAATATTTGTGGAATGGATGCAATGTGAGTATCTAACAGGGTAATTTGTGTGGGGCGGTTAGGACAGCCTCGACTGTGGGTGGGTTGGGTGGGAAGGTTCTGTCGCTCTCAACTCTTCCCTTCACAGTCTGCTCAGAGTTCCAGCTTGCCTGCGCCTCTCTGATTATCTCCAGGGTAACCAGCTGTACAATGATCCACAGAGATATGGGAGAGCCAGGAGAAGAGGAAAAGGCTGAACTCAGAATTCCTTGGATAGGAATTTGGGGAAAATCCATTTTGAGTCACTCCTGGGCTCTGGAAGAGAGAGGGAAGGGTGACAAGCTAGTCAAACAGTCAACAAGCATTGATTAAGCTCTTACTATATGCTAGGCAATGGACCAAGCGCTACAGATGCAAAGAAAGGCAAGAAACAGGATCTCTGCTCACAAGGAGCTCCCCTTCTAATAGGAGAGACGATATGCAAACTAGATATACACAGGATATACAGTGTATAGATGGGAGGTAATCTCAAGGGGAAGGGTTGGCTAGGTGGTGCAGTAGATAGAGTACCAAGTCTGGAGTCAAGAAGACTCATCTTCATGAGTTCAAATCTAGACTCAGACACTTAATGCTGTGTGACCCTGGGCAAGTCACTTAACCCTGTTTGCCTCAGTTTCCTCATCTATAAAATGAGCTGGAAAAGGAAATGGCAAACTACTCCAGTATCTTTGCCAAGAAAACTCCAAATAGGATCATGAAGAGTCAGACAAGACTGAAAAATTACTAAACAACAACAAGAACATCTCAGGGGGAAGTACTAGGTGAGGAGGGGACTGGGAAAGGCCTCTTGTAGAAGGTGGGATCTGAGTTGACTCTTGAAGGATGTCAGGGAGGCCAGGAGATGGAGAGGAGGAGGGAGAGCATTCTAGTTATGGGGGACAGCCAGTGAAAAAGGAGGTCAGGAGATACAAGTTTGAGTTCAAGAAGACCAGTGTGGCTAGATAGAATACATAGAAGGGTATAAAATATAAAAAGACTAGAAAAGTAGGAAGGAGCTAAAGAATTCTGAAAGCCAAGCAAAGAATTTTATAATTTATCCTAGAGGTAAGTGGGAGCCATTGAAGTTTACCCAGTAGGAGAGTGACGCGGTCAGATCTATGTTTTAGGAAGATCACTTTGTCAGTTGAGGGGAGGATGGAGTGGAATGGAAGGGAAATCAGCTGGGCAGACCAACCAGCAGGCTATAGCAATAATCCAGGCCTAAGGCAATGAGGTCTGAGATGATGTGGGCCTGCACCAGAGTAGTCACTAGTGGAAAGAAGGGGATGTATATGACAAGTATATATGAGAAATGTGGAGAAGACAAGGTATGGCAAAAGAATGTTGCCCAGGAAAGTCCAATAGGCAGCTGGTGATATGAGATTGAAACTGAGGAGTGAGACTAAGGCTAGGAATCATCTATGTACATATAGCTGATATCTAGACACAGTGTTGGGTATATTCATGGGGGAAGAGCACATGAATGACGGAGCAAAGGAGACTGAGGAGCAGTCACACAGGTAGGAGGAGAACCAGGATCTATCAGGGATGGAGGAAAACAGAAGAGATCCAACAAGAATGGGGTAGGGGCAGGAGGGGACTTGGGTCCTGAGGGGAGATCAAAAGCTGGATGGGTGATTTGAATGTGATGAAGAAAAAGTCAAATCAATAAGAATTAATTACCTTTACTATGTGTTGGGCACTGTACTAAACACAGGGGGTACAAATACAAGGAGAAAGAAAGACAGTCCCACCCTCAAGATAGCAGAAGGCAGTTCATAAAAAGAAAGCTAAATGGGGGAAGAGGGAAAGACATGGTACCCAGTGCTGGAGCGTGGAAGAAGAAGATGGAGCCTGGGGAGTCAGGAGTGCAGGCTGGAGAGAAAAGAAGGCACAGCTTCTCTGGGCATCTTCCTTAAAATGGGGGATCTAGAAGGGACCAGACAATGAGAGGGGGAGGCTCCAAGGGTGAAGGGATTTCTAGGGGAAGTCTGGAGAAAAGCCAGGAATGAGCCTCAAGAATCTTCTCATGTCCCTAAGGAGAAGCTAGAATGCTCCTCTCCTCTCCACATCTGGGTCATCCAGTTCAGTGTATAATCAATGCTACCATTCAGTTGTTTCAGTCATGCCCTACTCTTCATGACCCCATTGAGGGCTTTCTTAGAAAACCACAAATTAGAAAAATGGGGTCATGAAGAGTTGGACATGACTGAAACAGCAACAATAATGGCAAAGATATTGGAGTGGTTTGCCATTTTCTTCTCCAGCTCATTTTACAGATGAAGAAACTGAGGCAAATAGGGTTAAGTGACTTACCCAAGGTCACACAGCTAGTACATGTCTGAGGTCAGATCTGACCTCAGGAAAATGAATCTTCATGACTGCAAGCCTGGCTTTCTAGCCACTGGGCCACCTAGCAAGACATTAAAGAGCTCTGGCTCTGGAATCACAAGACCTGAGTTTGAATCCTGACTCTGTTGTTTGTTATTATTAGAAAGAATAATTATCTTAATAACTAATTAATAATAATTATCTTAGTGGCTATGTGACCCAGGGCCTGTCAGTTTAGCCAGGTAGTGCCCTAGGCAACTTCCTAGAAGTATACACTGGAGAGAAGGTGCAGGTCTGCATCTGTTAATGGAGCCAACAGAGGAGTAGTACTAATAATGAAAACTGACCCATAGCATTTTACGGCTTACCAAGTTCCTTACCAAATTCTCTGTTAGATCTTCCCTCCCACCCTGAAAGGGAGGTACTATGATGATTCCTGTTTTAGCAGTGAGGAAATGGAGGCTCGGGAGATGAAGTCATTTGCCTTGGTCACACCCTCGGTGCCTTGAGACCATGGGACTTGAACCTAGATCTTCCCCAGACCCAGGCCAGGGCTTGACCAAGGCCATGACTCTGCCTCTCTGCTAGGTACTTCTCAGTGACCTCTTTGGACCTATTTTTCCCATCTGTTGAAACAGAAGAGATGATGTCTAAGCTCTCTCCTTGTGCTAAATCTTATGGTTGCCTGGACTCCACATGCTTGGGCCAGAGGAGGGTCTCTCACCACCACCACCGCATGGCAGTTCAGGGAATGAAGGATTGAGTTGACTGGATTCTCTAGGTATTCTTGACTTGGAATTTACAAGATCCATGAACAGATTTCAGAGTCCATGAACTTGTATAGAAAAAAAAAATCTTATTTTCACTAACTAAAATGTAATTTTAGTTTCACTGACTGAAATTTAGCATTTCCTTCCATTTTTGAAAAATATTATTCTGAGGAAGAGTTATTCTGAGGTAGGCATCCCCAGTCTGCTGGAAGGGTCCAAGACACAAAGAAGATTAAGAACCCCTGCCCTATGAATGAATGAATGAATGAATGAATGAATGAATAAAACATTTATTTAATGTTTACTATGTGCAAAGCACTGTGCTAAATTCTGGAGACACAAACAGAAAAGTAAGTCAATCCCTGTCCTCAAGGTGCTCTCATTCTAATGGGGGAGATAACACCTTTGGAAGGTTTCTACCTCACACCAGATGGAAAAGTCCCATGATCCTTGGGGCACAGTGGCAAAACAGGTGTTAATGCTTCTTCTTTAATGGCATTTCCACTGATAAAATCATATCATTTTCTGATGCTGAACTATTTGACAATGCCAAGGATTTTGGTAGCCAGAACTTTCCTTTCTGAGTTTCAAGTAGCTGGGGCTGTTAGCACGGGAGAACAAGATCAGAAACACAGGAACCTTCAGTCAGGGATCTAGCCAATTAAATTAAATAATTATTTTAATAAATGTGTGCTCATTATGCCAGTTGGATTCTGGTGGTTTCTATCCTAGTCACTATCTCAGTTTCACTACCTGTAAAATGGGGACCCTCAAATTTCATGCCGACATAGATTACCTGGGGCCTCCAACAAAAGGGAGCAATGACCCCTAGTTTAAACTTCCCCATGACCCATGTCCTGGGGAAATACTAAACCCTAATCGTTGAACTCTAGAATCCTCAGGTCTACCGTCCCCCAAACTCAGTCTTTTGACATCCGTGGACTTTAATTGATGGTAAACTGAGCCCCTTTTCACTAGCAAACAATTTCTGTTTGGAGGCAGCTAAGTGGTACAGTGAGCAAAGTGTTGGGCCTGGAGTCAAGAAGACCTGAGTTCAAATTCGATCTCAGGCTAGCTGTGTGACCCTGAGCAAGTCACTTAACCTCTCTTTGCCTTAATCCATCAGAGAAGGAAATGGCAAACCATTGCAGTATCTTTGCCCCAAACACCCATTCTGGATCAGGAAGAGTCAGATGTAACTGAACAACAACAAAGTGGTGTAGTGAATAGAGCATAATACCTGAAGTCAGGAAGACTTGGTTTCAAATTCTGTTTCAGATACTTCCTAGCTATGTGATCCTGGGCAAATAATTTTCTTTTAAAATTATTATTCATTTTTTACATTTAAAAAAAAATTTGAGTTCCAAATTCTTCCTCCCCCCAGAAGACAAGCAATATATTAATTATGTGCGTGAAATCATGCAAAACATTTCCATATTAGCTAGTTAAATAATTTCACCTGTCTGCCTCAGTTTCCTCAGCTGTAAAATGGGATTAATAACAACACCTACCTCTCAGAAATAAACCACTTAGCAAAGTGCCTGGCACTTAGTCCTATGTAAATGCTTAGCCCTATCCCTCAGCGTTTTGGCTTAAGGAACTAAGAACCTTTCCTCCTTCTCTTGAGTCTGAGGGCGAGGAGAAGCTGCTGCTGCAGGAGAGGGGTCATACACTGCACCAGCCTCACCCCCTCTTCCCCTTGTGACAGTTTGCGTGCTGAGAAGGACTTCTCCCATAGCCACAGAACAACAGAATATCAGAGAAGGAAGGGACCTCTCATTTGGTCATTGAACAATTCAGCGAAGCTGCTTGCCCGAGGTCGCCTGACCCCAGATGTCTCTGTCTCTCCCAGCAGTAAGTAAGAGGCACCCATCTTAACACTTTGCCAAGTCTGAGATTAGGTCACTGCCCTAGGGCCACGAACTCTCCAGAGCCAAAGGCTCCTCTCCAGGACCCCCCCCCCCCCCCCCCCCCGAGTCACCCAACAGGATGCAAATCTATCGTCTACAGCAGCAACACTCCAGTCCGGAGGGTTTTAGAGGAGGGCTGGAGAGAGAAAGGAAGAAAGGAGCGAAGGGTTTGCTCCGCCCCTACCGGGGGGGTGGAGTAGCGGGGGCTCTCTTAGAAATTTTCCCTGTCTGTGCACCGAGGGAAACCGAGGCACAGAACTGTACAGCATACTTCTCTGCTACTGGACCAGGAAAAACGTGGAAGCTCACTTCCGACCTCGAACCACGAGGAAAACCGAAGGGATCTCCTTGGACCTGCAGCTTAACGCCCTACAAGCCCAGTAGGAGGAGTGAGGGGGAAAGCAAACGGGGTCCTGGGGCTCATGTTCAGTTGCAGCCACGGCTGCTAACGGGTTGAATGCGATTGATGCTGGAGCTGGTCCTTGGAACCAGCTCAGCTGTCTCCTGGCCAGGCAGACGCTGGGAGAAAAAATTTAAAAGGATATCGCTGGGTTGTTGATCCCATGGGGCCCGGGAATCTGAAGTCGTTAAGAGTGGGGGTTGGGATGACGCCTCTCAGCTTCCCCTCCCACGCTTCCAGAGAGGTTAGACAGAGGGGAGGCCCCCATGCTGAACACTAAGGCGGGTGGGGAGTAGATAGAAAGCAGTCTGGCATGGGGAGGTATCTTATATCATCAGCCCACGAGACCACCCTCGGTCTGAGGGGCGGGTGTGGTGGGTCTGCAGGGTAGGGACTGGGTTGTCGGAACCAGCATCCCAGGGATTTGGTTTGGGCGTGGAAGGGAAAGGGGATGAGCCAGGGAAATATACTACCATCTGCCCTGCCAAATCCAGCCTGAAGCAAACAGCTGTCTTGGCCTCAGCTCCCTGCACCCCAGGGGAGTACTTAACCCCAGCATCCTGGATGCAGCCTTATCCCCTCTCCCTGAGAAGATGCAATTTGAAAGAAATTAGGCTATAACAAAGTGACAGAAACGTAAGACAGGGCTGCCACTCACTCCCAGCAACCCTCATAATTATCATTTTGTAGGCTGGACTAAAGGAAAGGAAGATGCCCTCTCTCTCTCTCTCTCTCTCTCTCTCTCTCTCTCTCTCTCTCTCTCTCTCTGTCTCTCCCCTCAATTACATGTAAAAATAATTTTCAACATTCATTTTTCTTTAACATTTTGAGTTCCTAATTCTCTCCCTCTCTCTCCTTCCACCCTCTTTGAGAAGGCAAGCAATTTGATATTAGTTATATATGTGCAGTCATGTAAAACATTTTCATATTAGCCATGTTGCAAAAGAAAACACAAATCCCCCTCCCCCAAAAAAACCAAAGATTAAAAAAAATGTTAAAAAGTAGGCTTCTATCTAGGCAACTAGGTGGTACAGTGGGACTAGCTGTGTGACTCTGGGCAAGACACTTAACCATGTTTGCCTCAGTTTCTTCATCTGTAAAGTGAGCTGGAGAAGGGAATGGTAAAAGCACTTCAGTATCTTTGCCAAGAAAACCCTAACTGGGATCACGCAGAGTGTGATGTGACTAGAAACAACTTAACAATACGCTTCTATTCATATTCAGACTCCATCAGTTCTTAATCCAGAGGTGGACAGCATTTTTTATCCTAAGTCCTTCAGAATTGTCTTGGACCATTGTATTGCTGAGAATAACTAACTTATTCACAGTTGATCATCACACAATATTGCTGTTACTGTGTACAGTGTTCTTGTGATTCTGCTCACTTCACTTTGCATCAGTTCACATAAGTCTTTCCAGGTTTTTCTGAAAGCATCCTGATCATCATGTCTTATAGCACAATAGTATTCCATCATAATCATATGCACAACTTGTTTAACCATTCCCTAGTTTCCAATTTTTTTTACCACCACAAAAAGAGCTGCTATAAATATTTTGATACAAATAGGTTCTTTTCTTTTTTCCTTGGTACCTTTGGGATACAGACCTATTAGTGACATTGCTGGGTCAAAAGGTAGGCGTAATTTTATAGTTCTTCGGGCATAATTCCAAATTGTTCTCCAGAATGTTTGGATCAGTTCACAACTGATCCAACAGTGCATTAGTGTCCCAATTTTTCCACATACCATTCCAACATTTATCATTTTCCTTTTCTGTCATGTTAGTTAATCTGATAGGTATGATATTCCAAGGTAACTTGGAATTGTTTTAATTTGCATTTCTCTAATCAATAATGACTGAGAACATTTTTCATGAGACTATAGATAGCTTTGATTTCTTCTGTAAACTGCCTTCACATCCTTTGACCATTTATTAATTGGGGAATGACTCAGTCTTACAAACTTGACTCAGTTCTCTATATGTTTGAGAAATGAAGCCTTTGCCAGAGAAACTTCTCGTAATTTCCCCCCCCCCTCACCCCAGTTTCTTGATCCCCTTCTAATCTTGGCAGGATTGGTCTTGTTTGTGCAAAAACTTTTTAATGTAATTAAAATTATCCAGTTTACATCCTGTAATGCTCTCTATCTCTTGTTTGGTCACAAATTCTTCCCTTATCCATAGATCTAGATGACAGGTAAAATTTTCTATGCTCCCCTAATTTGCTTGAGATACCACCCTTTGGTTTCTCTCAAAATGGGATCCAAAGGATTTGGCTGCTCTGGACTCTCCTCCTTTTGCCTTTTTTCCACTTCAGGTATCTTATCTCCCAAGAGAAATCTTCACTTAGATTTGGGGCTCCACTATGATGTAATATAATGTACTATTGAGTGGGAAAGCCTTTTAGCATCTGTAGCTATTTCTGGAGATTCATGAGATCATAAATTTAGAGCTACAAGGAACCTTAGGAAGGAACCATTGAGTCCAACCTTCATTTTATAAATGAGGAAATTGAGGCACAGAGAAGTTTAGGTGGCTCAGACACTCCCTTAACCAAAGGTCCTCTTTGTGGCTTTATCTGCATTGTTTAAATACCAAGTCTCCAGAGATACAACAGACTACTCACTAATCCCGCCCTCCCTTAGTAATAAGTGCAGTAAATATTATTACTTAAATATCCCAAAGGTCAAAATTATATCACAGAAATTGGTCTGATTCATACGGGAAATACTTTGGAAAAATGACTCCAAAAAAGGGTTGCAGATTTTTTATCTCTAGAGAATTGCTATGAAACCAGGTTATCCAAGAAGAAATCCAGGAATGGACATTCTCCACTGGGTTGCAGTTAATACAAAGGGCACTAAAATAAATCTGGATGAGGCCCCATAAAGTATGACATGTGTGGGAATGTCACCTCTCTCCACAACTCTTCTTTCTTCTCTCTGTATTGGGTTGGATCCATCACCAAACTTGTGCTCACAATGGCAGATGGGGTGGACATATTGGTACAATTTGGTTTCAGGATTCTAGGGAGTAACCCGTTGTGGAGAAGCCATACATCTACTACTAAGAACTGTAGCTCCTGAATGCCCACTAATATGCTTCCCATTTAAACAAATTAGCCAAGGTGACATCATTGAATCTTATTCATGAAACATTTATTAAACAAAATGCAAAGAGAAATATAATAACATAATACAATATAATAGTAAATACAGGTTGTACTCTCCCACCGAGGAGCAGTGTAGGTATACGTAATGGAAAAACTAGCAGGGAGATACGTGAGCAGGGAAGCACATGTGTCCAGGGTAATTTACAACTCTGGACTGCAAGCCATGATATCCTTTTTTTCCTCAGAAAACAGTTTGCACCACAATTTGCCTTCTAGGTGGACTGATTCTCTGCTGTTGTTCCATTCAAACCATTCCTCAATTAGATTCTTTAGTCAGTGTTACAAGTTTTTTTGTTTTTTGTTTTTTTTAGCAAAGACTATCATGACTATTCAGATGTGTTGTCTTAGTTGGGCTCTTAAAGATTCACCTCCTCCATCCCAGCAAGTCATAGGTAATAGTAAAGGGTATGTCAAACAAACCTCTTTTTTTCCCAGCTAGCTCTGATAAACAGCAGAAGACACTTCTAATCAGTTCTCAGCAGCAAAACTTTTCCTCCAATCATCTCAGTTCCCAGCAACAGACTTCTGTCAGTTCAGGAGGGGACAGGAGTGGAGGGTGGGGAATGGGGTGGGGTGGGAGAATGTAGTCTTTAGACTCTTCTTTCAGCAATCAGTTCAGCTACTTTTCTCTTAGCCAGCCACTCTTCTGAGCTGAACTGAATTCAGTTCCTTTCAAGCAGCAAGGGCAAATCTCATTTCTGAACCTTCTATTCAGTTGAGCTTAGCTCTCTTTAAGCATCAGGGGGCAGTCCCTGCTCTGATTTTCTGTTTCTTTTTGGATTTCTCCATTATGCAGGGTCTCCTCGTGTGAAGTGACATACCTCTATCTTAGAGCAAGAAGCTATAATTCACTTTTCTGCAGATATGCTGCATATTCAACTGTCCCATATTCACTCCCAAATTCTAGCTATCAGGGTCTCTTAACTATCAAACTCAGAATCTTAATAATAATCACGTGTAAATTAGCTGTTGGGGAAGAAGAGATTTTGGCTGGCTTTGATTTCAGAAAGCACATTACTCTGAGGGCTCTCTCTTCTCAGACCTGTATTCTTCCCGAATACTTTGCTTTGAAGGGCTTCTTTCTCAGAGATTCTCTAGAACCATCTCTATTTCTGCCCATTTTCACAAATAAAACTGTCCAAATCCAAAAGGTACATTATGCTCTCTCCCTCCATCACTTACCCCAATAGCATTGTGGTACAGAGATCTCAGGCAGAATACCTGGCTTTTTCCCAAGGGTGTAGCTAACCAAGTAGTGGTCTTCACTGTCACTTCAAGCATCTTTAAGCAAATGTTACAGTGACCCCCTTCCCCACACTCTTGTTTCAGGCCAGGGCTGACCAAGCTCATCTAGGTCTGACTAGGCCAGCTGGGTGCCTCAGGTTTGGAATGGGAAAGAAATTAAATACTTACAGTCTTAATTTCTAAGAGTCTAATAGCTAATAATAGTGGAAAGATATTCAGATCAAGAAAAGGATGTTCAATAGAGACACAGCTGATTCACTGGGTAAAGTTTTCTGCTTGGTTACGCTGCTGCTATGTTGTCTGAAGACTTGAGGAAAGAATCCCAGCCCTCCCTAGTGCCCTGGCTGGTTTTCTTGCGGCCGTCATTGTTTACTCAGGTAATAAAGAACAGCAAATTCCCTGAATCAATTAAACCATAGGGACAGTTTCGATACCTTATAAGGAAAACTAGCCTAACCTACCTGGGTTAAGGCCTTAACATATCTCCCCCATACCTACCCATCACAAAGAAAATATATTTACTTTATTTGGGAAGCTCTGAAGTTGGATTATGGGATAACCCTCACAGAGTGATGGGTCTGGGTGGGTTTCCACAAGGTTGCAGAGTAGTGGCAAGAGCTCTTAACTTGAAGGCAAGAGGATCTGGGTTCAAATTCTGCCCCAGACACTAACTTTATGACCCTAGGAAAGGCACAACATTTCTGAGTCTCAGTTTCCTCATCTCTAAAATTGAGTGACTGTGAACCTGCTTTGTTTTGTGCTAAGGTTTTATACCAAGCCAGCATTCTACAAAGTTGGGTATGTGAACCCTAGAGGGTGCACAATGTGGTGTATTAAGATGCAGAAAGAAAATATTAGGACTTCTGTTTTTATGCAATTTTCTCTAAGAGAAGAAAAAATAAACTTTGTTAATATTTAATTTACAAATTGACATTGGCATTGTCAGTCCAGATGTAAGATACTCAAACGCCACATGTGGTATTTAAGGTATCCTGTGGGAACTCCACAATAGAGAGGTGTTGACAATGCTGCTTTCACTTTTGCTTTTTGCATATTATGACATATTGTAGCATACAGATGCCCAGTTTAGTGAATTTACAAATTATATTATCTAGTTTTAAACTAACCCTCATAAAATGGACAAATGGCTTAGAAAGATTCCTTCTAGCTTCCCTAAATTCATTTAAGTCTTGGCTAACATCCCACCATCTGCAAGAAGCCTTTCCCGACCCCCTTAATCTTAGTGCCTTCCCTCTGGGATTATTTCCAATTTATCTGGTATATATCTCACTTGTGGGGTAACTAGGTGGCAAAGTGGATAGAATGTCAGGTCTGGAGTCAGGAAGACTCATTTTCCTGAGTTCAAATCTGGCCTCAGACACTTCCTAGCTATGTGACCCTGGGCAAGTCACTTAACCCTGTTTGCTTCTGGTTGCTCATGTGTAAAATGAGCTGGAAAAGGAAATTAGACCACTCCAGTATCTTTGCAAAGAAAACCCCAAATGGGGTTCATGAAGAGTTGGACATAACTAAAAAATGACTGAAATCTTGTTTGTACATAGTTGTTTGAATGTTGTCTTACCCATTAGACTGTGAGCCCCTTGAGGACAAAGGCTGTTTTTTACTTTCTTTGAATCACCAGCACGTAGCAAAATTCCTTGATACTTGGTAAATGCTTATTGATTGATTACTGCAAAGAAAGTGATGACCAGAAATAATGCCAGTATAGACAAATGAGAAAATGATAGGCCTGACACTTCTACTAGTACAAGCTCTTTGTCAGCCACATGGTAAAATAAAAACAATGATTTAATCAGGTCTGACTAGTTGACCTCCAAAAATTCAAAATTATCTGCTGACTCTCTTTTCATGATTTTCCTGCAACATTCTTATTTCTCTTCCCAATTTTTCTTCCACTTCCCTTATTTGGTTTTGAAAATCCTTCTTCAGCTCATCTCTAGCTTTAAGGCATTCTTCATGTTTATTGGAGGTCT
>CM053586.1:198502283-198519542 GCA_028646515.1 Pseudochirops corinnae
TGGGATGGCTGTTTTGGGGTGGTGGGTGGGGGAAAGAGGGGGAGAAAATGTGTAACTCAGAATCTTGTGGAAATGAATGATGCAAACTATAATAAAATTTTTTAAAAAATTAAAAAAAATGGGGATTAAAAAAAAAAAAAAAGAAATCCCAAGAGTCGGAGCCACAAGATCACCAAGTGCCTTCAGGTCTTGGCTCAAAGTCAGAGAGGTAAATAGATGGCTAAGCTGACATGTAAGCCCAAGTCATCTGACTCCCAAATCACTGCTTCCCACTACAACATGCTACTTCTTTTGCTTGAAAATCCACTGTCCCTCTCCATGGCCACCCATCTCATGTTTTGAGAGCTCTAACGGGTAGGAAGTTTTTCCTTCGATCAAGCCTAAGTTAGCCTCTTGTGACTTCTACCCACAGCTACTTGTTCTGTCCACTCAGATTAAGGAGAACAAGTCTAATCCTTTCCTATTCTGTGTACTAGCTCTTATGTTACCCTGAGTCTTCTTGTCTCCAGTGTAAACAATCCTAGTGTTTTCAACAGGTCTTTGTATAATGCCACTTCAAGGACCTTCACCAACCTGGTTGCCCTCCTCTGAATGCTCTCCAGATTATCACAGAATCTGAGAGGTGGAAGGGATCTCATCAACCACCTAGTTCGCCCCACACATAAACAGAACTCTGACTCTATCATGACCAACAAGCGATCATCCCACTTCTGTTCAGAGACCTCCAAGGAGGGAGAGCCCTCACCTCCTGAGGCAGGCCATTCCACTTCAGGAAAGCTCTAACAGTTAAGAACATTTTTCTTATACTTTAAAAAAAAAAACAGGAAAGACTTACATGAACTGATGCAAAGTGAAGTGAGCAGGACCAGAACACCATACACATTCACATCAATTGTGAATGATTGGCTATTCTCAGCAATACAATGATCCAAGACAATTTTGAAGAACTCATAATGAAAAATGCTAACCACCTCCAGAAAAAGAACTGATCAGAGACTGAATACAGATGGAAGCATATTTTTTTTAAACTTTCTTTATTTTTCCTGGGGTTGTTTTTGGTCTGTGTTTTCTTTCATAACATGACTAATATGGAAATATATTTTGTATAACTGCACATGTATAACTTATAAAAAATTGCTTACCTTCTCAATAAAGGAGGAAGGAAGGGAGGGAAGAAGAGAATTTAAAAGTCAAATTTCTTTCCCCCCACTTAACATTTATTTTTTCCAGTTACATGTATAGGTAGTTTTCAACATTCACTTTTATAAGATTTTGAGTTCCGAATTTTTTTCTCCTTCCCCTCTCCCCAAGACTGCAAGTAATCTGATATAGGTTATACATGTACAATCATATTAAACATATTCCCATGTTAGTCATGTTGTGAAAGAAGAATCAGAACAAAGGGGGAAAACCATGAGAAAGAAAAACAAAAAAGTGAAAACAGTATGCTTCAATCTACATTCAGACTCCACAGTTCTTTCTCTGGATGTGGATAGCATTTTCCATCACAAGTCTTTTGGAATTGTCTAAGATCACCGTATTGCTGAGAAGAGCTAAGTCTATCAAAGTTGATCATCGAATAATGTTGCTGTTACCGTGTACGACGTTCTCTTGGTTCTCACTTCACCCAGCATCAGTTCACTTAAGTCTTTCCAAGTTTTTCTGAAATCCACCTGAAATTTGAAATCCTTCCATTACATAATATAACATCGCCTGTTCAGCCATTCCCCGACTGATGAGCATCCCCTCAATTTCCAACTCTTTGCCACCACAAAAAAAGCTGCTACAAATATTTTTGTACCTGTGGGTCCTTTTCCCTTCTTTTATGATCTTTTTGGGATACAGACTTTGCTGGATGAAAGGGTATACACACTTTTATATCCCTCTGGGCATAGTGGAACTCAAAATTTTTAAAAGTAAATGTTATAAAATTTTACATGTAATTGGAAAAAATAAAATATTTTTAAAAGAAGTAAATTTCTTCTTGACATCAAGTCTAACTGCCTCTTTGCAACTTCCATCCATTACCTGAAAACATCAAGCATGTCTAGTCTCTCACATGCCCTACCACATGCCCTTCACTCCCTGAGTCTTGTCTTCTCCAGGCAAAATGGCCCTAGTTTCTTCAAATGATCCTCATATGACATGGACTCAAAGGGCTTCACCATCCTATCTGTCATCCTCTGGATAATCTCCAGCTTATCGATGTTTTCCTGTCTGAAGACAAAGTACAGTGAAACTACCACCTCCTCATTCATGTCTCTGAATTTAGCCCAAGATGGTGTGTTTCTGGTTGCTAATCACACTGCTTACTCATCTAAATGTCATTCCTAAATAAGGTGCCTAGACATAAACACCATACTTCCCCTCTTCCACTCTCTTACCTGAGGACCTTATTTCTTATTTCACTGAAAAAAATGATGCCATTTACTGAGATCTCCCTCTTCTTCCCTCCTCCTCCTCTCACATCATCCAAATGCCTTCTGTCACTATCTCTTATCTCACATGAAGTAGCCCTTCTCCTTATTAAGAAAAAGCCCTTCTACATGCACAAGTGACATCATTCTACCTTGTCTTCTCCAGCAAATGGCCCTATCATCCCCATTCTCACATATCTTTAATCTCTCCCTGTCTACTGGCTCCTTCCCTACTGACTACAAACATGCCCATGTCTTCCAAAAAAAAAATCTTCCCTTGACACATCCATCTCCAAGCTATTGTCCCATATCTCTTCCCCTTTCATGGCAAAACTCCTTGAAAAGGTTCTTTATATTCGATGCCTCCAATTCCTTTCTTCTCCCCAATGCGTTGCACAGTGCCTGGCATATAGTAGCTCCTTAAAAAAAAATATTTATTCACTAATCAGGGTATAGTGTAGCAGGACTATCATCTTCCTAGATATGGTCTATGAACTAAAACTTTAAATTTAATAAGAATGGTGAGCCAAACACAATTATATACATGTAAAAAAACCCACATCCAATAGCAAGTAAGAAAAGTTCTTTGTATGCTATAAAACACTTTGTGTAAACACCAGCTGTTTTGTTAGGAGTGGAGTGATTAGAAGGCTGAAGGGCAGGAGCAGTCTAGAAAAGCTTCATGGAAGAGATAAGCCTCAAGTACATCCCAAAGAAGAAGATGGAACACTGATTCCCTAAAGGAAAGTTCTGGGAACATAACATGCTCCCAATGTAACAGAGGCAGAAAAAGTACACAGCAGGAACAAGAGTTAGGTTTGTCTTTAGGGCCAAGCAGAACAAGCCTAATAGAAGAAGAGACAGAGCACAGAAGCAAAAATATCAGATAAGAGAGTCTGATACTACTACCCACTAACAGGAGGGGGCGAGCACTTGTGAGCTGTTTTCCAAATACTGGTGATATCTTTATATACTCACCTGATAGTTCTTGTTACCACTTGGAAAAAGGCTAGCTAGAGGTAAGGGTTGCAGTACATGGCCATGGAACAGTTTCTCAGTGAAACTAACTGTTCTAGACTAGAACTGAAACCCGTGCTCATAGAACCTAACAGTTGAAAGGGACCTCAAACGGGCCACCTAGTCCGACACATCCCTGAAGAAGAATCTCCCATGCAATATGTCAGACAAATTGTCTTCCAGCCTTCGCCCGAAGATCTTCCAGAGGGAAGATACCCATTATCTCCCAAAGCAGCTTATTCCATTTTTGGATAACTAACTATTAGGAAGTTTCTTCTTATATCAAATTTAAATTTGTCTTTCTGTAATTTCCACCCATTGCTTCTAGTTCTCTGCCCTTTCGGGCTAAGTAGAAAAAGTTGAAATTTCTCTTCCCTGTGAAAGTCCTTCAAATACCTAAATGCAACTATCATCTTCACCTTAAATCTTCTCTTAACCAGGATACTCTTCCCGATTTCCCTTTAAATGATCCTTATATAGCATGTTCTCAAGTCCCTCCATCAGTATGGCTACTTCTTCTGGACATTTCCCAACTTATCATTGTGGTCCCCAGAACTATGGTAGTTCATCTGAATTTAGTTAATTAAACTGATCAAGGGCAGCCAGGTAATTTCTTGCTACATCCCTAGTCATCATTGTATCTCTACTCAGTTTGTCAACTTTATTAGTCATTTTCATTCTATTCAATGATTATTCTCCTTGGTAGAGAAAACAGAAACAAAGTAAGAGTTATATAGCTCTGACTTTTCTCCACTCTCCACCATTACCTCCCATTTACCTCAAGCAGTGGTCTCATACCTTCTTTGATCTTTTTCCCCAATAGAGTTTAAAAACACCCTTTTCAGTATCTTTAGCTTTCTTCACTATCCTTAGACCAATCTGAACTTTAGTTTTCCTGATATCATAATTACAGGATCATGTCACTTTTTGTATTCATCTTGTGACCTATTCCATTGATATCATGCCCATATACAACCAGTCAACCTGTACCTTCCAATTTTGGTCATGCCCCAAACATGGAATAATGGGTTCTACCTGGCTTGAAAGTCTGTGCCTGATTCACCTAGGTGCCAAACATCAACCAGAACTAAACTCCAGGAGCAGAGCAGCCTGCTCCACTGGGATAAGCATTAGCATTGAGCAGTTCTTGGAATAATGCTAGGAAACATCTATGGCACCATAAAAAGATAGCTACAAATCCTTCTTCCTTTCCAGTTATGTGTTTATATACTGATCATGTATGTAAGATTACCTGTTAGAATTCCTGTTACAAGGCTAACTAAACAGAGAAATTTATTAAAGTGACACAGATAAGAATATGATATAGGCCCCAAGCCAGACCAGTTGGAGCCTAGAACAAAAGCAGGTTTTCTAGAAGGAAGGATTCAGGCTTTCACTCACCTCATGATTGGCATGGATCTGACGAAGGTACTGCACGCGGAGATCAGGTGGGTTAGAGCCCTGAGCAGCCTGGTCCATAATCATTACCTACACAGGATAGAGCGAAGTAGAAGAGAAAATAAAAAACAAAAAGGATTAAAGAGCCTGTGAACAAGTCCCATTGCCCTTTTCTAGGGTGGGTCTGCAGAAGCTTTCTAAAGAGCTGCTTGCTTAGGCACTATGCCCATTTCCTTTCCTGTCCTGAGCTTGTACTAGCCTCAGTCCGGTCCTCTGGCCGTTACCAGCCATGCTCATTTCTCCATCACCTGTCCTGATGTATACCTAAAATCCTTGGGGATGGTGTATTTCTTCCTGGAGGGACCACAGATTCATTTATGGCGTCTGTTCCCCAAACCCCTTTTTAGAATGAAGAAATGAACCCTGTTCAAACTTATCTCTTTACTGCTTCTCCCTGGATGTGAGCTTGACATTCTCCCTCTTATCTTCTGCAATCTTCTTTTAGATCTTCATCTTTACTGCCTCCCTCCCTACTTTTACACTCTATTAATTCCATTCTGTAATCTTCCCAGGCCTCTGTAGTGCCTGCTGTTTTATGTCTCTCTCAGGCCTCTCTCCTGCTCACTCTTCACTGCTTTTTCTCCTTTCCTGTTCATCCCCATGAACTATTTTCTCTTTTCCTTGTGTGGTTAGAGCTCTTGCTGCTGCCTGTGTTACATAGAAACCTAGAGGGTGATGGTTATTGACTCTGAAACAAATTTGATTTTTGTCCTTTCTTATCCACTAATCTTCCCATCTCCCCCAAGAAATTTCAGTTCCACCTCTAGCTCATCTTCCCCATCCCTTCTTTTTATCTCCTATTCTCATCTTTGGGCCTAATTATAATTTTAGATGCTCTGACATTCCCCACATGAGCAACTCTAATCCCATGGTCTTCAACGTAAGGACACTGGTGAGACCTGCCCCTGCTTTCAATCCCCTGAAGTTGCCTCATGCAGAGACCTCCAATGAAGTGTCCCATTTATTCACTCCACTTAGTCTAGTTCATGGTCGCATTGTAAAAAAAAAAAAAACAAAACACCTCCCAGTCTTCTTGCTTTCTGAAAGTCTTACAAAAAACCCCAATCTGCTCACCTAACTATGATGTGAGTCCAAAGAGATCTAGGAAGACTCATCAGGACTTATCAGCTGGGACTATAGCTGGATGAGCAAAAGATGTATAAGGCACAGCTACCCAAATCAATTTAGGCACTTCAAGAACTGTCTTCCATTTCCCTATTCTTCATTTTCTTTGAGTATAAGTGAATATGTGTGTGTATGAGACATAAAGGGAGAGAGTAAGAGAAAGATGAGAGACAGAAAGAGAATTACCTTCAAGCAAATCCACACACATTATGGCATTCAATTCAATTTCAACAAGCATGTATTAAGTGTTTACTAAGGGCAAAGCAGTATGTCCAGCCTTGGAGTTAAAGATTTTTAAAATGTAAAAAATAACTATACAGCAAATTAGAATGTGTTAAGTGCATATAAGAGGTCAGAGATGCATCAGAGGATTGGGGAAGATAAGATCTCTTCTCACCTCCACCAGATACCACCATCTACATAAAGTATCTCTTGATCCTCCCAAGTACTAGTGTTCTTCCACTGAAACTACCTTATATTTAACTGCTTGGTATTTGATTGTATTTAGTCAGCCAATCAGTAAACATTTATTAAGCACCTCCTATGTGCCAGGCATTGTGTTAAGCAGTGGGAATATAAAGAATGGCAAAAGATAGTCCCTGCCCTCAAGGAGTCACAAACTAATGGGAGATACAACATGCAAAAGACTATGTACAAGGAGAAATAAGAAATAATCAAAAGGGTGGCTAGGTGGCACAGTGAATAGAGTACCGGCCCTAGAATCAGAAGGACCTGAGTTCAAATCTGGCCTCAGACACTTAAAACAAAACTAGCCATGTGACCTTGGGCAACTCACTTAACTCCAATTGCCCTACTTTCCCCCTCTCCAAAAAAAAAAAAAAAAGAAAGAAAGAAAGAATCAACAAAGGGAAGGCCTTAACATTAAGGGTAATCAGAAAAGGCTTCATGCAGAATATGGAATTTTAGTTAGGACTTGGAGGAAGACAGGAAAGCCAGGAGGTAGAAATGAGGGAGAGAATTCCAGGCACAGAAGACAGCCAGGGAAAATACCCAGAATCAGGGGATGAAATATTTTGCCTAAGAAACATCCAGGAAGCCAATGTCACTGGATCAGAATAGGTGGGAATATGGGTGGGGTATAAAAGACTAGAAAGGTTGGGGAATGGGGAGAAGAAAGGGTTTTGCATGCCAAAGACAGGCTTCTATATTTGATGCTGAAAGCGACAGGGAACCAATGGAGTTTATTCTCTTTATTCTCTTTACATTTATTCCACACACACACACACACACACACACACACACACACACACACACACGCGCGCGCGCGCGCGCACGCGCGTCTTCCACATTAGAATGTAAATTCTTTGTGAGTAGGGACCATTTCATTTTTGTGTTTGAATTCCCAGAGCCAAACACAACGCTTGGCACATAACAAGTACTTAATAAATGCTTATTGATTACTTGATTGATTTTTAGGTGGTAGTAGGGAGGGGGATCACAGAGGAAGAGGCACCTTAGCTAGACCTCGAAGGAAGGGAGGAAATGCCAACAGGCAGATGTGGCATCAGGCTATTTCAGGCATACGGTAACCACACAGGCCTGGAAAAAAGAAAGAGCTCGAAAGTGAGTAGCCCTATTTTTTTGAACAGAGCATATGAATAACAGGAGTGCAAAATAAAGCTATAATGGTAGGATGAAGCCAGATTGTGGAGAGCTCTGAATAACTTGAATGCCTTGAATGAATGAAAAAGCATTTACTAAGTATTAACTATATGCCAAGTCCTGTGCTAAGCATTGAGAAAACAAATACAAAAACAAAGATAGTCCCTTACCTCAAGAAACTTACATTTTCACACAGCAGATAAGGACTTTGTATTTTGTCCTATAGGTCAGTTGTCTCCAAAATGGGTTATGTGTCCCACAAGGGGTATACAAGAAGATCCACTGGAGTGCAAGTACAGGAAGAAAATCTTAGAACTTCTTTTTATATTTGTTTTTAAATAAAAATTAGAAAGAAATTGGGCTTCACTAATACTTAATATATAACTGATGCTGCCACCCTCACTTCTTGGTCCATATGTGAAATGTTGAAGTGTGAGATGGAACATGAGGTATCCTGAGAACTAGATGTTCCACAGAGCATGGAGGGGCTGACGATGTCACTCTCACTCATTTGTTCACTTTCAGCAAATTTCAAAGTATTACATTTTGTGTCAGCCTTTTTAAGTGGATTATGTTATCTAGTTTCAATTAAACTAACTCTCAAAATGGTCAAGTGGTTTAAAAAGATTCCTACAAAGAAACCACGGATGGGAAGATAATAGTAATAATGCTGCACAACTGAACAAGAAAATGGCAAGGATGATGCTTTCTACCCTTCATGCACATACTTCATTAGCTACATTACAGGCATAAATAATGATGAACTAATTGGATCTGACATGAAGTGGGCCAAAAAAATCTGAAATTGTCAAGATTATCTGACACATGGATTTTTATTCATCACAGTTAACAAGGTACCTAGAAATATTAGCTGATAAAAATATGAAGCCATTTTGATTGGCAAGGCATTTAAAAAAATAAGTTTTTATTGCTGAAAACTATGTATGTCACCTATAAGAATTCTCATATTAAACAACTTGAAAAAAGAACTTTCTAACCTGTTTAAAAATCTTCCAAAGTATTTCAGTGGGTTTTGAACCCATTTGTTAAAAATGTAAAAAGGCAATATTTTCAATTAGTTTACAAGAACAACTGAATGGCTAAAGGGAAGATGGGAATTTACTACCCAAGATACCATAAAAACTTTGCATAATTGGTGAAGGGATTGAAAAATATGCATCATGATTTAGTAAGTGCAGCCATTGATGCATTTTTTCCATGGGGACCTACATATCTTTGCAAAGTATCTTTGTCAGCTGTGACAGCCAGTAAGACTGAACATCAAAATAAACCAAACTTAGAAGTAGTTCCTAAAATTGCTATAGCATACAGTGCTAAACCAAGATCTTTTTTTAAATGAAGCAACTAATTAACAATGCTTGAAGAAATAATAACTTTTTAGGGGCAAAAGTTTTTGTACCTTTAATAAAATTAAAATATTTGAAAATATCTGATCGTTTTGGTCTATTTTTACATATATTTTTCTTATTACATGTAGTAAATCATTCATATGCAGATACATATATTGGAGGTATGTACTCAAAACCTTTTCACTGATAATGCAGAATTCCTTTGGAAAACACCAATAACTGCCTCAGGGAAATTGCTGAAGTTTTTTGAGCATGGGAAGGAAATGACCATTCCCATGTATTAAGAAGACTGTTTTGACAATCCCATGAACTATGGACTAGAGACAGGTGAACTAGAGGCAAGGAGACCAGTCTGAAAGTTAGAACAATAGTCCACATAAAAAATTGTGATGGCTTTGAGAATTATGCTGGTGGCAGTGTGAGTGAAGGGGAAACAGATTGTGAAAGATGTTGCATAGGCAGAACTGACAGGACTTGGCAACTGACTAGATGTGAGGGATAAGGAGAAGGGAAGTCAAAGATAACTCTGAGGAATTGAACCCAAGCTGATTCAACAGCAAATATATTTGTTGAATTGATATTGCCAATATACCTCCTCTTCTACCTTTGCTATCAGCAAAACACATTTTATATTCTAAACCACCTAAAACGAAACTTTTCCAGCCTATCTCAAGGGATGGTTTTATGTTTCATTCCTTTTCGTGCAAAGAGCTCTAGGATGGAGCTGTGAGTAACTATCACTTTGTCTAATACTTTCCAGGTGGTCTCTGCTCCTTTCTCTTTCAGGCACCTTCCTAGCCTGGTCAGTTGTCCTTTGCTACATGAAGAAGTCTTGTTCTGTGACCCACAAGTATAGAATGATGGGTCCCAGTTTATAAGAACTTTTGAAATATGTCTACAGTCAAGGGCCAAGGACAGGATTTCCTGAAACACTGAGCTATGTGAACACAGTGACAAATTACAAACTACCTGAATTACCAAATCACATCATAGTCAGTCCCTGTACACATCCCTGAACCCTGACTCAAGCCATAGTGTGACTTGTTCCCTGATCTTATACTCTACTGATTTTTCACTTTCCCAGACTGTTTAAATATGCTCAACAGATCCCAAATGAATCTTCAAAAATATTTTTATAGTGGGGCAGTTTTCTAATGTAATGGAAAAAAAAAGGTACCGGATTTAGATTCTACTATTTATTAGATGTATAACCTTAGGCAAGTCATTTCCCATATCTGGACCTCAGTTTCCTCATCTGTACAATGAAAAGTTCACTCTATAATTTTTAAGGCCTAATAATGCATGTAAAATAATGCAGAGAACCTGCTTAGAGCAATATATAACTGTAGACATTATTATTTTTTTTCCTAATCTTTTTCAATGAAGTTGAGATAGAAAGAGTCCAAAGACAAGCCAGTATCCTACTATTCTTTAATACTGAATCTTCTACAGACTATTGTGTATGGGACAATATAATTGCCCTTTTAGTTTAAAAAGAATATTATGATATAAGCTCATCCTCTGTAGGTTCACTGAAAGCATTTCTGATAGTAGTAGCAGAGAGGACAACAGGTCCTGCCCTGTTGACATCCTGATCAAACATAATTTTTATCTCTGCTACATCTCAAAGTTTTGAAAATTTTTTGTTCCACATAGTCTGGAGATATGTTTTTGGTATAGTGGTATCTATTAAGAATGTTCTCAATGGGATGTTCAAGCTATTGTGGGCAGTAGTTCAGGCTGTCATAATGATCCAGTTTCAGTATAGCTTATTAGCTACTTTCTCTTGTATAGCTGGAGGTCTGTACTTGTAGCATGGGAATTTACCATCTGTCAGTTCATTAAAGATAGCAAGCTTCTGATGATAATTCTAGCTACTTGGTCATATCTTGCTAGGTAGATTCCACAAAATGAAGGAAATGTTTTAATATTTTTTTTCCTCTAACTTCCCACATTCCACTTTGAATGGAATTCACATCTCCCACCCCCCACTCCCACGCTCCACCAAACCCTTGTAACAAATATGCATACTCAAGCAAAACAAATTCTCATAATGACCATGTCCAGGGTCTATTCTGCAACTTAGGTCCGTCACTTCCCAGTCAGGAGGCAGGTAGAATGCTTCATCATTAGTCTTAGATATCATTTTTCCTAGATACTAGAATCTGTATTAGAGCCTGTATTAAGTGTAGATTTTTTTTAAATTTTATTATAGTTTGCATCATTCATTTCCACAAGATTTTGAGTTACATATTTTCTCTCCCTCTTTCCCCCACCCACCACCCCAAAACAGCCATCCCAGTGTCCCCCCTCCCCCAGTCTATTCTCTCCTATGTCATTAAGTGTAGATTTTCAATGAACTCAGTGTCATCAACTTTCCCTCTTCAGATATTAGTAGCCTCTCAATTTCATCTCCTATTTTATCTAATGCAGACTTAATGATGAAGCCATTTTTTATGATTACCTTTGCACTGGTAAGCAAAATGTTTGTTTGGTGACATGCAGCTGAAGGTATTACTGAAAAGAAGCAGGATAAAACTCTTGCCTATAACTGTTGAGATCTGTTTCCAATTTTGTTATTCTACGAGTACTGGTGCATAATAAAAGTATTCATACTTTCAGGATCAGTACCAGTTGCAACAAAGGATTTCTAACAGGTAGATGTTGGTATTTCCGATTTGTTCTGACGTTATTTTGCTATACTGTGACATCAGCCCATGAAGGAATACAAATGCTTCTGCTCCCCTTCACACCAAGAGGATCATCATGATGAATTCTGGGCAGCACTGGCCTGGCAACCCAATGCCTATTTCTTAGATTCACAGGAGCAGTTTTATCACACTGGTCAGGGAGCTAATCTAATCAGTAGTGTATACCAGGCCCTAAATGGACAGAATTTCAGGGTTCTTGTCAGCTTTCACAGCTGTTGTAGCAGTCTCAGGACACCCTGAATAAATCACCCTAGCTGGCATTCTTTTACATTGCTGGTAGCACCGTCTCCCCCATCCATGCTCTAGATGATAGGCTACACTTTGAGAGGGTGAGGCCCTATGAGATTAAATGACTTGCCAAAGGTCACACAGGTAGTTGTATCAGAAGCAGGATTTGAATCAAGATAATCTGACTCCAGGGTCGATGTTCTTTCTCTTGTATCATACTGGCACCATGTTATTATTTTCATTATCATTCTTACTCTAATATGTATGATCCAAAGAGATTTTGGAAATGGCAAGCTGAGGAAGATTCGTATAAACCAAAGAACAGTCAAAAGGTATTAGTAATTCTAACACCCACTTCAGTCTCTGCATATCAGAGAATCACCAAGCAATTTTAACTTAAAAATATGCAAACCTGGGTTTCTCCTTCCTGTTCCACTAAAACCAATTTTCTGGGTCAGTTACCCTAACGCACCCAATGGCATATTTTATACTAAAGATCAGGTGCATATCTGGAGTGGGAAATGGTGGGGCTAGGATGGGGAAGTAGCAAAAATATGGGAACTTAAACTCTATGGTAGGTGGGCTAAAGAAACTTTTTGCATATTTAGTATGACTAACACACTTATTGCTTTTATCTGAAAGCCAACAGGAATTTAGACACTATTCCCAACACCCATAGGACCCTACAGAGGTAACTCAAGGACAAATACCAGAAAAGAATGGCATCTGAAAGGAAAGAGGCCCAGCTGCTTGCTGTGAGAGATGGCTGTTTCCATGGTAAACAAGCGCACACAATACCAGACTCCTTTTGGCTACACAGAAACTTAGCACTGTTTCAGATGCATTTAGAAGCAGAATAGACAAGATTGAGATAAATTTTCCTGCAACATCCTGGCATGGTAACAGTAGCTCATGCCTCAAGCAACTAAACTGAACACATAGAGACCCCATAAAGCTATTTAAAACCACTCCTGCTCCTTTCTGTTTGGGGCTATGCTGGTGGGGCTCTCAGCAGAATGCCTCATAGATTAATGGGTCTCACTGCCTCACTGATGAGTTTTTAAATACCTGGATGCGTCTGATCACTGCATGATGCACCCTGCACATGTTAGCCAGAGAGGGGCTCTCCATCTGGATTTCCACAGCCTGGATGGGCCCTGCAGGGCACAGCTCAGTTACAGCCACCTGCAACAAAGAAGAGATCCTTACTGCAAACTTTGCGTATCACTGAATTTCATTAAAGGGGATGAAGGGACTCCGCTCAGTCCTTTTCTAAAATCTCTGATGTTGTGACTCCCTCTCTCGCTGAGGTTATCTCTACTGAAATCTTTTGGCAAAAGCCAAAAGTCATGTACATGGCAGAGTTCCCACATCATCTAGCTTAACATCACCATGCTATTTATTTGCTAGAAGATAGCAGTACTTGAACATACAGGATAATCATCGTGGCATAGGCTACTATACTACCAACATGAGTTCTAAGCCTGATAGAGAAGTTACCTGTCAGAAATCAATGCTAGTTACTTTCTAAACAGATGTTTCCAGTGGGGCTCAACAATATAGAATGAGTCTGATAACATGGAACACTTGTCCCCTTAAAATCAAGACCTGCTGACCTCACTCCAGGGCCTCAAGCCAGATTTATCTCTAACAAAGGAATCTGAGGCGACTAGTTTAATCATGCCTCCATGGAAACCATAAGTTTCCAACCTTGTCAGCTCACTGCCACCAAAAGCATGTTAATGAGTCAGACCTGCATCCCAACACTCAACAACAGGCGCATAGTTGCACCAATGGATTTAATCCAGAAAGTTGAGTCCAGGACTATACTAATGCCGTCAGTAATCACACTGTTGGTATTAGTGTTTTCAGGCATGAAAGACTGAAGGCAAGTTGTATCTTCTGATTGGCCAGTCATCTCTCCAGGAAGTTTTATCCAACCTTGATAAGAATGCTGTAGAAGTAGCCATGACTTTCCTTTTGTATTTTGAAGAAGGGGAAACAATTCAGTAAATCTGAGGAAAAACAGAAAGCCAGGGAAGTCTAGCTTGGCCTTTGTAATTAGCACACAGAACAAGCCACCCTCTAGGATAGGGATTTTAATTAAGATTTTGCTTCTTCTGAGGCCATTAGCTCCTTCTACTGGATCCTGGGGGAAATGCAAGATGCCAAACATCAAAGTGACTACTGGTCCTGACTGGACTATGATCACCAGTTGTTTCTTTAAGTTCCCAATACCACAGCAGCACCTAGAAACTGCTTTTGGCCCAGTCTCAGGAGTTTACTTTGGTCTGAAACCATCTGGGTATTCCAGAAGATCTCCAAGAGACAACCAGTTGAGACTGGCCTCTGAGGTCTCTCTTCTTTCATGAGAGGCAAATCCTAAATCAACATTTCAAAACCACTGTGGGTCTCCTAGAAGTCTTATACACCCTAGTTCAGGCCAGAGAGCCCAAGCTCATATAATTTGCCCTTCTCTAGAAGAAAGGTAAAAGGGGTAAGGAAAGAACACAACTATCTTTTGCTCTTTTGTCTTGCTGTATACAACACTATGAGTTGAGAAGCAAGACTGGTTGTAAAAAGCACTGTCAGCCTTTTATTTCTGCAAGGACATGTGATAGATGTTCCCAAAAGAAAGCTGTTGGATTTGACATCACATGATAGCTTTGGTAATCAGGCTGGCATCAGAAAGAGAGTGAAAAAAACAAAGGATTCTCAAAGGACAGTCTGTAAGAACCCCTTAGGAGGTCCAAGGGTTTTGCCTTTTCTAATAAAAAAGAGGTCTACATTTTTTTCTGGCATTAAGAGTTAATTAGTAATTAATAAAACCAGTTATTATATCAATGGTTTCTCATGAAAAGCACTGTTATTCTGCCAGTGAAGGTTTTTTTCCATGTTGGCAAGTGGAAGTAGGTGGGGTAGAGAACTCCTATCAGAGTGGTTCATGCAAAAGTAGTATATGGTCGTGGTTCTCACACTATCTTTGTAACCACAAGGCTTAGCACCATGCCTCACACGCAAGTCAAGACATGAGTTGCTGACCCTATGCCCTACATGTGACAGAGCTTCTCCAGCTATTTCATGACCTGAGAGACTGTGAAGAGAAATTAGGGTAGAACAGCGTAAGGGTGGGGGCTGGTAAAGTTTTCCCTGCAGAAACAGGTGAGCTAACCCATTCCTTGCCTCTCGAACGAGGAGGTGGATGTCGTTTCCATCTGGGGCCACCCCCTGGACTTCTGTCAGCACCTGTGTCTTCACTATGTCCACTATGGAATTCTCAGCCAATAGCCACTGGAGAGTAGCACAACACAGGGGGACTTCTGGAAAGGCAGAAAAAAGAATACCTATCACTTTAGAGAAGGCTTCACTCCCCATTGTTTTAGTGGCCAATATTTACCAAGGATAGTTTGCCAATTCACATCCTCCCTTCCCTTTGCTACTATCCTATTTTCAGGCCAAGAGAGTCCACTTGGAAAATTTTTAAAAGTTTGAAAAGCTCAGCTCCTTCAAAAGGGAAGACAGAGTACTTAAACAGCCTAATATTCTGGAAAGAGTTTTAAGGCTGGGTGTTCAGGATCGGGGAGAAAAGGCATGAAGTTCTATCTATAAGACATAAATCCAAAGGAGAAAGGAGTTTAGATATAACAATCCAACCTGCAACACCCCAACCCTTCATCACACCAGAGGAGGAAGTAGCAATTGCTGCAATAAGGAGTGACGGGACAGGAAGGAAAGATGACATACTGAATGAATCTAATCTTCTTAGGTTCTGAAGTCCTTTCAGGGTCAGGTAGAGAGCTACCAATCATTATTACCCACCTGAGCAATATTCCTTCAGGGCATTTTTGAGCAACTCAGATGACACCTTGACTGAGGCCACTGATGGTGGAAGGTACTTGGCTCTAAGGAAGTCTGGTCCCATTGGCTCAATGTTTTTCATATGTTCAGGCTCTACTTGCCCCCTGGAGGCTTCTAAAAAGGTTTTCACAGGGTCACTGATAGGGCTGGGAAGGCCTGGAACTTGCACTTCAGCCACTGCAAGGTTAGGAAAACGAAGGCACTGCAGCATATCCACAGTGTATTCACCCAGAGGCAGGAAGATACCATCCCGGTCAGGGAGGATGTCAGGGGGGCAATCATCAAAAAAAGGGGCATCCAGAGAATCTGAAGAGGTTAAAGCATTACCCAGAATCTCTTTGAGGCTGTAAAATAGTGCACAGGATATGGTCACAGGTAGGTCTAGTTTGCCATTTTCATTGGAGCCAAGTGGTAACGTCACTTCTCTTTTACTGCCAGGAGTGAGCTGATCAACTGGAATGGTGTAAGTGATGGCAGAGCCAACAGAGTCCACTTCTAAGGCACAGGAACTAGTAAACACCTGAATGCAAAAGGTCCACCCCTGGTCTAAACTGTAGTCACTACTATTCTCAAGCAAACAAGTGGCTGTCAGCACATCCCGGAGTTGAAATCGGCTCCAGGCAGTGGTGGTGGTACAATGAATGGGCTTTGGTCCTTCTCGATTAGACAGAAGGGCACAGCTCACATTCATAGCTTCATTGAGGCACGTCAGGGCACGGTTCCGCTGATCAACTGCCTTCTTCAGGAAAGACACTCTGGAGAAAGAATACTCACTTTGTTACACAAAGTCTTTCTAATCAATTTACCAAAAAAAGCTCTAAACTCCCACACAAGATGTCCCATCTCCTAAGCCAGGGATAGTGCAAGTCCCCATACAAAACATAATTGAAAACAACCACCAGAGAACCTGGTGTTTTTACTCTGACTATTCAGTACCTACTGCCAGATCTGCCGAGTTCAAATTTTACACACACCCCCACCACCACCCCCATATATGGCCAGTTAACTAGCAACTCTGATGTTAATTAACACCTTCAATGGGACTGAAATTATGTTTCATCCTCCACCCTGATGTTCACCAAAATGTTCCCAATTGGCCCGTTTTACTTTTTGAAGCTGTACAAGTAGCAACACTAAAAGTAGTGGGAAGGAAGTTCAGAAACAGACACAGACAAGCAGGGCAGTATTATGTTAAATATGAATTATACAAAAAAAAACCCCATCAGCAAGATGTATGTAGTAGGGGAAAAAAAACAAACTGTACATAACAGAAGTTCAGTTTCATATACAGTACAAATCCCTTTTTTGTTTTTTTTTTATAGACAGAGATTCATATTTGTTGATGTTTAAGTTTATAATTTAAAAAAATTTTTAAAGAAAGCAGTGGGAAGCTACAGAAATAATTCAAAACAATTGTGTCTATGATTCAGATAGTCTTTATAATACCCTGAT
>CM053586.1:198519642-198585496 GCA_028646515.1 Pseudochirops corinnae
ACAGAGATAAGTGAATTCATCTAAAGCACATATTCCTTTAACATGTCACCTCCAAGCTGGATGGCAGAACTGATAGGAAAGACTAGCTGGGCTTAAGGGTATCCTCTTCTCTTCTACCAGAGGACCAACATATGGCTGTTATCTATGAAGGAGAGAAGGATTCTTTTGTTTTCCTGAGATAGCCTGGCTTCCCAACTGCTCAAACTACAAATTTATGCAGAACTTCGTCCAGCCAATGGCAATGCTCAGTATTCTAAATACTAAGCCGGAGGCAAAAACCAATATGCATTAAAACAGACCTAAATGATGAATATGAGTGATAAGAGTAAATTTTAATAGACTAATGGTTCACATCTGCACCAATAGCTAAGGAGACATGTTTACCTCTCAGAGACATTGCCAATTCCAGAGAGTAATTCCTTAATTTTTTGACCCACTTTTCCTGTGGTCATCCTCACTGTCCGAGAATCCTCAGAGCCCAGGTCCAGACTGCAGGTCATTAGTCGGCCCTTGGAAGACAGGGCCAACAGCTCTGCTTCACCTGACATATGACATGCACATGGTTAGGACCTGATAAGCAGACAGGAGGCAACAGCTCAGACACCCAACATTCTCTCTTGACCACCAGGATACATGCTAGCAAAAGACCCATAAGCTATTGATGAAGGAAGGCCATTCTTCTAGGAAAGACAAGGGTACCTTGCCCAGAGACCAGGAAGAAAACTTTCCCACCCCCAGGCAGAATATTAGGTATATGTTTGTTAAATAGACATTCTTTGCTGAAATGAAATTTCTAGAGATCCCAAATGCACTCTCCCAAGAAAAGTAAGGTCACTCTGGCAGAGAAATGGCAATAAGGATGTTAATCTGACTACAATGAACAGAAAAAACAGGTAAGAAAAGTCACAAGGAAAACAATAAACACATACAACACAACATAGTGACAGTGCTATGCAACGTTAAGACTGGGTATAAAGAAAAATGTTGCAGCATTTCCGAAGAGAAACAGAGAAGACACAGCAGGAAGTCCTGCTGAGAGCCTTTCATTAGCCCTTGTAGTCAGGGGCACGTGACTTTCTGAAGGCTGCTCTGTCTCTTTATCATAGTTCTGTTTCCTTTCCATCTCCTTTACTGTCTGTCAGGGATGCTTTGGGGCAAACAAGATCTTGTTCCTTTTGAAGAAATTGCTGGTTTCCCAGCCCTCATTCCACTTCAAGCCCAAAATATCATTTGACAGTTGGGGTATAGACACAGGAAGGCCAAGGAAGACAGCCAACAAAGAAGGTCAAAGGGAACAGGAAACTTTTGATAGAGACTTCCTCAAGAAGTCAACAGGAAGGCATTTTCAAATAGATGATTTTTTCTGAGTTTTCCAAAGAGTATCCCTCTGAATACTTAAGCTTTCAGTTCATAAATAACATTTTGCACATTTCCTCAAGCAAACAGCATATTACAGTGAGACTATTTTGCTGACATCTTAAGTAGCCTTATTTTTCATTGTTAAAAAGGTATACTAACAGGTTACAAATATATATGTCTTCACTAGTTTGGTATTCTCTTCTCTGGCCATTCATTTTCCTCTCCCTGTAATAGAAAGACAATTTTGGCTTTTACTTCTAAAGGAGTATTCTTCATATAAAATGTTTTCCAGGGTGGAATTTATTAGTACATTCATAAAGTACCTTAATGAAAAATGTGGCAATGGAAATGAACACTCTATTCCTTTCCCCCTTCATATCAGGAAAGCACAGTTCAAACCTTCTCTGGCTTTGGCTACTGGAAAACACTAGACAACACAAAAGTGGAACCCCCTTGTTTCCATGCCTTTACTTCAGAGCGGTTTGCTGGCAGGTCATGTGATGACCAGACCAGTTGCTTCTTCAACCTTCAAAAGAAAACTAAAAGTCTCAGTTAAGTCAATCTGAATTTATCCTAAACTATTTGTTGCAAACGACCTGGCCCCAACAGGCTCCAAATCTATTAAATAGCCAAAAGTCAAAACCAAGCAAGGATAAGCCCTTTCTCCCCACAGCAATGATGAGAACTGAAACACAAAGGAAGGAGGGTAGTTAACACTATTCAAACTCCATATTTAATACAACAACCTTTTCTTTAATCTTAAGTCAGCACTGCCTAAGATAAGACAAGTGATTTAACAACAAGGGTGTGAAAGATGGCGGCAAAATTGAAGCTACAGGACAGGATGGAATAGAATAAGCAAGTGAAAGATGGATCTACCAACAACTTCACTGAGACAGTAAAATTGTGGGTTAGGTCCGAAGATCTTTGGTTTATCTTTAAATAGTTGCCAGTACCTTTAGGTGCCCTAGAAGACACAGAAAGGGTCACAACGCTACAGATACTTAAACTGGCTGGAGACAGAACTGAAGGTAGGACCCCCTGGGCATTATCTATCTTCTCAGGGTCTGAGGGGTTGCCGTTACAAGCCAGGTCAACCACAGAAAGATCAGAATGGGTGCTGTAATACATGCGGCTTCCCACACCACAGGCAGCACAGAGAATAGGTCCCCTGATATAGTATTCTCTGAGTTCTGGCACCAAGTTTCCTCCTTCCCGACTGGACTTAATGGCCATCATTTTGCCATAGTGACCAACGGCTACCATACAGTCACAGCTTGTGTCTTCATTTAGTGGTTTCTCATCCATGTCTTCTAGGATCCTTGGCTCTGTTCTTAGAGCTCCAATGAAGACCACAGGCTCTTCTAAGTGGTGAAGTATCTTGACCGGGGTTTCTGGGCCACCAAGAGCCACCTCAGGAGATAACAGGGCCTTCAAAGGCACACAGCACAGCTGACCATCTGGAAAACCACAAAGGATCATAGGAGACTCCAGAAGGGCAGCATCTGCTCCAAACAGCAAACCAAAGAGGGTCTCCTCCAGCACAAAACCTCCTGAACTACACCAAAGTGTGTGAGGAACACTGGTGCCCGGAGGGGATGCACAGCACAGGACTGGGAGGAAGCGAGAGGCGAGGGGTTTCCCATTGCTCCCTGATGGCAAAATGCAGGTAGAGAATTCCACCTCACTGAACTGGCTCCCTGGCCTGGGGTCCTCATCTGAACCTTGGGGCTGCTCAAACAGTCTCATCCTCCATTTGGATGGGCCCTGAGCCAGGGTGATGATGATGTCATTCAGCACCGTGAAAGCACACAGAGTAGCATCAGGAAAGACACAGGAGTCTGAGTCCACAGGAAACACACTTGAAGGAAAATCACCTTCTTTGTCCTCTCCATCAGTCTGGTTCACCAACCTTCAAGCAAACAGGGAAAAGCTTTCAGTCAAGATAAAGGACCAGAGCTTGCAGCCTGCACACCCTTTTAACAAGCTAAAGAGGAAAAGATGGTGCTTAGAAGTGTCTTATCAATCACATGTCTAAGTATGGGACTCTATATAGTCAACCCTCCTGAATGTGTGTTTCAGTGAAATAGTGGCAACTCTTTTTAGAAGCACAACAATGAAGTAGCCCCTTTGGCAGCTCTGTCAGACTATTTTCCCACTTCTCCTTGAAATGGGTGAAACTATGGGTTCATGAGTGGACACATTATATGTGTGGGTGGGCAAATGTGTCAGAAACTGAATCCACAGCCAACCTTTGATGTCAAGGACACTTTACCTATTTATTCAAAAGAAACAGATTCCTATTACATTTTCTCCTTTGATAATCAACATGAAAAAAAAAAGTGAACGGTTTGTGTCTTGCCATGTCAGGTCCTCAGTTCTCACAGATAGGACCTACCTGAATACTAAAGTTGCAAGGAGTTATGAGTAACTATTTTTGGATCAACTACTCCTTTTTGCTTGAGATACATCTGACCGTCATCAAACTAATACCAGATAAGTAAAGAAACCATCAAGGCCAAAGATAGAGAAGTCTGATGCCAGCCATGAAATTGTTCGCCTTCTCCAGACTCTACTGACCTGAGTGACACTTACTAAATTTCTAGAGCAAAAGAGTCTTGGAAAACTAAAAGAGCTGCCACTGTCAGGTGATCCAGAAGGTGAGAGTGGGAAAAGTTCTACATAAATACATACAAAGAGATGAACAGAGGCTTTAGATTTGGACTGGTGTCCAAGAGTAAAGAATAAATTTTCCTGATTGACCACTGTAGTTCTTATTCTGAGGCATAGCTTGAGGGGAGAGAGAATATTTGCAAAAGGAAGGAGTTAAGGAAGTCAGAGTAGAGAGGATCTAGTATGGAGTCCATTGGTGGTCTGCCACCTTTAATCATGTTCCTCTGAGTTAGAAAGTGCAAATCAATCAGCATCTCAGTTGGATGAGTGATGTCATGTGTCATTTCAAACGTGTTAAAAGATGTGTACCAGAAAGGCAGTTGCTACTCTTGCTAGTAAATTCTCTGGCCAAGCCAGAGACCATTACAACTCCTGGGATACACCTGCACCTCACCTGCTTTGAGGGTCCAGTGACAAACAGTAAATGCCATTTCGAGCACACAGGACATAGAGCTCCCTACGTAAGGTGAGGAGCTCCAGATGCCAGACTTGATCAGGAAACCTATATACAGCCTAGATGTGAAGAGAACGAGCCCATTAGATAAACGTATAGCACAAACAACCTGACTTAAAACTCTAGAATGGTCTTTTTATTCCAATCCCATGGGGAAATCTACCTTATTAGCCCTTATGTTCAATATAACTCCCTTCTGTTATCCTCTCTAGGGCAAGAGATTAGGTTAAGTCATTCTTCTAATGTGTTGTTTGATACAAGACAAAAATTCCCTCCTCCAGGAAACACACAACTTACTTTGAATTGTTTCTGAAAGAGTTAAGAGCAACAATGTTTAAAGTTAAACATGCCACACGTGCTTGAGCAAAAACACAGAACATGCATTCAATGCACGGCTGGAAGCCATGTGTGTAAAGTCAGGGGTGCAGCTGGTCACCAGGGACAGGAGAGAGAGCTTTGTGACTCACTAGGAGAAGGATATGAATCCAGCAATTACTAGGAAAGACATCTTCCTCTTTATGCTATTTATAAATATGGAAACTTTACCCATATTTTCTCAAGGCCACTGAAAGACAGCATGATACCATGGAAAAGAACACTAGATTTCAGTAAGAAGACTTGGGTTCAAATCCTGCTTCAGACACTGACTAGCTGTATGACCCTGGGCAATGAGTTTCCTCATCTGTAAGAATGAGTAGGTTAGATTCCATGACCTCTAAATCTAAGCATCTATGAAGAGCACATAATCAGCCCTAGAGGTTCATCAAAGCATCTGGGATACTTACATTTAGCAGCTTTCCCTCTTGGTTGTAGATATAGACGAATTCACTCCCATTGGAGAGGTAGATTTCTGACTCATGGCACAGCACCCGGGGTTTGCCTGCAGCCAGACCCCCAACTGGGCAGCAAAACCCAGCCAGATAATCTACCCTTTGGTTGTCCTCTGCCATCCTCCTGCCATACAGCTGCCTGATACTAACCTAGGGAAGGGAGGGAAAGCACAAGCATGGGACACGAGGCGGCAGCAGCAGCTGCCCTCTCCTATCTCTGCCGGGGCTGCTGGTGCAAATGCTCTGGGGCTGGGCTTTGTTCAGGCATTGCCTGGCACAGAAAGCTAGCTTTTCCCATCCAGGCAGAAGCTGAGACTGGAGGGGCTGAGGGGGAAAAGTGGAGGGGAAAGAGTAACAGGATGGGTGGAGGAGAGGGAAAAGGATAAGGGAGATGAATAAAGGGAGAGAGAGGAGGAGATGGGAGTATGACAGGGAATGAAGGGAAAGGGAATAAAAGAATGAGGGGAGAGGGATGAGGTAATGACGGGGGGGAATGGCAAATGGGTACAGACGAGTATAGGGGTTAAGGAGCAAAGGGATAAAGGAATGAGGGGAGAGGGACGGGGGAGATGAGGAAGAGGCATTAGAGAATGTGGCGATTAGGGAATGAAGGGAGAAAGACAGGAATGAAAAGGAGGAGAGGGATGGGGATGGGGGATTAGATGAGAGAAAGAGAAACGGGGGTGAGGAGGGGAATAAGGGAAGAGGCAGAATGGGGGGTAGGGGAAGGGGAATGAAAGGGGGATTAAAGAAGGAGGGAAGGATGGAGAATGAGAAGGGGAATAAGGGAATGAGGAGAGGAGGGGAAAAATTAGGGGGGAGGTTTAGGGAATGTGAGGGGGAATAAGGGAGACAGAAATAGGAGGATGAAGAGAGAAACAGGGATAGGGATGAGAAGGAAGGATTAGGCAATGAGGGGAAAGGGATGAAAAGGGGGGAGATGAGGGATGAAGAGGGGAAATTAGCGAATGAGAGAAGGATAGGAATGGGGGAAGGAGATAGGGGACGAGGAGGGAGGTTTAGGGGTGAGGGGAGAGGGACAGGAATAGGGAATGAAGGAAAGGGGATCGTGATGAAGAGGAAGGTTCAGGGGCTGAGAGGGGCAAGGGGCTGCGATAGGAATGGAGGATGAGGGGAATGGGGATGAAGAGAGAAGTTTAGGGGCTGAGGAATGGGAATGGGGGGGCGAAGGCAAAGGGGATGGGGGATGAAGGGAAAGGGAGAATGAAGAAGGGGTTCAGGGGCTGATAGGGGTGAGGGACGGGAATGGGGCGATGAGGAAACAGAAGATGAGGGGAGAGGTTCAGGTGCTGAGGGGAGAGGGAAGACGGCGGCGGAAGGGACCCGCGGGCGCGGCCGGCCGGAGGGTCCCGCACACCCGGGAAGAAGCGCCGCGCTCCAGGCGCCACACACCCCTCAGCCCCCCCCCCCCGCCAGGCTGGCCCGGGAGGGCGCCTGCCTCGCGCCTCACGCCTCCAGCCTCGCGCTCCCCCGCCCCCCGGCCTCGCGCTCCCCCGCGCCACCCCCACCCCCCCATCCCGCCCAAGCCGGCCACGCTCGAGGCTGCAGCTGGGGCCATTACCTGAGGAGGAGGAGGAGGAGGAGGGGGAGGAGGGGGAGGAGCTGGCGGGCCGCGCAGGCGGAGCGGGGCGGCTGGGAGGAGGGAGGGAGGGAGGGAGGACGGTGGGGAGGAGGAGAGGGAAAGGAGGGAGGCGCCTCTTTACGACAAGAATCTTTTTCGCGGGAGTTAGAGCGGGCCGTAAAGCGCTGGGGGTAGGGCAGGGGCGGGGCCACGACCAGAGCAGGTGGGAGGAGCAGGCCCCGCCCCTTTCCTGGAGTCCCTCACGGGCCTCTTGAAACAGCGTAAGATGCTGGCCCAGCTGGGACAGTCCGAGTATTGGAGTGTGAACTTACAGATGAGAAAAGGGAAGCCCAGAGAAAAGAAGGAACTTGCCGGAAGGTCACACAGCTGGGTTGGGGCAGTATGAACTTAGCTTAAAGTTGAAAGGGTACTACCCATCACTCCAGAGTCAGAGGACCTGGATTCAAATTCTGCTAACCATTCGTATGACCCTTGGACAAGTCTCTTGGTTTCCCTCGGCATGTTTCCTCATTTGCACAATGAGGGAATTGGTATAGAGGGCCCCAGAGCACCCTTCCAGCTCTAGATGTTTTAGCTATATTGTTCATTTAGTTTATAAAGTTATCTCAGGATATAAAAAAATTTAGGGAAGATTCTGTCTCAGTGTGGTGGTATGTAGCCACAGGACTGGGTTTTGAATTCTAACCCCACCACTTGCCCTTGGACAAAGCACTTAACTTAGGCCTTGGTTTCTTTGGGCCTCGGGTTCTTCGTCTGTAAATTGAAGGAGTCTGGAACCCAGAATTCTCTTTCATAGCCAAATCTATGATCCCATCATGATTATAACCCAGTAAAGGATAAAACACAAATGCAAGTAACCACAATACAAGGCAGTGCCCTCCACAGGGGGCCTGGTGATGTGATTGCTGCCTAAGGGTCAGCCAAGCTAAGTTCTAAGAAGTTTATCACTGTGGGTCAAAGGATATGAACAAAGGATATGTAAAGTGTTCACAACCATGTAAAACTGCTTTAAATCACTAATAAGAAAAATTCAAATCAAAACAACCCTGAAAATTGGCAAAAATGACAAGAAATGGCGATAATCAATATTAAAAGGGTTGTTGAATGATAAGCACGCTAGTACATAGTTGGTGGACCTGTAAAATAACAAACCATTTGGGAAAGCAATTTGGAATTACACAAGTAAAGTGACTAAAATGTTGTACATTTTGAACCTGAGGCTCCGTTAATGGGTTCATACCTCAAGGAAGCTGTAAAACAGAAGAAAGTTCCTATATACTCCAAAATATATCAGCACTTTTTGTGATAGCTAAGAATTGGAAACAAAGTAGAATGGCTAAACATTATGGTTCCTGAATTATATTACTATAAGAAATTATATTTGTGATGAATACAAAGAAACATGGAAAGATCTGTCTGAACTGATGCAGAGTGAAGTAAGCAGAGCCAAGAAAACCATATATGCAGTAACTACAACAATGTAAATGGAAAGAACTCTACACCAAAAAAATCCAAAGTAAATATAATAAAATTATAAAGATCAAACAGGACTCAAACGAAGAGATATGAGAGGATGTCCCCAACCTCCTTGTGGGGATGATGTTGTACCCAAACTCAAACTCCAGGTCATCACACACCACCTGATTTGTGGCCCACCACTAAGCCCCTTTTTGTCATAGCTTTGAAACTGCTTAAGCCATGTCTGAACATATTGCTCAAGGCCAAGTTCCTTGACCCCTCCTTCCCTAATCAGCATCTTATAATTCTCCTTGAATCATTATAATGTATAAGGTTAATTATGGTACAAGGATCTTATCTAGGGACCACCCCGTCTTGTCCTGCTGACCAAGCAGGGCCTCCACCCTTTTCACCCAGAACATGACCCTGACCTGTTCTGGGGAATTCCAGTCCCCTTTACCCCATGGCCCTCCACCCTGCTCTGGAAAGTGCTGACTACGACCCTCCACCCTGTTCTAGGAGGGACCCCCATGTCACAGGAAGGTTGCACCCTTGTACCCTTGCGCTATATTCCCAAATTAGCCCTGAGCTATGGATCTAACCAAAGGCTGTTCTTTGCTTCTGTACATCACAGCTTCTGCTAGCTCCCTTCCCTGATTGTGGTTTTGTGGTTTTAGCCTATATAATCAAGCCTGTACCCCACTGGATTACTGCCAATCTGAGTGAAGCCACTCTGGTAGTTGTGCGCTTAATCAATAAATCCACAACCTAAATTTTATCTTGAACCCAGGTCTCGGCTTGCTCTTATTTTCTGCACAACAATGAGAGGTCCACAGGTATTATACTCTGCAAATGTTTTTAGACTTTTTCTTATATTAAGCCAGTGTGCTGGGGGTTTTTATTGTCCTCTGAAAAAAATACTATTTGTTATATGCTCTCTGGGAGAAGTGGGGGAAGGGATACTTGGGAAAATTATGATGATGCAAGAAAAATATCAATAAAAACTTGTTAAAAAAAAAAAAAGAAAAAGCTTATCACTAGTATGTTAGCCACCAGGTGATGGGTTTGGGAGTTATCTGATTTTTTTCCAGCAACAGTAACTCACGAAACTGTCTTCTAAAGTGTAGAGGGTTAAAACTAGCTATCTCTATGCTATGCTGCCTTGTCTACCTCTTCCCAAACATTGTTCTGCCTCTAGGGTACCAGGTTTTGATTTATCTTGCCCAGAACCAAACTTCCACATCACTTTTCAGCTATCTCCACATCATTCCATCTTGCATGCAAGCCATCTTTGAAGGGAAAAAGGATTCATCTTTCTTATCACTACCACCAACTGTCACCAACAGAGAAACACAGGAACCCTGGGAGTGTGCTCCCTCTTTCCCAGACCACCCATCATGCTTCCCTTACAACCATTACCCTGAGAAGTAAGAGTGGAGAAGGGATCAGCCATCTCCAACTACCAACCAACCGCTGAAAGTATCAAGGAACCCTGGGGAAGAGCACAGTGCTTTACAAATATTAAGTGTTTAATAAATACTTCATTCATTCACTCATTCATCTACCCCACATCCATGCCTAGTTCCCAGTTTATCTACTGTCCTCCCCCACTACAATAAGCTCCTTGAGTGCACAGACCATATTGCTTGTTTATATTCTAATCCCTAGTAATTAGCACACTAACTAGAACATAGTGAATGCTTAATAAGTTATCTGTCTATATTAATGGAGGGAGTGCCTATTCCAGTGAACAAAAAGTCCTTGAGAGATTGAAGTCTAAGGATTGAAACTATGGATTTATACTCTCAACTCACACACAATATTAGCAGGGTGGGTCTGTAGAAAAAGATGGCCACATCCACCCCTTTAGAGTTCCAGGAGTACCCTTGAAGGGCAGTGGAATTCTCCTAATGTTATTAGCTCAAGTCCCCATTCTGGTGAGTTCTCCCCAATATCATTTTGCTCAGTATCATCTAACCAGAGATGAACACCTCACTAACAATGAGTTGCTTTCTCCTCAGTATCAATCAACCAATTAGCATTAATTAGCTTTTACAAAGGGGTATTTACTAAGAAGATACAGGGAGACTAGAAGTACAACACATCCATGCCCAGGGGCAGACTCTTCCCTCCACCATCTTAGTCCCTGGGAGAGTGGGCTCAAATTTAAAGTGGTTACCACCGGTACTTCCACTATCCAGCTCATTTCTAGGTGCTACAAAGTCAATGGATAAATCACTCCCTTGCTTACAAGGTAAAGATATCTTGGCGACCAGGTAGATTCACTGCTGGACTGGGTCAGGTCAATCACTCCTCAGGGCTGTTTTTTTTTCCAGGCTCAGTTAATGGTGGCCCTTCTGACCTTTCAAGTTCTCACAAGGCTCTATACAAAAGGAAAGAAGACACAAAGAGGGGGTGGCTCCAGATTCCAGACACAGGCTTGCTTAGACAGTCATGTACTCATGGGCTGGCCTATTGGGGGGAAGAGTACAGTACCCAATGGCCCTGCAGAGGTCAGAGGATTGACCTTACACCTCTTGGCAGACAGGAAGATTGAGTTTTCTGCTGTGGCCCTTTGTATGTATACTCAATTCTGGCTCTGTAACCAATTAAAAAGTAAAGGGACAGGAAACAGCCACAACAGACCTGTGCATGCTCTCTATTGGGAGCAGGGACCCTCCTCCATTCTATATCATCACATACTTCCAGAAGGAAGCTTACCCCATGTGAGTTGGAAGCAGATAGAGTCTGTTCTGAGAATTGTATTCTCATTGATCCATCTCTCATCACATTTAGGACAGTATGTATTAAGTATCCAAAGACAGTCACAAACAAGGTACAGTATGGGGAAGGGAAAGGTCCAAAAAAGGGAGGGTTCATTTCTAACTGGGGGTTGGGATCAGCTGGAGTTGTAGAGAGGTGAGGATAGGAATAAGAATGCCCACAAACCTTACAGGTTATCAATCACCAGGCCTTGGTAATGTGGTTGCCAAGAGGAAGGGCTTAAAGCTTAGCTAGGGAGTTGTCATTCTATTTCCTGCCTTACCAGTGGAGAAGGTGAACTATAAGGACATTCAAAGGCTTACCCAGGGTCAGTCAGGGAAAAGTGATCTTGATATATAACATTTATTGAGTCAGGAGTCAAGGATAATGGACAGAGCTTCAGGGAATGAGGGGAGAAGGTGATAAGAGGAAGGGGGTCAGGAACCAGTGAAATAGGGAGAAGAGCTGAGGGGTTGGGACCAGGAAAGAAGTGCTGAGCTCTGAGCATGGTAAGTACTTAATAAATGTTTATTGATGGTAAAAAAAAAAAAATCTTTGCACTAGAAATGACAGGACAAAAATAACCAACAGGGAGTTGATAGGGTAAAGAGATAGTAAGAGAGTGACTGGCTGCCCTTGATGAATTCAGGTCACCCGGCCCAGAGGAACTATATCCCTGGGTAATGAGAGAACTAGCAGATGTGACTGCTGAGCCCCTGTCAATGATTTCTGAAAGATCACAGACAATGGGAGAGGTGCCCCAAGAAAGAAAAATGGCAAATGAATCTTCAGAAAAATAAAAACCAGAAGAGAACAGATTCCACAGAACTACAGACCAGTGAGCTTGACTTTGATTCCTGGAAAAATTTTAGGACAAATCATTAAAAAGATGGTTTGCAAACATCTTGAAAGTGAAGCGATGACTACAAAGAGCCAGCCTGGTCCATGAATAAGTCATGAATTCCAAGAATAAACCACACCAGACTTACTTGATTTCCTTGTTTAATACGGTTTCTAAACCAGTAGATGAGTGGAATGCAGTGGTTTGCCTCGATGTAGCCAAACTCGTGATAAAGTATATCACACTATTCTTTTGGTGAAATTAGAGATGTGGACTAGATCAGAACGCCATTAGATAGATTAAGAAGTGACTAAAAATTGGCTCAGTATCAATGTGGTAAGAGTTCTCCAGTGAAGAAATGCAGAGGTTTGTGTTTGGCTCAGTACTGTTTAATATTTTTATCGGTGACATGGATAAAGGTATAAGTGGGACGCTCATTAAATCTGCAGATGACACCAAGCTGAGAGGCATAGCTAACAATGGATGACAGAGGGTCTTGACAGACTCTGGAGCACTGGGCTGAATCTAATAACATAAAACTCAATTGGGATAAATGTGAAGTCTTATACTTGAGTTCAAAAATAAATTTCACATAGGTACCCCACTGTCATTCTCCCTGCCCACATTTTTTAGTTCTGGAGCCACGATCAATTAGGAAAGATTTGCCAATTTAACTCCCTTATCCCCATGGTTCCATTTACCATTCCTCTCTAAACCAAAATATTCCCACCATCCTCATATATGGTTTGTCTTCCCCTATTAAAATGTAAGCTCCCTGAAGGCAGAGACTCTTTTCACTTTTGTATTTGTATCTCTAGCACTTATCGCAGTGCTTGTTTGGCATATGATAAATGCTAAACAAGAATTTTTTTTCATTCATTCATTAATACGCTGTAGAATGTCCAGAGGAGGGCAACCAGGATGGCAAAGGACCTTGAATCCATGTCATGAGACTGGGGATCCCATGTTGGGATCATTTGAAGCAGCTGGGTCTCCAGGCTCTGACATATAAACTTTCACCTCGTCTTGACTGAAACTAGGCTTCCATGACACTTCTCCACCATCTTCACAAGTGCTGCCTATACTTTATCCATCATTTTCCTCTTCCCCAAACCAAAACTTTGATCTCTTCTCCTAGGTCACTGTGTCTGATAGATGAGCTTTTACTTATCTTGACTGGAGCCAGAGCTCTTTGCAACCAAGTCATCTCCATACTATGCTAGACTTCTCCTTTCCTTCTTCCAGGTTTCCTATATAGCCATCTTCCCTTATTAAAGTATAAGCTTTTTGAGGGCAGAGAGCTCTGGCTATCTTGTTCACTCATTTGTATGCCTAGTGCTTAGCTCAGCACATGGTAAGTACTAAATAAATGTTCTCTTTGCCTGTCTGTCTGTCTGTCTGTCTTTCTATCCATTCATCCATCTATCAACCTATCTATGGTTAGCCCTGAGAAGAAAAAAATCAAAGGGCCTGTGATAGCTGTGTTTGAATATTTGAAGGGTTGCCAAATGAGGGCAGAACTAGGGGCTGTGAGTGAAAATTGAAAAGAGTAAAGCTTAGGCCAGATGTCAGGAAAAACTTCCTAACAGAGACGTCCAAAAATTGAATGGGCTGACAAAAGGTTGTAGGCTTCCCATCCTTGGATGGTCATAGAGGTCATCTTTCAGCTCTCAAATTCTGTGATTCTGTGACAGAGATCTCAGCCTCTGAATTTATATATAACAATCTTTACTTTGAAGACCCAAGGAGTTTTACTTCTCCCCAGTATGAGAAGAGAGGAAGCTAACGAGATCAGAACTGGAAGACAGGATTTCCCCCCTTACAGTGGGAATTGTAAGGCCCTCAAGAGTGAGGAGAAAGAAGCAGAGGGAGAAGACAAGAAAACAAGAGGGGAGAGAGGTGACCAGGGTTTCTACTGACACATACCAAAAGGATCACTACATTTATATTAGGCTATGGGCCTCATTGTATCTCTCTGGGCAGAGTCAAGACTGGGACAGATAACAGGCAGTTATGTAGAATGTAACCTAAAATTAATATTACTTTTCATAGATGCACATATTTTTAATTCCACAAAGTTCTGCTCTACCTGGTAGAATGGTTTTATTTATTCTACTTTGTCATGTCACGTTGCATGGGGAGCAGTGAAGACTCAAAGCTTCCTGTGGTTATTCACACAAAAGAGGCAAAGTTTTCAAGACTTACCTAGTCCTGGCTTTGCTTCCAGTCCAGCATTGTTGATGTCCCCATTGAGATGTTACTGTCTTTACAGGTAAGGGTGTTTACGCCCAGAAAGGGATGTTTGGCATATACTTCAGGAGGCATCTAGATCCCTAGGCTTCTTTCAATTCTTTCATATAGTTTACATCTTTCATATCAATTTCTGTGGTGGCTCAGTAGACACAAGATCTTTTGGGAGCTCCAAAGGCTTGATGATGGTTTGTCCACAGGGCTAATCTCAGGTTCAGACACCAGGTGGCGATTGACATTTGCAACAGAAAATCCAGGGGAATGTCCAGACAAGGCTGAAATTGACCAGTTAGAGAAGGGTTAGCCCTTGAGAATAATAGAAAATTACTCTTTCCTTCATTTTTTTGGTTCCATTTTCAAGAGAATCGTGGGTTAGGAAGCTTGAATGGGGCTACAAACCAGCTGCCCACCAACCAGTCCTACATCAACTCTAATGGATTTAATTGCCATCTATGCTGACGATTTAAATCTACCTATCTGACCTCTTTACTGACCTCTTATCTTACATTTCCAAATGCCTTTCAGACATCTCAAACTGGATGTCCAGTAGACATCTTAAACTCAATATGTCCAAAACTGAACTCATTGTATTTCCTCCTAAACTTCCCCTTTACCCTTCAACTTCTCTATTACTATCTTGGGCAACACCATCTTCCCAGTCCTTCATACTGAGTGTGAGGCAAACTAGCGTATAGTAGGCATTTAAATGCCTATTGTTTGACTGGCTGGATTAAAAATTTGTGGGTAGTACGGTGTCGCCCATTGTAGCGCCAATGCAATATTTGCAGCGCCCACAATCACGATAAAGATCATGACTATAAGTATCGTATGATGTTCGATCACAAAATATACCAAAACTCTCCAGACAGAGGATAGAACTGAAGCGTTTATTCAGACACCAGAAAACTGAATCCCAAAACCTGTAAGCTGATTCCATCATAGTACCAAAGATATTCAGAAGCCATAATAATGCTGAGAACTACAGCATCCTTCAGCCTTCCCACAAACCTATACAAGATCAATATTTATTCACAAACCTCTCTATCTCCTTGCCTGAGCTTCTCTCTTCCCCACTGTCTGCCTAGCTCTGACCACCAGCTTCTCTTCAGCAAACTCCTCCCATCACAGGCTCCATGTGACTACATTCAGCCTATTAGGGGGCAGAGTTTACTTTCAAAGCAGGGGAGGTCTTGAAACTACCTCTTAGGTCTATTCAGGGGCAGGGAAGATCTTCAAATTCCCATTCTCATTACACCCATAGGGTAGGGACTGGTGTTGCCTTTAGAGGAAAAGTTGAGATGACATTTTTAGAAAGATATATGGTTGTCTTGGGAAGAGTTCCCATAGTTGAGATGGGTGACATTTTGAAAAAATTTAATAAACTAATATTTAAAGGCTCTTCACAATCTGGTTTCAACCTACCTTTCCAGTTCTTTCACATGATTACCCCTCATGCATTCTCCATTCCAACAAAGTGGAACTATGAACCTTTCCCCTTTCTCATCCTTCCTTTTCCTGCTCCTGTGAATTTGTATAGCCTAGCCTTTTATATCTCTGCCTATTAAAATTCTCTCTTCCATCAAGTCATAATTCTGGTGCTCCATGAAACCTTGCCTGATCTCTCCTACCTGAAAGTAATTTCTGTCTCCTCACATTTTCCAGCAAAGCATTAACTCAGGAGTTTTAAACCTTATTTAGGTCATGGACCCCTTCTGCAGTTGAAGTCTATGAACTACTTCTCAGAATGTTTTTAATTCATAAAATCAAATACCTAGAACTACAAAGGAAACCAATTAAATTGAAGTATAGTTACCAAATTATTTTAAAAAGTAACTTTGCAGATGCCAGCTTAAGAAGCCTGAAAATGCCTCTCTTTTTTTTGCTCCTATCAAATATTACCTTGTACTGTACTTATTTGTGTGATTTGGTTATACCCAGAATTTTGAGTTCAGTATAGTATTTAAAGGAACTACTTAAAGGAGATTTTGCATCTTGGATTTAGTCAATTCTCCAAAAAATATTTTGTTCTGTTAAAGAAACCCCTTTAATTTATAGCCAGCTTAAAAATACACATAGCATTCCATTCTACCTGATATATTATAAACTTGTTGAAGGCAAGAGCCATCCTTACTGAAAACCAAAAATGGTTTCAGAATCTCTTCTACAGCATGCCATAGGTACCCTGAGGTATGATTTAAAAAAAAAACACTCATCCTAACCCAATTGGGTGTGAAGGTAGGGAACCTTAAGTTTAGGAAGGAAAGGAGGAGTCACCCCTATACTGCCTGAACGATCCTTTTTGATGCTGCCTGGAGAATATAAAAGGAGAGATCTAACAAGCATCCCATAGCCCACAGAAACTGATTTTCAGTGAACTAAAAGATAACAAAACTGAAACAGAAGCAGCACATAGCAAAGGGCAGGGAGAAGGTAAAGTGAGGCAGAATTATTTTTTCATAAATTTTTTTTTCAAACTAAGATCTGCTTCCTCTCGTTCCCAACAACCCGCCCTTGTTTAGAAAGCAAGAAAAATAACATCTGGGGCAGAACTTTGACTGACAGTAGAGGAGAGGCCTGAGGCATTATTAGTAGCAAAGACATTTTGGGGATGGTGATGCAGAGATTGTTCCTATGATAGACAGCTATAGGGGTGGAGGGAAAGGGGAAGCATCTGACCCCTAAGCAAATAGAACTTCTGAGACTGACAGCAGTAGAGGCAGAGTGGCCTGACCAGGCAGGTCCCAGCCCTTAGCAGCAGTTTGGGTACTTAGAAGTGAGTTTCACCAAAGAACCAGCAGACCTGGAATGCCTAAAGCAGCAGGCTATTCATTGATGGGCTCATTTTTATACACACAAGGAGGAAGCTGAGGAACTAAAGGAACCATCTAGAGGCAAGAGCACAGTGAAGCAGGGGCAAAGACAGGAAGGTTCTAACCAGGGTGGTCTGTGGGATGTTAGTGGCCTGATCTTTGTGCCAGAGGAAGAAAGGGGTCAGCAATGGCCCCTCAGAGAGGTCACTCTTCAGACTGGGCACAGCCAACTCAGTCAAGCTCTCTGGTCATTCCCCTTGGCATAGTGAGTGGGCAGGGGAAAGCTTCATAATCATCTTCACACTATGGCAGACCATCAAGGCAGCAGAAGAGAGGTGGTGCTGAATTTTATAGGGATGAGGTAGAACCTGGATCAAGCAAATCCAGTTGGTCTCCTAGCTCTGATATCAAAACTATGTGCAAAAATGCTTCAGATCATTAATAATTACAGGAGGTGGAGGGTACAGGAAGATGCTGAATATTGACTGAGCCTCGGCTCAAATGAAGCATGGAGCCTGAATCATGGAAATCTGCAGGGAAGGACAGGAAAAGGGCATGTGCCAGTGCCCTGAGCAGAACAAACCTGCTGAAAATAAGTCTAAGGAGAGACAGTATAATACAGCAAAAAGAAGGAGGTGGGGTTCAAATCCTCTCTCTCAGGTTCACTACCTGTGGAAGGTTGGGCAAATCACAGAACCTTCCTAGGATTCAGTTTCTTCCTGTGTATAATGACGACCAGATGGCCTCTGAGGTCTCATCTAACTCTAAAGTCAAGGTCCTATGACTCTCAGAGAGCTGCAAGGTTTTTTTGAGAGGTAACGTGGGGTTCCTATAATTGATAGTGGATGAAGTGGAGAAGAGGTAGCATCGGAACTTTGAAGGGACAGCTAAAAGGGCGAGGAACCACTTAGAGAATTGTTCCACTAGCTCCAGTGTCCTAGAAGTATGACTTGTCTTCTCTCTCAGCAGTAAATTTGGGCCTTTCCTCCGCTGACATGGGAAACTATGAAGAAAATTGTTTTCCGTTTGTTTATGAGGGGTTAAGAATGATTTTTATGACAGGCTTTCCTGTTAGTTATGTTTTTTGTTGTTCAGTCACTTTCAGTCGTGTTCAATTTTTCATGAACTTTCTGGGGTTTTCTTGGCAAAGTTACTGGAATGATTTGCCATTTACTTTTCCAGCTCATTTGATAGAGGAGGAAACTGAGGCAAACAGGTTTAAGTGACATGCCCAGGGTCACACAACTGGTAAGTATCTGAATCTGGATTTGAACTTAGGTCTTCCTGACTCCAGGCTTGGTGCTCTATCCACGGAGACATCTAACTGCCTGTTAGTTACGTTTGACTATCCTCGATTAAACGTTTTCATTTTAGGCCTTTGGTGATTTGCCTAGTCTATGAATAGAATCTATGCTGGACTGGAGCTTGTACCCTTTATTTCCCTCTCATATTGAACCTGAGTATTTTAGGGATCCCAACGTGGAGGGAGACTCTCATTATATTTTAGGGAACTCATATACTATCATGTATTTGGCCCAAAAGAAAACTGTCTGTATTCACATTCTTTTAAAGTAAAATTTTACTGACTTCTTTTGTTTTTATATCACCTACATTTCTCAATGAATGCCCATGGGTGTGCTGGAGCCAGCTCTTACTCTATAAATATTTCTTAAGCTCAGTCCAAGTGCAGTAGAAGGCTCAGGGAATGAAGTCACCAGTAGCCTGGAGGCCTCAATGTGGGCTAATTAATGATAATGATAATGATAGTAACGAGATGGAGTGAGGCCTCACATGTATTGAGAAAGGCCGGTCCTCGTGTGGCTGGAAGGTAGGCAGAATCTCTAACCTCTTCCTCTTGGGAGACTTTCATTCCTGCCAGGAGGGGAAGCAGGAGCTTGGGGCCAGAGGTCACCATTTTGTTCTCCTCAGTAAGAGGGGGTACTGGGTACTATTGTTGTTGTTGGGTCTTCAGTTGTGTCCAACTCTTCATGAGTCCATCGTCTTTGTCCATGCTGTTTTCTTGGAAAAGATACTGGAGTGGTTCCCCATTTCCTTCAGATGAGGAGCCAAGGCAAATAGGAGTTGAGTGACATGCCCAGGGTCATTCAGCTTGTAAATGTCTGAGGCTAGATTTGAACCCAGGTGTTCTTGACTCCTGACCCTGAACCACCCACAATCCACTGAACCCACTAAATGCCCCCAAGTATGTCTATCTGTTCCTTTAAAGACTGTCTAAAGCAGTGGTTCTCAACCTGTGGGTTATGTTCAATTAGTAAAAATGAAAATAAATCCTGCATATCATATATTTACATTATGATTCATAACAGTAGCAAAATTACAGTTATGAAGTAGCAACAAAAATAATTTTATGGTTGGGGGTCACCACAACGTGAGGAACTGTCTTAAAGGGTCGCGGCATTTAGGAAGGTTGAGAACCACTGGTCTAAAGGATATGATTGGATTCCATTTAAGTTTTGATCACTTTATCATTTTTGGAGGGAAAAGGGACATTAACCTCTGTATCCAAGACTTGACCGTTTCCCCAGCTAATACTAGTTCCACAAAGAACACACATAAAGAATAGTAAAGACACCATTTATCCATTAATGGAAAAACAGAAATCAGAAGAGGTAAATACAGGAGAGTATATACCAAGCAACGCAGAGTGAAGGAGCCTCCCATTGGGATAAAAATAACTCAGCCCAACCAAGAGAGAGGGTCCTGGATCTCACCCAAAGCGAAACTCCCTGAAGTCTCTAGTATAGCAAGCTAGATATAGGGACATGATGGAGAGACTGCTGAATCCTCTCATGTCTTCCCAGAGTCTTTCCCTTTAGCAACCTGAAGTAAGGTTGGCCTCTTTTACCTTCCCTCTCCAAGTGGAAGCTAAAAGCACCCCAAAGGACTCAACACTGGAAAAAAACTTGAAGCTTAATGAATCCCCAAAGAGAGGACTCTCACTTGAAGAATCTCCAAAAGAGAATAGCCAAAAACACTGCCATGCTCTTTATGCAAGGCAGCTAAGAGGCACAGTGGATAGAATGCCAGCCCTAGAATCAGGAGGACCTGAGTTCAAACCGTGCTTTAGACATTTATGAGTTGTGTGACCCTGATCAATTCTCTTAGCACTGTTTGCCTTAGTTTCCTCATCTATAAAATGGGGACATAATAGGGTTTCCTCACCTGTAAAAGGAACTGGAGAAGAGAATAGCAAACCACTCTAGTACCTTTGCCAAGAAAACTCCAAATGGGGTCATAAAGATTCAGACACAACTAATTGACTAAACAACAATTTATGTGACACTTTAAGAATTACAAAGAAATTTATACCCATTGTGTCATTTAAGCCTTACTATCCCTTTTCCTTTCCCCCTTCTCCTTTCCTATAGCCATTCCTTATAACAAAGAATACAAAAGAGGGGAGGAAAACCCCACTTCTTCATCAAAACTAGCGAACATAAAGAAAAGGGTCTGATACCATATGCATAAACCCCTTAACACCCCCGCCAAAAAAAAAAAAAAAAGGTGGGAGGATAGCTGGAGTCAGGAAGATCTGAGTTCAAATCTAGCTTCAGATACTTCCTAGCTATGTGACTCTGGGAAAGTCACTTAACCTCTGTTTGCCTCAGCTTCCTCATTTGTAAAATGAGGAAGTGTCTGGTTGCAGACACTTACTAGCTGTGTGACCCTGGGTAAGTCACTTAACAGTTTGCCTCATCTATAGAATGAGCTGGAGAAGGAAATGGCAAACAACTCCAGTATCTCTGCCAAGAAAACCCCAAATGGGGTCACAAAGAGTGGGACAGGACTGAAACAACTGAATGAACATTCTACTCTGATCAGTGCAAAGGAGCCACAACAATTCCAAAGGACTATCCCACTCCAGAAGGAGAACTGATGAACTCTGAGTGCAGACTGAAGTATTTTGTTTTACTTTATTTTTCTTATTTTTTGTTTTGTTTTGCAACATGGTTGATATAGAAGTATGTTTTGCATGACTTCACATGTATAATGGATATCATATTGCTTTCCTTCTCAGTTACTGGGAAAAGGTAGCTATTTTTCCTTGGGGCTGCCACTTTTGTTGAATGTGAATACTTAACTTAAAGAGAATAAGTCTACGATCAGTCCAGCACTTTGTGCCACATATTGCCTTCATCACTCTCATGTCCTGTCTGTCTCTTCTTCTTATAATGATATAGTCTATTAATTGCTAATGTTTGCTATAAGGGTGCATCCACCAAATTTTATTATATTTAGGTAAACAGAAGACAATGTTGGTGATGAGAAAGTTGTGAGATGCAGAAGTCTTCAGTAGTAAATGATCATTGCTGTTGCTGTTTCCAACTTCGTTCCTCCCAAGGACTCCCTACCATGTCTGGTAATCTAAGCCTACTCCAGCGTTAAAGTTACCCAGAATTATAAACTTGTCCTTATTTGGCCCATTAAGGATAAGAATCTCTAGGTCTTCATAAATTTTTTCCTTTGATCTCATGAGGGTTTGTCATGGTGGGAGCATAGACACTGATGATGGCATTTTCCTGCAAGAGGCGATCACATTGTCATAAATCTGTCATTCACTACTTTTAGTAACTATACGAACTTGTTGACTAGATTAGTTTTGATTGTAAAACCTACAGCAGTTTCACAGTGCTCCCTATCACTGCAATCACTCCAGAAAAACACATATCCAGTTCCAACTTCAGTAAGTTGGCCTTCATTTACCAGCCTTGTTTCATTCAGGGCTGCTATTTGGATATGATACCTGCTGAGTTCTCTTGCAATGAGAGCTGTTTCATTGCTACTGGATTTTTGTGTTATCTATAAGTGTGTGCACATTCCATGTACCACTCGTGAGTGGAATCATCTTTGCAGAAGTTTTTGTATTATTTTTTTTGGCATTTTGACGATGCTCTCACACTTTCTCAGTCACCAATGGAGTGAAGCAAGGCTGTGTGCTTGCTACTATATTTTTTAGCCTAACATTTTCAGCCATGTTGTCAAATGCTTTTAATGAAGCCAAACAGACATCCAGATCATCTACCACACTGATGGTAAATTATTCAACTTGAAAAGGTTACAAATAAGACTAAAGTGGAAGGAGTGTTGGTGCATGATTTTTTGTTTGTAGATGGTTGTGCACTCAGTGCAGCCTCAAGAAGTTGAGATACAACTAAGGATGGATTGATTCTCCACTGCTTGTGCTAATTTTGGCCTAACAATTAACACCAAGAAAACACAGGTGCTCCACCAGCCAGCACCACACCATCCATACGAGAAACCATCAGTTACAGTAAGTGGAGAAGTTTTTAAGACTTTGGATAAGTTTGCTTACCTTGGCAGTATACTTTCCAAGGACATACATACTCATTGTGCAAGTTGCAAGTTGACTCATGCAAGTTGACATATGCATTGCCAGAGCTAGTTCATTGTTTGGGAGACTCTAAAGCAGTGTTTCTCAACCTTCCTAATGCTACAACCCTTTAATACAGTTCCTCATGTTGTGGTGACCCTCAACCATAAAATTATTTTCATTGCTACTTCATAACTGTAATTTTGCTACTGTTATGAATCTATATGATATGCAGGATGTATTTTCATTGTTAAAAATTGAACATAACTCACAGGTTGAGAAGTGCTGCAAAGGAAAGTGTGGAAGAGAAGCTGTATTAAACTGACTACCAAACTGAAGGACTACAGAGCCGTTGTGCTGATGTCATTGTTGTATGCCAGCAAAACCTGGACAGTCTACCAGAGCCATGCCAGGACACTGAATCGCTTCCATTTGAATTGTCTTAGGAAGATTCTGAAGTCCATCTGACAGGATAAGGTGGTTACGATCACCACAAGATGAGGTCCTTTCTCCAACTAAACTGCCTCACATTCAAACTCTACTGCAGAGAGCTCAGCTCTTATGGTCTGGTCACGTTGTTTGACTGTCAAACATATGCTTGTCTAAAAGACTGTTTTACAGAGCAATCACATATGTCAAGTGCTAACATGGTAGTTAAAAAAAAGAAATACAAGGACACTCTCAAAGTCTCTCTTAAGAACTTTGGAATTGATGGTGTGACGTGGGATACATAGACACAGGACCACCCACCATGGTGTGCCCTCATCAGAGAAGGTGCTGTGTTCTATGAGCAAAGTAGAATTGAAGTAGTTCAAGAGAAACAAATGTGCATATTTAGAGAACCCACCCCAAACGTTCACATGGACTCTTTGTACTTGACCCATGGTAGAGCATTCCAAGCTCATATTGGTCTGATCAGACACAGCCAGACACACTATAACTTGATTCTAACAGGGTGATGTCATTTTTGGTCTTTGAGAACGAAGGCTGACAGACACAATCAACCAGTGGGAAAGGGCTGAGGTGGAGGGAGAGAATTTAGAACTCAAATTTTTAAAAATGGAAAAAAAATTATAATGAATGTTAAAAAATTCATAAACTAAAGAAAATGGAATACAAAAAAAATGTTAGCTATTATCTATTATTCTGTGATCTCTTTGGAACAAGCCTGGTTGTTATCATTTTACAGCATTTCGTTTTGATTGCTTTGTTGTTCTTTCCATTTACATTGTAGTGCTCATTGTGTATGTTGTCTTGATGATTTTATTTATTTCGCTTTGCATCTGTTCCTATGTCTTTATGAGCTTCTCTGTAGTCATCATAGTCATCCTGTATCTTTTCAATATTTTTTTCCTTTTTTGTTACTCTGAACTTGACAAATAACCAATAGCTAGCTTTTCCACATACAAAGAAGAGAAAAAGAGGATTATATATGAAATAAAAATTTCCATTAGAAACTGCTTGTTCATTTTTTTACATATGTAATAAATTTAATATGATAGTTTTATAGTTGATCCAATTGCCTAGTTTCCTTCTGAATCTGCTTCTGTTCTCTTTCGTGCATTTTAAAAAATCCTTCACTGATGCTCTTATTAATTTTTTTGCATTACTATCACTACTTTCTTCTCCCCCCCAACCAAATAAAAAAAAATCTTCCTTGTAATCAATATGTGTAGTCAAGCAAAACAAATTCATACATTGTGAATGGTCATATTTGAAAGCAAATGTCCCATTGTGTACCTTAGGAGTCTGTCACCTTTCTGTCAGGAGGTTCATAGTATACTTCATCATTGGTCTTCTGGTATTGTGCTGGTCGTTACATTGATCAGGGTCCTTAAGTCTTCATGACTGATTGTCTTTAAAATGTTGTAGTTATTGTATAAATTATTCTTCTGATTCTGCCCACTTCACTCTGAATCAGTTTATACAAATCCTTCCAGGTTTCTCTGCATCCATCCCTTTTACCAACATTGTATCACATTCATATATCATAATTTGTTTCAGCCATTTTCTCAATGGATAAGCACCACCATAGTTTTATATAAACAGTAAATACAGGATTATTATTTTCAACTATGGTCCTTTAATAGAGGAAAAAGTAAAGGTAAGAGAAAATCATGAGGCTTTGGACAAGAAGACATGACTTTTGAAGTTTTCTCTAGCTTCTATTGCATTTTCCTAAAAATGAAAGACATGGAGAGAGGCACATGAATAGAGAGGTAAAATAAAAATCATATGTTCCATGTCTACTTTAAAACTCACAAGAGTGTGTCCAATCAAAAAGTTAATATTTTGATCAGAAAAAAAGAAAGAAAGAGGAATCCTTGGTAACTTTAGAAAGAGCAGTTTTAATTAAGTGTTGTGGTTGGAAGCAGAGGGGTGAGAAGTGACTGAGAGGACATAGAGGCAACTAATAAAGGCAGTTTTTTCTTCTAGGGTTTGGTGGTGAAAGAGACTAATAGCTATAAAGACTTGAGTTAGAGCAAACAACACATTCTAGTGAAGGTTTTTTTTTTAATAAGGATGGGGAGATTTGGGTACATTTGTAGACAGTAAGCAAGGAAACAATAGATGGGGGGAAGTGGAAGATTAGAGAAAAGGGATGATTGTGGGTTTCTTTGGGGTATGGGAGTTTCCAGAAAAGGCCAGGAAGAGGGAACATGCCAGTGTCCAGAGCAGAAGGAGATCCTGTGCCAGCAGGACATCGGCTTGAGAAAATGGGAGGTGATGGGAGCAAAGATATGGTTACCATGGTATGAAAAAAAGGCCATGATCAAGGGTGTTGCCATTCTTTTGTATAGCTAAGACGGAGGGTTAGGAGTTGGGATAGATAGGAAAACTTTGAACAAGACACTGAACTTCTCGATAAAAGAAGGAGAATGTCCTAGGGGCCAGCAGGTAACTGCTACTAGGCTTTGAACTGAGTCATAAATTTGGATAGAGTGAACTTCTCTCCTCTCTAGGTTTTCAGGACATCACTCTCTTCTGGCTCTCCTTCTACCTAGTGGACCATTCTTCGGTCTCCTTTGCTGAATCTTCATCCAGATCATGCCCTCTAACTGTAGGTGTCACACAAGGTTCTGCCCTGGGTCCTCTTCTCTTTTCCCTCTGTAATGCTTCATTTGCTGATCCTCATTAGTAAGAATAGTTATGTGAGGGAAAGGAAGACAGGCCAAGGAGAGTATAGTCAGGGAAACATATGCTTTTGGTGATCTAAGTGCCTGAAGACATGGAATGGAGGGGGCCAGCTCTCCACTTCATCTTTATTCATAGGTATTTTTTGATTAACACCCTACTTCAGCACGACGACCATCAAATCATATTTATACCTTATGGCCAGCATGAAGGAAAAGAGAGAGAAAGAGAGCTTTTCCATTAAGGCCTTTTATTGGTGCTCTCAGTAGCCAACCAACACATGCTCCATTCCTCATCATCATGCGCTTTCAGAAGCAGGCTCACCAAACACCAGTGATTCCAAGACTGGGACCTCTTTGGCCAAGCCTCTCCACCCCACCATGCCTCATAGTAATTAAAATGGTAAGCTACTATGGTTCAAAGGGGATGAGGTCTGACCCCAACCTCACACCAGTATCTCAATGTCTCTCTCCATCCAGAAAAAGCCTTTTGAAGTAGTTACAAAAATTCTTAGTGATGGATCAATGCGGGGAAGATAGGAAAAGATAGCTCAACCAGTCTCCTCAACAGGCAGATCCTGAAAAGGAATGGTTGGAGAATGAGATGAGAGCAGTGTCATAGAAGCCCAAGGAGAAGATGGTTTCAAGGATATATTGGTGAAGAGTGGGGCTTTGAATATAGGAGTGATATTACTGGATCTATGCATAAGATCAGTAGGTCTAGCATCAAAATGAAGCAGGGAGAGAAGGAAGGAAAAAAGATTCTTTAGGAGGCTATTGTAAAAATACAGACAAAAATAGAAAAAAAAAATGCCAGGTCTTAGCCTGGACTTACTTTGACTTTATTTGGAAGCATACATTCAAGTGCATGGAGAGAGAAAGAGATCAATGTCACAGCAGCCATCTCCTGGGGAGTAAGGCAGCTAGTTGCTTAGCAACTTGGGGGTAAAAGAGTTCCTTCCTGCACTGTGAAAAGGTCTCAGCTGTTGGACTGAAAGGTATTATGGCTATCTCTGGCTCTGTCCCTTGGACAGATTTGGAAGGGACCTTGGCAGGCATCTAATCCAGCCCATACATGAAAGGGATCTTCACTATAACTTACAGAACAAATGGTCATCCAGCCTCCGCTTGAAGACCAAAAAGGGGAACACTTATCCTCTATAAGTGGTCTCTTCCACTTCTGTACAGTTCAAAGTATTAGGAAGTTTTTCTTGACATCAAGCCCAAAGTTGCCTCTTTGTCACTTTTCGCCTATCATTCCTAGAATGGAATAATAGAAATGGAATGTCTTAGTCCCATAATGAGTCAGCCCTTGGAATACTTGAAAACAACAGTCTTGTTCCTCCAAGTCATGTCTTCTCTGAACTAAAAATGCCCAATTTCTTCAAATGATCCTCATATGACATGGACCAATTCTCATACAGTCATACAGGCATGATCCAGGCTGTGTAAATATGTGCCTGTGTGGTTTCACACCCCAATGTGTGTGTGTGTGTGTGTGTGTGTGTGTGTGTGTGTGTAGGGGTATGTGTGACAGGAGAAGGGGGGACAGAAGGGAATATAGAATACTGGGCCTACCCCCCCATACCCATGTCTCCTTCTTTGTGCTCCCTATTGCCCTTCCCTGGGTGCCAAGTTGTTGGGGTGCTGTTTTGATCCCTGCATCTTTTATCTGTCCTTTCCCCCTGGCCCTGGATGGGGAGGAGGATCAAGATGGACAAGGTGATGAAAAGCTTTTTTTAAAAATAATTTAAAAAAAATTTTTTTTTGGCATTTTGGAGGGCAATTGGGATTAAGTGACTTGCCCAAGGTCACACAGCTAGTTTTTTGGTGTGTGTGTTAAGTGTCTGAGGCTGGATTTGAACTCAGGTCCTCCTGACTCCAGGGCCAGTGCTCTACTCACTGCACCACCTAGCCACCCCATGAAAAAACTTTTAGTGATCCTTGAGGAATAAGTTATGGAGAGGGAGAGAGAGTTTTTTTTTTCTTTTAAAAAGATAGGAAAGGGGAGGCTAAGTGGTTCAGTGAATAGAGCACTGACTCTGGAGTCAGGAGGACCTGAGTTCAAATCTGGTCTCAGACACTTAACACTTACTAGCTGTGCGACCTTGGGCAAGTCACTTAACCCCAGTTGCCCTGCCTTCCCCCTCCAAAAAGCAAATAAATAAATAAATAAAAAGATAGGAGACAATTTCCCACAGAAACTGGTGTGGAGAGAGAGGTTACTGGGAGCAATGAAAGATATACCGGAATCCATAGTTAACCACACTAGTCAGGGTTGGTAGCCCCCAGCTTTTTGTGGCAATGGAAGTAAATTCCAATCCTACTGTATAAGAACAGAAAAGGCTTCTCTCCACTTTACTCCTCCCCTTTCCTGGAAGGAGGAGAAGCATGAAGTGAATGAAACATTCATCAGATGACCACTCACCCCTCCAAGGATGGAAGAGGGGAAATGAAGGTGTCAGCTACCCCGTGTGGGAGACTGACCAGCTAACTCCATGATCTGCCTAGGGTTGGTGTGATTTACGCCCACAGTCATCACTCATTGTGCACTAACTAGATTACATGGCCTCTCTTTGGTTCTGCCATTGAGGCCTTGGCTATACGGACCTTCCTTCTGCTCCTACCTTAGACGGTCAAGAATGTGGCACCAGTTCAAGCTTCTCTGGTGTGACTCAAACACCCCTACTCCTCCTTCCCAACCCCCTTACTCAGGCCTCTCTCTTTTGCACAAGTCCACAAGTTCATCATCAGAAGCATTGGGAACTCTGGGTAAAAAATGTCTGCTTGGCTGCCAGTCACTTCTGCATCCCAAGTTTCCATGGTAACACCACCAGAATGTGAAGTGAGGATTGCAGAAGATATGGAATATATCACACACCTATTGCGGTGTTAAGTGAATCTTGAATTCACAAGGGGAAAGGAATAGCAATTTTTTTGTTTTTTTGGTTTTCTGGGCACTTGCTGTATACCCTGTATATTCTGGGACACATAGTTTTTACTATTTTCTCTCTAATCTTTTTCTAACTCTGCTCTGAAGGCAGTTTGCCAGAAAATAAGGTACTTGCCATTAAAACTGTAGAGTCCAGCAGAGGCAACAATATTATTCCTGACAGGAGTGAGAGGAGAGAGCAATGGAAAAGAGGCCATAATTAGGAGATAAGGAAACAGCAAAGACTTACAATTCTCCTTTTTTTAATCTTTGGAATAAAGAGAGCGAAGGGGAAATACTTAAGCTAAAAGGGACATCAGTATTTTTTTTTAACAGTTAATCAAAACAAACTTCCACAATGGCCATGTCCAGAAACATATTTATCTCATTCTGCGTTCTGAGTTCTTTACCTTTCTGTAAGAAGGTGGGGTAGCATGTTTGATCATTAGTCCTCCGGGATCCTGGTTGGTCATTATAATGGTCAAAGTTTAGCATAATAGTATTCCATTATATTTAGATACCAAAACTTATTCATCCATTCCACAATTTATGAGCACCCCCTTAGATTCCCACTCTTTTTTATCTCGAAAAAGTATCATAGGGGTGGCTAGGTGGGGTAGTGAATACAGCACCAGTCCTAGAGTCAGGAGGACCTGAATTCAAATCCAGCCTCAGACACTTGACACAATTACTAGCCGTATGACTTTAGGCAAGTCACTTAACCCTAATTGCCCTCCAAAAAAAAAAAAGAAAAAGCATCATAAATATTTTTGTACATCCTTAAAGTCTGTTTTGCTTATAGCTAATCCTTCCTTTCATTTCCCCTCTAATTCTCCTTTCTCCACTTTCTTTTCCATTTTCCTGTTGAGTGAAACATATTTCTGTACCTCACTTTGTATGTGTGTATTTTTCCTTCTTTTGACCAGTACATATCAGAATCAGGTTTGTGTCAGGATACTCCTCCCAGGCCCTCCCCAGCGTCTCATTGTCATACCAGGAAATGAGCTTGACAAAATCATCATTGAAGGTAATACCAGCAACAGCATCAAAGGTAGAAGAGTAGGTATCACTGTTAAAGTCACAGGATACTACTAGGTCTGTTGTGTAGCCCTACATGCCTTTCGAGGTTTCCTTTAATACTTTGCTTCATCATTTTTTGATATTATCATATTTGGCAGGTTTCTCCAGGTGGCAGGTCAGATCCACAATGGATATATTGGGAGTAGGAATACAAAGGACATGCTTGAGAGCTTCCCATACATTTCAGGGATGATGACTTTGCCTACAGCTTTAGTAGCACCAGCGGAAGAGGGATAATGTTTTTGGCAGTACCACACCCATCATCACAGCTTACCAGAGGAACCATCTACAGACTTCTAGGTAGCAGTAATGGAATGGACTGTGGTCTTGAGTCTTTCCACAATGCCAAAGGTGTCATGAATGACTTTGGTTGGGGAGAGGGAAGCAGTTGGCAATGCAGAAGGTATTACTGACAATCTTTTTTTATTTTTGCTTTTTTGGAGGGGGAAAGGCAGGGCAGTTGGGGTTAAGTGACTTGCCAAAGGTCACATGGCTAGTAAGTGTTAAGTGTCTGAGGGTGGATTTGAACTCAGGTCCTCCTGACACTAGGACCGGTGCTCTATTCACTGTACCATTTAGTCACCCCCAATATTACTGACACTCTTAAGGGAATTATGCTTCTCACGATTCACTCTCATCACAAACATAGGGGTATCAACAGAAGGGGCAGAGATAGTGACCCATTTTGCTCCATCCACTAATATGAGCACCAGCCTTTCTCATCATGGTAAAGACACCAGGGGACTCTACAATATACTTGGCTCCAGCATTTCCTCATTTAATACTGTTAGGATCAGCTTCCTGAAAGATGGTGGTGGCTTTTCTATTGATTACCAGCTTTCCATTCTCAGATTTGGTTGAGAGCGCCCTTGAATTTGCCATAGGTGAAATCATATTAGAACAGATGAATCACATAGCTGAAGTCAGTGAAGGGGTCATTGATAGCCACAATGTCCACCAGGTGCCAAATCCCTTGACTCCAACCTTTATTATTTTGTCTCAGGGATGCAACTGCAGCAGTAGCAGCAGCAGATCCTGGCACCTAGCTTGGGAGAAGATCTGAGTGTCTACCATTTCTTTTCTAATTTTTTCCTCAAACTCTCTCATTCCATTTATGGAAACATTTTTATCTTTTTTAAAAAAATAACTCATGCTTCATCTCTTCCAGGAAATCTAGTTGAGTTTGTGCCCAAGCTATATTTTTCTCCAAAGCATTACTGGTAGATATTTTGGAGGCAGTCAGTCTTTTCTTCTGTGTTTGTGTCTTGAGCATTCCTGCCATCATAATAGCTCATTAATGGTAGGGAGAACCACAACATTTTTTTTGTTTGCGCATTCTTCCAAACTACTTTCCAACTTTGGACTTGATGTTAGGGCTGCACTCTGCCAGACTTCTGGAGGGAAGATCTGAATTGGTCTTATGCTACTTTCTTGGTACTGAGCATTGTTCCCAGGTGACAGACTGGGGACCCGCAAGCTTTCAATACTTCCAAAAGTTCTCTGATCCAGGGCAAAGTCTGATTATTGACCTCTGGTCTGAACTCTTCAAGATCCTAATCTAGGTAGCTGCTGGACTCCATCCCTATCAGTCAGCTGGGAAGATTTGTTGGTTCTGAGTGGCAGAATTGTAGGCTCTTTGATCTGGGATTCCTCCCTTAGTTATTTCTCTGTAGGTTGGGCTAGATGCTGGAAGTGAGACACCAGACACAAAACCTGAGAGTCACTCTGTTGCTGTTACTTCTGAACTTCCTTCTTTCTCCACACACACAGCCCAGGGACTCTATGCCCAAGAACACTTACTCAGCCAAGCAGGTCCTCTTCTCAGTCCTCTCTGGATCAGTGATCCAGTGTGAGGTAGTGGGTGACAAAGCTGCCATTTCTCACCTGTTCCCCATCACAGTGACTTGGTATAGGTCTGGGACCTCCTCTTGCCCTGTTGTACAATTCCCCCAGTGTCCATAGATCTCCTTTTCTCCTCATGCTGAAATGGGTTGAATAAATGACTTTTTCTAGATTTCCCCAGAAGGATTCAGTTTGGTACATTTTCTAGATCTCTTTGGAAAAGTTTGTAGAGGGGAGTTCACTACATTACTTCCTACTACTTTGCCATTTTGGTTCTACTGGGCATTAGTCTGTAACACTGACTACCGTGATCCCTGCTGCCTGAAGGCTGGGTAGGTTAGATTTACCATTTTGCCTCTCAATCAAGGTTCTCTGGTAACCTTAAGGGAATTGAGGAATGTCTAGGCTATCTGCAAATTGTTCCAGCCATTTCTATTTCCCTTTAACTATTCCCAGTTCCATTAACCACTAACTGACTAGCTTTTACACAGAGATTTTTAATTCAGAAAGTTTAATCACAAATATACAAAATTACTCCCCCATCATGTGGGAGGTGTAATTCTCATCCCCACCAGCACCAACTCAGTTTCTGGGGAAGGAGGGAATTAGGTCCATAGTTTAGAGAGGTTCCTATAAAGTACAGTCCCAGTTCTAAGTCCAAAACTCCCTTCAAGCTCAAGTTCCTGGCACCTTGGTTTCTCTGGGCTTCTATGGTTGGCTGACTGCACATGCCACCTGCAATCCTGGCTCCTCAATCCTGGCTCAAACTCCACCGTGGATACCTGAAACTAAGGAGGAAAAACAATGCTGAACATCCATAAACACCTCTAGGCTCATTTCTCAAACCAGGGTAGAAGAGGAAGCAGGGGAGGAGGTCCTTCTTCTCTTACCAGTTCAGTTCATGCTGTTGATGCTGTGGGTAAACTGTGATCTTCCCTTTCTAAACTTAGCAGATAAAAGTGGCTGAAAAAGGAGTGAGAGAAAAAGAAATTGAATAGTTAAATCTTTTATTATTCAATTTTTATTTTATTTTTTCTCAATTACATGTAAACAAAAATTTTTAGCATTCATTTTTTAAAATGTTGCATTCCAAATTCTCTTCCTCTTTCCTTCCTTTGAACCCTCATTGAGAAAGCAATCAGATTTATGTAGATTACACATATGTAGTCATGCAAAACATTTCCATATTAACCATGTTGCAAAAGAAAACAAAAACCCAAGAATAATAAAGAAGGTTTAAAAAGTATGTTTCTATCTGCATTCATACACCATCAGTTCTTTCTCTGGAGGTGGATAGCATTTTTCATTATAAGTCCTTCAGAATTGTCTTGGATCATTGTATTGCTGAGCATAGCTAACTCATTCACAGTTGAAACTCACACAGTATTGCTGTTACTGTGTACAATGTTCTTCTGGTTCTGCTCACTTCACTTTGCAGTAGTTTATGTAAGTCTTCCCAGGTTTTTCTGAGAGCATCCTGCTCACCATTTCTTATAGCATTAGTATTCCATAGTATAGCATAGTATTCCATCACAATCATATATCACAATTTGTTTGACCGTTCTCCAATTGATGGGCAGCCCCTCAATTTCCAATTATTTGCCATCACAAAAAGAACTGCTATATATTTTTTTACATATGGGCTCCTTTCCTTTTCCTTTGATCTCTTTGGGATGGATCTATTAATGGTATTGATGGCTATGCATAGTTTTATAGCCCTTTGGGCATAGTTCCAAATTGTTCTCTAGAATGGTTGGATCAGTTCACAACTCACTAATAGTGTCCCTATTTTTCCGTATTCCCTCCAACATTTGTCATTTTCCTTTTTCTGTCATATTAGCCAACCTGATAGGTGTGAGGTGGTACCTCAGAGTTGTTTTAATTTGCATTTATATATAATCAATAGTGATTTGGAGCATTTTTTTTCATATGACTATAGATAGCTTTGATTTCTCCTGAAAATTGCCTGTTTGTGTAGCTCAGTCTTGCCAGTTTTAAAGATATAATCAGTCAATCAAAGGAGGCTACACCCACTCACATGGTAGGGCACACAGAGGCCTCCATGTTAGGTAATCCAGACATGATTCAAAGACCCCTCAGGGTGCATAGAACTGGGCATGCCCAGACAAGCCTAGATAATAAATCTTTGAATCAAAAATTTCTCTCTGTGTCAGAAGTGATAACACTGAAATATATTACACAAAGGAGCACAGGATTTGCTATCAGAAATCCTAGGCCTGAATCCTAATTCTGCTTATGTACTTAGTCCCATCCCCCTCAACCTCATACCATGGAACTTCAAGATACATGCTGAGTCTCCCTCAAACACCTGAACAACTCAATTCCTGAACCTATTCCTGACCCAACTTAGCCATGTACTGATAGTAATGATAATAATAATAGCCGCTAGCATTTATATGGCACTTATTATGGGCCAGGCACTATGCTAAGCACCTCACAATTATCTTTTCACTTGATTCTCACAATATCCTATGGGGTAGGTACTGCTATTAATCCCCATTTTACAGTTGAGGAAATAGCAAACAGAGGTTAAGTGACTTACCCAGGGTCACACAGCTAGTAAGTGTCTGAGGTCTTATTTGAACTCAGGTACTCCTGACTCCAGGCTCTAACATGGTCATATTCTCGATTTTGTTATCACCTACAAATGTACCACCTCCATGTTCAGGAATTCTGAAATCCCCTTATCCTACCATAATCTATTGACTTTCCATTCCTCTGTCTGCCTTCTCTTATCAAAACCTACTTTTCATCCTCACTTTGTCTTCTAGTCCCTTGACCCCTCAATTTTCTTCCAGTCCATCTCCCCTGAACTTGCCAGTCTCTTTTCTTTTCCCCACTTTGACCTCTTGATGAACCTTGATTCAACTCACACTGCCCTTTTCTCTTGAGCCCTTCTCATACCACTGACTGCTCCCTGCCAAACCTCTGTCTTGGATCACTCTCACCATGTCACTTTTGTTCATACAATCACCTGCTACTGAATGAGGGTGGAGAAAATCAAACAACCTGTTCTAATTGGTCCACTACAAATTTATGTTATATAATTTCTACTGGGCCCTCACTGCTGCTAGGCAATTCTATCACCTCCTTATCAACTCACCATCCCACTTTCCATAGTGGGATTTTACTTTACTTTCATTATATTACATTACATTCATTTAATTTGATTACAGATGAAGAAAATAATTGTGGACTTCCAAACCTTTTCATTCCTCCTCATACCTCCCATGGCTCCCTTCCCCTTACCTTCTCAGTTGAGAATCTTGTCTAGTATTTTACAGAAAACAAAATTGAGGCCATTCACCATGGACTTCCTTCTTCCCTCTTCCTCATCTCCTATACCTCAAACGCTTCCTACTATTGTAGCATCCTTCACTCCTGCCTCACATGACAATGTGGCCTTATTCCTTCCCAAGGCTAACCCCTCTCCTCGTTCAAGTGATCCTATTCTATCCCTTCTCCTCCAATAGAATGATCTTTACTCTGTTACTTATTTTCAATCTCTCCCTTTCTACTGGCTCACTCTGTATTGCCAACAAATATGCTTATTTCTCTGCCATCCACAAAAATATAAAAACAAAAACAAAACCCTCACTTGATCTTTCCATCCCTGATAACTATGAACTCTTCTGTCTGTTGTGTTTCCTGCTGCATCCTGGGCCATCTCCAGTTGTCCTGATCAATATCTGGCCACTGGACCCATGTGGCTCTGGAGGAAAAAGTGAGGCTGGTGACCTTGCACAGCTCTCCTTCACTTAAATCAGTCAATTGCAAGTTATGTCATCACCTCCCTGTCATGGTCCTCTTCAAAAATGAAGGATACACAACCACAGCCCTTTGTGTCTAAACCCCCTGAAAAGATCGTCTATAATAAGTGTCTCTACTTTCTCTCCTCTTGAGTTCTTCTTAATCCCTTACAATCTAGCTTCTGGTCTCATTATTCCACTGAAACTGCTCTCCCTGAAGTTACTAATGATCTCTTAATTGCCAAATTCAGTGGCCTTTTCTCAATCCTCATTCTCTTTTATCTCTCTGCAAACTTTGATACTGTTGATTACACTCTCCTCCTGAATACTCCCTTCTCTCTGGATGCCACACCATACCCATTCCCCTCTTGCCTAGTTGACTGCTCCTTCTCCTTTACTGGATCCAAATCCAGATCATGCCCTCTAACCAAAGGGTTCCACAGGGTTCTTTCTGTCCCGGGTCCTCTTCACTTCTCCCTCTATACTACTTCATTTGGTGATCTCATCAGCTCTCATGGATTTAAATATCATCTCTATGCTGATGATTCTCATATTTCTCTAGCCTGCCCTAACCTCTCTGCCAATCACTGATCTCTCGTTTTCAACTGCTTTTCAGATATCAAGAATCGGACGTCCAATAGTCATCATAAACTCAACATGTCCAATGTGGAATTCATTATCTTTTCATTTAAACCCATCCCCCTTCCTAACTTCTCTATGACTATGAAGACACAGAGGTTCCCAAAGTAGATGATACTGCCCCAGGGGGAAGCTAGAATGATAGGGGAGGGGGAGGTGTGGTAGTAGCTTTGGGTGCAACTGGGAGGCATTGAATAATAATAAAGGGATAGTAGAAGCATAAGGAAAGAAAAAAATTTTGAAAAAATGTTCCTATAAGTTGCATCTGTTGTGTAATAGAGTTAAAGTCATAGTGATTACATTATTTTTCAAATAAACACACAAAATGAAAGTTATAACTGACCAGTGGTTAATTCCGCTGACAGGTCTTAACAAGCAAGTGTTGGAAGGAAGTGTGTCTCACATTATCAGGGAAGTTCAGCATGCATTGGCAGGAATATGTACATGTAATGACTTGTTTATGATACTATAGAGTTACATGAGGTAATATTGCATCATCAAAATCTCAATGCAGGTAAAAACCAACAAATTTACAATAAATTATCAAATTTAATTTGCATTATTTAAAATATATACATATTTTATATTTTTCTGAAATGGTGCAATTTTTTTTAAAAAAACCATTAAATGATTAAAGAAAGTAGATTTCCAGGGAAATGCTGAGTCATTTTTTTTTAAGGGGGCAGTAGGCCAAAAAGCTTGGGAACCTCTAGTCGAGAGTAACATGATCCTCCCAGTTCCTCAAGCTCACAGCCTAGGAGTCATCCTGGATTTCTCATCATCTCTTGCCCCCTATATCCAATTTGTTGCCAAGGTCAATCTATTTCACCTTTGCAATGTCTCTCCAATGAGCTTCTTTCTCTCTTTTGATACTGCCACCACTCTGGTGTAGGTCCTCACACTTGGACTATTGCAAGAGCTGCTAGTGGGGACATTCCAATCCAACCTCCATCGAGGCACCATGATTTTCCTAAAGTGCAGATCATACCATGTCACCCCTCACTCAATAAACTCCCAGGACTCCTTACCATCTTCAAGATCAAATACAAAACCCTCCTTGGCATTCCAAGCCCTCTATAACCTAGCCCTCTCCTACTTTTCCAGTCTTCTTCTACCTTACTCTCTGAGAGGTACTCCTTGATTTAGTAACACTGTCCTCCTGGCTGTTCCTCATGCTTGGAATGTTCTCCCTCCTCATCTCTGCCTCTTGGTTTTCTGGATTGCTTTAAGTTGCAGCTAATATCCCATCTTCTAGAGGCAGCCTTTCCCAACCCCTCTTAATTCTGGTGCCTTTCTTATTTATCCTGTATATGGCTTGTTTGTACATGTTTGCTTCTTGCCTCCGCCTTTAGATTCTGGGCAGAGATTATTTTTTTGCCTCTTTTGTATCCCCAGCCCTTAACGCAATGCCTGGAGCATAGTTGGTTCTTATTAAATGCTTGTCAACTATCAGAGTGGCATTGGGCTTCTCAGTAACATAAAGTGGCTGGACTAGCTGATCCCCAATGTACTTTCCAAATCCTATGATCTCATGATCCTGTAAATGTTGCAAAGAGTATCTTTCATTGATGATTGGAGGAAGAGAATTCCAATTTCCTAATCTTCCCTTATGTTAAAAAACAAAAAACACTCCCCTATGTTAATATGCAGTCCCTCTTTGTCACCCTCAAATGCAAAGTGAAAATTACTAAGTGGTTGTTCAGGAAATGGATTATGGAGGAGCCAGAGTGAGTTGATATCTTTGTCGACCCTGCCTTCTTATCAGTAATGTTTTATCGAAGAGAACCCTACGATCTACTGTTTCATCTCTGCTAGGCAGCTAGGTGGCACAGGGCCTTCCGTGACGGGGACCCGAGTTTAGATCTGGCCTCAGATACTTATAAGCCATGTGATCCTGGCAAGTCACTTCTCTCTGCCTCAGTTTCCTCAAATGTAAAATGTGGGTTTAATATTACTTATTTCACAAGGTAATTGTGATGATCAAATAAGTTGGTAGCTGTATACCACTGAATATTCTGCCTCATAGTAGTTGCTTAATAAATTTGTTTTCACTTCCTTTCCCTCTTCTAACAACCTTGTATTTTCCATTTCTCTCCACACAAGATCACAAAGCCAAGTCACATAGCTTCCTGACATCAGGGCTTATGATTATAAACAGACTCTCTCTCCTTGGTCAGGAACCTGAGCTAAGATTACTCTAGAGAAAGGGACAATTGGAAATATCTGAAGAGCAGTCCTCAAATTGCTTGTAGAGTCTTGTCCCAATGCAGATTGGTAATTGGTTAATGAGTAGAAGAGCAAAGGGCACAGGAATGCCTACACTAGGGAACAGGTATACTACAAGACCTTGCTAATCAATCAACAAACATTTTATTAAGTGCCTACGTGCCAGGCAGTGTACTACATGCCAGGGATGCAAACACAAAGAATGAAACACTTTCTACTCTCAGGAGGTAGTAGTAAAGACAGTAGAATATATAACTGAAATGCAGAGCGTAACTGTGCTAATCTGGTGCAATCTCCCTAAGGACAGAGAATATATATGATGGAATTTGGCAATTATGTGAGATGAGAAAGCCACTGAAGGGAACATGGAAAAGATGCATGCTGAGGCAGCAAATGACATCATCGAATAGCTGATACCCTCTTTTGCCAGGAGAGCAGGGAGAGCAAAGTTTAGCCTTGGAATCCTTTAATTTTACTTCTAATTAACACACCTATGGAAATGCTTCCCTTCTCCCTCACATGGAAGATGTCCCAAGTCACAAGAACTTTTGTGTTTAGCATTTTTTTATGTGGGGAACAAATACCTGTCCCATATCTGATCTAGAGTGCACATGGAGTGTTTTTCTACTCCCCTTTTACTCCCCTGATATATGAACCTGAACCAAAGATTTAAATAAAGTTTCCATCCCACCAGGACTCTGCACAGTACCTGATATATAGATTTTTAGTGTTTATTGATCAACTGGGTACAATTCTCATTAACTGTGTAGACGACTCCCAAATCTACATATCCAGGCTTCATCACTTCTGAGTTCCAAGTCCTGTACCTCCAGCTACCAGCTGGACATCTTCATTTGGATGTCCTATGAGCATCTCAAACTCAACATTTCCAAAACAATTTATACCCCCCCCAACTTTCCAATTTCTGAATAAATTTTGGTTCATTATTCTTCAATTCACCCAGGTTTAAAACCTCAGTCATACACCATGGTCACTCACCTTCCCCACCAACCATCTAATCAGTTTACAAATTCTATGGATTTCACTTCTATATCTTTTACATGTATCTCCTATGCTCCATTCACACATTACCCAGGTTCAAATCCTCATCTTTGCACACCTGAATTGGTGCAATAGGCTCCTGACCAGTCCCCCTCCCTGAAGATCCATTCTCTCTCTAATCCATCCTCCAAACAGCTGTGGTCATGTTACTTCCCTGCTCAAGAAGCTTCAGTAGCTCCCTATTACATCTAGGATTTAAACTACCCTGTTTGGCAAAGTCCTTCAGAACACAGTTCATCTAGTTTTTCAGAATGTACACTACTGCTCCTCCCATATCTAAGGTCCAGCCAAACTGGCCTCTTTGCTCTTCGTTGCAGGCTGTTCTCTACGTCTGCAATAGTCTCTCTTCACTTCTACCTCTCGGAATCTCCCTTCAAGGCTGTTTAAATGCTGCCTTCTAAAGGAGGCCTTGCTCAATTAATTTCTCCAGTTGTTAGGCCCTTCTCCACCCTCCCCAACACTACTTCCTATCTACTTACCTAGTTATATGTTTAAGTTGAACAGACCATATAAGCTCTTGGTGGGCAAGGACTGCTTTTCAGTTTTGTATACAAGTGCCTTTCATGTAATAAGGAGTCAATGTTTGTTGAATTTTAGAATTTACCTTCTGATACACAAACAGGGAAACAAAGACCTTATGGGGGTATGATACAAGCCTTGGGGTATGCTGAAAGAGGTTTTAGGCCCTCGAAATTGCTTTGCACCTGCTTCCCTAGCAGTCCCCCTAGGATCAGGAAGTGGAGTATGGAGTCAGTGTGGAAAGAGATGTAACAGATACGCAGCTTAGCTATGGTTACTCCACAGAAGTCGGCCTGGGAAGGCTGCAAAATACTAATTCGGTGACAGCAGACTTACATTAGGGATGGCGGAGTGCCACATGGTTAAAGCAGGAGTGGCAAATTGAACATAAATCTTGCTTTGGGTATCTGAACAGCCTTCCATCAACTTGCCCAGAAATTAAACAAGCAGTCAAACACACCAGTTCTTCCCTCTGCTCACTGCTCAAGATCACATGCAAAAAAAGTTTCACAGGCATTTTTAACTACTTCTCCAACCAAGGATAGTAGAAAAATGCTGAGATACAGTTAGGAGAATTAAAGGGACAAGACAAAGAAAACTCAACGGGGATTCCTCTAATAAAATGCTACAAAACTCATGGGTGGCAACAAGTGGATCATAAATAAATCACTGAAACATCAGGAAATGAATGATAGATTAACACTGGGAAGCAAAGGCCACAATCTTATGGTGAATTTTTTAATGCCAGGGAAGATCATTTGGATGGGTAAGAACCTGACTTCCACTGCTCAACAGCAAATGAAAGTAGATTCCCCAAATGATTAATGGTCAAAAGATATGAAAAGTCAGCTTTCTAATAAAGAAATATAAGCTATCAACAATGATTTGAAAAAAAAATGCTCTAAATCATTATTAGAAAAATGCAAAACAAAGCAACACTGAGGTTCTACCTCACACCCATAAGATTAGCAAAGGTGACAAAAGAGGAAAATAACATGTTGGAGGTTTTTATAGGCTACCAGGAACATAAATGAACCACTGGTAAAATATATATTTGTTCAGCCATCCTAGAAAGCAATTTGAACTACTCCCCGAAATTGCTAACTTGCATCTCTCTGGCCCCTGCTAGGCCTATACCCTGAAAAAATTGAAAAGGAAAAGGACAAATATGGATAAAATTATTTATACCAAGTTTTTTTTTTTTTAGAAGTGGTAAAAAAACTGGAAACTAAAGGGGCACCTGTCAACTGGGGAACAGTTTAATTTCATGTAATACAATTATACCATAAAGATGAAGGACAAAAAGGCGCAGTTTTGGAAAAAACCTGAGTATGAAATGATGCAGTGAGGTGGGCAGAACCCAACGAACAATTTATACAATAACGGCCTTGCAAAGACAAACAACTTTGAAAGACTTGAGAGTTCTGATCAATGAGTGGCTAACAATTCCAGAGAACCACCAATAAGGAATCATGATGAGGTAGATGGACTGAAGATGCAGAGATGTACACTTCTGGATACAGCCAACAAGGGAATTTGTTTTCCTAGACTATGTTAATTTGTTATGAGGGTTTTGTTTTTCTTTTAGTGAGGCTGGTGAATGCACAGCCCTCCCTCCCTCAAATCAAAGTTAACTGCAAGTCCTGTCATCATCTCCCTAATGTCATTGTCCTCTTTGAGAACAAAGAACACACACACACAGACAACAGTGTGGGAGGAGGTGGGGAATGTGGTAGGAAAGAAAATACTGGTTTGTTGAAAAAAAAAACATTAAATGGAGGACAACAAAATGGGGGATCCAGTCAGTCATTTCAGGTACTTTTATTATGTTTCACTTACAGGGCTGTAACTAAGATAACTCCAATTCAAATCCAACAAATGCACATCTGCAAACAGGCAAGGCTGGAGCACCAACACCCCCAGAGAGCTAGTTTTTAGGTATGCAAACGTAAGAAGAGAAGTGGGCTGAGAAAACAACATCTTCCTTGTCAAAAAGGGCTGCTGGAATGGCCCACATGAGCCCTTCCATCCCAAGCACCTGAGAGTCACCACCTTCCTGGCTTGTGGACCATTACTGTTTCTGCTGTAGAAGTTACAGGGGGCGACATCATGGGAGATGTGCCTCTAGTTGGGATGACAAAAGGAAACCAGCCTTTACTAACGACAGGAGACACAAGCTCAGTTTAGGTTTTCTGCATTTAGAAAGGTCAGAAAGCCAAATCATGCCTTTGGACTCATAAGTGGGGCTAGGATCAGTCATCCACTCTGGAGGAAGCAGCCAGGAGTTTGATCGGAGCTAGACCCTCCTCCCAATACCACTGCCATATTTATAGCTTCATCTAGCCCTCAATAGCTTTCTTTGGATAATGGCACAAAGTCCATTACTGAACCAAGGTAGTTACATCAAAACAAAAATAAAATCAAGAGGACAAAAAAATTGTGTAAATGCCAGAATTTCTCGAAGGGAAAAAAAAAGATTGGTTGAAAGTAATGTGAAACAAATACAGCAGATAAAGGAGACTAGAGGAAGCAGAGCAGGAGCCTGGGCCTTTCTTTCCTGTGGTCTCATCCCACATTTGTGATAGGAAGTCTCGGTAACAAGGTTAAATTTCCACTTGCTCAAAAATGAATAAAGAGAATGATTTCAGTGTGTGCACACACGGAAGATTGCTAACTAGATGCACTGAACTTCCATAATGATCTTAAGGATTAGGTTTGAACTGAAAAGGATAGTCAATATTCCAAAAGAAAACTCAATCCCCAATACCATTGTCAACAGCTCTGTATTACCTCGAGAGGTGCTTCCCTCTGAGGGATTTCATGCTTCACTCTGTATCCTCTATTGCAACAGTGCCACACAGCCCCACAGGAGTTACTGCCCAGGCAAAGCATAATCATCCAAACCAAACCCTTGGCCAGGAAAGCAGCTAATACCACTAGTCAATTCTGCCCAAAGATATCAGCCAAAGCTTATACTGAGCTTTCTGACATATCAGAAGTCAACATGCAAACTAGCAGATGCAAACATTCTCTGTAGAACCCAAGAGGAAAAGAGGGTTCAGCATATGCAAGAAATATGATGTGCAAAAGTGGTAGAAGCATCCTGTAGCTGTGCCCATTTTCCTTCATACTAAAAGGCTGAGGATATTTTGCAGCTGGCATGAAGACAGAGTGATAACAAGGTGCCCATGCCATGCCAATTGGCTCAACATGGGGGAAGATTGTAAAGAACTTCCCCGGAGGTGCTGGGCTATGATGAACCCACCCACGTGCAGGCAGAGACATGACCACTAAATAGATGTCATTGATCCCATTAGGACCTCTTCCCCCCATAGCTGTCATTATTCACTTCCTCAGCTGCCTTCTCAGGGGGCCTTGCACGGACCTTATATTTAGCAGAACCCTAAATCCCCTCCTGGGATTGCTACAGTTGACATGCCAGTGAATCAGACGGCCAAGGACTCAGGAAGCAGGAAGAGGAGAGAATGCTAGTGGGTAGGAACACAATACTGAACATCGTGGGTGAGGTGAGCTCACCTCTGGTAGACCCAGGGGACTATGGACACTAATTAAAAATTTAAAAAGCAAAACAAAAACAAAACAACCCCAACTCCAGTGCTCAGCGTCAGCGTTCCACTTGCCTGGGTGCTCTCTCTTCTGTTCTCCTGATCTAGACTTTGTTTTTAAAATTGTCCTTACTGTGTAGCTTGGTGGAAAGACTCAGGCACTGAGGTTTACTTCAAAGGATAACTAACCGTGGATCCACACACCTACACTCACCCCCTACACACCCATCCACAAACACACACCCCAAAAGGGATTTATTAAGGTGAAAGCTTGAGAAGGGAGGGGGAAAGGGAAATGGAAAGTAGCCTCTCACACTTCCCTTTTGTGCAGTATTTTTCTCTTTAAAAATAAAAACAAATAAACCAAAAGGGCCTGTAGGCAGGAATTAAAAATTGCTGTCCTTATAACCAATTCAGACCTTTAAATCTCACCTCCTAGTTGGTGAGAGGAAGAGGTGAAAGGCGAAAAAAAATCATGCAAATCAACAAGGGAAGAAGCCTCCTGCCCCAAGACACAGTTCCTCTGACTGTGTTAGTTCTCATTCTCACCAGGTGACTGGCCAAGCTGAGGGGGTAGAAGCATCCACCACTGTCAGCAGGCATCCAATACCTGGTAATGAAGTAGAGGACAGGGCAGAGGGCCAACAAGGTTTAAAAAAGGGATTGGGGTAAAGGAGTGGAAGGGAGGTTAAGGAGGTAAGAGAATAAAAAAGGGAGAAAATTGCAAAAGGAAAGCGGAAGGCTGCAGGAAAAGCAAATTCCAGGTGACACAGAAGGGAGCAGTTCTTATCAAATACAAATTGCAAAACTGTAAACTGAGGTTAAATGTCTGACTTTCTTGCATTGGGGATACAGTTTTGGGATTTCCAGTTTTGAGATTAAATTCAGCCTGGCAGAAAACCCAGCTTGGATCCCTCTATCTAGTGGGTACCCTCTGGAAAGAACAGTGCCAAGATGCTTCTGTGGGTCACAGAGACCCAAGGGTAGCCTTTTCCCCTCCTTCAGGTCTGCCCACCACTGGGGCATCATTACAGGGGAAGAATCATGAGAAAAGATCCTGGCTTCTAAGAGGGCTGTGAGTCTGGTCCCCAGGTTTGCCCAGGAGGATGGTGGGGAGTGTTAGGTCCTGGGGAGGCTACACATCTCGCAGTGGTCCGTGCCTGGCTGGTTCATGAAGGTGCAGTGTTGACAAGCCCACATTGCAGAGGAGGTGGCATGTGTTGAACCTCCAATGGCACCATACTCATGTATTCCTGGAAGCTGGACACCAACTGTACCTATGGGGAGAGAAATAAAACCAGAGAAGTCATATCACTTGTGGGCAAAGAAGAAAACAAAGAGGGCATTCTAGCCCATATGAATTCTTACCATTTTCCACAATAATACTGATGTTTCTGATGGTATTTGCTACCAACACGTGAGATAAGGTATGGTCATCATACTATACACATGTGAAGACTATTCCTACAGTGAAAGCAATGTGTCTGATGGCTTCCCATCCCCACATTAGCCAGACAGTTGTCTTGAGCCATCGTCACTAGCAAGCATCCCTCAGGATTCTTACCAGGGACAGGAACACAAAACACAGCTCAAGTTACCTCAGTGTCAAAAACTGTTTTGCTGATAAGACTCCATCTCTCTTCTCTGATTCACTCCCTTCTAAAAGATCTCTTGGTTGCAATTTGTGGGCCATCTGACCACCCACCTTGCTCTGTCCTACTACTGAACGATCTCCTTTGGACACATCAAACTAGTGCAGACCTCTGGCATCTATCTACCGTTTGGTTTCTACCGTTTATTTGGCATTAGCCTCATCCAATGCCCTAACCCTTGTGCTTTATAGGTTTTCCCAGTGGTGTCCTCAGATCACTTCCACCTTCACTTGATGAAAGGGAATCACTATGCACCACAAAGCCTTTTTTTTTTCTTTTTGGAGGGGGAAGGCAGGGCAGTTGGGCTTAAGTGACTTGCTCAAGGTCACACAGCTAGTAAGTATTAAGTATTTGAGGCTGAATTTGAACTCAGGTCCTCCTGACTCCAGGGCCAGTGCCCTATTCAATGCGCTACCTAGCTGCCCCCCTCACCCCCCCGCCCCGCCAAGGCCTTCTAAACCAAGTTTAAGCCAAGTTTACTTTCCAGCAGAGAGCAATGAGTCAGATTAAGCAAAAAGAAATCAAATAATATGTAAATATTGATGGTCTGTGATGGCTGTGACAATAAAGTTCACACAAAAAGAAACCAAGAAATCGATCAGAATTGTGGAGGCATATACACAGTCAAACCATCAAACAGCATCCAGAAGATCTGCATAAGTGAGGGAGTACTGGTGGAGCAGCCACAACAGACACAGAACCTGCAGCAAAACAATGACTGATACAGCGGTAATCTACAGGCACAACTTCAGCGACCTTTCTTCTCTTCACATACTGGTGACGACCAATTTTGAGGGAGGCTGACCTAGAGGCTTGCTGGTGATGACAGTGTTAACAGCTGGCTTGGAGAGCAGGCATCACCTTGACAAATGAAGCACTCCCTTTGTCCTAAACCTGCACTCAGAAATCATCTCAAATGATGATTACTTCTTGTAAGAAAGATCTGTCTGGTGCTATTATTTCCCAGCCATGCATAATATAATACAGTTATAACCTGACATGTGTCCAGTGCTTTTTAATCAAAAATATAGTACCTGAAAGAGGTTCTGAAAGTTTTGTTCTTACAAGACTAGCGAAACATTACCCTTCCCCTCCTTCATTCAAGAAACCTCCAGGATATTTCCCAAGCATATTAGTGTCACAAATATAAAGTTAGCCCGGAAGTCAGGGGTACTGGAAGCAACCCTTGGTTCTGCAGCAAGACCTCCAAGGGCAATGTAATGAGAATGGGAATTTGAAGATCTTCCCTGCCCCTGAATAGACCTAGGGGAGTTTGAAGACCTCCCCTGCTTTGGAAGTGAACTCTGCCCCCTAATAGGCTGAATGTAGTCACATGGAGCCTATGGTGGGAGGAGTTTACTGAGGGGAAGCAGAGCCCACTGGAAGCTGGTCAGAGCTAGCCAAACAGTGGGGGAGAGAGAGGATGCTTATTAATGAGATAGAGGGGTTTCTGAGTAAATGTTGATCTTGTACTGGTTTGTGGGAAGGCTGAAGGATGCTGTGGCTCTCAGCGTTATTATGGCTTCTGAATATCTTTGGTATTATGATGGAATTGGCTTACTGGTTTTGGGATTCAGTCTTTCTGGTGTCTAAATAAATGCTTCAGTTCTGTCCTCTACAGGGAGAATCTGGTATATTTGGTGATCGAACATCATGCGATATTTATAGTCACGGTCTTTATCGTGATTGTGGGAACTGTAAATATTGCATTTGAGCTACAGGCAACCTGGCACAAAATACCCTATCATTCTAGTTTCATAAAAATGGAAACAAGAATTTCTGACAAATCCTTTTGCTAGGCTGTTTGGAGGAATGGCGGTAACTAACATTTCTATAGCCCCTATGAAGTAAGTGCAGTTTTCGTCTCCATTTTATAGGAAACTTAAAAAGCAATCATTTTAAGTGATTTGACTATGGTTCTGTAGTTGGTATCCAAGGGAGGATTCAAATGAGGTCTTCCTGACAAGATCAGCCCTTTCTCCACTCTAATGCCAAAGAATATTTTGAGCTTCCTGGAGTAGGATATAAGGTCATTCCAAGGAGGTGACTAGATTTATGTTTGAAATTCTGGTTTCCTAAAGGTTTCTAATTCATTAACATAAAAATATGAGAGATAGAAGAGGGATACTTTATGCCTGTGAATGATACGGATGGGTGCTGTATAAAGAGAGATAAATTTACGGAACCTGTGTCAGTCAAAAGTACTAGCCAAGAGTACTTTTTTTTTTCTCCAGTGGCATTACAATGTTCCTGAGGTTCTTGAAATCCACCTGCCTTAGCTTCTGCCTCTACTATACCATAAACTTCCTTGAAGACAGGGACTGAGCTTAACTTACTTGTGTTTCTACACAGTGGTTAGCACAAAGAAGTAGCTAATACTCAATGACTGAATCATTGCTAATCTAGAGGAGGTAAGTATGATGCCAACTGAGTACTGGAAGAACTTAGTTCTTATTATTAGTTCTTATTATTATCTATAGTTCTTAGTTCTTTATTATCTTAGTTCTATTATTATCTATAAGCTTAAGCAATCAGTCTCTTTGAGCCAGTTTCCTCAGCTGTTAAAAAAAAATTGGGAAGATGACAGCTGCCTTGCCTATCTTTATGGGAATGTAATGAGAATGCCAATGAAATAATATATGTGAAGATGTTCTTCTAACATGTACATATTATGTACATACATACACACACATACATACAAAAATTAACCCAACTACTGGGCAATCCCTTAGATGAAACATTAGAATCCCTATGCAATAAAACCCTTCTATTCCTTTCACAATTCTGGGTATTGAACATACCTATAAGGATGGCACCTCCTACACAAAACTGGGGACTGGTATTTGGATTTTAAAAGAACAGCCTGAGATCACTTCTTAACAAAGGGATAAGACTGTAATAAGGAAAAGGGGAAGAACAAAGCCAAAATTAAACTTGAATAGCTGTGTAATTACATAATGGCCAAGTTTGGCCTTAAAGAAATAAATACATGCCCCTTCTTTCTATTCAAGGGGACAGAGTGAGAACAGAAAGGAACAGGGCTATAGGTCTGGGGCATTGCATATACTGTTAGCCTCAAATTAATATCAATTAGCTATACTTAATGCTTTTCTCCCCCTCTTTCTTTTACATCTTTTGTTACAAGAGATGGTTTTCTAGGTAGGAGAGGAGAGAGGCTATATTTGGAAAGGAAAGTTATGTAAACACAAAATATATTAATAAATTTTTTAAAGTAGCCAGCCACACTTCAAACAAACTAAAAAACAAAGAGGTTATGTTAAAGAATATGAAAATTTTAAAATAGAGCTGTCCAATGGAATCAGAGACACATAATCAGCTGGAAAGGGAAACAGACCAACTGCCAAGTAAAATCACGTCAGACTTGGGTTTTCCTTTTCTTTGGTAGAGAGTCCCACATCTACATAGAGTGAGGAGGTAGGGATAAGGACTTTAAGTAATCAGAAATTGATCAGACTGACACATCTTCATATCTGTTTTTCCTTCCTGATATTTGTCTGAACTTCTAGTAAGTGGAGAACTTACTATATGTTCCTATTCTTCTTGCTCTCTTTTAAATCTGACTAAAATTTTCTGTACACAAACCAACTTTTTTTGACCTTCTAAATCTTTCTGTTCACACTTTTCCCAGGGTCAAAGGGTGTTGCAATGGGCTCTAATGAATGCCAATTCACAGAAATCATTGAACCTTAGAGGCCATCCAATCCAACCCAAACCTGGACCCCCTACAAAACACCTGACAAGTGGTTAACTAGCTTTTTTGCTTGAAATTTTCAATGGAGAGAAAACTTACAACTACGTGAGGTAGCCTACCGTGTATTGGTAGATCTAATTGTTGAGAAGTTTTTCTTTATATCAAGCGAACTCTGTCTCTTCAGAATCACTACTTACAGCTTCTAATCTGTCATCTGAGGCCAAACAGAACAGAACAGAACTTCCTTGTGCCAGCTGTCCTAGCCTTCCCTTCATTTTCTCTTCTTATCCCTAGGTTCCTCTGACTGACCTTCATGTGGCAAGAGCTTGGATTCCTTCACTGGAGTATATCTGGAATCTGAGAATTCCACCTCTGACACTTTCTATGCTTGACCATGGATAGTTCATTTAAGCTCCCTGAGCCCATTTTCTCTTCTGTAAATTGAGGGGGTTGGATTAGATGGCCTCTCAGGTAAGTCCCTTTTAGCTCTAGATCTGTGATCCTATAAATCCTCCTCTGGATATTCAGCAGCTTATCCTCTACTTAAACTGTGGCATTCGAAACTTAACACCACCCACACAGGGTCCAACAAGGGTGGAAAGCCCTAAGACTTCCATCTTCCCCGTCTGAACACTGTATGCACAGTTTGCATCTTTTGTTACAACCTAAGATGGATGGATTGCACTGCTAACTGACACAAACACACACTCCACTAAGGTCTAAAGATCTTTGTAAGTGAATTACTAGCTAGACCCTCTTTCTTCATCTTAAACTTGAGGGAGATCCACTAGAGACTTCCCTCTTGAAACTGACATCAAACCATTAATGACTACTGTTTAAGTCCAGTCAGCTGAAAATACATCTAACTGCACTGCTGCTTGGCCAGCGTAACTCTTCACAAATGGAGAATATAAGACTTTGTCAAACGCTCTGCTAAAATCTAGGTAATCATTTCTCTTATCTATCAGTCTAGCAACTGTCAAAAAGGGAAATACAATCAGTCTGGTATAACTTGTTCTTGATAAACCTATGTGGGTTCTCTGTGATCACTATTTCCTTTTCTGGACTTTCACTAATTTTTACTTTAATAATAAATTCTAGAATTTTTCTAGCTTCTGATTCATATTTCCATGCTGCCTGTGCAAAGGACACAAAAGTAATACTGTGGGAAAGGTAAGCTGGTGGTGGAGTATTAGCACTAAATGATAAGTGAGAGCTGGTGGGACTGTCTTTATACCAGGTCTGAAGCACATGCTGGAGTGCCTGTACTTAAAAGCTCATATCACCTGCTCAGTTCTGTACAGTGCATGAAGTTGCCAAGGTATTTTGCTCTGGGTACTTGAGGGACTCATTTTCTGTCAGTTTCCAGAATAACTCAAAACAAAGTATAATTTGAAAAAATGGGATTTTAGTCAGCTATTTTACTGGTTTTATAATCAAGAGCTTTATTATGCAAACAGAAAGTCCCTCCCCACCTCCCCTAATCACCACATACCCTCTCTCACTGCATCTTCTCACATTTAATAGAGTTCTTTGGCTATTAAGCTTCTCTTTCAATACAGCAGGTTAATACATCTCTTTCCAATGGATCCTCTCACTTTCTGGTGAACAGTCCATGTCCCTAACTGGCTTGAAGATAAAGCCTAAATTTAAAAAAACCAACCACAGCAATGACATTTTCTTTGTATAGGACACTCAGATATTTCTAAAAGCTTCAGGGAAAAAGCCTACAGTAACAGACGGTCCAGGGAACCGAAGTTGTTTTAAGTTTTCAAATTAGGATGGAACTGTGATTTCGAATTGGGATGGTTTTTGTAGCCAATGTAAACTGACATAAAGTGCTTGTGTGTGGTGGTGATGGCGGTGGTAAAGAACATTTATTAGGCATTAAAGATGTCACAATATTTCTAAGACCTAATTTAGACTTTGGACTGTGATATATTCTATCATCAGTCAAGGACACTTGGAAGAAGAGTATGTATGGAGAAAAAGGTCTATGAGGCATTCTCCTCTTCCAGAAATGCCCAAATGTGGCTTCTAGCCAAGATAGTGCTTATCAAAATACCAAGTTTCTGTTTGGTAAGCTGTTTCCAAAAAGTTTAAAAATATGTCACGGCAGACATTTTTAGTTTGGACCTACTCTATCACAAATAACCTTAAACTCCATCAAGGTTTGAGTCCTAGGGGGAAGAAATAAACCCTGAGTTTATAAAACACCAAGCGGCGGTGTTTAAAGATTGCAAGGCTTTGTTTCTCTCCTTAAGTAGGGAACATAATGACTCCCAGAGTTGGGGGTTGGGGGTTAGAGGGTGGTGGAGGAATTGCAAGAGGGTAGGAGGTGCTGGGGCTATGAGAACAGAGTTTAGGTACTTACTGCAGAGCTGTTCGATGGTGGCCCACTGCTCAGATTTCTTCCAAGTCTGTGCTAGCTCCTCATTCCTAGTCCTTACAGCCTCCAGCAATAAGCTAATGCTGTCCTAAAAGACCCCAAAATGAGTAAGTTTAAACCTATTTTGTGAAGTATAGACAAAAATGTAGCTAGTAGATTCCTATGACTCTTGTTGAAAGGACAAACTTCTGAGGGAATTAAAGAAATCCTATAGTTGCCATGCCATGATGCTTAAAAAACCACATCCTTTGGGCTGTAAATGTGTATGCTAAATCAAGCTTCTAAATCCTTCCTAAATAACCCCCAAGTGGGGGATACCATATCTGTCTTTCATGTACTGACAGGCTGTTCAGGATCACAGAAGACAAAGGAGAGGGTCCTTTATCCTGGGCCTCATATTCTTAGGACAGGCAAAAAAGAGTTAGACAGGTATATGAGCTGACTGAGTGATATAATTGTAGCTTCTTCCTCACCCCCAACTCAGCTCCTCCTTATCTTGGGTATGTCTTTTAAAGACACACTTCATAACCAAGGCCCTCAAGGCTAACACAGAGTATTTTAAAAGGTACAAAATTAAAAGGTGAAGTCTTGGGGGGGGGAGGGGGCAAGGGATCTTAACAATGAACATCCATAGAAAAAGGCTGTTCCAACATATCCTATTCATTTGCAAAGTATATTTTTCAGATAAGTAAGCTGAGGAAGGGTGAATATTATATTGTGGCTATTGATGTAAAAAGTACAGAGATTTGTAAAGTTCTTCACACTACTTCATCAATTCAGATGGTCAGTTTGGTCAGATTTGGAAAATGAGAGGTCTCAGTACTGGGATATAACCAAGGAGAAAAAGTGCAAGCTGAAAGTGGTATATGGATCAGCTGAGCAAGACTGGTCTTTATTTATTTAACTTTTCTGGAGGCAACCAGGATTAAGTGACTTGCCCAGAGTCACACAGCTAGTAAGTGTGTGAGGTCACATTTGAACTCAGGTCCTCCTGACTCTAAGGTTGGTGCTCTATGAACTGTGCTACCTACCCACCCCAAGATTGGTCTTTAAAGGAAGACAAAAGAGGTTGCTGCCAGACAAAAGGGGTTGCTGCCAGACAAAATAGGAGCTGCAAAGACCAACCAAGCAGCATATAACCAGAAGCTTCTACCATGCATGATGCAAAGGCAGAAAGGAAGGAGCAACCTACTTTACCTCTGTTTTAGAAGAATCTATTCTATAGACTACAGGAGCTGTTAGTCAATGACTTAACTCAAGGGGAACTCCAAGCATGCTTTTTAGTTTCTTCCTTGGTATTTTCTTGAAAATGAAAGGCTAAACCTGAAGGATACCAGCTACAATGCTGATTAGTCCTGATCCCCAGCTGCCCACTGTCAGCCCAACTATTCTGCACATGCCGACAGTCTCTAACTTCCAGTATGTGTAAAACACATGCTGCCTTTTTTTTTCTCTGTGTGTCTTTTAAATTCAGAAAATGCCAACTGTGCAGATGTTAATACCATGACTGGTAATCAGCCAAGCTCTTGATGCCAAGATATTAACACTAAAGTTTATTTTGGGGGAGAAAGATATAAGAGAAAAGAATAGGCACTGTAATTTTGAACTATAACAGGAATTTTTACTTCTGATATTTCTGTTTTCTGCCTTAGGACACAGTAAGATCGGCTCTGCTTATGATTAGAAAAGAAACAGCTACACTCAATCTCAAAAGGCAAGAAGGCAAGCTTAGGAAGCCTTCTCAATGAAGATTGCAAAATCAGAAAATTCATCTTCCAATCATTAAATAAACATTTTCTTTTTGCAAAAAGCTACTCTCGACATTCTCAAAGCCTGAAGCACAGAAAGACTGGGAAACTGATTTTAGAATCAAACTCCCTTTTAGGCACCCAGAGCTCTATTCTAGTTTCTGCTGTGGAGATACCTAAGGGAAATAGGAGAGAATGGCAACACTTTCCCAGATGAATATCACTCCCATAAGGCAATTTTGGACTCCAAATGCTTAGGTTTCTAGCCAAAAATTTTCTCCTTGGGTTCCATACCTGAAGAGGCATGACTTCATTGGTGACCAGAAAGAGGAGCAGATGGAAGTCTGAGATGATGTCTAGGAAAATGGAGGAGGTGTTCTGAGACAGGTATGTAGCCAAACTATGAAAATCCTGCAATGACCAGGGAGAGAAAAAAAGTTAAGATTTACTATTCCATTTCAGTTCTCCAGCTCCATATTCAGGAAGGTAATGATTTTTCTCTTTAGATTTATTTGAATGAAATACAATGCTGGCATAAGAACTGGTTTTGCTTTTTTTAAAAACAGATTTAAAAACACAGGATCCAAAGTGAAATAATAATTTCAAAAGAACTTCTGAGATTCTTCTGGAAAGAGAACCTTGGGGATAACACTTAATTAGTAAGGTAGTGAAGAGACTAAGCAAGTGTTAAACAGATTCAGATACAGAAGATACCTTCAAGTAGCTGAGAAAAAGATCCTAATTTAATTCAGTGTCACACATCTGGGAGGAAAAATGTTGCAGAGCAGCAAGTTCCATTTAGGGGTAAAGAGGTAATGTTTGGCTTTTTTAGTCCATCTGAACCTTCTCTTTACCCTGGACCTTGGGCATACACATGGCAGGAGATTTAAACTTTAGGCAGGAAACTACATCTGTGAGAATTTTCTCCCACACTCTAAATTTCTTGGAGATGTCTTTGGGGAAAAAAGGCAAAGTCTATGAAACACCTTTGGAACACTATAAAAGTGACCATTTCAGAAGGAAACTTTATTATGAATATATTTGATTCATATTGTTTTCTAAGATATTTATTCACAGGTCAGCTGCTCCTAGGTGATTTAAAAAAATATGTACATACTTGCAGAATAGTTCAAGATCTGCTCTTTACTTTGGTTGGTCTAACTTGAGTGACATAAGTTAGCAGAGACCTAGAACACCCATTCTAATATTCAAAACATACAACGTAACACCAACAGAAAATACTGATGAAAACTTTATTTAAAAAAATTCAAATACACCAATTTGTGCCTGAATGTTCGTCACTGCTATCATTCCTAGACCTAACAAAACTAAGAAGACATTTCACTGGAAGAGGCTTGGTGGTGTAGTGAAATGACAGATTCAGCTTCTGTATTCAACATTAATAGCTGTGTGACTCAAGGAAGTTTGAGCTCTCTGAGCCTTGGTTTTTATCCATTATAAAGGAGAAAGAACAATTCTTTACAAATTTCTCGAGAAATATCCCTATAGAAATATTAGTTATGAAAGCTCTAAAGAAATCCAGGCCACTCTAATTACTATGTCTATGAAAGATGGCATCTCAGGACGTGGGGTAGCCCTAGGAGAACAACAGCAGTTTACACTTCTTTTGCTGCAGGACTTTGTTTCAATTAATAAAACGGGGCTGCTGCTAATGTACCTAACATAACCACTGAGTTTTGGAAAAAGTGAAGAGTCAATTGAAAAGGGTCCTTCCCCCAAGGTCCCAAAGGTTTCCGGGGATTTAGAAGAGATTGGCCTGGCTAAATAATCTGTCACTCGAAGTCATAGGCCCCCGCAGCAATTAAGATCAAAATTGTCTCACTGAAAGAAAGGTCTAGTTAGGTTCTTTGAGAGGCATGAATAAGAAGGATAGATCAAGTACTTGGCACTTTCTGGAAAAATACCACTGACACAGGGTCAATCTTCAGATCTTTTAAAATATATTTCTCAGGATAAGGAGCTTACCTGTGTCTCGCCTAGGACATCTCGGTTCTCAATAGGGAATGGATTTTGTGAAATAGAAAAAGTATAAACTGGATCCTTGGGGAAAGTCGTCGTGATCTAAGTAAATAAACAAACATGAATCTAGTGTAAAACAGATTATATGACAGGAATATGGATGCTATTCCAGTATCTCTTCTTAGTTCAGAGCACTTATATGACCCCTAAGCTTTATAAGGTGCTGGTATCAATTCTGAAACGGTTTTTAAAATTCTTACAATGAAAAAAAATTTAACTTCTATGGGAGTCATTCCCAAATGAAGACTAGGAAACCACGGGACTCTGGGAGCAAAAAAAATTATAGTAAAACCTCAAAATGTGGACAGGGTTTTCTGGTCCCTATCACTACCTTTCTTTTGTTTTGTTTTTTTGCAGTTCAGACCTTGCCTAGACAGGGTTAGTGTGCAGCTTCCATTTTATGGGCCTTTTCTTAATAGTTTTATTTTTTTTTCCTGCCATCATCTTTACACTAAAGGGTGGTTTTCAACCCCCATCAGCACTAATGGGAGCTTTGTGAGAAGAAGCACAAAGTGGGTATCTGTGGGAGGTACTAAGAGGCTCAAATTCACGTGACTGGTTCTGGGAGCACATGCAGACCTGACCAGTGACAATTTCAGGAAATGGAACGACTTCAAGCCAGATTGCTAGAACCATTAATGGCACTGGATAATAGTTTTCAGTGCCCAGGAACAGTTTCCATGTAGCCTTTGTACTTTGCAAAAAAGGGAAGGAAAACAAAAGCAAATGAATAACATAAGGAACAGTTTCTTTGCTCTCCTTCAATGAAGAAAAAGCCTGGACTAAGAGCTGATGCCAAAAGCCGAGTCTCAATCCTTTCATTTGGCTCAGAAAGGTTTAAGTGATGACAAAGAACATTTTAAATCTAAAATACAATCAATACATGTGACAGGGACAGCGGTAAACGTACAGGAATCAATACAAATTGGGTTTTTTATTCCTACTGGCAGATGCCCTCCCCATGAAAGCACCCAAGTGTGAGCTATTAACCACCTTTTGGTTGACACAGCTTTTCTGCTGCAATATGACACTTACAGCAGTAGCAGATTACACCTATCTCAGATTTAGGGCAGCCATTCTGGATCCTCTGGGACTATTTCTAAGCCTTGGAAATGTTGTTCTGTTCAGCTTTCTACAGAAGCAAAGGCAATGAACTGTTTCATAGCTCACCAACCTGGGATTCTGTTGTGACTGCCAGGGGAGAATAAGGTTTTCAAAATTCTTTTTAGGTCTGAGATCCATGTTGCAATGGTCAAGTATGGAAACAGAGATAAATTTAGGAATGTATTTTCCTATTTTAAATCTTAAATTTGGAAAGGGATAGGCAGAAAGAAATGGAAAGGTAGCTCCAAGATGTTTACTGCTAAGTGAACTTGGAATCAATGCACCATCATTCATCACCACCATCCTGCCCTAGAGAGCTACAGAAGAGGAGGCCACACAGTCTGAGAGGTATGAGCCTCTGATTCTATGAGCTGGTGGCCACTCTTCCAGACAGAAGTCTCAGTAAATAGCAGCAGACCTTCATTTCTCCTCATAGAGGATTGACCTCATCCTGGCCCAGGTCCAGAAATTGAGGAAGCCTTCAAACCACATTTCCACACAACTCTGGAACACAGAGAGGACTATTTTGGAATATTAAGATTTAAAATGGAGCACATTTTAAATGATCCACTTTTTAGAAATTCTGTTTCAAAACAGAACATGTTAAATGTTTTCTATTGAGCTATCTACCACTTGGCTTTCAATGGGTTGCATTATTCGGTCTTTTGCTATATATCTGCTTCTACCCAGGGTTTTCTGGTGATTCAAGCACTTTGACTCAAACAGAGATCTTAGGTACATTAGGTACAGGGAATGGAACTATTCATACTTTGTAGCCGAACACAAAATGCAGAACCAACAATTTATTCTACTGCAGCAAGAGGTTTAACTTCATTTTTAAAAGAAGAGGGAAAGGCATTTCATAAATTTGGTTTCGAATCACCCCAACTTACATTAAATATATATTTCATCAATCTGCTTTCAACTTAATTACACCTAGGTAGTATAAAAAACAGATGTCTTTACTGACAGGGTAATAAATATGTTTTCTGGAGCTGTCAATTGGAATGGGTTGTCAATAGGCTCTACTCACAGGGATCCACCATTCTAAATGCAATGGTATTTTCCTGCCTCAATCACATGCCCACTCTGAGTCTAAACACAGTCCCTGGCAAGACAGAAATGCAAGAAACAAGCAAAAGAATGAAAATCTTTGGCACGCTTACCTAATCAGTTCAGACAAGGTTGATGGTACTTTACCCTCTGTTTTACTGGGTTTATTGCTACCATTACATTTGTCCTCTTTAATATGTTCTCCTACTCTAGAAGCCATGTGAAGGATGGATGGATGGAGACAAGGGGATCAGATGGCTACTGCCATCATCCAGGTAAAAGGCAAGATGATGAGAGACTGAACCAGGGTGATGACTGTGTGAACAGGAAGAAGACAGATACAAGAGAAGTTTTAGAGGCAGAATGGACAAGACTTGGCAAATGATCAGGTGTGACAGTGACAGGCAAGTCAAGAAGCAATAAGTGCTCATTATGTGCCAGAGACTGTGCTAAGCACTGGAGAAAACAAATACAAGCAAAAAGACAAGACAGTCCTTCCCAGCCTTCAAGGGGCCCTTAAAGTGCTCAAGGAGCTCAAGCAGAGGACACATAAAAGGGAGCTTAAAAGCAGAGGTGGAGGGGAAGAGGTGCACACTCAGGGCACAGCATGTAGAGTACAGAGAATAAAAGATGGTGGTCCTTGGCTCTTCCTCAAAATGGAGGCTCTGGGAAAAATGCTCTAAGGAAAAAAGGGAGGGTGCAGGTTGACAGTGGATGAAGTCTGAAGAAAAAGAATAGGCAAAGAGGACACTGATATTGCAAACTGGGTGACTATAAAAATGATATCTTTTAACAGAAAAAGGGAAAATAACTATTTGTTAAAGTTGCCTCCTACTTAGTAGGAACTTAATAAATAATTATTCCTTCCCCTTCAAACATGTCACCATTCTTCGAGTCTCTCAGGTTCATAACCTCAGCATTATCAATTCTTCATTCTATATCATCCAACATATATTTATCAGTTGGCATATCTTGCCATTTCTACCTCAACAATAGCTGTTACACGAGATACTCACACAGCCACTACTTTTGGCTCTCATTACTTCTAGTTTAGATAAATGCCACAACTTCCTAATTGGTCTTCTTGCCTCAAGTCTCTTCCCTATTACAGTCAATCCTCCAAAAAGCTGCCAGTGATTTTCCATAAGCAAAGATCTGATCATGTCATTCTTTCAATCAATAAACTTCAGTGGGTCCTTATAGCCTTTAGGACCAAATGTAAAATCCTCTATTTACCCTTTAAAGTTCCTCACAAACTGGCCACAACCTAGCTTTCCACATAAATGGACATGATTGCCCTTTCTATGATCTAGACTTCTGGATATAACCTTCTCTCTGTTGCTCACCTATGATGCTCTGTCTCCCATACCTGTGCCTTTGTGTCAACCAGCCTCCAAACCTGGAATCCACTCCTTCCTCTGCTTTACAGAATGCTTCTCTTTTCTCCCTCATGAAGACTTACCTGATTCCCAACTGAGAGCAATCTCCTATCATAACTATCTTGTGCTTAACTACCATGTACTTATTTCTCTTGATATTTATCTTACATGTATTTATATACGTACTTGTGGTCTCCCCTGTAGTACATAAAGCTCCTTGAGTAATGACTGCCTCATTCTTTGTGTTTATATCCTTCAAACCTAAAAAAGCCATGTGGCACAAAAGGGAGAAAAAGCCAGAGCAGATGTGATCACTGGGGAAAATACTGAGGGGTAGAAAAATAAGAGGTCATGCACTGAAGAACAGCTTTAGGTGTAATAAAGGACAGGTAGTGATGAAATAAGAGATTATGACTAGATAAAAGAATTTAATAATTCTCAATCATGTAAACTGAAAGCTTATGAGTGATGGGAAGACCAAGGGTGTGGCTATCCTTAGGTGTAGCCAAAGTGGAATGGCAGAATAGGTCTCGGAGTTGAGGAGACTGAGGAAGGAAGGAGGCTGGGGTATTTGAAGGTACATCAACACATATGCTGAAGTCTCCTAAAATAAGGACCCTAAAGTTTGGGGTAGAAGACTATGACCAATGCACTGAATTCTTTTAAGGAAGAAGGGAAGATGATCTAGATATCTATTCTAGATAACAGTCATCAGAATCTGGATAAAGTGACAGAAAGAACCTCAAAGGAGGAAGGTTTGCTGAATGATGGTGGCAGAAAGAAAGTTTGAAAGTGGTAATGGGGAGCAAGGAATATTCTAACCTTGCTCATAGGAGCAGTAAGTCAGGTGTGTATGAAAGAAGATAGGGTACAAGTAACAGAAAAGATGACCAGAGGTGTAATGTTATCTTGGAAGTCACATTTCTGTATCAGAGGATGGAAAGAGCATGATGGGTCTAAAATGAAGGGAAGCTTATTAATTCTGAAAAAGGAGTCCTTTAGGGCATAGCTGAAGAAGTGAGGAAGACACTGGAGAGTTAGGGTTGAGGTGAACAAGGACAAGAGAAAATTAACAAAACCACATTTTATTCTGGGAAAGCGAAATGGTTATTTCCTAGGTTTCTGGAAAACCAGAGAGGAGATGGACTTTTTTCCTACAAGTTAAAGACAGTGAAATCATGGGCTTGAGATTAGATTTTACTTCTCTGAAGAAAAGGCACAATACTATATAGCTTTTAAAATGGGGTCCACTGGTAAGAAATTTGGTATCTTGATAGGAGTGGCCAAATGTTAGTTTTTAATCTGACAACAATCTCAACTTGCTTTATTTGGCCTTCTCATATCCACCCTCACATGAAGTATAAGATCAGTGACTTAAATATTCTTCGAACTGGGTGGGGGCTGGGGATCCTTCAATTATTTTTAAGGAAACAAAACAAAAGCCCTAGAATTTGGGTTTTTTTTTTTTAAGTTCCTAATCTTTTTTTTTCTCCCTAGGAATTTTTCCAGGCACACACAAAGCTTCTTAAGATATGTGATGTAAATTGTTCTCCATGGTATATCATAGCTTCCAACACTAACCCAGAAGACTAAATATAAGGGAAATACTTACATCTATGATCAGATACTCCACCGGGAGGGGGCGGGCCAGCTGAGTGATCTCATTACCAAATTTATCTATGTCCTAAAAGAAAAAGAAGTCAAGAGGTTAAGCACTCTGCTGATACAGGAACACTGAAGGACAAGACATTTCTCCTTCCTATTCAGACTTAGAATCATTTCAATTCTTTCTAAAGCTAATGAAAAGAGAGCAAAATCTGCATATTTTCACAAATGATTCATCTTCTATCATTTCTTGGAGCATTTTAATACAGTCATAACATGGGAAAGCAGATGTACTACTGGCTAATAGTAAGACAATACTGGGAGCATAAATTCATTTCCCCGCTCCCTTCCCAAATGGTGGAGCATCAGTGTGCCACGGTGACCTTGTAAACTGGCTAAACAAAAAAGCAGATATGTTAGTGACAGTCATCTCTTCCACACTGAATTCATTTGTAACTCTGTTGTCCTCTACAAGCAATATTTAATTACCATTACCTAATAATCCCATTCTCACCTCTGAAAACTTTCCTTTAAAAATCTTGATGAGTGGTAATAAACATATATACAAATGAATACACACACGCACACACAAAATACAGAGAACTAAAAAAAAAAACCCTCTGACAATCTGTCAGAGTCTAAACTTGTTTTGCTTTGTCAGATGCTTCAAACATAAAGTTTAATTATGGAGAAAAATGGCCAGCATATGTTCATTAATCATAACATGACAATTAGATCTGATTTATGTCAAACATTCTGAATTCAAACATAGCTCAAGAAATAAATTCATAAGAACTGACGCTTTTCATTAAAGATTGGGGGAGGGTAATCTTTCTATCTAAATCATCACTTATTATATAAATCATTCATTGAGTCATATATAAATTATATATCCATAATTTCCAATTATAGGGCCCTACATAAAAGTTTATGTTATTAAGGCTTTCAGACACTTGAAGTGGTTGCAAGTAGATCCCTGTGAGGTGTTCAGTGTGGCTAAAAGTCATCATCCAACACATTAGCATCCTCCCAGGACAATGTTGAAAGGGGGTCAGCATCTCTAGCTTCTAGAGGCAATCACCACCAGCTACTTGTAAGCCAAAACAACCCCATCACCTGAATGAGAAATCCATTGGCCCCAATTTGGGACCTCTCTCATTTTAAATTAAATTTTCTGGCATGAGATCTTTCTATACATCCATATCTACATTCTAGCTTAAACTCCGTTGTTCCTCAGTCTCATATTCTGTCATCTGTCATTTCCATGCATTCACACAGACTGTTCCATCCCAGCCCTGTAAGTGGAATACACTCCCTTCCCCAACTCAATCTTTCAAAGATTCCTTCTCTTTCTCCAAGGCCTAACTCAACCCCCTGATGAAAGTATACTTTCCCTACTCAAATTTATCTAGATCATTCTGTCTGCCACACTTTTGGCACTATCATCATTTGCTTTATAAAATAATAATGGCAATAAACACCATAGCAACAAGACCAAATGATCCACCACTCAAGCACTGTGGAGAATGATTTGGAACTTTGCCCACAGGGCTATAAAACTGTACATACCCTTTGATCCAATGATATCACTACCAGGTCTCCACTCAACAAAGATATCAAAGAAAAAGAAAAAGGACACATATGTATAAAAATATTTGCAACATCTTTTTTTGTGGTAGCACAGAATTGGTAACTGAGGGGACGCTCATCAACTGGTGAATGGCTGAACAAACTGTGGTATGTGTTTGTGATAGAACAGGATTGTGCTGTAAGAAATGATGGAGATGATTTCAGAAAAAGCTGGGAAGATTTACAAAAACTGATGCAAAGTAAAGTGAGCAGAACTCAGAGAACACTGTACAAAATAACAGCAATACTAGAATGATAATTAGCTATGACTTTAGCTACTCTAATCAGCATAATCATTTATGACAATTCCAAACGACTCATAAAAAAATGCTCCAGAGAAAGAACTCTGAATGCAGAGATAAATGCAATTTATCTTTTTTTTGCCTTTTTTATTCTCAACATGACTAATGTTGGAAATGTTTTAAGTGACTTCACATGTATAATGGATATATTTCTTGCCTTTTTAATGGGTGGGGGAAGGGACAAAAGGAGGAAGAGAATTTGTAACTGAAAATAAAAATTTAAAATAACCCCCTATAATTCAAAGGTTTCTGGAAATGTGTCACTTCTTTGAGTTTTCTTCTGTTTTCTTTCCTTCATAGCTGAAATGACTTTCCAACCAATCTGAGTAAGAACCATTTATCCATTCGCATGACAGGTGGCTATCTCTATGGGTTATTTTGTAGCAGTCAGGGTGGCTTGGGGGCAGGGGCATTAGCTTTCTTAGGCTCTACTGGTCTTGACAGTAGTCTAAGACAGAATCTTTTGAGTGGGATCTCAAGGTCCCAAAAGAGAATGCTTCTAGATCAATGTGATAGGGTAGGCAGGAATCAAATCCAATCAAACTAAATCACCATTTCCAAAAATACACTCTTGCCCCTACAAGAAATAACCTGTAACAACACACATAATTAGCCCATCTGGAAATCATTTTCAAATCTAATTAAGTTCTAATATGCAGAAACATTTTTCCAGCACCTGTTCACTTTAATCTTTCTTCCCCTCCAGGGATTTTCATGTTAAATGCCCCGTCTTCTGTGTATGGCATTCGATTCCCTCTCAATATAACTACCTAAGTGAACCCTGTTTCCTGGTCTCCCCAAAATAAGGGTACTTGAATCCCTGGGGAAAAACAGGTAATTTTTATCTCTCCCTCTTCCATTGCCTCAATGTCTTTGCCAGCCAATCCCTAACCCCATGTACCATTTTAAAAGGCAATTACATTTTATGGGCCTTAGCAAATGTCAGACCAAGTACATTAGGAGGGAGATGCCTTAACTCTAAGTTTGGCAACCAGCAAAGTGTCAGCCATTTTATCTCCACTTGTAGAAACATACAAGGAAGAATCAGAAATCAAAGGTCCTCACTGCTAAGTTCCCTTGCTCTATGTACTGCTTAGAAGCAAAGGCACCAGATGGCAGGAATCAAGGAAGAGAGAGAGAGAGAGAGAGAGAGAGAGAGAGAGAGAGAGTGTGTGTGTGTGTGTGTGTGTGTGTGTGTGTGTGTGTGTGTGTGTGTGTGTGTGTGCATGCAGACCAAAAGCAGCCTGTGTTGGGACAAGCAGGAAATTCCACAGACTCGACAGCATCATCTTGTTTAAGAAATGGACAATGAGATCTTTTAAGACACTGGCTTCTTTTCCAACAAACCAGTGAGGAGGGGAAACTGACACTAGCAGCTTCCTCTGGGATTTCCCAGAACAGACAATCAAGAACTGAAGCAGAGTACACAGGGTATCATACAAAACACTCCATCTCCTGAAAGCCTTAGGTTAGTCCTTGCTAACAGCCTAAAATTCCTTTAAAGTGCAAAGAATAAGATCCTTGTTGCCTTTGTAGGGCTCTGCCTTTTCAGAGCAAGGCAGTTTAAACAAAGGATCATTTTTCATGAGACGGAAATTATCTTAACTCAATATATCAGAATTCCCCTATTGGACTTGACTAGTTCTGAAGTTTTCTATGAAGAATTTAAGTTACAAACAGGATCCTTAGTGATGAAAAATATTTGCTCAAAAATATGCACAGCTTGGGGTGGCTAGGTAAAGCAGTGAATAGAGCACCAGCCCTGGAATCAGGAGGACCCGAGTTCAAATCCTGTCTCAGACACTTAATACTTACCAGCTGTGTGACCTTGGGAAAGTCACTTAACCCCCAATTGCCCTGCTCTTCCCCTCCAAAAAGAAAAAAAAAATTGCACAGCTTGAGTAAACATGTTGTGATATGCATTCTAAGCAAGTCATTAAATATTTACTGGACACTTTTAATGTGCCTAGCACTGAGCAAAGCATTCAACCGTAAGCATAAACTCCCTCCTTACTGTGTTTAGAAGGCAACGCCCACATTTTCAATATATTTTATGCTGCTAAGTAGCATGTAACACACTGAATGCTCAATAAATATTAAATGTTCCCAGTGGCCCAATTCAGCACCCTAAAATTATAGATTAGAAAACATTCTCATCCACAGATTTTTCCTCACCATCCTTCCTCTACCCTGAATATGGTGAACTAAAATTACAAATAAATACTTGCTATAGTTCCAAGTCTATTATGTCAGGTAATTTTACTAAACAAGTCAGAGGTTGCTGCTTAACGAGTAGGAAGCTGATGCTATTAAACATAACTAATAAAGTCACCAACACCCAGAAAACAACTGTAACTCAGCCTCTTTTATGAGGTATCCAGAAGTCAGCTGTTCTCCCTGACAGTCTCCCTAAATTCAATTACTCAATCACACATCACAAAAATTTTAAAACCCCTTTTACTTTAAGGCAGTCTGTGGCTCTGGTTTGAACACTGAAGGGAAAATAAATGCAGAGTAGCAAGACAATAATTATAAACTCCTAATGATACTCCTGAAGCTCTGATTCTGACACTACCTGGATCTTATTTTCTTTTCCTGTAAACCAAACTTGTATGAGAATTAATCTTTGAGAAGAAAGCATCTGGGGAGAAAATAGCATGTGCTATGTATGATATAGCAGGAGTAGTGAGCAATGCTACTAAGGCCAAGTGCTTTGATGCTGAGCAATGTTAATATTTAGCAATGACACTAAACTACTTCCCATATGTTGTAGAGACATTCTTGCCTTCACTAAAATCTGCATAAAATGAGAGTTTGTTTATCCTTCTGAACAGAAGAATCTTAGATAGTACCTTCCACATGGCCTTATTTATTACAGGGGTATTGGGAACAGATCCTTTTAACTTCAGAAACACAGAGCTGATAAGATGTCCTGTTATCACAAAAGCATTTTGATAAAGAGTGTGACTGAACTAATACACTGGATGCCTCAGAGTTACTTTCTTTTGTATAATTTAAACCATACTACGCACTAGGTGATGTTATAAAAACATTTCAAGTACTTCCAGGTGACAAACTGTATCCAACACTGACTAAAGAGTTTCAACATATGTTTTCAATATGTTTACCAAACCCTGGAGGCAAGAGATAAAACATAAGGTCATATTGCTCCCCACTATGTTCATACGGTAGAGTCAGTATATACTCCTCTTCAGTGCCTGGCACATAGTACGCAAGCACTTAAATGCTTTTCCATTCATTCATTCAAGTCAAGTCTCCAACAAATGTTGAATATTTTTCACATTTCCTGGGACCCTTAATGAGGCACATTTCTGCAGAATTCTTGGCTGTCTGGTTCTGAAAGTTGAGGAGGCACAGGCCTGTCAGGTAAACTCAATGTATCACTCCCAGTCAATCAAAAAAGTCATCTGATGGCAAAAGCTTACATAGAAGCAAACTGGCTGAATTTTTTAAAAAGCAAAACATGCTCAATGAATCAATCACAAGCATTTATTAAGTATCTCCTCTGTGCCAGACAATGGGAAACAGAAATACGAGTGAAATAATCCCTACTCCCAGGAAAATTGTATGTCAGCTATTCAGCCTAGAAAGAATGCAATCTATATTCAATATTTTCTCTAGGGTCCTCATATCAGAGTAGTATAAATTTGAAAGGGCAAGCAAAAACTGCCATGTAAATTATTCACAACCCAGATCTAAAAGTTTGGAATCTGGGACACTGACACCCAAAAGGACCTGTATCAAAGACACACTTAGCTGAGTTTCCTTTGGACAACTAAATGAAATAGCTGGATACGTAACCTGATTAAGAACTTGAATGTGTAAGAATGCTTAGAAGTTATGTATACTCCATACCTACGATATGGTCTGGGGTCTATAGACTATTTATTGTAGGAATTAAAAAGATGGAGCACAGAAGATGGCGGCGTAGCAGCAGCAACATATCGCAGCTCTCACATAGCCACCCCCAAATACCCATAAAATAGGACTCTAAACCAATCCTAGAACTCCAAAATGCACACAAAGATACTTCCCACTAAAGTCAGCTCAGCTACA